>JAKOOJ010000005.1:89182580-90382580 GCA_022577455.1 Arizona elegans | reverse complement strand
TTCTTCTTCTTCTTCTTCTTCTTCTTCTTCTTCTTCTTCTTCTTCTTCTTCTCCCCCTTCTCCTTCTCCTTCCTCTTCTCCTTCTTCTTCCAATTTCTTAAATTGATACGCAGCCAGATCTATGTAGATCTAAAGCAACTTCCATAAAATGAGCAATTAAAGCAACCGTGGCAGAAAAGATTATGACAACATTAATGGAAAGCAGAATAAATAATAAAGTTCACAGGAAGCATATAAATTATAAAATGTCGGTGTTGAAGGAATAAAACAGAACAGGTTTCTGTTTTGATACTATCCCTTAAAGACTTCCTTATTATCTTTCTGATCAATGACAAGAAGTGTGGTTTTCAGTTGGGGAAGATGCTTTTTTTTAACGTGGCATTTGAGTTTGGTGGTCAAAGAGTTACTGCCATTATACATGGCCTTTGGGTGCATATAGGTAGTCCTCAATTTACAACAGTTCATTTAGTGACCGTTCGAAGTTACAACAGCACTGAAAAAAGTGACTTATGACCATTTTTCACACTTAACTACATTCGGAGGCTTGATAGCTCGGGTCTCAGTGTCCTGGAGTCACGTGATCCCCTTTTGCGACTTTCTGGCAAGCCAAGTCCATGGGGAAGCCGGATTCACTTAACAACCATGTGACTAAATTAACAACTGCAGGGATTCACTTAATGAATGTGGCGAGAAAGGTTGTAAAATGGGACAAAACTCACTTATCAAATGGTTCACTTAGCGACATAAATTCTGGGCTCAGTCGTGGTTGTAAGTCGACGACTACCTGTATTTTATAGTACTTTAGATGTTTGTAAACTGTTTGGAGTGGATGTAATAGAAAAGAGACGAAACACTTTTTAAACTGGATTAAAATCCATAGATTCTTGATCTAATCCAAGGTAGCCTTCAAAAGAAGCAGTGTAGTTTCAAAATATCTATTTGTGCTTTTTTTGGGGGGGGGCTGTTTTGAAATGAGCAACAATCTAGGTGGCCTGAATTAGAGTCATTCACACACACACACACACACACACACACACACACACACACACAATCTTCTCAAGTTTGAGAAGAAGCCCAGAGATGAGATCAAAAGTCAGGGTAGAATTGCAGGGAGAAGTTGAACGTATCTTGCTGGCTGGTATTCTTCGAAATAATTTTTGTAGGAACATTTGGGGGTTGGCTAGCAAAGGAAACTAGAGCCAGTTGGGAAGTTGAACAACAAAGTGAAGCTGATAAGCAAGCAATGAAGTTGAACAACAGGCATGCTGATAAATGACAGGAAATGGAAAGAATGGGAGTGGGGAGGGAAATGGACAGAAAGAGTGCAGAGAAGACCAAGAAAGATGACCAAGGGGCTGGAGGTTAAAGGAACTAGTTATATTTTGCCGAATGAAGAGAAGGTTTAGGGGTGACATGATAGGTGTCTTCCAGTACTTGATGGTCTGATAGGGAGAAGAGAGGGTTGACGTATTCTCCAAAGCAGGGGTCTCCAACCTTGGCAACTTTAAGGCTTGTGGACTTCAACTCCCAGAATTCCTCAGCCAGCTGGCTGAGGAATTCTGGGAGTTGAAGTCCACAAGCCTTAAAGTTGCCAAGGTTGGAGACCCTTGCTCCAAAGCACTTGAGGGCAGGACAAGAAGTAAAAGGTGGAAGAGCATTCAAGATAGATCCAACCTAGAACCAAGGAGAAATTTCTTGACAGAATAATTAATCAGTGGAATCGGTTGCCTTCAGAAGTTGTGGGTGCTCCATCAATGGAGTTTTATTTTTTTAAAAGATTGGATAACTTTTTGTCCGAGACAATATCAAGACACCTGCCTTGGTTGGACTAGAAGACCTCCAACATCTCTTCCAACCCTGAAATTCTATAAAATAGAGGCAAGAAACCATTGTTTGTCCCAAAGGTGCTTTTTCAAGAGGCAACTGGACTTCCCGTTTTTTTCTTTGAAGGTGCATCGCTTCTCATCCAAGAAGCTTCTTTGGTTCTGACTGAATGGTGGAGGAGGGAAGGATATATATTCCTTGCAGCAATGGTGGGTTTCAACCGGTGTGTTGTGGTCCACCAGCAGCCTGCAGACCTGGCAGCAGAGTCGGACAGCGATGAGGCTGAGGAAGAACATGGGCCAGTCCTGGAGGCTGGGGAAGGCCTAGAGGAGGGCTCTGCGTTGGAGGCAGAGATGGGGCCAGGGCCATCAGGGAGTGATGTGCGGACTTTGGAGCCTCCAGAGGCTGACAGCAGAGAGGCAGAGGAACAGGAGGAGCCTGTTCCTAGTGCACGTATGAGAAGAGTTGCCAGAAGGCAGGAGCAGATAAAGCAGAGAGGATGACTCAGGTGTAGGGCCAAGAGATGATTGGCCCCTCCCATAAGGCTTAAAATGAGCCTTGGTAGTACAGTGGTCTAAGGCACCCTGTTATTAAGACCAGCTGCCTGCAATTACTGCAGGTTCGAATCTTGCCAAGGCTCAAGGTTGACTCAGCCTTCCATCCTTTCTAAGGTAGGTAAATTGAGGACCCAGTTGTAGGGGCAATAAATTGACTTTGTATAAATATACAAAAGAATGAAGGCTATTGCTTAGCGCATTATAAGCTGCCCTGAGTCTCCGGAGAAGGGCGGCATGTAAATCAAAAAAAAAAAAAAAAAAAAAAAAAGACCAGCAATGGCTCTTGACCTCTTTGCCAGAAAACAACGTTGAGAGAATTGGTTCTTGTTTCATTGTATTCATTTCTTGTCGGCGTCTTCTGCTTCTGAACTTTTGCCAAGAAAAACCTTTGGCAGTTTGCCTAATTATCCCAAGGTTGGCGATAAACTGAGGAATGGTGTTTTGAAGAATTTGCTTTAATTTAGTTTAGACTACGCTGAGAATGAGTTAATTCTCAGCTGTTCTAATAAAGTCTGTTTGTTTTCAAACTGTTTGTATTTAATACTAACTACTTGGGCGTGGGTCACAACACGGTGTTACCACCTGTTCAGTTCACGCACACGCGTGCACACATGCGTACGGCTTAGAAAACGTGGCTAAATAGGACGGCACAGCGTCGGGGCAGCGTCGCCACTACCGGTTCACATAAACCGGTCCGAACCGGGTGAATACCACCACTGTTCTTAGCCAAGAATATTAGCCATCTATTTATGGTTGTAAAGTGTCATTCATTCAGCATGGAAAAAAATCTGTGGAAAGAGACTTCCACCCTAGTGTTGCAACAAAGCAGGAAGGAGCCCTGGGCAATCTTTGATTGATGTAAAGGCAAACACACTCATTCAGTACCCCACCATCATTAGTTGTGTTGCTGTTTAGCAGTTCAATTAATGCAAGAAGCTCAGCAGATGTAACTGGGCAAAACAAACAGGCAGCTTTGAGCCAGCCTTCATAATTTGGCACGACGTCCCATAAATAAACTGCAGTAACTCATTTAGCATAGTGAAGTAGTTTTGTTACGCAAACAAGCCGTTCAGGAGTGGCGAGGATGTAATTCTGTCAACACGATGACTTTGGAGTCTCAGAGGTTTTGAAAAGGAAAGACTTTTTCCCACCCCTGCCCTTATGCATTACCTCCTAAATTAAGATTCTGCACTTATTTTGTCTCGGAAATAAAGTCAAACTAAATCAAAAGACCATGATTATTTGGTGTTCATGCAATTTTGCTGTCATGCATTGAACCTGTAGCGCTCTTCATTTTGAACTGTGACTAGGGACTGATATGATAGCAGTATTCCAGTATTTGAGGGGCTGCCACAAGGAAGAGGGGGTCGGCCTATTCTCCAAAGTACCAGAAGGCAAGATAAGTGGCTGTCCAGTAGGGTTGCCAGGTCTGCTTCCAAAAAATAGCGGACAAGCGGAGTGGGGGTGGGGGTGTTAAGTAGTAAAAAAAATTTAAAAAATTTTTTTACAATTAAATTATATATTTTCTTACAAACATTTTAACACGTATTAAAATAATCACTTCAAAACTTTACTTAAAATTCAAAACATCAAATATATTATAATAATATGTAAAATATTAAATTACATTTTACTTTGCTGTATTTTTTATTTGACTGCACAGCTTTGATCAATTCTTTGTGTTTAAGGAATAATTCTTTGATTTCAGTACAACGTTGAGAAATATTAAAAAAGCATACAGTCATAAAGCTTTTGAATAAAAAAAAATGCCCACTATTTTGTGAAAAAAAATAGTGAACATAATGTGAAAAAAGTGGACTGTCTGCTCAAATAGTGGACACCTGGCAACCTTACGTGTCCAGTCTCGTCTTAAAAACCTCCAGTGATGAAAGAATCTGCAACTTCTGGAGGCAAGCTGTTCCATTGGTTAATTGTCCTCACTGTTAAGAAGTTTCTCCTTAATTCCAGGTTGTTTCTCTCCTTGATTAGTTTCCATCCATCATTTCTTGTCCTGCCTTCTGGTGCTGTGGATAATAATTTGATCCCTTTCTCTTTCTGGCAACCCCTCAAATACTGGAATACTGCTACCATGTTCTCCCTAGTCCTTCTTTTCTCTAGACTAGCCAGACCCAATTCTTGCAACCGTTCTTCATATGTTTTAGTCTCTGGGCCTTTAATGGTCTTAGTTGCTCTTCTTTGCACTTTTTCCAAAGTTTCAACATCTTTTTTTTTTTTTGTAATGTGGTGACCAAAACTGGATTCAGTATTCCAGGTGTGGCCTTAATAAGGCTTTATTAAGGTACTCATATGTCACGTGATTTTGATTCTATGCCTCTGTTTATATATGGTCATAGCAAGGAATAGAATTAAAACTGCTTCTCTTTTTTGTTTTGTTTTTCATTTTTATTCATCTATCCATTCAGCGTAGGGCTATGTCCCTCTGTGTCTTTGTGATCTGGTTGTTCTTAACTCTCCCCTCATTTAGCCAAGCCCTCCGTATCCTGGTTTTGCGGTTGGTTTTGTTTGTAGGTGCTTCATATATGGATGAGGTATAGATAGTCTTTGACTTGAGACCACAATTGGAAGCAGGGCAGTTGTTAAGTGAGTTGCACCCAATTTTGCTGTCCTTCTTGCCACGGCGGTTAAGTAAATCAGTTGTTAAGCAAATTATGTAATTGTTTAGCACAACGGTCTCCAACCTTTGCGGCTTGGCAGGTGGGAGAGGGGAACCAGGCTGCGTAAGCGGCAAGCCGGCACACGCATGTACCTCGACTCATGTGCATGGCGGTCCAGCATGCACGCACATGCACACACAGCTCCACTAGCAGATACGCATGTGTGCTGGCCCACCACTTGTACAAGTTGAGCTGCTCTCAAGCGGCCTGGTTGCGAATAGGCCACGGCCTGGGGATTGGGGTCCCCTGGTTTAACAAATCTCTTGTTTGGATCTTTCCAGATGAGACTGAAGAGATCCACCTTAATAGCCAAAGTTCTGTTTAGTGGATACTGTACAGAGTGCTTAGGTAAGACACTAAGTGGGATTTGACGATCTAATGCAGTTGCTGTCTCTCAAAGCGTTCAAACCAGTGGTGGGATTCAGCCAGTTCAGGAGAACCGGTTATTACATTCCTGGCTGGCCCCTCCCCTCCCCACCTTTTCTAGGAGTCCCCACGTGCCCCATTTTGGCTCCCAGGAGGGTGAAGGAGGCCGAGTGCTGCCTGTCACACCCCCTGGCCACACCCACCCAGCCGGTCATTAGGGCAGAGAACTGGTTGTTAAATTATTTGAATCCCATCACTGGTCCAAACTACTACAGTCTTAATGTCAACATGCTTTTACACTGCCTGAATTTCTTATCCTTCTCATGGTAAGAGAACTTTGACAAATGCGCAGGAGTCCAGCCCTGTTTTGATTCTGTTCTTTTTATAGCAGCTCATGTACAAACTTTGGTGCAACGTTTTCCACCTATATTTTATTCTTTTAAGAATTCGGCCGCATGCTTGTAACTCTCGGTTTTTTGGTGATGATGATGATGATGATGATGATGATGATTCCTGTCTTCCAGGTTGGCAGTGTCTGGGAATTTCTCCCCCATTCTGCAGTGAGAATCAACAAGATTGCCATGCTGGTTTTTGTACTTTTCAAAACTTTGAGGCCAAAAGTTTAATCTTTCAATAAGGCCAGTGTACCTAGATGAATCACGAACCCCTCTGACTTCTAAGAACTGCAGTAAGACTGCAGTGAAGATATCTCTGTTCTTCATAGCTTCCTAACTAGGAAACCTGGCTTCTGTTCTCTGAGGGTTTAGAGATTTGCAAAGGTTCTTCTCTTGGGCCAAGATTTGACTGGTTATACAATTTTACTCTTGACTTGGTTGATCGTTTTAATCACAACGGTTTATTCTGTTTAGACTTTAACGCTTAGTTAGCTGCCTCGTGTGCTCACCGGAGTAGTAAGGACGAACATAAATCAAATCAACAGATATTGATTTCAGATGTTGGTGCACATCCACAAGAGGGGAAAAAAAAATTAGACCTTGTGCATAAGCCATACCAGCGTCACCTATATGTTAGTATATATATATATATATATATATATATATATATATATATATATATATATATATAGTTTTTTAAAAATCAGTCACTCAGAGAGCATGGATGTACCTAATCGTCTTCAGTTCTTCTCTTTCTGTTTTGTTGCAGCATTTACAGAATCCTGCCAATTTCCACAATGCAGCTACTGAACTCCTGGACTGGTGTGGCGATCCAAGAGCTTTCCAAAGGCCCTTCGAACAGAGTCTTATGGGCTGTTTGACGGTATGGCAACTTTTATTCAGGCACACAATATTATATATATATATATATATATATATATATATATATATATATATATATATATATATATATATATATATATATATATATATATATATATATATATATATATATATATATATATATATATATATATATATATATATATATATATTTTCCCCCCAATTCAACATTCAATTGCCACCTCGGAGAGAAAATGAAGGCATTGCCAAGAAGCCAGTGGCCTGCTGAAATACAGTTATTAGTCCATTTGTTTACATATAGATATGTCAAACTTGTGGTTTAAAAAAAAAAATAGAAAAAGAGGAAGTTAGGTTAAGCTATTGTGCAGGGTTTTTCCACAACCTGCCTTACTCACTTTCTTTCAAATAGCAGTTATAGCTATTTACCAGCCAGCTTTAGGAATATATACTCAGGGTTAACTTTAAATAGAAGCACCGTTTTCCTCACCAGGCTTGAATGCAGTTGCTAATAATTTTCGTGAGAAATTCTCTCAAAGTATCTGAACGTGTTTGTTTTGTACTGGAATGATGCTATCAGGTTTTTTTTAACACTGCTTATGGTGTTATCATTAAAAGGTAAAATACAAAACAGAAAAACAAACAAACAAAACAAAACAAAAGCATACATTAAACCCTAACAACAACAACAAAAGGGGAAAAAATAGTGTACAAAAAGAAAAGGAAAAAGTGATCAAATAAGTTTAACATTTAATATGTAGGATCTACCTTGGCTGGATGCTGAAAAAAAAGAACAAATCACATACATACATACATACATACATACATACATACATCTCTTAAAAATTAATCGATTTATATCATCTCTCTCTCTCTCTCATCTATCTGTCTTTCATCTATCTATCATTATTTGTCTGTCTGTCTATCTATCTATCATCTATAATTATCTATCTATCTATATCATCTATCTATCATTATCTTTTATATATATATAAAACATCTGACTCACATTTATGATGATTGCAATGTCCCGGGGTCACGTGATCCCCTTTTGTGACCTTCTGACCAGCAAAGACAATGAGGAAAGCCAGATTCACTTAATAGAACCCATCACTAACTGAACAACTGCAGTGATTCACTTAACAACTCTGGCAAGAAAAGTCTTAAAATGGGACAAAGTTCACATAACAAATGTCTCACTTAGCAACATAAATTTTCAGCTCAATTGTGGTTGAGGACTACCTATATTGAATAACGAGAACAAATGGAATCTTCTTTTAGCAACTGTTTTCGGTGGCCCCTCTGTGAAAATAACTAATTTAGAATGCAGCCCATGATGTGACGTTGGCTGTGAAAATAATGTGTTTCATTTGCGGCAGAAAGCAGCAAAGTTGCTCAGGGACAGGAATATTTTACATGCCAAACACCTCTGCTTTGATTCCTGCAATTTTAAGGTTAGTTTGAGAAATTTCCCTCTATGAACCTGTGAAAAGATTCAAGCGCTTTGCGTGCAGGAAACGGGAATTAGCAGCTTTCTCTGTGCGTAAAATGATAACATTAGACTTTATTCATTTATTCATTCATTCAGTGTCTTCCCTAGCTATTTTGCTCCCTTCTCTCATGTGCTAGTTACATATAAAAGATAAAGTTTCCCCTTGTCAAGCAAGGGGATAATCAGGAGATTCAGGCAGTTCCAATGAGTATAAAGATTTATTGCAAGCTTAAGCACTCTACAAGAATCTGGCCAACTAACAGTCAAGGGAAATGAGCGGGAGATAAGAAAGGCATTCAAGGGAGGCTGGAGTTAGATCTCTTGTGGGCACACAGGGATTTATGACTGAGGACATATTTGACCTCTCCCTTGGGCTCCGCCTGGTCATCTCCTACCCCCTGCTTAGTCGTATTTGACCCTAGGGAGTGATTTTCATCTCTGGTTCCCTAAGCAAGGAAGCCAGCATTGTCCATGGACTCTTCTGTGGTCATGTGGCCGGCATGACTACAGGTAATCCTCAATTTAGGACCACTATGGAGCCCAACATTTCTCTTGCTAAGCGAGCCAGTTAAGTGAGTTTTGACCTATTTTACGACCTTACTTGCTACAGCTGTTAAGTGAACCACTACAATTGTTAAGTTAGTAATATGGTTGTTAAATGAATCTGGCTTCCCCATTGACTTTGCTTGTCAAAAGGTCACAAAAGGGGATCGCATGACCCTGGAACACTGCAACTGTCATACAGTAAATATGAATCAATCAATCAGAATAGAGCTGGAAGGGACCTTGGAGGTCTTCTAGTCCAACCCCCCCCCACACCAGTGATGGTTAAGCTTTTTGGTGCCGAGTGCCCAAAGCGTGAACATGCGTGCACGAATGCACGTGCACATGCCAGAACCCCCAAAATGCAATGCAAGTGCCCCCCACGCATGTACCCCATTTTGGGCCTAGAAAGCCTCCTGCACCAATCTGGAAGCCAAAACAGGGCGCAGGGGCACTGTGTGAGCCTCCCCCCACACCCTGTTTTGGGCATGGAAAGCCTCCTGCACCAACCTGCACCCCCTCATGCATTCACCACACCCCCCATGCATGCGTCCCATGCATGCACCCTGCCCCCCCCATGCATGTGCGGCAGAGACCCAAAGACCAACTGGCCAGTGGGAGGTGCAGGCGCATGCATGGTGGAGCTGGGCTGGGGTGACAGCTGGTGTGCCTGCAGAGAGGGTTCTGCGTGCCACCAGTGGCATGTGTGCAATAGGTTCGCCATCGTGGCCCTATACCAGTGGTTTAGTTTAGTTTAGTTTAGTTTATTTGATTTGTATACCGCCCTACTTCCAAAGGACTCAGGGCGGTGAACAGCCAACAATAAAATACATAGATACAAAAAATTTAAAACCAGAATAAAATCAAATTAAATCATTTTGGCCCAGATAGATTAAAACACCCCAATAATTTAAAAACAGATTAAAATTTACATATTTAAAAAGGGAGAGATTAGGCCAAGCCCGCCTGATGGAATAAAAAGGTCTTAAGAGCGCAGCAGGAGGTGCACAGGTCCGGGATCCTCCGTATCTCCGGGGGGAGCTCATTCCAGATGGTAGGTGCCCCCACCGAGAAGGCTCTCCCCCTAGGGGCCACCAGTCGACACTGTTTGGCTGACGGCACCCGGAGGAGTCCCTCTCTATGAGAGCGTACTGGCCGGTGGGAGGCTATTGGTGGTAGAAGGCGGTCCCGTAGATAACCAGGTCCTAAGCCATGGAGCGCTTTAAAGGTGGTAACCAAAACCTTGAAGCGCACCCGGAAGACCACCTGGAGCCAGTGCAGCTCGCGCAGGAGAGGTGTTACATGGGAGCGCCATGTCGCTCCCATTACCACCCGCGCGGCCGCACTCTGCGCCAGTTGGAGCCTCTGGGTGCTCCTCAAGAGGAGCCCCATATAGAGAGCATTACAATAGTCCGGGCGGGAGATGACGAGGGCATGAGTGACCGTGCGTAACGAGTCCCGATCCAGAAAGGGACGCAACTGGCGAATCAGGCGAACCTGATGAAAAATCCTCCTGGTCATGGCCGTCAAGTGCTCTTCTAAAGACAGCCGTGAATCCAGAAGGACGCCCAAGTTGCGAGCCCTCTCCGTGGGGGGCAATGATTCGCCCCCAATAGTCAGTGATGGCGTCAACTGACTATATCGGGACGTCGGAAACCACAGCCACTCGGTCTTGGATGGGTTGAGCCTGAGCCTGTTCCTCCCCATCCAGATCCGTACGGCCTCCAGGCACCGGGACATCACTTCAAGGGCGTCGTTGGGGTGATCCGGGGTGGAGATGTACAGCTGGGTGTCGTCAGCGTACTGATGGTACTCCACCCTGAAACCACGGATGATCTCACCCAGCGGCTTCACATAAATGTTGAACAGGACAGGCGAGAGGACCAACCCTTGCGGCACCCCACATATGAGGGGCCTCGGGGTCGACCTCTGTCCCCCTGTCAACACAGACTGCGACCGGTCAGAGAGAAAGGAGGAGAACCACCGCAACACAGTGCCTCCCACCCCTAACTCTTCCAACCGGTGCAGCATGATACCATGGTCGATGGTATCAAAAGCTGCTGAGAGATCTAACAGGACCAGGACAGAGGAGCACCCCCTGTCCCGAGCCCTCCAGAGATCATCAACTAATGCGACGAATGCCGTTTCCGTGCTGTACCCAGGCCTGAAGCCCGACTGGAACAGATCCAGATACGTCATTTCATCCAGGTGCTGGGGGAGCTGTTGCGCAACCACACTCTCACCAACCTTCGCCACAAAACAAAGGTTGGAGACCGGACGATAATTTACCAACATTGCCGGGTCCACGGAAGGCTTCTTGAGGAGAGGCCTCACCACAGCCTCTTTCAAGGCAGCAGGAAAGACACCCTCACCCAACGAAGCATTTATAATCCCCTGGAACCAGCCTCGTGTCACCTCCCGAGAAGCCAGCACTAACCAGAAGGGACACGGGTCCAATAAACAAGTGGTCGCGTTCAGTCTACCCAGAATCCTGTCCATGTCCTCAGGGGTCACAGGATCAAACTCATCCCAGATAACATTCTCAAGACCTGCCCCAGTCCCTCCCCCTGAGACTACCCAGTCAGAGTCCAGATCTTCCCGAATCTGAGTGATTTTGTTATACAGATATTGAACAAAATCCTCGGCTCTACCCTCCAAGGGGTCCTCCCACGCTTCCTGGTGGAGCAGGGAGCGGGTCACCCTAAACAGGGCGGCCGGGCGATTATCTGATGACGCAATAAGAGCAGCAAAAGAGCTACATTTCGCTGCTTTTATCGCCACTAAGTAATTCCTAATATGAGATCTTACCAGTGTCCGGTCAGATTCAGAAAGATGAAATGTAAAATTTGTTACTACCAGTTCTATGGGCATGGCTTGGTGGGGGGGATAATGTGACTGGGTGGGCGTGACCAACTTTTTTTTTTTTTTACTTTTAATAGCATTTTTTTCTACAACCTTAAGTCGTTGTAAAGAGAAGGAAAAAATGCTTTCAAAAGCCTCTGACGATCAGGCAACTCAGGTGTGATCGTCAGAGGCTTTGGCCAAAGAGGTGTAGAAAATAATGCTTTTAAAAATAAAAAAAGAAAAGCCTCTGATGATCGCGCGGCTTAGCTGGGCATGGAGGGGGGCAGGGATTTTTGCTACCGGTTCTCCAAACCACCTGCTGCCATCCCTACCGGATCGGGCTATCCGGTCCGAACCGGGAGCATTTCACCCCTGCCCTATACCATTTCAGACAAGTGGCTGCTAGGAAGTTGCCAAATATCTGAATTTTGATCACATGGCCACGGGGATGCTGCAATGGTCATATGTGTGAACAACTCTCCTAAGTGACTTTTTTTTCAGTGCTGTTGTAACTTCGAAAGTCACTAAATGAATAGATATAAATGAAGGACTACCGTATTTTCCACCCTACTTCGCATTCGGTGTCTGTTGCAAACAATGAAATTGCACCTCTGTGGCCTTAAGAGTTTCTTAAGAGTAAGAAAATGTATGCA
The DNA here is from genome assembly GCA_022577455.1 of Arizona elegans. Classification (NCBI taxonomy): domain Eukaryota; kingdom Metazoa; phylum Chordata; class Lepidosauria; order Squamata; family Colubridae; genus Arizona; species Arizona elegans. The sequence goes on along the minus strand of JAKOOJ010000005.1, from coordinate 90,370,370 downwards.
GCATTTGGGAAACTTTTCCCAAGTTTTTTTTTTTAAAAAAAAAATCTAAGGAAAATCAGATTCAAGAACCCCACACTTGAGATTGAACATTTAATATGATAGCTTTCGAATCACATCTGCTGTGATGTCCATAATGATGGCTAGATTGTCTGCAAACTAAGTTTTACCATCAAGAATTCAGTGATTCCTTGAAGATTTCCACTTGATGGATAAACTTTGGAAAACAATTGCCTTATTCCATTGATAGTCTACACCTGGTGTCAGCAACTTGCGGCTGCGGAGCCACATGCGGCTCTTTGGGCCCTCTGCTGTGGCTCCCTGTCAGGTGATCCCACCACTGGCTGGCCCCGCCCCTTGCCCTCCCCTCCCAGTCACTCCTCGCCTGGCCTGAGAAGGTAAGGGTGATGGCAGTGGATGGAGAAGCGGCCAGGGCAGAGACAGAGAGATAGAGAGAGAGGAGGAGAGGGGGGAGAGAGGGGGAGAGAGAGAGATGTCAAAAGGGTTTTGTGGTTCCCGGTGTTTTTTAACAACCAGTTCTCTGCCCTAATGACCAGCTGGGTAGGTGTGGCTAGGGGATCGTGTGACTGGTGGAAGTGAGTGACATGGAGTTGGCCACGCCCACCCAGGTTTTGTGGCTCCCGGTGTTTTCTTTTCTGTGGGAAACAGATCCAAATGGCTCTTGGAGTTTTTAAGGTTGCAGACCCATGGTCTTACATGGCGGCTCTTAATATAGAATTGCTATTGCTTCCAGATTTCCATGGAAATATTTCACCCCCTCATTTTTAAACTGCAGCAAACCACCCATCCAGCTCGGGATCACACGCATTGTAATATTTTATCATTAATTATGAAAAAAGTGAATCATGTGAGGTACTTTGGATTAATAAGAACCGTGCGGTTGTGCTGACTAGCTAATACTAAAAAGCAGCATTTCATTAGCTTGGATAGATGATTATATAGTTTCCCTTTCCCTTCTGTTCTGTACCGTTTTTAAAAAAAAATAGCAAGCCGTGTTGGACACAGATAATTGCATTTAATGAACCCTTCCTTTAATTCTTCAAGGAGATTTTATATTAAAACTATGGTGACAAATTAATTCTTGCAGTGTAAGCCCTTTGGAGTAAAATATAGCTGAAAACAAAAGGCTGGTGCTAAATTAATAAAATGCTACTAAATGCTTCTGTCTTCCAGTTCCTCTTTATAACTTTCTAAATTAAGGGGACATTAATATGATTCACAAATAACACTTTCTGTGTGTAGGGCATATAAATTGATTTTGTGTGTGTAGTGCTGTTACCCTGTTTCCCTCAAAATAAGACATTCCCTGATAATAAGCCCAATCGGGCTTTTGAGGACATGGCAATAAGGCCAAACACTTATTTCAGGGTTCAAAAAAATATAAGACAGGGTCTTATTTTCAGGGAAACACGGTATCTGAGAGGGGAGTGGGCCCTAAATCACAGCCAATACTTTTGAAGAAGTATGTGTGAATATAAATGATCCCAACCAATCAAATGCAACCTTTAAGATTGTGAAGATCCTATTGAAGTATTTCAAGAGATCAGGGGTGATCTTGATTTGATCCAAGGCTAAAGTGGTGGCTTGCAGTCTTACAACCACATTTGGAACAAGAATTTCCATTGCTAACCAAGGCCTTTTTTATATGAGTCCTACCCGATTTTTTTGACCTATTTTTGCCATGGTTCTTAAGCGAATTGCTTCAATTATTAAGGGAATCACGTAGTCATTAAGGAAATTTAACTTTTCCCCGTTGAGCTTGCTTGTTGGAAGGTTGCAAAATGTCAATCACATGACCTGGAATGTGGCAACCATTATGAATACTTGCCCATTGTCAAGCACCAGAATTTTGATCCTGGGATCCTGGGGAATCCTTCAACAGTCAAAAGTGCAAGTACCAATTGCAAATCACCTTTTTTAGAGCCATTATCACCGCAAAATCAGGGATGAAATGCTACCCGTTCGGGGCGGTTTGCCCGAACCAGTAGTGAAAAAATGCTTTAATTTTTTTTTAAAAGAAGTTCCGGCGATCATGCGACACAGCTGATCCTTGGACCTTTTTAAAAAACTTTTTTAAAGCATTTTTTGTACTACCAATTCGGGCGAAGAGGTAGTAAAAAAATGCTTTAAAAAAGGGGGGGAAAGGGTTCTGACAATCAGCTGTGACAATCAGCTGTGCTGCGCGATCTTCGGAACATTTTTTACTACCTATTGCTCGAACCGGTATTTTTGTGTAAAGTGTGATAGTTTGTTTTTGAGCTCTCTGTGATTCTGTGAGGTTCCTGCTTGTTGCAGGGGCCATTTTGTGTGAAGTCCAGCTGCTTTTGCATTGTGTGTGAGTCAGTTGTGTAGCCTTTGTGTTATTTTTGTGTAAAGTGTGATAGTTGGTTTTCCAGGTCACATGACCACCAAGCCATGCCCACCCAGTCACATGATCACCAAGCCACACCCACCCAGTCACATGACCACCAAGTCACACCCACAGAACTGGTAGGGAAATTTTTTGAATTTCACCACTGCCTCAAAATGATCATTTAAACCAATGCTTGTAAATCAGAGACTACCTGTAATCCACGAGAGGGCATGGACAAGACAGGAGGCATCAGGAGTTTTCAGATGTGGAATAGATACCCTAAAACATCTGGAAGATTTAAATCTTATTTTGCCCCTCTAGGCTTCCAGAAATGCAAAGCAAATTTGCAGCCTTTCTAACAAAATTGGTTCTCCTCCAAGTCACCTTTCATTCCCCCAGTGTCTCTGGAGACAAAGCCCTCGGTGGAGGATGGAGAATTAAGATTTTAAGTCACATCTTGAAAGCAGAAAGAAGTGCAGAATGTGGTCTCCTACAAATGGCCTCCTTACAGCTTGCTTACTTTTAACCTTGATGGTTTATCGTTCACTTTCTTGTTTCTTAGAGGACATGCTGGGGTTCAATGTAGGCTTTGTAAGCTCCAAAGGAGAGCTTCGTTCTTCAAACCAGATTAACTTTTGGTAGAGGGTGGCAGACATCTTTGGTAATTTTGTACCAAATCATGCCTTCTGTGCTTCAGTTCTGGATGCCACTGAGGCGAAAAGCAGCAAGCTGTGAGGTCCTTGGTGCTCTCAGAGCTTGGCTGGAATGGCTTGCCTTCAGAAGTTGTGGATGCTCCATCACTGAAGGCTTTTTAAAAAAAGACTATTGAGCCATTGGTCTGAAATGGTATAGGGTCTCCTGTTCGAGCAGGGGTTTGGACTAGATGACCTGAAAGCCAACTCTGTTATCCTGCCTCTCTTGCAGACGTTTCATTACCCAACTCGGTAACATCATCAGAGCTCCAACAGCGTTGATGATTTCACCTAGGGTACCTAGAAACGTCTGCAAGAAACCAACCAAACTCAGAGATCAGCAAGAACCCCATAGTTCAACCCTGAGCTACCAATATTTTCTTCGTTCATTAATAAAAAAACAAACAAACTGGAAGTTGTTGCAGTGAAGCGAAATAAGGCCAGTGTTGCTCATCGTTCATTGTAAAAAATGGACCATAAATCCTAGAAACTAGGAATTGGGCAATGCTTGAGATGTGATTTCAAATCCCAGAAAGCATCTTTTGCATTTGAAGGGGGTGCACGGCTGTTTTAAAGAGCTGCAGACACTTCCATGTGCTCTGAAGAATGGAAGCAGAAACACGGTGCGGCCCTAGCCAGAAATTAAAGAAAGGAGAACAAAGGCTTCCAAATTCTGTTCTTTATACGTTGGGTTCTTCCAGCAGTAGGTTGGCGAGCAACGGACGATTTCCCAGAAACTCTCTGTGACAATTCTTTTCTTCTTCTTTTTTCTTCTTTTTTTCCTCAGGTTGTTAGCAGAGTGGCAGCACAACAGGGCTTTGACCTGGACCTTGGATATCGGTTACTAGCTGTTTGCGCAGCCAACAGGGACAAGTTCACACCAAAATCAGCTGGTAGGAACAACTGGTGTTCTTTTCCAGACGTCGTTGTTTTTCTTTTGTTTTTTTTTCCCAGAGACAACCTTGACAAGCATAACAATGCGCTTTTGTGCGTCTCTGGGAAAACGGAGAGGTTTTCCTCGCTTTCTCTTACAGCGTTTCTCTTAAAAATACACTGGGACAAGAAAAATTCACTGGGTCGCCATCTTGAGGAATAAATAAACCTAAAAAAATCAAGAATCAATAGAGAGCGAACGAGCAATCCCAGAGAAATTCTATCCAAGTGATGATGATTGTGGGGAATATTGACCCAGATAGTATACTGCGCATGTGTGCAGGCAGGCAGGCATTCATTCGTTGATTGTTTTAATAATTCATTGATGCGTCCGTTCATTTATTTGTGGATACATGAATCACCCAGGTCTATCTAGCGGTGTTTGAAAGCTCTGCTCCCGGCCATTGTGGTATTTGCTTGTGACTTTGTGACTTCCGTCGTAGAGGATTTCTATTCTTGAAAGGTTGAAAGTGTTGCAGATAATTGTGCCTTTCCATTTTTCAATTAAAAAATGTTTTGGCAACCTAGTGTCCATGACAGATTTTAATATGCTAGCATCTTTTCCAGCAATAGCCATAGCACTTAGACTTATATACCGCTTTACAGTGCTTCACAGCCTTCTCTAAGCGGTTTACAGAGTCAGCATGTTGCCCCCAACAATCTGGGTCCTCATTTTACCAACCTTGGAAGGCTGAGTCAACCTTGAGCCAATCAGGATCGAACTGCTGGCAGTTGGCAGAATTAGTCTGCAATACTGCATTCTAACCAGTGCGCCATTAGTGCTCCATTAAAAAGAATGTTGTGTTGTGTATAATACAATGCACTCGGTTAAACTAATTACTAATTACTAATCGGGGAAAGGAAAGGGAAGTAGGATGAGGTAGGAGAGGAGGCAGGAGAAAGTAGGAGAGAAGAGGAGGGAGGGAAGGGAAGGAAAGGAGGAGGAGAAGAAGGTTTGTTGTGGAATGAGGGAAGAAAGAGAAGAAGAGCAACTCTTGAATGTAATTAAAATGTCTTATTTTGATGCTTTCTTTAAGGGAAACATGTATATGTAGGATTTATTATGTATAAGAAAATGTATATTTTCTATTAAGTGGGGAGGGGGAAAGGATGGGGGGAGAAAATTGTTTGTATTTCTTATAAAACTTTTCAATTAAAAAACAAAAACAAAACCTTGAGCCAATCAGGATCGAACTGCTGGCAGTTGGCAGAATTAGTCCGCAATACTGCATTCTAACCAGTGCGCCACTAGTGCTCCATTAAAAAGGATGTTGTCTTGTGTATAATACAATGCACTCGGTTAAACTAATTACTTAAATCACCTTTGATTATTTTTTTTTCTTTTGAATGGGAACATTATGTGTATTTAAGCCTGTTGTTGTTGTTGTTGTTGTTGTTGTTGCTGTTGTTGTTTAACCCTTTAGTCATGTCTGACTCTTGACAACTTCCATGTTACCCTGTCAAGCACAGCTTCTTTCAGTTGTTGGATGTTCAACTTTGCATCGGATTTGCATCGGATTTGACGTTATGAAGCCAGCTTGTTCTTTGCTCGGCCCTCCTTCTTGTTCCACTAACCATTCCTAGCATCATAGACTTCTCAAATGAATTCGCACCCATGACATGGCCAAAGTAACTCAGACACAGTCTTATGATTTCAGCTTCTACTGGTGTGTCTGGTTTTATATGATTTAACCCCTCTCTGTTAGTTTCTCTGACTGAACAATAATATGCGCCTATTGTATATCATGATAATGACATAACACCATGAGGTTGTGGAGCAAATATTTGGTGCTGACCGTTGTGGATATATCTTTTAAACATGGAATGCCTACCTGGGGCAAACTGGAAATGTGGTTTGATTTCTAGGTAAAATTATAAATGATGTTTGCACCAGCTGTGTGAAGGTCCATAGTGGATATATCAGCGATTATGTATTTGTGTTTGACTTTCTTTTCAGTCTGCGTATTGTAGTCCAGGGTATCTCAAGTTCAGGAATTGCCTTTTAGTGCTTTAGATGTAAATACAGAATAACAGAGCCGGAAGGGACCTTGGAGGTCTTCTAGTCCAACCCTCTGCTGAAGCTGAAGATTGGACAAATGGCTGTCCAAGCTCTTCTTAAAAGCCTCCAGTGATGGAGCATCCACAATTTCTTGAGATAAGTCATCCCACTGATTAATTGTTCTCCTTAATTCTAGGTTGGATCTCTCTTTGATAAGCTTCCATCTGTGACCCCTTATCTTGCCCTCACGTGCTGGGAGGGGTATTTGCAAAAGGCCATTTGTAGCAAAAAGCATGCTAAACTTCTGTTCCATCCACCGACTGCTTTCTACATGGTCTTCCGAGTTCCAGTCTGAGGAGGGAGGGGAAGTGAAATTCCTTCAGAATAATTGCAAAAGTCTGCATTGTGAAATTGATCAATGGGTATGGGGTGAAACTGACTGGATTGGGAAATGTTGTGACCTAGGCTCAAGTAGTTATTACCAGACACAATCAGTCCTAAACAAACATATCTTATTAGAACCGCTGAGAATTACTTCATTCTCAGTTTAGTCCAAATTAAGTCCAAAACAAATCCTTCATAAACAGTCCTTCGGTCTTATCACAAACTTTTGTCTTCTTTGGCACCCTGTCAAAGGCTTTTCTTGGCAAAGACCCATGAAGTGCAGAAACAAGAGACACTGACAAGAAACAAATGTAGCAACGTTGCTTTCCTACAAAGAGCCCAAGAGCCCAAAAAGTCTTCTGGGAGGGGCCAATCATCTCCTTGGCCTTACTCCCAAGTCGTCCTTTTTGCTTTAGCCGCTCTTGCCTTCTGGCAGCTCTTCGCATGTGTGCACTAGGAACAGGCTCTTCCTGTTCCTCTTCCTCTCTGCTATCTGCCTCTGGAGGCTCCGTTGTCCGCGCATTGCTTCCAGATGTCCCTGGCCCTGGCTCCATCTCTGCCTCCAACGCAGAGCCTTCATCTGGGCTTTCCCCTGACTCCAGGACTGACCCATTGTCCTCCCCAGCCTCCTCACTTTCCGACTCCGCTGCCAGCTCTGCAAGCTGCTGGTGGACCACAACAGGAAACTAACAAAAGCTAGCCATGGGTTTTCAAGCCCAGGAGTGCTTCTAAACCTATTTCTAAAAGAATTGTTAACTATCAGCTGAGTGGACCTGTTTAAAAATCTTGCACAAAACCTGAGCGCATGTTGACAGTGGCTAAACCTGTTGTTCTAGCCCTCTGTTAAAACTAGTCTCTGCGCATCCCACTCCTCTATTTCAGCAATTGGTTATGGATCAAAAATGAAGCCCAGACATCTCTCAATCATGTTCTTTAATTAAATTAAAACAGTGAGGATGATGCCACTCCAGCGTGTTAGGCAGGCAAATAAGAACTAGCAATGAAGTACTACAGAAGCTGCTGGAATAATTTTCAATCACCTGGGAGAAGACCCATCAGGAGCAACCTTGTATTAACGGACACGAGCAATTTATGCATTGTTGCAATCTTGAATCGATTGCATGATGCAAAATGGGTTCAATGTATTTTTATTTCATTTTGTTGATTTTGTTGTTTTTTTGTTTGACACGACAGTCATTGTCTGAATTTGTGGTAAATACTGGATATGAAATAATGATTTCTTGGCTTGCAATGGAGCTGAATATTGGATCTAGAAGAGGGGAGGTCAAACTCGATTTCATGGAGGGCCTCATCAGGGTTGTGTCTGACCTCGGGGGGCCGGGATGGGCATGGCCAGGGTGGGTGTGGCCAGCTTGACATCACTCGTGTCGGGGGCACCTGTGGTGGCGCGAGCAGTCTGCCAGCAAAAATGGGCTCCTGAGCTCCTTTTTCGGCTGTGACGGTCTCCTGCACCCCTCTGCCAATGAAAACAGAGCTCGTGAGGGCCACCTCCCGAACTCCATTTTCCCTGGCAGAGGCACCGTGGGCCGATCCTTTGCTGTTTCTAGGACAGCCCCGCGGGCCAGATCTAAGCACCCTGTGGGCCGATTCCGGCCCCCGGGCCTTGAGTTTGACACCCCTGATCTAGATTGTCAAACATAGGGAACCCGGATCCAAGACAGAATTCAAAAGCACTGGCAAATTTATTTCACACAACCTATACACAAGAATCTGATCTACTAACAATCAAGGTGAATAAGATAAGACTCAACAGACATCAATGGGGGCTGGACTTAGGTCTCTTTCAGACTTTCAGAGATTCGAGACTGCTGATGTATTTGACCACACCCTCAGTTTCAGCCTGGTCATCTCCTACGTAAACTGAGACATAGCTTCAGTGCATCCAACTGGACTTAAGTTAGTGGTTGAGATCTATTCTATCCCTTCTGCGTACATCTAGATCTAATCTTTACATACTACTAGATCAGCTTGATTAGCTTTTTGGGATCTTTTCTGAGTCATCTAATATTCTGGCAATATTCATCCAACCCTCATCATTTCCAAATATAAGATATAGTCCGTTCTTTTCACCTCAGACAAGTAAGATTATTCTGTGTGTTTTGGAATCCCTTTGCTAGCCATCCCGCTATCCACAGGCTCTGTGAGCAGATGGTGTACTTATTTAGTTTTGATGTGGCCCTCATCGTAACACCCTAAATTAGCTACATACTGAGGACTCACAGGGCAATCTTGCTATAAATCAAAACACCCACAACAAAACAATCAGTTCAAGGCAGCTTATTATTATTATTAGAACAAGATAAAATCAACATCAAGCAATCTTAAAAAGGTCACAGTGATTAAGTGGCAGTAGAAAAATGAGATTAAAATAAGAATAGAGATACCAGGCTATGAAGACGTTCTCTTCCAAGGAACTATCAGCTCAGCATGTGTGAGCGTTTTAAAGAAGTGTTTTGAGAATATCAGGTACCAGGTAATAATAAAAAGGGAAGAAGCTGGGTTTTAAAAGGGTTCAACAGGAATATTCTTATTATATACAGGTCCCTCTTCTCAAATTAGTTATCTGCAGTGGAGCGTCTGCTTTTCAGTTGGGTATATTCACAAATTCAATATTAAGTACCGATTGATTCCAATAAGTGCCGTATTTAAAATTGTTTAAGGGAAGGTATAAAATTAAAGAGCCTTTTGAATCAAGCTTGACTCCCGTGGATTCCAATTCTTGTCAGCAGTACTGAAGTAAGATTGGCGTTGTTGCTTCTGATTATTATTCCTCCGTTTCAGATTCCTAGTCTACACAACAGCACTGGGATGTCCTAGAGATCTCCCTTTTAAGGTCTAACAGAGCCCAACCTGGGATAGCTGTTAAGCCTAGAGGAGGTCATCCAGAATAGAAAACATCTCTTATTGTCAATGAAGACAAAGATATTCTCCCATAATATGACATTGTGGAACATTCTTGTGGAAATGACAATTCAAAATCTGGTGTATATATAGATCAAACCAAGCCATGATTTATCTGATTTCTTCTTTCAAAAAAGCAGAGGTAAGAGTTGAGTGAAGTGCCATAGCAATAGCAATAGCCCTTAGTTGGGTAACCTTTAGCATCAATTATGTCCTTACAACGTCTTCCCATGGAGTGAACCAAGTCTTTTAGTTCTGCAGCTGTTATACTGTGAAACCAAGATTGAATGATGGTTTCTATTAACTGGGTTTTATTGCTGGGTCGCTTCTGACTAACAAGTTTCTTTAGTCGGCTCCATAGATTTTCAATTGGGTTAAGGTCTGGGCTATTCCCAGGCCATTCTAGCAGTGGAATATGATTATCTTGAAACTCCCCCCAAAAGTGGTGTTATTAGCCATCAAACCTCCAAAATACACTTTTCCCAAAAGGTTTCCACAATTTTGGCCACTACTGTATAGAAACAGGGAGTAACACCCACACTTCCCAGCACTGATGGTGTTGCTTAGACACGTAATGAAACGTTGTGAGGAAACAACCAAGCTCAGACAGCATCAAGGACTCCACATATGCATTTTCAATGGACTTTGGATGGCATCTACTGGATTGCAAATTTAAAACATCATGGAAGAATTAGCATGGAAGAAACATAATTCCCTCATAACGCCCAAAATGTGTTTCCTAATATTCTGTCTAATAGCTTCCGTGTACTCTTTAAATGCTATATAAAAATATCAGTATAATAGCATCTCTTCCTTCCTTCCTTTTGTTTGTTTGTTTGTTTTTCCTCCTGCTTACGTTCTGAAAAGGTGCAACATACCAGGCTCTTCTCATGGGAAATTATTCTAAATATTGAATATTTGAGCAAAAAGCTGCTTCCTCTGTGATGAGCTCTCCTAAGTCAAATTTGTCTTTTTCGCTTCAAGTTTCATCGCTTTTTCATCATTTAAAAAAAAAAGAAAAAAAGAAATCTCCTTCTTGCACCTTATTATGTACGGTGCTCGCTGCCGAAGCCATTTCATTCAGATCAAACATGCATAAACACGTGTGAGCAAATACACACTCGGTTTGAAAAATGATTTCACTGCTGGGCTAAAATGAGATTCTAGATATAAATTGTTAAACGTTTGTAATCGTTTTTGCCTCTTGCTGGGAAATACAGAGACGGCCTCTTGGCTTTTAAATCCAAAGCAACAGTATTTTTTTTAAAAAAAAAAAACAATAGAGGTAGTCCTCGACTTAGTACCAGAAATGTCTGTTGCTAAATAGAATAGAATAGAATAACAGAGTTGGAAGGGACCTTGGAGGTCTTCTAGTCCAACCCCCTGCCCAGGCAGGAATCCCTACACCACTTCAGACAAAGGGTTATCCAACATCTTCTTAAAAACTTTCAGTGTTGGAGCATTCACAACTTCTGGAGGCAAGTTGTTCCACTGATTAATTGTTCTCACTGTCAGGAAATTTCTCCTTAGTTCTAAGTTGCTTCTTTCCTTGATTAGTTTCCACCCATTGTTTCTTGTTCTACCCTCAGGTGCTTTGGAGAATAGTTTGACTCCCTCTTCTTTGTGGAAACTCCTAAGATATTGGAAGACTGCTATCATGTCTCCTCTGGTCCTTCTTTTCATTAAACTAGACATACCCAGTTCCTGCAACCGTTCTTCATATGTTTTAGCCTCCAGTCCCCTAATCACCTTTGTTGCTCTTCTCTGCACTCTTTGAGTGCAGAGTGCTAATAAATGAGACATTTATTAAGTGAGCTTTGCCTCGTTTTACAACCTTACTTTCCACATTTGTTAAGCGAATCCTTGCAGTTGTTAAGTTAGGAACAAGTTAGGACTTTAAGGGAATCTGGCTTCCCCATTGACTCTGTTTGTTGGAAGGTCGCCAAAGGGGATCACATGACCCCAGGACACTGCAACCGTCATAAGTACATGCCAGTTGCCAAGCTTTGATCACGTGACCATGAGAATGCTACAATGGTCGTAAACAGCGGTGGGATTCAAGTAATTTAACAACCGGTTCTCTGCCCTAATGATTTTTTTCAACAACCAATTTGCCAAACTGCTCAGAAAATTAATAACCAGTTCTCCCGAAGTGGTGCGAACAGGCTGAATCCGCCTGAACTGGCTGAATACCACCAATGAATTCCAATTCTAAATAAATTGTCGTAAGTTAACAACTATCTATATTTTTAAAAAGACTCTTCTTCAAAATACTGCAAACTCTGCTGTTTTCACCAGTCAATGCATTGTTCTGTAAATGATTCACAGTGGGACTTATTTTTGAAGTGGAGATCTGTGTCTAATCAGGAATTCATTGGTGGTATTCAGCCAGTTCGGGCGAATCGGTAGCGGTGATCACAGGTGGGCCTGCCCACCCATCCACCCCTGGGCTATGCTGTTCTATTTAGCCATGTTTCGAGGCAGGGAGTGAGCAAAGTGCATGCATGGAAGGCCGGGCGCATGCACAGAAGGTGCACATGTGAAGCGTGTGTGCGGGGTGAACCGGAGGTAAAAATATATGAAGCCCACCTCTGCAGGAATTAATAGAATTTCCTCTTTAAGACTTGCAAATTCATGGATCTTTTGAAAACAGGTTGTCCTCGCCTTACAACCATTCGTTTTGTGACCATTCAGAGTTATAACGGTACAGAAAAAAAGTGACGTTTGACTGTTTTTCACACTTATGACCGTTGTAGCATCCCCGCGGTCACGTGATCAAAATTTGGAAGACAACTGGCTCATATTTATGACGGTCGCAGTGTCCCAAGGTCATGTGATCCCCTTTTGCGACCTGAGAGCAAAGTCCATGAGGAAGACCAATTCACTTAACAACCATGTTACTAACTGAATAGCTGCAGTGATTCGCTTAACAATGCAGCCAAAAGGATGTAAAATGGGGCAAAACTCATTTAAGAAACATCTCGCTTAGCAGCAGATGTTTTGGGCTCAATTGTGGTCATAAGTGGAGGTCTACCAGTGTGACTTTTTCTCCTGTCCTCCTTTCTGTTCCTTAGAATCTGGAGAATGGTGTTTTCTGAAGTCCCTGAGAAAAAAAGAAGTATAGGAACCTTAGGTAAAGGTAAAGGTTCCCCTCACACATACGTGCTAGTCGTTCCCATCTCAAGGGGGCAGTGCTCATCTCCATTTCAAAGCCGAAGAGCCAGCACTGTCCGAATATGTCTCCATGGTCATGTGGCCAGCATGACTAAACGCCAAAGCCGCACAGAATATTGTTACCTTCCCACCAAAGGTGATCCCTATTTTTCTACTTGCATTTTTTACGTGCTTTTGAACTGCTAGGTTGGCAGAAGCTGGGACAAGTAACAGGAGCTCACCCCATTAGGTGGCACTAGGGATTCGAACTGCTGAACTGCCGACCTTTTGATCGACAAGCTCAGCGTCTTAGCCACTGAGCCACTGCATCCCTAGTAGGAACCTTACAGCTTCCTATTTCTGGTTCTTCAGGAGTTGCTCCACGGGAGTTAAGTGGAGAAAAGCTGAGCTTCACAGCATTATCATATTATTTTACGATTAATTCTTAACATCCCCATTACTTATCTCCACACCCCTGTTACATGCCATTGCGATTCTCTCTGCTTTCATTCCGATTTTGATTTTTTATTTTTGATTTTTTGTTAGCCTTTGTTCCATCTCCCTTCTCTTAACATCTGGTTTTCCTCTGATTTTCTACTGTGTTCTTCATATTATTTTGATGCTTGTTGATGAGAATAAGGAACAATATATATAAAAAAGAAAGTTTTTATTTATTTAATCTGGAGGAAAGAAAACGATGGTAAGGAATGCTGGCAGAAGAAGAATTGATCTATACTATTGCAGTTACTAATGACAAAGAAAAGGAACATGATGGCTCAGTGGTTAAAGACAGTGAACTTGTCACCTGGAAAGCTGACAGCCAGGGTTTGAGACCCGTATGCTGCGCAATGGGGTGAGCTCCTGTTACTTGCTCCAGTTCCTGCCCATCTAGCTGTTTGAAAGCAGGCAAATGTGAGTAGATAAATAGGTACCACTATGTTGGGAAAGTAACAGTGTTCTGAGCGCCTTTGGCGTATATGACCACGGAAGTGTCTTTGGACAACGTTGGCTCCTTCAGCCAAGAAACTGAGATGAACACCGCACCCTAGAGTTGGACACAACTGGACAGGGAAAACCTTTACCTTTAGTGATGATGATTGGATGGAACACATGTTGAAAAAATGCCATCAACACCACTAACAGAGCAAACATAGCCCATTTTTTAGAAGAAAGTCACCAACTTCTCAAGTCCCTTGCAGGACCTGCACTAATGCAATTCTCGTTGACCAGCTTTCAGACTTTAGAGAAAGTGGCAGTATTTTATTTTTAACTTTTAAGCCACTGTGGATGGCTTTTCTGGACAGGACAGAGAGGCCAATATATTTTAACCTAACAATATACTTTAATTCTATTGGTGTTTTAATCGAAAACAATGACTACTTGATTCTATTTCCATTTTGCAAGTTTCCACAAACTCCCAGTGAAAACCCCTAAAATCATAAACATGATTCTTTTAAGACGACAAGTTAAAAGAGGATTAAAAAGTAACATACTCTGTTTTGCCCAAGGATTATATTGAAAGCTCTAGTCCATGGTTTCAAGATAGCTTTTTATCTGGACAGCTCCCAGGGCCAAAATGTGTAACTACAGGTATTACCGTTAATGTTATGTCATATTAATCTCCTTTCTCCAAAGACGTCTACAAGAATCTTGTGTAGGTTGTATATTACAATAATGTCAACCAGATGCTCTGTTGATATACGTAGCTGGGCTTTAGAAGCTCTTTGCTTATTGCAAGAAAATGCTGGAGGAATATGTGCTAATGTCACAGTGACAGTTCCTGAGAATGAAAGAGCATCCTTGAACAATAATTCAGTAGCTAGAAAGAAGTTCTATAGGCCAGGTAGAACTCTGAAAATAGTTATGGAATTTGATTCAATCAGATCAGTAGGAGTCTGTCTATCATCTATCTACCTACCTACCTACCTAATCTATTTATATCTATCTGTCTCTCTGTCTTATATAATATCTGTATCTATCTATCTATTTATCTAATCATCTAATGTATGTGTCTGTCTACCATTTTTCTGTCGTCTATCTTCTATCTGTGTCTTTATCATCTACCTATCATCCATCCATCTGTCTGTCTGTCTATCTATCTATCTATCTATCTATCTAATCATCTATCTATGTCTACTATGTTTGTCTATCTGTCTGTCTATATCATCCATCCATCCATCCATCCATCCATCCATCTATCTATCTATCTATCTATCTATCTATCTATCTATCTATCTAATCATCTATCTAATTATCTATGTCTACCATCTGTCTGTCTTCTATCTGTCTGTCTGTATCATCTACCTATCATCCATCCATCCATCCATCTATCTATCTATCTATCTATCTATCTATCTATCTACCATCTTCAATCCTAATATTAGAGTAATAAGAATATAGAGCAGTAAGAAGGACATGCGCTCTAGAAGTCCACAGTTCTATAAGTTTTCCTCCGTCATGCAATCTCAGGAAGGGATATTTATCCTTTCAGCCCAAATTCCCCATTTTAACTTAGGAATTATGCTAACCAATCCTGCAGGATTATAATAAGACCTATGAGACAGTGGTGTGATTCAACCAGTGTAACAACTGGTTCACTAAGTGCGCGCGTGCCAAACACACACTACATGCATGCACTAAATGAGCACTCCGCGTGCACGCAGTGCATTTCAAACAAGATCTACAACTTGCCTTCTACTGCCTCTGAGAGTAAAACAGCTGAGGCGCAGCAATCCATTCCATCGCGCCCATCAGCTGGGCTTCAAAGAAAGGAATATAGGTCAGTATAGCATAGGGGCGGGTGGGTGGACCCACCTGAACTTCAGAGCGAACCAGTTCAGTCTCGGCTGGTCATCAGAGCTACCGGTACGCCCAAACTGGTCCGAACCGGTAGAATCCCACCACTGCTATGAGACCAATGCATATGTAACAAATTGAAAGGTAAGAACGATTGTATGTGCTGCTTCTTCATTATTTTTTGAAAACCCCTTTTATTGTTATTAATTATAATTAATATGAATACTGGTCATGGTAGATGTGCAGACATCGTCTACAAGTGGGTCAAAATGCCATCACTGAATTGTGGCTGTGGGGCCGAAAACAAACTATCCAACGCAGAGTGTCAGAGTATCAAAATAGAGCCTATAAGGGAGACTTTGCTTATTCCCTGGTCATGACAAATGAAGCAAAAATTTTATCAAAACTCTCTAGACCAGGGGTCAGCAACCTTAAACACTCAAAGAGCCACAAAGGTCCTAACCGGAAGCCCCCCATTCAATTCTGGAGGGGACTGGAAGTCCAGTTTCCTCATGATAAAGACTCCTCCTAGCATGGCGTCCTTTTTCCTCTGCCGACTGGAAGTCCAGTTTTCCCACCATAGAGCCTCCTCCTAGCATGGCGTCCTTTTTCCTCTACCTGTCCTAACCAAAAATCCTATAATTGTGGAGCTGACCAGCGACACGGAGCCGCAGCAGAGGGATGAAAGAGCCACATGCGGCTCCAGAGTCGCGGGTTGCTGATCCCTGCTCTAGACGTTCATTTATGCTATTTAATACTTTGCATTTTTATCTCCTGTGTTTTTATCGAAATATGATGTGAATGTGCTGAACAATAAATAATAATAATACAAATAAAAGGATTTTTTAAAAATGCTTAGGGCCCCTGCCAAATTCTATTAAAATTCAAAGGAAATTGCTTTATTCACAGTAGTAAAATACTCCCATATTAAAGGACCCCACTTTCTATCTAATTGCTTCCGGGAATTGAAACACCTTTTCCTCTATGGTAGAACCATGGTTCTTTTCCCAGCAAACGGAGTTGCAATTTTAGAAATAATTTCCTCCTAGGAAAGAAGTGTAAGTTTTATTTTTATTTTTATTTTTAATAAGGTTTTTTTTTTTTACAAACATATCAATGTGTGAACAATGTGCTGCCTGGGTGTCATACATTCTAATACAAATAAACCTAATAGCATTAGTCATAGTTATTACGTTCAATCCAACTTATATATTTCTAATACTAATACATATTTATATAAAGTTGCAATCTATCCTTATTCAATTATTCCATGTTTTCTCTTATTATTACTCTTATTTTATTATATTCTAGTGCCAATAAAACTAATTGCATTAGCCATAGTTATTACTTTCAATCAAACATATATTTCTAATAGTAGTACATATTTATATAAAGTTGCAATCTATCCTTATTCAATTATTCCATGTTTTCTCTTATTATTACTCTTATTTTATTATATTCTAGTGCAAATAAAACTAATTGCATTAGCCATAGTTATTACTTTCAATCAAGCATATATTTCTAATAGTAGTATATATTTATATAAACTTGCAATCTATTCTTATTCAATTATGAAGAGCCTTGATAGTACAGTGGTCTAAGCACCCTGTTATTAACACAGCTGCCTGCAATTACTGCTGGTTCGAATCTCCCCAAGGCTCAAGGTTGACTCAGCCTTCCATCCTTTCTAAGGTAGGTGAAATGAGGACTCAGTTTGTGGGGGCAATAAACTGACTTTGTATAAATATACAAAAGTATGAAGGCTATTGCTTAACGCATTGTAAGCCGCCCTGAGTCTCCAGAGAAGGGCGGCATATAAATCAAATTTTTTAAAAAAATTATTCCATGATTTCTCTTATTATTACTCTTACTTTATCATATTCGAATGCAAATAAAACTAATAGCATTAGTCGTAATTATTTACTTTCGATCCAACTTATATATTTCTAATAGTAATACATATTTATATAAAGTTGCGATTGTTCATTATTCAATTATTCCACATTTTCTCTTATTATTACTCTTTATTTTATTATACACTGCTCAAAAAAATAAAGGGAACACAAGCAGAAGACATCCGAGATCTGAATGAATGGAATAGCCTTATTAAATACTTTGTTCTTTACATACAGGAGTTTTGTGCTCTCTTTAGTTGTTTGAGCAGTGTCTAAACTACTGTATGTAAAGAGCTAAGTATTTAATAAGGCTATTTCATTCATTCAGATCTCGGATGTCTTCTGCTTGTGTTCCCTTTATTTTTTTTTGAGCAGTATATAAAACTATATACACTAATATTCCCCTTTTCTCTTATTTCTATCTCTTAGTCTAACTTTAGATCAAAAGTTTTATTATGTAGCCTTCAGCATCATAGAAACGGAGGGAGGGCAGATGTAGGAGGAAAATGAACCTAGTCATTTAAACAAGAAACGTTTACATCCATTTGGCTTTTCTCTGATGCTTCTTTTAGTACCGCATCAATAAATGAAGAGAACATTCCTCGGCTTGAGCTTGTTAAAGAAGGGGTGGCGTTTTTTTTCCTAGTCAAAGGAGAGATTGAAAGGGCAGTATGAGTTTTATTTATTTATTTATTTTTAAATTTATATACCGCCCTTCTCCCTGAGGACTGAGGGCGGTGTACAGCCAGAATTAAAAAACATGAAATACAAATATTAAAAACAATTAAAATATATATAAATTAGGCCCAAAATTAAAAATACAAACCAATTAAAACATTTAAAATTTCTTCTTAAGCCAGCCCGGCTTGCTGGAAAAAGTGGGTTTTAAGGGCACGGCGGAAGGCACTAAGGTCTTGGATTCTCCTTATCTCTGGGGGCAACTGATTCCAGAGGGTAGGTGCCCCCACAGAGAAGGCCCTCCCCCGGGGGTCACCAGCCTACATTGATTGGCTGATGGCACCCTGAGGAGGCCCTCTCTGTGGGAGCGCACGGGACGATGGGAGGTCGTCAGTAGCAGCAGGCGGTCTCGAAGATAGCTAGGCCCGATGCCATGGAGCACTTTAAAGGTGATAACCAACACCTTGAAGCGCACCCGGAAGACCACCGGGAGCCAGTGCAGCTCACGCAGGAGCGGTGTTACATGGGAGCGCCAAGCTGCTCCCCTCACTACCCGCGCTGCTGCATTCTGGACCAGTTGGAGCCTCCGGGTGCTTTTCAAGGGGAGCACCATGTAGAGAGCATTGCAATAGTCAAGGCGAGAGGTGACGAGGGCATGAGTGACTGTGCACAGGGAATCCCGATCAAGAAAGGGCCGCAACTGGCGAATCAGGCGAACCTGACAAAAGGTCCCCCTAGTTACAGCTGTCAGATGTTCCTCCAAGGACAGCTGCCTATCCAGGAGGACTCCCAGATTGCGAGCCCTTTCTATGGGGGCCAAAGACTCACCCCCAATAGTCAGTGATGGAGTCAACTGACTATATCGGGATGCCGGGAGCCACAGCCACTCAGTCTTGGAAGGGTTGAGCTTGAGCCTGTTCCTCCCCATCCAGATCCGTACAGCCTCCAGGCACTGAGACATCACTTCAAGGGCATCATTGGGGTGCCCTGGGGTGGAGATGTACAGCTGGGTGTCATCAGCGTACTGGTGGTATCTCACCCCGAAGCCACGGATGATCTCGCCCAGCGGTTTCACATAAATGTTGAACAGAAGGGGCAAGAGGACCGATCCCTGCGGCACTCCACAGATGAGAGGCATCGAGGTCGACCTCTGCCCCCCTGCCAACACAAACTAGGACCGGTCGGAGAGAAAGGAGGAGAACCACCGCAACACGGTGCCTCCCACCCCCAACTCTTCCAGCTGGTGCAGCATGATACCATGGTCGATGGTATCAAAAGCCGCTGAGAGATCTAACAGGACCAGAACAGAGGAGCAGCCCCTGTCCCGAGCCCTCCAGAGATCATCAACCAACGCGACCAATGCCGTTTCCGTGCTGTGCCCAGACCTGAAACCCGACTGGAACTGATCTAAATAAGATGTTTCCTCCAGGAATTGTGGGAACTGTCATGCGACCACACTCTCAACAACCTTCGCCATGAAGCGAAGGTTGGAGACAGGACGGTACTTGGCCAATGTTGCCGGATCCAGGGACGGCTTCTTGAGGAGAGGCCTCACCACCGCCTCTTTCAAGGCAGCAGGGAAGTGGCCCTTACTCAGCGAAGCATTGATAACACCCTGGAGCCAGCCTTGTGTAACTTCCCGGGAAGCCAGTACCAACCAGGAGGGACACAGGTCCAGTAAACATGTGGCCGCACTAAGTCTCCCCAAAATCCTGTCCACATCTCGGGAGTCACAGCGTCAAACTCCTCCCAGATAACATTCTCAAGACTATTCCTCATCACTCTGCCCTGATCTACCCAGTCAGAATCCAAATCCCCCCAGATCTGAGCGATTTTGTCATACAGGTATTGTCCGAAATCCTCCACCCTGCCTTCCAAGGGATCCTCCCGCACTCCCGGATGGAGCAAGGAGTGGGTCACCCAAAACAGGGTGGCCGGACGATTCCCTGATGACGCAATAGAGGCAGAAAAGTAATTAAACTTTGCCGTCTTTATCGCCACTAGGTAGGCCTTAATATGCGACCTTACCAGTGTTCGATCAGATTCAGCGAGACTGGCCCTCCAACTGCTCTCCAGACGTCTTTTCCAGCGCTTCATTTCCCTCAGCTCCTCAGTGAACCAAGGAGCCGCATGGGATCGGCACTGGGTCAGAGGCCGCAAAGGCACAACTCAGTCCAAGGCCCCACCAGCCGCCCGATCCCAGGTGGCTACCAGGTCCTTGGCCGAGTCATGTGCTAGATCCTCAAGAAATGGCCCAAGCTCCATCTGGAACCTCTCAGGATCCATCAGGCGCCTGGGGCAGATCCATCTAATTGGATCCGCCTCCCTGTGGCGGGGGGCAGCGGTTTGAAGATCCAGGCGAAGGAGTGAGTGGTCTGTCCATGACAAGGGTTCCATGTCTATATCCCCAATAACAAGACCACTCAACCACTGGCCAGAGACAAAAATCAGGTCCAGAGTGTGACCTCCCCTGTGAGTAGGGCCATGAACTAACTGGGTCAGGTCCATGGCCATCATGGAAGCCATGAACTCCCGAGCCACCTCAGACATTTCACCAACGGATGGCAAGTTGAAATCACCCATGACTAAAAGCCTGGGTGAATCTACTGCCACTGTGGCTATCACGTCGAGTAGCTCAGGTAGGGCTGTTGCCACGCGGCAGGGAGCCAGGTACGCAAGCAACAAGCCCATCTGAACCCCATGACCCCACCTCACAAGGAGGGACTCACATCCGGCTATCTGAGGCACAGTGGTCTCCCTCGGACCCAGATCCTCGTTAATAATAACCGCCACACCCCCTCCCCTCCCCTGGGCCCTCGGCTGATGGAATGCTCTGAAGCCTGGTGGGCACATTTTGACCAGAGGGACACCGCCCTCTGGGCCCAACCAGGTCTCCGTAATACCCGCCAGGTCCGCTCCACCCTCTTGAATAAGATCGTGAATGAGGGGGGCCTTATTTACCACGGACCTGGCATTGCACAGCATCAGCTGAAGGCCCAGATCCTGAGTATCTAAGCCACCTAGTGTCCGAGCGGAGCCTTGGGGACCGGGGCAAGCAATTGCTCTCAGATAGCAAGTGCGAGCCCCCGACACATGATATGGTCCCCTGTTCCCGCCATATCTGCCCCTCCCATTCACCATGCTGATGGAAAATTCCTCCTCCGGATAGTCCTCCAGCCCCTCCCCAATCCCTCGACCTGCAGCCTCCAAACCGTCCCCCTGTGCCGGGCTCGGCTCTGACCCTAGTGGGTTCGTCCCCCCAAACCCCTTGGTCTTCCTCCCGGTTCCCCTTAAAAATCATTATTCCCACCCCTTAAAAATTTCATTAAGAATTTACGTAGAAAACCCCTCAACCCCCACTTCGCTGCATGCCATCTCTCCATAAGGAGTTCCCCCTTATGTAACAGAGTTGGAAAGGACCTTGGAGGTCATCTAGTCCAACCCCCTGCTCAGACAGGAGACCTATACTAGGGATTCAAACCACCGAACTGCTGACCTTTCTGATCGACAAGCTCAATGTCTTAGTAACTGAGACACCTAGCCAGGTGTATCCCAGTCTAAAATATCACCTCTAAAGCCTTCTACATTAACTCGGGCTGATTGTTAAGCTCTGAAGCATGGACTTCTACCTAAATAACATTGCAAATTTGGGTCCTTGTGTCCCAGCTTGGGTAGAGAGCTCTACAAAATGTAGAACACAGAATCATAAGGCTGGAAGAAACCTTTAAGAGCCGTTGAGGCCACTTGGAGGTTTATCTGTGTCCTCAGGGTCATAGCAGTGGTGGGATTCATTTTTTTTTTACTACCAGTTCTGTGGGTGTGGCTTGGTGGGCATGGCATGAGAAGAAGGATACTATAAAATCTCCATTCCCACCCCACTCCAGGGGAAGGATACTGTAAAATCTCCATTTCCTCCTACTCAGCTGGGACTCGGGAGGCAGAGAATAGATGGGGGCGGAGCCAGTTAGAGGTGGTACTTACTAGTTCTCCAAACTACTCAAAATTTCTACTACCAGTTCTCCAGAACTGGTCAGAACCTGCTGAAACCCACCTCTGGGTCATAGGCTTTTAGCTATGCACTTTGGGATGAGCCCCTTCGAATGGTGTGGGAGCGTGAACAGATTTACCTCCCCCCCCAAGTGCAGATTACAGGAATTTGCACTATTCAGGTGACCCTGAGGACACAGATAAATCTCTAACTGGCCTCAATGACTCTCTAGGATGCAAATGACCAGCTGTCTGCAAGGAATATAAATCCTTCCATTCTCCACCATCTGGTCAGAGTGTTCTGCCCCAGCTACGGACCCCAAAGAATGCAGCACACACAAAGTCCGTACAAACCTTAGTTTACAAATTAAAGACTACTAATGAGCTTTCTTAGTAGTTGTTCAAACACAAATACAGTTTAAATCAGTCTTTTCTGAAAAAGGGCTGTTAATTTAACTTCATTAACAGCCAACAAGAATCCAAAGAATAATAAATTCAGTTCTCAGTATTTCAGATAACCGTAATCTTACTGTAGTTGGCAGAATGCCCAGAAGCAATTTGCAGGAAAACTGACAAGAGAGAAACAAGAGCCAAAGCAAACGTTTCTGGAATCAAGACGCGAAGGAATATGAATAAAGTTGTTTCCTGCAAATTGCATCAGTCGTCGTTCTTCCTTAAATAGGCTATGGGAGTGGTCAATTAGCCCCAAATCTTACTCTCAAGGAGACCTCCTCCTGAGGAGCCACTCCTGCCTTTTAACAGCTCTGCATGCTCGTGCATCGAGAAGAGGCTCCTCCTCTTCTTCCTCTTCACTTATGGGAGCTTCTGGAGGTTCTGAAGGCCCTGGCTGAATCCCCGCCTCTGGCACCACATCTTCTCCAGCCTCCTCATTGTCTGCCTCGAGCGCCATCTGCATAGGCTGCTGGCACAGTACCACACCAGCCTCCTCGCTGTCAGAATCCGCTACTAACTGCACACGCTACTAACAGAGAGCTGAAGAAGCTTCTTGGGTGAGAAGTGAAACATCTTCAAAGAAAAAACAAGAAATTGCCTCCTGAAAAAGCACTTTTGGAATAACCATGACCTGGGTAACTGAGAATCTCCACAAACATCCACGATGGCTGTTTTGTCAGAGTCAGAAACGAAAACAGACACTTAGCTTTGAATGATATCTGTGGAGGAATGCCTACAAAACTCATTCCCGTGTTGTGATCTACTAACAAAATACATTTGTCAACCTAAGGAAAGTCAAATCTTGCTGGAAAAAAGCAGCCATGCAAAATCAGAGTTGTCTTTCTAACCGTTACTAATTCTTTGACAGTATCCACACGCATGTTGGTAGAGGTGATTCAAGAGGAACTATTTATTTTTTACTTCCAACAACTTTTGATAAACTTTTCCCGCCAAAGACCCGGAACAAATTATTATCCATAACAAACCCGAATTATCCATATTATTTTTGTGGAGCAACAGCTAGTCAAATCTGGTAGATGGGTTCATTAGTTTTTCTATTTCTGTTTGACATGTGTGGCTATAAGGTAAAGGTAAAGGTTCCGCTCGCACGTATGTGCTAGTCGTTCCCAACTCTAGGGGGCGGTTCTCATCTCCGTTTCAAAGCCAAAGAGCCAGTGCTGTCTGAAGACGTCTCCGTGGTCATATGGCTGGTATGACTAAACGCCAAAGGTGCACAGAACGCTGTTACCTTCCCACCAAAGGTGGTCCCTATTTTTCTACTTGCATTTTTTACATGCTTTCGAGCTGCTAGGTTGGCAGAAGCTGGGACAAGGAACGGGAGCTCACCCCGTTACGCGGCACTAGGGATTCAAACCGCTTGAACTGCCGACCTTTCGATCGACAAGCTCAGCGTCTAGCCAATGAGCCACCGCGTGGCTATACTGATTGATTAATTAACACTTAAACATGAAAATTATGGAACTGTTGGGCATCATAAACATGGCCCTTGTTGGATATATGCTTTTCATAATCTTCTGTAATGGAAAACCCAAAGTTAAATCTGCAGGGTCTTGCAGTGAGAGTAAATGCTGACATAGCGCCCTGAGTACTTTTTCTGACAGAACACTTGTCTTTAATTGTCTTGTCGTTTTGCTCATCTAGCATTAGACATCTGCCCTTGAAAACAGCTCTTGAAACATAAGAGTAGCCAGAAAAGTCAATTTAGCAAGGTTCCTGTCTCTGTCCGTAGCTTCTGCAGGCAGACAGCCTGGAGCATGGAGTTATTATCGGAAAAAAGAAAAAAGGCATATGAATAATTACTAAAGAGAGGAGACTTGAGTTAATTGCAGTTTTAATCTTGTTCCCGTAAATTCTGAGTTTGGGGAGTGGGGTGAGATGTTGTTTGGAGGAGATTGTGAAAGATTTTTGGAAAGTATACTTTTAAATTCACCACTAGTCCAACTTTAGAACTTTAGCCAAGGCTTTTCAGATAGGTCCATTTTATTTCCATTTTATTAGAGATGTCATATCAGCACATCTAGGAAAACCCGAATCTGAAAGTTTCCAGGTTTTCCCCATCCAAAGGAAAGTTCAAGTCCCTGCCCAACACCCACATGTCCATCACATGATCCAATCAAAGCACTGTCCCAACCGGAGATGCCTCCCAATTCCAGCCTTCCAGGTACAGGGCAAGATGTCCTTGACTCTCTGAGAAAGGAATGTTATTATAAGTAAATATATCACCCTGGCTCCACACAATTTCCCCCTCCCAGTTTCCCACAGTAGTAAATGTGGCAGACCTGAAGATCCAATGAAATAGATGGCTTCCAGGCCTGACAGGATGGACCATACCAAGCCAGTACCCCTGTCCTCCACTATCTCCCAGAGTTTGCCCAAACTCATGTTCACTGCATCAGTGACATCATCAAACCATCTCATCCTCTGCCGTCCCCTTCTCCTTTTGCCTCCCATCTTTCCCATCATCAGGGTCTTCTCCAAGGAGTCTTCTCATTTGGTGGCCGAAGTATTTGAGTTTCAGCTTCAGGATCTGTCCTTCCAAAGAACCATCAGGCTTGATTATTGCATGTGAAAGCTGTACTGATTTCCAAAACTTGATGATAAACTCTTTTTAGTAGCAAAGTGTAGCTGAATAGAGTCCCAACAAACCTAGGAGCTTCAGAAAAACGGCTTCCTCAATATTAATTCTGGAGAGATGAGGAGAATCTCTAATATTTCTCCAAAACACAAGGGACTTCAATCCACAAATAATTGCCAAGTGTTTGAATCTGATGCACACCATTCATTCTTATTACTTTGCTATCTCCTGATTAGTTCCTGACAGAACAATTCATCAGTGGAACAACTTGCCTCTAGAAGTTGTGAATACTCCAACACTGGAAGTTTTTAAGAAGAGATTGGACAACCATTGGTCTGGAATGGTATAGGGTTTCCTGCCTGAGCGGGGGTTGGACTAGAAGACCTCCAGGGTCCCTTCCAACTCTGTTATTCCATATTCTGTCTTAATTTCTAGTTTGAAATGTGGCCCCATTCAACAATTGAAACCCTACAAATCATTAAAAACATAAATAACATATATATATATATATATATATATATATATATATATATATATATATATATATATATATATATATAATTGTGTTGTGTTGTGTTTAGCATTTGTAACTTGGATTCCAAACTTATTTACCAACCTAGCATTCCTCAGAATTGTATTGTATAGAGAGTCAATTTCAGCCTTCATTTGTTCTGGAAAGTACATTACTTGGTTTATTCAATAAGAGACCGGACTTAGAGATTTTACAAATCATACCCTTAACAATGGTATTAATTGCTATTTATTAAGTATTGATGAATTAGTTTGATTAAATGTGGAATATATGCAGAAATGTGCAAATGAGGGCTTATCACAGAGATGATGGAAACTTCTCTGTTTGTTCGTTTTTGCTCTCTTTCTCAGCCTTTCAGGAACCTTTCGACACTCTTCTGCAGCCTGGATATAGTAATCTGCCCTAAATAAGGGAAATGTTTGTTAGCAACAAACCAAATTGTACTTTGGAGGTGTTGGGAATCCTTTTGGATCAACTACAGATCACTAAAACCAAAACTAAAACTCATGAAACAGACAGATGGAACAAGTAAGCCCCGGCTGGTCTGTGTCATTATCTTTTTCCCAGTAGACCAAAACACTCAAAACCTGTTGGTTGGATGGATGCAGCCAACACCCACTTAGAACTAGCAATTCAATAATTTGAACGTCCAGTGTGAATTCATTCTCCATCTCAACTTAAAGCCGTTGCTGAAAAATCATCTACAAAATCCATGCTTGTCTTAGACCAGCTAAAGGTTTAGAGAACCTGACATCAGACAAGATGGCTATAAATCCAGAAAAGTGGAGGATGGGAGACAGAATTACAGAATTGGAAGGAACCTTGGAGGTCTTCTAGCCCAATCCCCTGCTCAAGCAGGAGACCCTATTCCATGTCAGACAAATGGCTGTCCAGTCTCCTCTTAAAAACTTCCAGTGATGGAGCACCCACAATTTCTGAAGGCAAGCTGCTCCACTGGGTTGATTGTTCTCACTGTCAGGAAAGTTCTCCTTAGTTCTAGGTTGCTTCTCTCCTTGATTAGTTTCCATCAATTGTTTCTTGTCCATTTCAGACAAGGGGTTGTCCAATCTCTTCTTAAAAACTTCCAGTGTTGGAGCACCTCAAAGTTCTGGAGGGAAGCCATTCCACTGGTTAATTGTTCTCGCTGTCAGGAAATTTCTCCTTAGTTCTAGGTTGGTTCTCTCCTTGAATAGTTTCCATCCATTGCTTCTTGTCCTGCCTTCAGGTGCTTTGGAGAATAGGTTAACCCCCTCTTCTTTCTGACAGCCCTTTGGTTATTGTTACACTACTATCATGTCACCCCTAGTCCTTCTTTTCACTAGATTAGACATGCTCAATTCCTGCATCCATTCTTCATATTTTTTTTTAGCCTCCAGTCTCCTAATCATCTTTCTTGCTCTTCTCTGCACTCTTTCCAGAGTCTCAACATCCTTTTTATATTGTGGTGACCAAAACTGGGTCCCATATTCCTAGTATGGTCTTACCAAAGCCTTATAAACAGCACTTTATAATGAATGCTTTGTACACATTGTAGTTGAGAAAACTATCTGAACTTTGCCTGAATGAATCAGGCAGAGTTTTCAGCAACTGCTTCTCTAAAGAGAAAATATCGATCCAAACTGAATGTGCAATGAATTATGCAGGACTAAGCAAGCTCATCTTTCTCATTAAAAATAGAATTTTAACTTAACATTTAAAAAAAAAATTCAGCAAAAAAAATTTATCTTCTCTGCTTGCAATCTGCGCTGTTTTGTTTGAGACGTTGATGAACATTTCACTATTAAAAATGTGTATGGGGGGGCGGGGGGGGGGTTGGCCAACTTTAACCCCAATAAAATACAGGTAGTCCTCCACTTACAAACATAATTCAGCCCAAAATGTGTGTTGCTAAGTTAGAAATTTGTTAAGTGAGTTTTGCTTCATTTTATGACTTTTCTTGCTACATTTGTTAAGTGAATCACTGCAGTTGTTAAACCTGGTTGTTAAGTGAATCTGGCTTCTCCATTGACTTTGCTTGCCAGAAGGTCACAAAAGGGAATCACATGACCCCAGGACATGGCAACCATCATAAAGTTGTCAAGCATTTGAATTTGATCATATGATGATGGGGATGCTACAATGATCATAAATTTGAAAAATGGTCATGTTACTTTTTTCAGTGCCATTGTAGCTTCAAACGGTCACTAAATGAATGGTTATAAATTGAGGACTACCTGTGCCTTAATCTCTTACAGCAGGGGTTCCTAAATATTTTGCCACCACACCTCCCTTTAGTGTAATCTTAGTGTACACACCTCATCTAAAAATCCAAACTTAATGCAAATGAGCAATGAAAATAGCAATAGCACTTAGACTTAGATTCCTCTTCATAGTGCTTTACAGCCCTCTCTAAGTGGTTTACAGAGTCAGCAAATTGCTCCCAACAATCTGGGTCCTCATTTTACTGACCTCGGAAGGATGGAAGGCTGAGTCAACCTTGAGCAGGGTCAGGATCGAACTGCTGGCAGTTGGCAGAATTAGCCTGCAATACTACATTCTAAGCACTGGACATAGATGATAGATGGATAGATAGATAGATAGATGATGGTTCATGGATCATTGATCATTGATCATTAATCATTGATACATGATTGATATATAATAGATAGCAATAGTACTTGGACTTATATACCACTTCACAATGCTCCACAGCCCTCTCTGAGTGATTTACAGAGTCGGCCTATTGCCCCCAACAATATGTCACAATACTTGTGACTGCGTGACTGTATCTTTGTTGCTTGTATCCTTGCGATTTATATTGATATTGATTGTTTCCTAGTATGATTTGATTGCTTATTGTATCATATGACTGTCACTGGGTGTTGTGCCTTGTGATTCTTGATGAGTGTATCTTGTCTTTTTATGTACACTGAGAGCATATGCACCAAAGACAAATTCCTTGTGTGTCCAATCACACTTGGCCACTAAAGAATTCTATCCTATCCTATCCTATCCTATCCTATCCTATCCTATCCTATCCTATCCTATCCTATCCTATCCTATTCTATTCTATTCTATTCTATTCTATTCTATATGGATCCTCATTTTGCTGACCTCGGAAGGATGGAAGGCTGAGTCAACCTTGAGCCTGTCAGGATTGAACTGTTGGCAGTCAGCAGAATTAGCCTGCAGTGCTGCATTCTAATCATTGCACCATCAAATGGTACAATGGCTTTTTTTTTATTTATTGTAACGATGTACAACTAGAAGGTTCTTCCCACTTCCTTTGGATTCTATCTGCACCAGTCCCAGGGTGTCCCTTGAGCTCCTGGTTTGGGGAGGGGGCGGGGGAGCTCAAATCAGTGTATTAAAAAAAGGCAGATGATTTCATGAAAAATAGTAAAACAGAGAAATTAGGAACTTTTCTTTCAGATGACAAAATGGTGCTTCATGGCTGGCCTTATTTTTCTCTTCAGCCTCAGAACAATTTACCAGAGTTCTTCTTCTGAAGACTTGTCCATGTGCAAATTGGAGGATTCCTTGAGAACTCTAGAAAGAGTGCAGAGAAGAGCAACCAAGAGGATTAGGAGACTGGAGGCTAAAACATATGAAGAACGGTTGCAGGAACTGAGCATGGCTACTTTAGTGAAGGGAAGGAGCAGGGGAGACATGATAGCAGTCTTCCAATATTTGAGGGGCTGCCACAGAGAAGTGGGGGGGGGGGGTTTCAAGCTTTTTCCCCAAAGCACCGGAAGGCCAGACAGGAACAATGGATGGAAGCTGAACAAGGAGAGATTCAACCTGGAAATAAGGAGAAATTTTCTGACATTGAGAACAATCAACCCATGGAACAGCTGGTCTTCAGAAGTTGTGAGAGCTTCATCACTGGAAGCTTTCAAGAAGAGACTGGACTGCCATCTGTCAGAAATGGTGTAGGGTCTCCTGCTTGGCCGGGTGGTTGGACTAGATCACCTACAAGGTCTCTCCCAATTCTGTTAAACTGTTAAACATTTTTTTCCCTGCTTTCCTGTGACGTTGCTTGACACCACACAGCCACTGCTGAAGTTTACATCTAATAATCTTGTGGAAACACCTGGGAATTTGACCTGGAAAAGTAGGGACCTCCTTTATGATTAATTGCTGCCAGTGATAAACCGCTGTAGTTCAAAATGCAATAATGCTGTGAAGTAGGTTTTAATCCAGTTAGATATGCTGCCAGATTCTACTGACAGCGGCGACTCAGAATGTCATCGGAGAAGCTGGTATTTTGAGAAGCAACGTGGGATTAGAAACCTACTGTAGATTTCTCAGAGGAAAAGCCGGTACATTATTTCCAGATAGGCAGCTGACTTCTCTAAAACATGTCCACTTCAAAAGGATAAGAGAGAGGGGTTGGGATGAAGTCCAAAAGTCTATTTCACAGGAGATGGAAATAATGGGGCAAACATCAAGGAGAAATACATTAAATCAAAAGCCCGTGGTATAAACATTAAAGTGGAATGTCAGAATTTGGATCTGTTAGTAACAGGTCTCTAGGTAAAAGTAATGATAAAGATTACACAAGATTATCAGAAGGATTTGAGTAGCCGAAATCTTAATAGAAGGGCATTTGTATGTTCTGTGAGAAATCCCATGTCTAATCCAGGTCAACTTTAGAGGGTCGGCCAATTTTTATCATGGAAAATAGAAGGCCACACTCAGATCTTCTGGAAAGCATTGTTTCTGACGTTTCTTGCATTGAGTTCCTGGATTTTCCCATGAAGGGTAGAAGTGCTGTACAGCCTCCAAGCCAGAAATACCAATGCAGAATAACAGAGTTTGAAGGGACCTTGGTGGTCTTCAGGTCCAATCTCCTGCTCAAGTAGGACACCCTATATCTGGTGTCAGCAACCTATGGCTCTGGAGCTGCATGCGGCTCTTTGGGCCCTCTGCTGTGGCTCCCTGTCAGGTGATCCCACCACTGGCTGACCCCGCCCTTTGCCCTCTCCCCCCAGTCACTCCTCGCCTAGCCTGAGAAGGTAAGAGCGACGGCGGTGGATGGAGAAGTGGCCAGGGCAGAGACAGAGAGATACAGAGCGAGGGGGAGGGAGGGAGAGAGGGGAAAGGGAGGAGGAGAGAGAGATGTCAAAAGGGTTTTGTGATTCCCGGTGTTTTTT
This sequence comes from Arizona elegans, assembly GCA_022577455.1. Taxonomy (NCBI): domain Eukaryota; kingdom Metazoa; phylum Chordata; class Lepidosauria; order Squamata; family Colubridae; genus Arizona; species Arizona elegans. The sequence continues at coordinate 90,339,844 of JAKOOJ010000005.1, read as the reverse complement.
AACAATCAGTTCTCTGCACTAATGACCGGCGGGGTAGGGGGATCATGTGACTGGTGGAAGTGAGTGACATGGAGGTCTTCTAGCCCAATCCCCTGCTCAAGCAGGACACCCTATTCCATGTCAGACAGATGGCTGCCCAGTCTCCTCTTGAAAAGCACCCACAATTTCTGAAGGCAAGCTGCTCCACTGGTTGATTGTTCCCACTGTCAGGAAAGTTCTCCTTAGTTCTAGGTTGCTTCTCTCCTTGACTGGTTTCCATCTGTTGCTTCTTGTCCTGCCTTCTGGTTCTTTGGAGAATAGGTTGACCCCATCTTCTTTGTGGCAGCCCCTTAGATATTGGAACACATTTAAAAAGTTATATTGGAAAGTAAGGACAAACAGAGCATTTGGTAACATTAGTATCTATCCTTCCAAAGAACAGGGTTGATTATTGCATGTGAAGCTGATTTACAGTTTATGGCCCTTATTTTGGATGCCAGGACCACTCTTTTTCTAGTTACAATAAAGCTGTGTGAACTACCTACCTACCTATCTACCTATCTACCTATCATCTATCTATCTATCTATCTATCTATCTATCTATCTATCTATCTATCATCTATCTATCATCTATCTATCTATCTATCTATCTATCTATCTATCTATCTATTTATCTATCATCTATCTATCTATCTATCATCTATCTCTTACTCATCTGTCTGTCCATCTGTCCAACCATCCATCCATCCCTCCATCCATCCATCCATCTATCTATCTACCTACCTACCTACCTACCTATCTATTATCTATCTCTACTAACTCATCTGTCTGTCCATCTGACTATCTGTCCGTCCATCCATTCATCCATCCGTCCGTCCGTCCGTCTGTCTGTCTGTCTATCCATCCATCCATCCATCCATCCATCCATCCATCCATCCATCCATCTATCACACACACACCAGTGGTGGGTTGGTACTGGTTCGCCTCAGATCGGGCGAACCAGTAGCAGTGGCGGCGGGAGACTCCATCCACCCTCCCGGACACTTCTGCGCATGCGCAGTAGCTTCTGTGCATGCCCAAAAGCATTGCAAGCGCACGAGCACCCACAAGTGTGTCAGGGCGGGTTTTGAAACCCGCCCCGATACACACACACACACACACACACAGAGCCCACTCCCCAGATAATTTCATACAGGATACAATCCATAAAAAACAAGATAATACACCAGGTAAACAAATAATAGTCACAATTATCTGACAGATGTTGGTAAGCTTAGTTGAGCTATTTTTTTAAAGCTATGTGTGAATATTTAGAACTTGTTAATACCTATATTAGAGACCAGCAGGAGATGTCATAACTGGATTCTTGATGGAAAGGTAGGGACGAAAAGAAATTTAACAGTGGGAAATCACTTCAGACCCATTGCTAAGATGAAAGTAAGGAGATCTCTGTGAAGTCAGTAAGAACTTGACTTGAAAGCGATAACTTCAAAGCAAAGGATGAATGAATTGAAACCATAATAATGTAATGAATAAGTGATGTGCTTTGTGTGAGTTTACAGCTCTGGGTATGACAATCTCAAGGTCAAGAGTTAGTTTAAGACGTTGCCTCCTTCTGAACTTACTATAGGTTTCTCATGTGAATCAGATTTGTTCCTGAAATGAGACTTACCAATTTTAGGGGCATTAAATTGTTTGTATCAGACACTATGTACAGTCTATTTTAATCAATTCAGATGTTCTAAATTTTGGCCAGGCTATCCAGATTCTGCACGGGAAAATGAACTGAATTCAGTGACCCATTGAACCTTTGAGGGATGAGTAACTGCATTAAGATAATATTTGTTCTGACAGCACCAAAGGTAACTTGAACTTTACAGAGCACTACATGCCATCTCAATGATCCAAACTCATCCCTCACCAGTTCTCTGTCTTCTCTGAGAGTTTAAACTGTAGTCAAACATATTAAAGGGTTGGAATTCCAACCTGGAATGGAACCTGGAATATGGGGTCATGTTTTAGACACTGTGCTTATTATTTTCCCAGAAGATGTGAGTGGTGGGGTTATCAAGGTAATGAGAATCCAATCAAAGATTTTCTGAATTTGACTGCTGTATAATTCCATGCTTTTTTCAGGCGTAAAAGACTATTAATCCTTTCCTGTTGTATGCCTTCAAGAACAATGTCAGAAGAAATATCTCCTTTAAATGAAGCCCATCTTGTCTTCATGAATGTATCCATGTGATTTTCTTAGCGGTGGTTTTCCAGGATGTGTTATCAACTTCCCAATTTAGTTTATGATTCATAACTGCCTGCTCTTCCCTCATCTAAGCACTAACCAGGTTGTCCCTGTTTAGTTTTCTTGACCTCACCTTGAGTTAATGAGATGCTTCCATGTTGCTGGGTAATAATAGTACAGAACAGAACAGAACAGAACAGAACAGAACAGAACAGAACAGAGTAGAGTAGAGTAGAGTAGAGTAGAGTAGAGTAGAGTAGAGTAGAGTAGTACAGAACAGAACAGAGTAGCGTAGAGTAGAGTAGAATAGAATAGAATAGAATAGAATAGAATAGAATAGAATAGAATAGAATAGAATATTATAGGAGCAGAACAGAACAGGAGCAGAAGAGGAATAAGAATAGAATAGAATAGAATAGAATAGAATAGAATAGAATAGAATAGAATAGAATAGAATAGAATAGAATAGAATAGAATAGAATAGAATATTATAGGAGCAGAACAGAACAGGAGCAGAAGAGGAATAAGAATAGAATAGAATAGAATAGAATATTATAGGAGCAGAACAGAACAGGAGCAGAAGAGGAATAAGAATAGAATAGAATAGAATAGAATAGAATAGAATAGAATAGAATAGAATAGAATAGAATAGAATAGAATAGAACCTTTATTGATTTAGTCATTTGACCATATCAAAAATATGGTTCTAGAAGACTGAAATAGGCAGATCCTGAACTGCCACTGCTTCTCATTTAAAGAATAACCCATATAAACTAGAGTAAACATTGAATTTTCCCAATGGTTCTAAGTGATGAATACAGCCAGACTAACAGTCAGCTACACCCGAACCTAATTTTCCGATACAATTCTAAAGAAGATAACAACCAGCCTCCTTTTCTTCTCCCTGCCCAAATCATCTTCCCAGATGAATGTCCCTTTTTCTGTACAGGTGGCCCCTATCTCCTTCCTTTCTAGGGGAGGGGATGCTCAACCTTCATGCTGGAAGCCCCCCTCCCCCCAAACAGCATCTGTGCCTTCTCCAAAATCAGAACCTCCCTCCTCCGGGTGCTTCACTTAACATGACGACTTTGATGGATTTAATCAACGGTATCTCTGAAGGGTGGGTGCGGGAGGATCCTGTCCGCCAACGGTATCTCAAACAGGAGTCCTTTTGGTCAGGACCCCTGTAACGGGTTTGGTAGGCACACTCAAACAAGTGTGACTTCCAATGAATTGATCACAGAATTAATCTGGTCCTTGGCTGAGTCCTCGGGAGCCAGCTCTTTGTCCCAATCTTCCAAGCATCCCCCCCTCCTGGCAAGTTTGAAATGTGAGATGCCTGGGTTTTCCTTTCCTCCTTCTCCCTCTCTTCTCCTTCTCTCTCTCTCTCTCTCTCTCTCTCTCTCTCTCTCTCTCTCTCTCTCTCTCTCTCTCTCTCTCTCTCTCTCTCTCTCTCCCTCCCTCCCTCCCTCCCTCTCTCTCTCTCTCTCTCCCTCTCTCTCTCTCTCTCTCTCTCTCTCTCTCTCTCTCTCTCCCTTTTTGGCAAAGGGACTGTGTCGGCTTGTCTCGCGCGTGTATCTATGTTGGCGAGGGGGTCTTGTGCATTGAGACGCCCGCGTTAAGTGATGGATAGAATGGGCGAGGACCAGAACAGGCTGTTAGACACTCCAGAAAGAAAGCGTCCCTGCCAGGAACATGCAGCAGAGGTGAGACTTTTCCCGAAGGGTTTGGTGGGGTGGTTGGGATCCCCCGCCCTCCTTGTGGGTGGGAGTGGGGGCTGAGCCCAGGAGCCTCCCTCCTTGCTCCCAAACCCACTGCCCATCCCTGCCCGGCAGAGGCTAGCCAGTGCCCCCTTGCTCCTTTCAGGTCTGTCCGCGCAGACGTGTGAAGTTGGCAAGCCGAACCTGATTCTCTTTTCATTGTCTCTGGAGGGTTCTTGCTGGAAACACAAATCACCGCTTGGCAAGTACAGCGGGAGCCCATTAGCAAGGCTCCATCTGTGATTGGTTTCGCCTGGAAACCGGGAGACAAGCAATGCATAATTGATGTGTGTGTGAGTGTATGTGTGTGTGTTTGTGCTGGACAGGGGAAGAAGAAGAAAAAGAAGGGGAAAAAAAGAAAGGCATTGAACAGCAGCGAGCAGGATGCCCATCCTTGAGGGGGGAGCCAGCCCAGGCTTGCAAATAACTCCAAGCTGCATGGTCCTGAGATTAAGGTAGCCCCATATTTTTCTTTGTTCTGGACCACATGATTGCTGCTCCAAGTCTTTCCAGCCATATGGGCCTGGCTCTCCCCCCCCCCCCCACTCCTCCTCCTCCTCCTCCTTGCCTGAGAAGAAAAGGGAGGGAGAAAACTCAACCCTCCCTTCCCACGGTAGGCATGCAAAAGCCGGTTAGGTTTTGAATGAAAAATAACTTGTGGGTAAGTTGCTGTCTTCAGAAGGGGGTGTGTGTGGGGGGAGAAGGCATGTGGGGCGTTTCAGGGTGTGCGTGCTCGGTCTAGCCACTCTAAGGGTGGTGTGTGGTGGGGGGGAAGTGTGCGCACGTGCGTGACACAGGAGAGAGAGAGGGAGGGAAGGAGGGAGGGAGGGAAAGCATTGTGGGTAGAAGCGTGTCAGAGATGCCGAGGGAGGAAGGAAAGACACCACTTCTCTTGCAAACTGCAGCCGACGGTTTTATAGAGGATGCTTGTCGCATTGTTGGAGGGTTGTCGCTGTCGTGATTAAAATACATCTTTGGGGTTGTCTTGGAGTTCTGGTTTGAAACCTGATGGTTGTCTTCACTGGGGGTGGGGGTGAGTGATTTTGTTCAGAAACCTGCCCGGTTAAAACCAGACCAAAATGTTTTTGTCCTTGATTGATTGGGTTTGTAACCATGGTGAAGAGAATCTGGGGATGAAGACGGGGGGCTTTTGTCCGGCGCTTCAGCAGGTTTTGCAAAAGCCCTAAATTGCTCTGTTTTTCCTCCCATCGTCAAGCCTCTGGAGCATTTGCCCCCCCCCCCCAGCCCGCTGTTACGCTTCAACATTATAAGAGGGGGAGAATTCTGAAAATGAATCAGTGGTTTTTACCTGCCAGACGTTGGGCAAACGCCTCCCATTGTACGTTCTTGAAGCATTGAGGATTTGTGCACGGAGATCATATCGGTGCCATTTCAAACCCCAACGTAGGTTCGCTTTCGCGCTGTCTTTCCTGCCCAAATTGGTCCTGATCAATTGTGATCTGATTATGACATGGTTGACTTTAAGACTTAGATGTACAAGGAAACCTTGATCAGCAAGTAGCTGAAGCAGTTATGCTTTCTACTTTGACCACAACTATTCCAGTGGTGGGTTTCAACTTAGTTTGCTACCGGTTCGCTCGTGTGCCCACCGCCGCTACCGGTTCACCCCGGATCGGGCGAACCGGTAGCGGCGGCGGGCACACGAGCAAACCGGTAGCAAACTAAGTTGAAACCTACTACTGAACTATTCCTGTTGTCCTTCTTTTTGAGAAAGACATTGGACAAAGATTTGTCTGAAAAGGGATTTGGGTCTCCTACTTGAGCGGAGGGGAGGGTTAGACCAAGACCTCAGAGATCCCTTCCAACTCATGTTCTTCTGTTCTTCTTGTGTTTCTGACTTTAAATATGGGGAGAAGGGACACAAAGAATAGATTGCAGCAGGCTAAAGAAATTGATCGTGGCTTAAGAGGGTAAAAAAATAATAATATTAATCCAAGCTTGCAGAGTTTGAACTGCCGAAGTGGGCAAATAGAAATCCAGACAGACCGTTGGATTGTAAACTCTGCCACTTTTTCAATCCGTGCCCCCCCCAGGATGATGTCACCATCCTCAAGCGAGGCGGAGTTACAGTCCAGGTAGCATGTGTCAATTTTCTGCATGAGGGAAGCCTGGCCAGGGGGGGGCAAATAGAGGAGAGTGTTTGCTTTGTAGTCCTTTCCGAAGTTTTCTGGAAAGCAAATTGCAACGTTTCCCAGCACAATTCGGTTCTGTTGGCTGCCGGTCCAAAATTGGTTGGATGAGACTGTTTGCCCAGCTTGGCTTGAAATTGAATTTTAGATATAAGAAATGAAAAGGAACAGGGAGGAGTGAATAATCAAGAAATGAAGGTTTATTGAATGCAACAAATGTTTTGATAAACAATATAACAGTAACAGGTGGTCCTTCCTTCTTTCCTTCCTTCCTTCCTTCCTTCCTTCCTTCCTTCTCTCCCTCCCTCTTTCCTCTTCCCCCCTTCCTCTCTCCCTCCCTCCATCCTCTCTCCCTCCCTCCCTCCCTCCATCCTGCTTTCCTTTCTTCCATCTAGTTTATTTGTTTCTCTCCCTCCCTCCCTCCCGCTTTCCTTTTTTCCATCTAGTTTCCTTCCTTTCTTCTCTCCCTCCCTCCTTCCTCTCTCCCTCTCTTCCTCCCTCTCGCTTTCCTTTCTTCCATCTAGTTTCCTTGTTTCCTTGTTTCCTTCCCTCCCTCCCTCTCTCCCATTTTCCTTTCTTCCATCCAGTTTCCTTCCTCCCTCCCTCCCTTTTAATATTTCAAAAGTTCCTGTCCATTGCTTTCCCCTGATTGAACTTTCTCTCGCTCTTTCTCTCGCTCTTTTTTTTTTCTCTAATGAGCCAAACGAACCTCGTAACGGACAAAACTGAATTCAGACAGCATGTAAGCATTGTGTTTGGTTCAGGTGATACAAGTGGTCCTCGACTTACAACACTTCATTTAGTGACTGTTCAAAGTTACAACAGCACGATTCCTTATTTGTGTAAGAAAGCATTTGGATTGATTCAAATGATTGTAGACAAAAATGTTTTGCAGGGCAGCTAGAGGTGGTCAAAAGACAACCCATTGCCTTGAAGTGAGCGATCTTGACTCATAATGACGTCCCGGTGGATCTGGGACCTTCCATAGAGTTAAAAGTCAAGTTCCAGGTAAAGCTGACTTTTGAAATTGACTGATGGTGAACTTTGTCAATGCTGATGGCATTCAAGCAGTGTTCCAGATGTTTGGGCCTTGCACCCAAAAACAACTGTTGATCTTAGAGCTCTCTTTGCTTTTTTTCGACACAATCGTTCAATTTCTATTGGCAGATCTTTGTGTTTGGTGATCCTCTCCAGTTCTTCTTCTTGTCTTCTACTGTCTCCAACTCCAGACTATCCAGAATTTTTTCGCCTTTCTTATTGACCCATTCACTCTCGGGTGTTACGTGGCAGGTGCTTGTTGGTTTGAATTCTCGAGTGACAGAGGGCTTCGTTGCCTGTCACTTTGTCTATTTTGCGATTCCCTACCTCCCGCTCCCAATTATTCTTGGAAATTCAGGTAGCCCTCAACTTACAACCGCAATTGAGCCCTACCTTTCTGCTGCTAAGCGAGAGATTATGTTGCTAAGTGAGAGGGATCTTGGAGTCCTAGTGGACAACCATTTAAATATGAGCCAGCCATGTGCAGCAGCTGCCAAAAAAGCCAACACAGTTCTAGGCTGCATCAACAGAGGGATAGAATCAAGATCACGTGAAGTGTTAATACCACTTTATAATGCCTTGGTAAGGCCACACTTGGAATCCTGTATCCAGTTTTGGTCGCCATGATGTTAAAAAGATGTGGAGACTCTAGAAAGAGGGCAGAGAAGAGCAACAAAGCTGATTAAGAAATTAGAGGCTAAAACATATGAAGAACGGTTGCAGGAACTGGGTATGTCTAGTTTAATGAAGAGAAAGACTAGGGGGAGACATGATGGCAGTCTTCCAATATCTCAGTGACTGCCACAAACAAGAGGGAGTCAAGCTATTCTCCAAAGCACCTGAGGGCAGAACAAGAAGCAACAGATGGAAAGTAATCAAGGAGAGAAGCAACTTAGAACTAAGGAGAAATTTCCTGACCATTAGAACAATTAATCAGTGAATAACTTGCCTCCAGAAACTGTGAATGCTCCAACACTGGAAGTTTTTAAGAAGAGATTGGATAACCATTTGTCCGAAGTGGTGTAGGGTTTCCTGCCTAAGCAGGGGGTTGGACTAGAAGTCCTCCAAGGTCCCTTTCAACTCTGTTATTCTATGTTCTAAGATTCGTTAAATGAGTTTTGCTCCATTCTACCACCCTTCTTCCCATCGTGGTTAAGTGAAGTTGACAAGTGAGTAATCTGGTTGTGAAGTGAATCTGGCTTCCCCATGGACTTCGCTTCTCGGAAGGTCACACTGGGACACTGAAGCTGTCATAAACATGAGTCAGCTGCCAAGCGTCTGAATTTTGATCACATGACCATGGGGGATGCTGCAATGGTCGTACCTGTGAAAAAAACCCCGGTTATGATCACTTTTTTCGGGGCTGTCGTCACCTCAAACCAAGGACTACCTGTATTCCAGTGCACCATTGTGGTGACTTTGCCGTACCATTGTTTCTAATCAGTTTGTCCAGTCCTCTTTTGCAGCCGCTAACAAGGAGGTGCCATTTTGCTGTCTGTTGCTATCTTCACCATTCTGGCGTGGTGTATATTTGCGGTGTAGTCACGCATCCACAGCAGCAAGAACGATAATAAGATTAATCTCCGGTTTTTGGGGTTTTTTTATGTGCGGTCAGGCTCGGAGATGAGACAGCCAAACCTCTGTGTCAGCAACCCTGGCTTGTAATGTTTAGTTTCCTGGTGCCAATGAAACTTTGCCTTTCCTTAATGCTTGCCTGATCTGCAGATTTATGGCCTGCAAATAATTTGGTGATCTGCTTAATGCCGTCTCTGTTGTTAGACATGGAGTGATTCTCTGGAGATGGACTTGATGATTAGATCAACTCTCAATGTTTAAAGACGAATGCTACCTAATTCGGGATGTGCAAGGGAAAAAGGAAAGTAGACAGAAACGAATGAATCGCTGCAATTATTCCAGATAAGGTATTGTTTGGCAAGGGTGCAGCCTGTTATGGAGATCACATCCACCAGCCGTTACTAAGCAGAGAATGTTAATCATATATCTTGCAGGAAAGACTATGGGAACCAATAGAGTTGGCTCACTTAGAAGTAGTTTACTGGAGCAGTGCTTTTAGAACAATTGTTATTTGATTATGCTAATCAATCAAACATTAATTTAACACAGGGGTCTCCAATCTTGGCAACTTTAAGCCTGGCGGACTTCAACTCCCAGAATTCCCAGAAGCAAGCTGGCTGGGGAATTCTGGGAGTTGAAGTCTGCCAGGCTTAAAGTTGCCAAGGTTGGAGACCCCTGATTGAACACAATCAAGTAATGTTTTTAAAGATCAAAGGTAAAGGTTCCCTTCACACATACGTCCTAGTCCTGTGATGGCGAACCTATGGCACTCATGTCAGAAGTGGCCATCTCTCCGGGCATGCGTGCTGTCACCTGTTGCTCTTCTGGGTTCCAGCGCACCAGCCAGCTGGTCTTTGTGTGCGCAGGAATGCCACCCATCCATCCATCTCTATTCCATCTTCTGTCCTTCTCCCTCTCCCTCTCCCTCTCCCTCTCCCTCTCTCTCATTACTATAAAATTTACCCTTAATCCTAATAGCACGAGGAAAGCCAGAAAGATTCTCAATCTGGTCCCACATAATGATACAGGCTTCTAGCCAAATCAGCCCATCTTTTTCAAGTATTGCATCTTGGCATGCTTGCCCTTCATCCAAGAATATTTTAAGACCTCTCCGGACTGTGTAATTGAATGGAACCATTCTTTGTTACTTTACACAACAGACCTCGCAGAAATCCTAAACAGCCACTTCCAACCCTTGACAGCCCTCAGTTATTGCAGGCTGTCTGAAGTTCTTTTGTGCACATCAAGGCCAAGTCTGCATGTATTTGTGCAGAGGAGAAGATATTATTAATGTATCTCCCTGCATCAAAGTTGCAGGGAGAATGAGATATTTTCTAATTTGACTGGATACCGGCAGGGCTTGCAAAACAAAACTTCAACAGGTCAAGTAACGACCAGTATATTCATCTGCTTTGGCTGTTTGAGTCAGGGGTGAAATGCTACCCGTTCAGACCGGTTCTCCTGAACCGGTAGTAAAAACTGCTACCGGTTCGTGTGAACCCGTATTTCCGACAATCAGCTGGGCAATGATCAGCTGTGATGCGCAATTTATATTAGCTAGAATTGTTGGATTTCCTGCTTTCTAGCTAATCTAAATCATGTGGCACAGCGGATTTCCCCCCCCCCCCACTGTTCTACTTACCTTTGCAGACTCGGAAGGCTTCAAAATATTCCTTTTTTAGCGTTGCGCGCATGAAACACACGCTCAGTAGCAGACTCACAGAACTGGTAGCAGACTTCAGAGGATTTCACCACTGGTTTGAGTCAATGTATGGGTGGGCTTGGCCTTAACCTGTTAAGCAAATCCAGTCCTCTTAACTCCAGAAAAAGGAAAGAATGCACTTAACTGGATCAATGACAAGACAGCCTTTGAGCCTAAACAGAGTCCTTTCTTTCTCATTCTCGAAGCCAGAGTTCCCCAACCTTTCCAGGTTGGCAGCTCAGTGTGGTGGGGGAGGAAGTGGGGGGGAGAGGAGATGGTTTTGTGGGAGGGATGGACACATGTGTGTGCATGAGCAGGACCGTGAACCCCCGCAAATAGGCCACGGAGCTCATTTTGAATGGATATTGCATCTAGGTTCTGTCCTATAAAGGTTGACTTCTCCTCCTCCTCCGTCTCCTTTCACTGTACTTCATCCTCCTTTTCTTCTTTTCATCTTTGTTCTAATTCTACTTTGCTTCCAATGGGATATCACAATGGTAACACTGGTCTGTAAGGGTCGTATATATTTTACTCCCATTAAACCTCTTCTTTTAAGCTAATTGTTGATTAATGAACACCGCAGGGTTCTTAATTGGTGGTGAGAAGAAAAATGGCTCTTTCATTTTTAGCTTCAGCAATGCTTATGATCGACTTACAATTAATTCATAGCAAGTTGACACAGTTGATAAGACTCTCTGAGGTCATGAAATAACTGGGGAATTTTGAGAGGACAGGAAAAGAAAATGAAGGGTTAATGGGAAAATCCTTCAAACATTTTTCACCAAAATGTGGCCACCATAAACATTAAAATCATCCTCAGAATGCCAGTTTCATAGGCTGCTGAAATGAATGTCCACAACAAATGGGGTTTTCTCCTGACTGAAATCAACCTTGTAGTTTCGTAGCTTTGTGAAGCAAGTACGCAGCTGAACGTGACGCATGGTCACTCATGCCCTCGTCACTTCCCTCCTGGACTACTTTAATGCTCTCTACATGGGGCTCTCTTGAGGAGCACCGGAGGCTCCAACTGGTCCAGAATGTGGCCGCGCGGATAGTTATGGGAGTGACGTGGCGTTCCCATGTAACACCTCTCCTGCGTGAGCTGCACTGGCTCCCGGTGGTCTTCTGGGTGCGCTTCAAGGTCTTGGTTACTACCTTTAGAGTGCTCCATGGCTTAGGACCTGGGTACATACGAGACCGCCTTCTGTCACCAGTAGCCTCTTACTGGCCAGTACGCTCCCATAGAGAGGGGCTCCTCAGTGTGCCGTCAGCCAAACAGCGTCGACTGGCGGCCCCCAGGGGGAGAGCCTTCTCTGTGGGGGCACCTACCATCTGGAACGAGCTCCCCCCGGAGATACGGAGGATCCCAGACTTATGCACTTTCTGCCGTGCCCTCAAGACCTTTTTATTTCAACAGGCTGGCCTGGCCTAACCTCCTTTTTAATTGTTAATTTTACATTTGTTTTAAAATAATAGGGGTGTTTTAAATTGTTTGGGCCAAATTATTTAATGTGCTTTAATATTGTTTTTGCATTTTGTATTATGTGTGTTTTATGTTTTGGCTGTTCACCGCCCTGAGTCCTTTGGGAGTAGGGTGGTATATAAATTCAAAAAAAAAAAAAAACATGTTTTACAACTTTGCATTTATTTAATCTTTTAATGCTTTGGTCAATAACTGTCCTGGCCTCCCAACTTCCAACTGCTGAAGCTATCTTACAGATTTCTAGAAACCAGAATGGTCTCTGGATATGGGTATGACCAGAGGAAATTTGGAATCCTAGTAAAGCACTATTAAATAGTTCCATAACTTCACATGAAAATATTTGTTTCTTCATTTAAAATATTTTATGCCCGATGCTGAAGTCTCACTAACGTCAGTGGAGTAGACTGAAAAGATGCACTTTCTTCTCAGTAAGCCGTTACCTTTTGCAGAAACCAAGTGTTGCATGCAGTGGTGGGATTCACCAGTTGTAACAACTGGTTCGCTGTTCACATGTGCCAAACTTGCGCTTCTGCACATACTCGATCGAAAGTTGCCTTCTACTGAATCCAGAGTGAGTAAAACAGCTGAGGCACGGCAATCCGCTCTGCCGCGCCTATCAGCTGGGCTTAAAACAAAAGAAATATAGGTAGGTTATAGCAGGGGCGGGCAGACCCATCTGATCGTTGGAGCTACCGGTACGCCTGAACCGGTCAGAACCAGCTGAATCCCATTCCATTTATTTATTTGTTTGTTTGTTTGTTTGTTTGTTTGTTTGTTTATTTGATGCAAGGGGCTTTAGGTTCCTCCGTACCCTAATAGAAGAGAAAGGGAATTGCAGAATTAAATGTTTTTGCACATCTTTACACAGGCACACAGGGGCAATTTATCTGAGAAGTAATACCCTAAAAGCTCCATGTTTAGGAAGAGTGCAAACAAACTTCCGTTACCTCTTTAGTTATTCCTTCTCTTCCTCGCTTAATAATGCTAAGCATAATTTATATTTAGATTATGCTCAATGAATTTCACTTCTTCTCTCTAAACCTTCATTTAAGAGTTCCTTGGGCTTCAGTTCTTCAGTTCTCTAGGAGTAGATCATTGTGAGTAGGTTTGGTCTGACCTAAGCATAGTACATAAAATCATCTGTTACAATGTCCTACCAGCCAATGAATACTTCAGCTTCAACCAAAACAATACAAGAGCACATAATAGATACAAACTCATGGTAAATCGATCCAAACTAGACTGCAGAAAATACGACTTCAGTAACAGAGTTGTCAACACCTGGAATGCACTACCTGACTCTGTGGTTACTTCCCCAAACCCCCATAACTTTAACCTTAGACTGTCTACTGTAGACCTCACCCCATTCCTAAGAGGTCTGTAAGGGGCATACATAAACACACCAGCGTGCCTACCATCCCTGTCCTAATGTTTTATTCATATCCTTTTCATGTATTTATAATTATGTTTACACTTGTATCTGTCATAAAATACATGCTTGACAAAAATTGTGTGTGTGTGTGTGTGTGTGTGTGTCTTTGGTTATTCGGGTTTTCTCCCACGTAAAATTGGAGGTGTCTTGGCAACGTTTCAACGAAGTCTCATTCGTCATCTTCAGGCTGGTGTTTTCGGCTTCGTGCTTCTAGGAGCAATGTGTGTGATCGCAGCTGTTTCTTCCTTTTAACTGCCAGTGGGGGTGTGAACTGATTGGGTGTGGGGGTGTGAACACAGTGGGGGTGTGAACACAGCCAAGCTCCCACCCAATCAGTTCACACCCCCATTGGCAGTTAAAAGGAAGAAACAGCTGCGATCACACACATTGCTCCTAGAAGCACGAAGCCGAAAACACCAGCCTGAAGATGACGAATGAGACTTCGTCGAAACGTTGCCAAGACACCTCTAATTTTACGCAGGAGAAAACCCAAATAACCAAAGATAGATAGATAGATAGATAGATAGATAGATAGATAGATAGATCTGATGAGAGCAAAATAGCTTGAAATAGATCTATACTAGTCTCCCTTTATTTCTTTATCAGCAAATATAAATTTGGTATAAAATGGTTTGTCATGAATGTGACTGCTTGAGGGCTCCTGGATTGGAGCTGAAAGGCGAAAGGGAAGCAGTATGCTCCCTCCCACATGTTAGGGTAGACCAGGTGTCTCGATAGAAAAACATACATACATACATACATACATACATACGTACAGTATAATTATCAGAAAAATTTATATTTTGATAAAGAAATAAAAGGAGACTAGTATAGATCTATTTCAAGCTATTTAGCTCTCATCAGCTAGCCATACCCTTCTGTGATTCGAACGAAGCCGTTTTCAAGCAGATAAGAATCTACGGATCCTTTTTATGCAATCGTTATACGGCAACTGGAGTTTTGTGACCTTTTGAAAACATTAGAGGGCATCTTGCTCCCTGCTCTTTGCAGCTTATCTTCGAGATGCTTTCATAAGCAATATCTTAGTCATACAAGCAAAGCATAAACGCAGACCTCCCAGGCACTCAAGAGCTACAAATTGGATGTGCTAGTTCACTTGTTGTTTTTTTCATTTTTTTAAATCAATAGGTTTGAGTCCATCAGAGCTGCAAAAAAAGGCTATGCAGGAGCAGAGATGGCTAATAGTCAGATGGGGATTCTCAATTAATTCCAGGCAGCGGTGAAATCCAGCAGGTTCTGACAGGTTCTGGAGAACCGGTAGCGGAAATTTTGAGCAGTTCAGAGAACCGGTAGCAGAAATTATGAGTAGTTCGGAGAAGCGGCAAATGCCACCTCTGGCTGGCCCCAGAGTGGGGTGAGAATGGAGATTTTGCAGTATCCTTCCCCTACCATGCCCACCAAGCCACACCACTCCCACCAAGCCATGCCCACAGAACCGGTAGTAAAAAAAAATTGGATTTCACCACTGATTCCAGGGATGTAGGCCAGGGTGGGAAATAACAGAATAACAGAGTGACAATGTTGGAAGGGACCTTAGAGGTCTTCTAGTCCAACCCCCTGCTCAAGCAGGAGACCCAAAACCAGACTGTCCAATCTCTTCTTAAAAAGGTCCAGTGACGGAGCACCATATGGTATATATATAAAAAATTAGATAAGAATCAGAATTGCTTTTGTGAGATGGGTGCCTGTATAAATGTGGTACATAAGCAGTGGTGGGCTACAACCAGTTTAACAACCGGTTCTGTGAGCGCACACACCTAACTCGCTTGCTCGCAGTGTTCAAAATACAGCCATTTGAAGCTCAGCTGCTTACCTTCTAAGACAGCCCAGTAAGTAGAACAGTGGAGGTGCGGAAATCAGCTGAGAACAGAAAGAAGGAAATATAGGATAGGGCAGGGGCAGGTGGGCAGGGCCAGCTGATCGTCGGAACTACCAGTTCGCCTGAACCGGTCCAATGAAAAAAGTGACTGATGATATTTTTTTTCACACTTATGACTGTTGCAGCATCACCAGGGTCAGGTGATCAAAATTCAGACACCTGTCAACTGATTCACATTTACAATGGTCGCAGTGTCCCGGGATCAAGGGATCACTTTTTGGGACCTTCTGACAAGCACCGTCACCAGGGTAGCCAGATTTGCTTAATAACTGTGTGATTAACTTAACAATGGTGGCAAGCAAGGTCGCAAAATGGGGCAAAATTCACTTAACAACTATCTCGTTTGGCAACAGAAATATTGTGCTGCATTGGGGGGGGGGTCAAGGAGTACCTATAAACACCCCATATGATAGAACACAAATTCTACAAGCCTCTAGTAGGATGTGGGGAAGGGCTGATTGAAAAGTGTCAGGTATAAAAGAAATCTGGGTTCTTGAAGTGTTGGGCCACATATGATTCTGCTTTGTTCGGTTAGATCCAGGGGTCAGCAACCTGCGGCTCTGGAGCCATATGTGGCTCTTCCATCCCTCTGCTGCGGCTCCCTGTTGCCAGCTCCACAATTGATAGGACTTTCAGTTAGTATAGGTAGAGGAGGCGTTAAGAGGAGACACTAGGGTGGGGGGAACTGGATTTATGGGGGGCTTCCGGTTAGGGCCTTTGTGGCTCTTTGAGTGTTTAAGGTTGCCGACCTCTGAGTTAGATCAATATGAACATGGCCTTTTATTTATTACTTTGGAAATCATTTGGAATCATCTCTCTTTCGAGAGGCCCAAAGATCTCCCTGTCTCCTTTTTTCTTCTGTTTGGGTTTTGCATAACCATTTTGAAGGGGGGGGGGTGTTTGCAGAGACTCCCACCACTCTCTTTTTCTTCTGCTGCTAATGCTCAGTGAATATCAGATTTTTTTTAATCTAATAGAAAATCCATCAAGTAGAACTCCGCTTCTCTATTTCGGAGGTCCAATTAAGCTGATCGCTCAGCACTTCTACCATTTTTATAATCTGTTCCAGGAATTTCATGTTTAGCCTGTTTAATGCCTCATTAATCCCTGCTGGAGGATGATATATATTAAGGAAAGCCAGATTATAAAACTTTAATCTAGTGATTTCCCCAATCTGCTGAAAAGGATAGACGGTTAATGATGCCAAATTTAAGGGGGTTCACCTAGGAAACCTTTGGATGCCAAGTGGACACGTTTTCTCCTGTGTTATTTCCAGGAGCTGGGAAGACCACTTCTTCAGTTTGTTGATGTTGGTCCGGACTAGGGGTCGGCAACCTTAAACACTCAAAGAGCCACAAAGGTCCTAACCAGAAGCCCCCGTTCAATTCTGGAGCTGACCAGAAGTCCGGTTTCCCCACCATAGAGTCTCCTCCTAGCGTTTTAGTGGCCCCTTTGCCTGAAGACCAATAATTAGTCAGGATCAGAAGTTGCCGTTAGATTTTGTCTTGCAGGGGCCATTTGATTTTGCCTTGCACTCACCAATTCCTACAGCAAAACAATCTTTATATAATGCGAACAGGAATCAGGGGTGTTATCAGCTAAGCTGGCCCGGAGCCTGGTTAGAAATATAAGGAAATGAGACTGGACTAAGCTCACCTGGCTGGTGTCCAGGCTGAAGGAAAGGCCAGAAGGGTGAGGGTCTCCCTGATTCTAGCCCACCACTACTCACCACCACCATTCTCCTTCACCACTACCTCATGCCAAGTCTCTGTAGGAGATGCTAGCGCATGTGTCACAATCTGAAGGAACAGGATATAGTTGATGCAGCTAGATTTTTGCTCAGCTCATGAGACTTCCTACCACCCACCTATCTACCTTCCTTCCTTCCTTCCTTCCTTCCTTCCTTCCTTCCTTCCTTCCTTCCTTCCTTCCTTCCTTCCTCCCTCCCTCCCTCCCTCCCTCCCTCCCTCCTTTCCTTCCTTTCTCCTGCCCTCCTTTCCTTCCTTCCTCCCTCCCTGCCACTTTCGTTTCTTCCATCCAGTTTTGTTTCCTTCCTTCCTTCCTTCCTTCCTTCCTTCCTTCCTTCCTTCCTTCCTTCCTTCCTCCTTCCCTCCCTCCCTCTTTTCCCTCCTTTCTCCCATTCTTTCCTTTTCTTTTCCCTTCCCTTCCCATCTTGGTGCCATCCTTTACTTCCCAAACCATTTTTCACCCAGTGCTGTCCTCCCTGCCAAACTTCCCTGTGTCAAATTGTGGTAGATAAATTCCAACATTGTGGATCTTCCTCCTTGCTACTTCCTTTGCGGAGTTAACAAGCACCATGTGGCGTTTCCACATTGCATAATCTTTATATCATGTATGGTATTCCATTTGATTATGTTACATTGTATTCAGTAATAGCCACCTTTAAAGATTCTTCAGATATTTATAATTAAGCTAAAATCCCTGCAGTGGATCTGCAGCAGGCAAAAATAATTGTTTCATTTTAGTGTATTTAAATAGAAATTAAATGTGATGCCCTATTCAGTGTAAATCACTGTTTAGTAGAATAAATAAGTAAATAACAAAACCAAACAAAATATATATATATATATAAAGCTGTCCTGGTTAGTTTTACGTTTTCTTTCTTCCTAACAAGTTAATATTCCTAATCTTACACCTGACTGTGCATTTTGAATTAATTTTATTATGCTAAACTAATTAACAGGGGGGAAAAAACAATATGAATGTTAAGGCTTAGCATGGTTCAAAAATTATTGAGCAGGTCTGTGCTATTTATTAAAGCAACACCATCTGTTTTCAGGCTACACAGAAGCTTGGAGCACAAGCTGTTGTCTTAAGAACTGGAGGAATGCTGCTTTAATTATTTGGTTGATTAAAGCAGCATTTTCTTTTTTTCATGGCTCATGCTCAACCTTGCCTGATTGTTGTAAGAAACAGCGGAATAATAACATGCTTGTCCAATGTTCTATCGGTGGCACCTACCCCCAACAAAACTTGCAAAAATGTATCTCAATCTAACAACTGGAAATGTAAAAAATCACAAGGTACCTTCTTTCATGTATGGTGGCTTTGCCCTGAAATCAAAAAATACTGGATTAAAATACAAAAATGGTTAAAAGAAATTACACATTGCCAAATAGAATTGAAGCCTGAACTGTTTCTTCTGGGGATCATTAAGGGAAAATATCCTAAAAAGATTAAATATTTCATCATTCATATTATTACAGCAGTGAGAATTGTACTCACACAAGCCTGGAAAATATCCACTACACCAACAGATTGTGTAATAATCCGGAAAATTTTTTGAATGTGCAGAAATGGACAAACTAAATGGATAGAAAATAAAAATAGGAAATATATAGATCAAATTAAGGCATAAATTGTGTTTACGTATATTCGATCAACAAAGAATATCTGAGAATATATGAATAGAGTTAAGATTTGTTTTAACAAAGACAGACTAAAGAGCAACAGACTAAAGCACTGTTAGGTAACACCAGCTGCCTGCAATTACTGCAAGTTCAAATCTCACCAGGCTCAAGGTTGACTCAGCCTTCCATCCTTTCGAGGTAGGTAAAATGAGGACCCGGTTTGTGGGGGCAATAAGCTGACTTCGTATAAAAAAGAACACTGCTTACGGCGGGGGCCGAAAGCCCTACTAAGCAGGTATATACAAAAGTATGAAGGTATTGCTTAACGCATTGTAAGCCACCCTGAGTCTCTGGAAAAGGGCGGCATATAAATCAAACCAATAAATAAATAAATAAATACTGTTGGAACGACGTTGAATTGTACAACTATCATGGATATATTTTTGTTACAGACGTATTTGTATTAGTATTTTAAAATTTTAAATTTTAATAAAGGTTTTTTGAAAATTAAAAAAACATTGCAGGAATGCTGCTTTAATTATTTGGTTGATTAAAGCAGCATTTTCTTTTTTTCATGGCTCATGCTCAATCTTGCCTGATTGTTGTAAGAAATAGCGGAATAATAACATGCTTGTCCAATGTCTGAAGTCCTTCTTTCACTTTTTATTAAAAAAATGTGCCTTGTTGCTCATAAACTGCCAAATGAATCCCTAGAGTGTGATAAAGGGGGAAAAAAGGGTGGGAAGAGGATTCTAGAAAATTCCGTTATAAATGAGCATCATCCCCCATCCCCAAATACTGCACCGGTAGTCCTTGATTTACAAGACTTCGTTTAGCGACCGTTTGAAGTCGCAACGGCACTGAAAAAACTGGACTTATGGCCGTTTTTCACACTTACGACCGTTTCAGCATCCCCATGATCACAGGATCAAAATTTGGGACTTGGCAACTGACTCACATTTATGACGGTTGCAATTTCCCGGGGTCACATGACCCCCTTTTGCGACCATCTGACAAGCCAAATCACAATGGGGGAAGCCCGATTCACTGAACAACTGTGGCAAGAAAAGTCATAAAAAATGGGATAAAATGCACAGAACAACAGTCTCACTCAGCAACAGGAATTTTGGGCTCAGTTTTGGCCGTACACCGAGGACTACCTATATTACTAACCCATTACTGCAAACGATACATTTTTTTTCTATAGAGTGTAAAATGACAGTCTCCTTGCCTGAAATCTCTTGATATCTAAGCGTGTGCCTTGTACTTTTAGCAAGGTGTTGTGTTTTTTTTTTCTCTGCAACCAACACACTTTATTTGTGTTTGGTAAAGAGGAAATCCTAGAAAACAAGAATATTAAGAGGACTAGTCATAAAAACGTGCAATTTACCATACAATTACTGCCTAGACCCATCACCCAGAGATATAATCATGTAGACAAGAAAAATACAGCAATAAATCTCTCAGAACAATTGTCGCAATTGTCTGAGAAGCAGCTTACTGGCATATCCTGGATGTGTCAAAATCGGTTAAAGCAGGTAACTTCAAAAACTCCACTTAAGAAGCGCTTTTTTTCCCCCTCGTTCCACTGTTCACGTCTTAGCTTCTCACCTATCAAACAGGTTTGTCATCCCAGCTGAGACAGTGTGATCTAACTTTCAGTGTTGGCTTTTTTTTATTTAACACGGACCACACAATTCTTCTGATACAGCCAGTGATGGGTTTCACATTTTGTTACCAACAGTTAGTCCCGCACACGCATACACACTTCACGTGCACGTGTGCCTTCCGCACATGTGCTTTGCTCACACATGCGCCTTCCACGCATCAAACATGTGCCTAAATAGGATGGCATAGAGAGCCTGGGTGGGTGGGCAGGTGGGCGGGGTGAGCCCACCCCACCCGCGATTTCTGCTACCATTTCGGCCGAACCGGTTTGAACCGGCTGAATACCACCTCTGGATACAGTGTCTGGTTAATACATGGATTTCCCTGTACCAGAGAAGCCCTCTGCCTAAAGATCAGGGGGGATAAAAATCAATGATTTTTTATTTTTTTTTACTTTTCTCACCACATCTTTTTTTGAAAAAGTTTTTTTTTCTCATAAACATATCTTAAATGTACAGTTTCTTATCTAACATATTTTTTTTAACTTTCATACTAATACAATCTTCATCCTAAACAATTTAAGTATATTTGGGGTTGCTCTTCTGCCATTTCATCTCCCTTATTTTACAACAATCTTTCCTCTCCCTCTCCTCTCTTTCCTTTCCCTCCCTTCTTCCATCTACTCTTCTACTTTCTTCTTTCCTCCTCTCCTTCCCCTTCCTTTCCCCCACACCTCCCTTCTTCCTCCCTTCTAACCTTCTCTCCTACTCTGGTTTCCCCTCTCTTTCTTCCTCTCCTTTTCCCTTTCTTCTTTCCCTCTCTCTCCTTCCTCTCTTCTCTCCTCTATCCCTCTCCATTCTCTCTCTATTGTTATATTCATTTTCAATTTAGTATTTTCCAAAGTGGTATTCGAGCAATCCCGATTTTTTACTTTCTTTTCAATTAGGAGCCTGGATAGCTCAGCAGACTAATGCATTGTAATTTAACTCCAGCTGTCTGCAATTAGTAAGTTCGAATCTTGCCAGGCTCAAGGTTGACTCAGTCTTCCATCCTTTCTAAGGTAGGTAAAATGAGGACCCGGTTTGTGGGTGCAATAAGCTGACTTTGTATAAAATATACAAAAGTATGAAGGCTATTGCTTAACGTACTGTAAGCTGCCCTGAGTCTCCGGAGAAGGGCGGCATATAAATCAAATAAAAAAAAAAAACTATTTCATTTTACGAAATTCACACATATCATCATAACAGCCACCGTTGTTAAGTGAATCACAGCAGTTGTAAAGTTAGGAAGGCGGCTGTTAAAGTGAATCCGGCTTCCCCATTGACTTTGCTTGTCAGAAGGTCGCCAAAAGGTCATAATCACGTGGCGTCCGAGGACACGGCAGCCGTCATAAATACGAGTCTGTTGCCAAGTGTATGGATTTTGATCAGGTGACCATGGGGATGCTGCACTGGTCGTAAGTGTGAAAATGGTCATAAGCAGTGGTGGGCTGCTGTCGGTTCGGTGGGCACACCCACCCACCCTGGTGCTATTTCGTCCGATATCACCATGTTTTTTGGAGCCGTGCACATGTGCAAAAGGCCGTGAGCATGTGCGAATGATGCACACTCATATTTCTGGTGCTGGGCAAACTGGTTGTTACATTATGTGACGCCCACCTCTGGTTATAAGTTAGAATGACTTGGTTTTTTAACAGATTAACAGAGTTGGAAGGGACCTCGTAGGTCATCTAGTCCAACCCCCCCCCCCCCCCGGGCCCAAACAGGAAACCCTAGACCGTTTCTGATGGATGATGGCAGTCCAGTCTCTTCTTGAAAGCTTCCAGTGATGAAGCTCCCACGACTTCTGAAGGCAACTTCTGTTCCATCGGTTGATTGTTCTCACTGTCAGGAAGTTTTAGAATAAAATAGAATTCTTTATTGGCCAATTGTGACTAGACTGGACACACAAGGAATTTGTCTTCAGTGCATACAATCTCAGTGTACATAAAAGCTATAAGTGATCAATAAATGATGGCTGCCAGAAAATTTCTCCTTATTTCTAGGCAGGAGTGAAATCTAAAATTTGTTACTACCGGTTCTGTGGGTGTGGCTTGGTGGGGGGGGTGGGGGTAATGTGACTGGGTGGGCGTGGCCAACTTTTTTTTTTTTTTTACTTTTAAAAGCATTTTTTCGGCTGAAGTGGTTGTAGAAAAAATGCTTTTAAAAGTAAAAGAGAACAGCCTCTGATGATCGCGCGGCTCAGCTCGACATGGTGGGGGCCGCAGGGATTTTTGCCACCGGTTCTCCGAACCACCTGCCGCCATTGCTACCAGATCGAGCGATCCGGTCTGAACCGGGAGCATTTCACCCCTGTTTCTAGGTTGAAATTGTACAGTCCTTGTGTCGAAACAAAACAGTAACTTTGTGTGTGCCCTGAATCTCCCAGAGAAAGCAGCAGGGGAAAAAGAAAAAATCTACTTCTCCAAATCCATAACAATGTTCTAAATTGGGATCAGATTCACATTCCTTCGCAGAAGTTCGATACCGTCTCACTTAACAAACAGAAAGTTGAACAGAAAGTTCAAGCGTTGTGTTCTGTCGCTTCATACCAGGAAGAATGCTCAAGGTATGTAGGTTGAGGATTTAGGGAAGAAATATTAATGGAGCAGTTTAGGACAGGGGTCCCCAACTCCTGGTCCACGGAACATTACCGGTCCGTGACCCATTAGGGACAGGGCCATGGAAGTGGCGGCCGAATGTCCGAAGCTACATTTGCATGTGGGCGGGATTAGGTGGCGTGTGTGAAACCATCTGCTTCCTCCCGACTGATCGCCGCTACCAATCCATGGAGCCCCAAAGGTTGGGGGGTCCCCAGTTTAGGATGTGGAATTACAGATTTATCCTGACAAACATCTCTTTAGCATGACACGCCTTGAAGCAGGTGCCTTTTTCCAGTTCCTAAAAATTTGCATCCTTTGTCCTTTGAAAATATTCACTTTCACTCTTTTCTTAGTGCTTCTACACAGGATTGGGTGCATTCAATATTTGCACAGGCCAATCTAACAACCTTCCGAATTTTTTTTTAAAAAATGCTGTGGTTTTTTTCTTTTTTTTCCTCTGCATTCTTATAAAGAACATTTCCCCCCCTAAACTTTCTATTATTTTACTGCACTCTCTGTCAGATTAAACATGGAATGTATTCCTGCAATGGTGTTTTTTTTCCCCCCTACAATGCTCAGCTTATCCTTTTAAGAAGTTGGTTATGGAAAGAGGTATGGCTGTTATTCTAATAAATTAGAATATTTCCTCAATATAGGCCCTTAAGCCATTGTATAATGTTAGGCCATGTTTTCAAATTAAAATTCTTATTCCTTTTTTCATAGATTGCGATGTGGCATTTTTTCCCCCTTTTAATTGTATAAAACAGCTGGAGGAATGTTGGCAGAGGAAAATGATATAGCCAGTGGTCTTGTTAGCGAGGGACAAAGAATAGAAAGAGAGAGAGGAGAGAGAGGAAAGGAGGGAGGGAGGGAGGGATGGAAAGAGAAAGAAGGAAGGAAGGAAGGAAGGATGAATAGATGAAGGGAAGGGAAGGGAAAGATGAAGGAAGGAAGGAAGAGAAAGAAAAAGAAAAAGAAGGAAGGAAGGATGGATGGATGGATGAAGGGAAGGGAAAGATGAAAGAAGGAAGGAAGAAAAGAAAGAAAGAAAGAAAGAAAAAGAAAGAAAGAGAAGGATGGATGGATGGATGGATGGATGAAGGGAATGGAAGGGAAAGAGGAAGGAAAGAAAGAAAGAAAGAAAGAGAGAGAGAGAAGGATGGATGGATGGATGGATGGATGAAGGGAATGGAAGGGAAAGGAAGGAAGGAAAGAAAGAAAGAAAGAGATGGATGGATGGGTGAAGGGAATGAAGGGAAAGAGGAAAGAAGGAAGGAAGGAAGGAAAGAAAGAAAGAAAGAAAGAAAGAAAGAAAGAAAGAAAGAAAGAAAGAAAGAAAGAAAGAAAGAAAGAGAATATAAAGGACCCCAGGAGGAGATGGCTGGTGAATGCTTCTTGATAAGACTGGATTTATTTGGGCCATTATGCCAAGAAGTTCTGACATGTAAAAATGAGCTGGAGGTGGAAATAAATATCTCACCTCCAATTACAGGTTTTCCCCAGTTTGCTTCCATCACTCCCTCTCTCACCGCTTTCCTCATTTCCTCAGCAAGCATATCTGACATTCTGACTTTAGGGGGAAGATGCTACAGAGGTCGCAGAGCCCAAAACACTCCCCTTTGCTAGAGCTAGAATCTGAGGTTTTCGCCTTTAAGAACTCTCTTTCAGTCTCGGACTCTAAACCCTTAATCCTAGGTTTCCCATTAAATACCCGGGTCTTATCTGATCTTTTTTACAAATTATTTTTAGCCGAAGTGGCGGGAAGCTTTCTTGCTGCAAATCAAAAGCTTGAACGGATGAACCCAGATATAGCTGCACAGAAAGGCGCATGGCGGAGAATTGCAGCTGAATGCATTGTTAGGAAGAGCGCTTAGGTACACAGGAAAAATAAAAGGCAAAGATAATATATTCAGAAGTGAGAGGATGGATGAGGAGGCAGCCAGAAATAGCCCTGCATATCTGGGCAAGCTTACTTTATGACCGCCATTTTGCACCTTTGATGTTGCCTTGATTTTAGTGTAATCTCTTTATTGGCTGCCCAAAATCATTGGGAGCCAGACTGCCTACAGGTTTAAATTATTATTGTTATGGCTGGTTACACAGTCAGCCCAATTTTTAGATTGGACTTTGGCAGTTTTGTCCACCTATCGAGTCCTTCCCGAGGACTTGAGATAGGCAGATGTGGTTGTTTCATAACATAAAGGCCACTTGATTCCCCAAAGAAGTTATTCTTTCCCATCTCTCCAGAGAATGGATATGTAAGTTTTATTTATTTAGCGTGCAGCATCTACAAGAGCTCATGCAATCACCTCTTAATATTAGTATTATATTAATATTACATATATACATATATAGGGGCTCAGTGGCTAAGAGGCTGAGCTTGTCGATTGAAAGGTCGACAGTTCAGCGGTTCGAATCCCTAGTGTTGCGTAATGGAGTGAGCTCCTGTTACTTGTCCCAGCTTCTGCCAACCTAGCAATTCAAAAGCACGTAAAAAATGCAAGTAGAAATATAAGGATCACCTTTGGTGGGAAGGTAAGAGCGTTCTGTGCGCCTTTGGCGGTGAGTCATGCCGGCCACATGACCACAGAGACGTCTTCGGACAGCGCTGGCTCTTCAGCTTTGAAACGGAGATGAGCACCGCCCCCTAGTCGGGAATGACTAGTACATATGTGTGAGGGGAACCTTTACCTTTACCTTTAATATTACATAATATATACCGTGTTTCCCCAAAAATAAGACCCTGTCTTATATTTTTTTGAACCCTGAAATAAGTGCTTGGCCTTATTGCCATGCGCTCAAAAGATTGGGCTTATTATCAGGGGATGCCTTATTTTGGGGAAAACAGGATACAGTAGTATACAATGGTTCTCAAATTACAACAGTTCATTTAGTGACCACTCAAAGTTGCAATGGGACTGAAAGATGTCATTTATGATCGTTTTTCACAGTTACGACCTTTGCAGCATCCCCATGATCACATGATCAAAATTCAGATGTTTGGCAACTGGTTCATACTTATGACCGTTGTGGCGTTCTGGCCGGGATCTCATGATCTCCTTTTGCAACCTTCTGACAGGCAAAGTCAATGGGGAAGCCAGATTCTCTGAGACATCAGGTTACTAACTTATCAACTGCAGCAGTTCACTTAACAACGGAGGCAAGCAAGGTCGTAAAATGGGGCAAAAGTGAGACAAATGTCTCACTTAGCAACAGAAATCTTGAGCTCAGTTGTGGTCGTAAGTCGAGGGCTACCTGTGTTTGAAAGACAATCCAGTCTGACCGTGCTCCTTGATTTTTTACAACACCAACCTTTGAAATAATATTTTGTGGCTCCTTGCTTTGACCATCTGGTTTGCTCCCTTAAAATTCCTACCAACCCAGCTTCCAGCACTGTGAACCAGTGGTGAAATCCAATTTTTTTTTACTACCGGTTCTGTGGGCATGGCTTGGTGGGCGTGGCAGGGGAAGGATACTGCAAAATCCCCATTCCCTCCCCATTCCTGGGGGAAGGATACACAAAATCTCCATTCCCACTCCACTCTGGGGCCAGCCAGAGGTAGTATTTGCCGGTTCTCCGAACTGCTCAAAATTTCCACTACTGGTTCTCCAGAACCTGTCAGAACCTGCTGGATTTCACCCCTGCTGTGAATGCTCCGTGTAAGGAGCCAGACTGTGAGGGGTGTAATGCTGTACATTTTTAAAGAATGTTGTTAAAACGATGCTGGCTTATATTTTTTATTTCCCCATAGCAACGTAACTCTTAGCAGTTATGAATGAAAACCAGGCACTGAGGCCACACGCATCTCTCCCTCTATGTGGGTGGGTGTATGTGTGTTTTCTAAGCAGTTGGCACACAAAGAGCCTTAAGTTTCCTATGGAAATCTTAGTGCAGTTTAAGAACAGTAAAAGTCATAATCCTATTGTGCTTCTCCCTCTCTCTCTCTCTCTCTCTCTCTCTCTCTCTCTCTCTCTCTCTCTCTCTCTCTCTCTCTCTCTCTCTCTCTCTCTCTTTCTTTCTCTTATCTTCTCTCTCTCTCCCTCTTTCCCTATATCTATCTATCTATCTATCTATCTATCTATCTATCTATCTATCATCTTTTTGTCTTCTCTCTTTCTCTCTCTTTCCTTCTCTTCTCTCCTTTTTTATCTCTCCCTATCTCTCTCTCTCTTTCTTTCTCTTATCTTCTCTCTCTCTCCCTCTTTCCATCTATCTATCTATCTATCTATCTATCTATCTATCTATCTATCTATCTATCTTCTTTTTGTCTTCTCTCTCTTTCTTTCTCATCCTCTCTCCTTCTCTTCTCTCTCCCTCCCTCTCTTTCTTTCTTTCTTTCTCTTATCTTCTCTCTCTTCCCTTATTTTCTCTCTTTCCCTAGCTCTCTCTCTCGCCTTATCTCTTTCTTTCTCTATCTATCTATCTATCTATCTATCTATCTATCTATCTATCTATCTATCACCTTTTTGTCTTCTCTCTTTCTCTCTCTCTCCTTCTCTTCTCTCCTTTTTTATCTCTCCCTCTCTCTCTTTCTTTCTATTATCTTCTCTCTCTCCCTCTTTCCCTATATCTATCTATCTATCTATCTATCTATCTATCTATCTATCTATCATCTTTTTGTCTTCTCTCTTTCTCTCTCTCTTTCTCTCTCACCTTCTCTTTTCTCCTTCTCTTCTCTCTCTCTCTCTCTCTCTCTTTCTTTCTCTTATCTTCTCTCTCTCCCCTTATCTTCTCTCTTTCCCTATTTCTCTTTCTCACCTTATCTCTTTCTCCCTCTATCTATCTATCTATCTATCTATCTATCTATCTATCTATCTCTCCCTATCTCTCTCTCTCTCTCTTTCTCTTCTCTCTCCTTCTCCCTCTCACTCTCTCTCTCCCAGAAACAAAGGACGTTGAAATGCTTGAACGGTTCTCCTGACCCTTCCCCACCTGCCTTTGGAGCTGTAAATATCCCCTTTGCCTATAAATAACAGTTTTCTGCACCTTGAACATGTTCCTTAACAAGAGGGGGTGATTTACCGAGGTGATAAACTGTAACTAATGCTAGGGTATCATAATGGGTAAATAGATTAGCCCAGCCGAGCCTCTGTATCTCACCACCCATCCGGAAAGCCCCATTCATTCACTTAGCGTCTGCTCCATGCTTACCGCAGCATTTTGCAACCGGGCGTAACGCTGTCAGATGGTTCCGGAATCGATCATTGCGTGTGTCTTGTGAAAAGGAGCGCGTTAGCAAAGACATGATCCAAGGAGGTTCACTCCAGCTCTCTTTGGTTTCGGCTCCAGTTTTACAGGCTCGGCCTGTGTTAAACAAACGGTATTTGTTTGGTTCCGTGACAATATCAACAGGCATGAGGACACCTGTTAAGCATGTAGGGTTAATTTTGAAAGATGGCAGGGTTTGGAGGACGCCGGCACCTTTGCCTACCTTCCTTAGAAACCAAGGTTGAAAGATCAGTGAAGTTACACTTTAGTTGATTAATTGGTGGCAGGCAGTTCAAACAGTGAGGACAAAATATCCATTGTGCAGGGAATTTTAATTTAAGAGTGTCCCTGCTTCCTTTTATAATCTACCTTGCTTTTTTGGTTTATTGTAGTGGGAAGTGAAAAAGAAAATATCAAAAAAATCCCCTTTCCTTCTAGGAGAGAGTGGTGATAGAATAGATATCTCGTTGCAAAGCTACCATGCTTTTCTTCTGGTCTCTTAAAATATGAATATCTTTTAAATAGATGCAAAGTTAAAAAGTCTATACCAGTGATGGCTAACCTTTTCCGGACTGAGTGCCCAAAGCGCGTGTGCCCGAACCCCCAAAATGCAATGCGTGTGCAGTTCCCGTGCTTCTGCTCTGCCCCTGCAAATGTGCATGCCCCCCGCATGTGCCCCCCGCGCATACACACATACCCAGGGGTGGTTTCTACCTACCTTTATTACCAGTTCGCAATGGGGCCACGCACATGCAGAGAAGCGTTCTGATGCCATTGCGGTCAGTGGGTGAAGCCTCCCGCCGGTTTTACTACCGGTCCAAACCAGGGGCAACCCACCACTGCGCATACCCCCTGCATTTGCCCCTTCTACCTGTGCATGTGCACCCCTCACGCGTTGCATGCATGTGAGGCCTCCACATACATGCCCCACCCCCACGCATGCACGGCAGAAACCCGACGACCACTTGGCCGGTGGGAGGCGTGTGCGCAGCGCAGCTAAACAGAGAGGGCATTGCGTGTCACCTGTGGCACACGTGCCATAGGTTCCCCATCACGGGTCTATCCTGTACATGTTTAAAAGTCCTAATAAAAACGTAGTGTTGGAAATATAGTTATATATTAGATAATACATATTGTAATGATATAGGGCAGGGGTAGGGAATTATGTCCCTTTTATAACATGTGGACTTCAACTCCCAGAATTCCTGAGTCAGCATCGTTCCTCAATGTGCAACCACAATTGGGCCCAAAATTTATGTTGTTGAGTGAGAAATCAGTTAAGCTAGGACTGAAATTCTACCGGTTCGCACCAGTTCAGGCGAACCAGTAGTGATAAAAGCTACCGGTTCGTCCAAACTGGTATTCCCAACAATCAGCTGTGCCGTGCAATTTATATTAGCTAGAAAGCAGGAAATCCTGCTTTCTAGCAAATCTAAATCGCGCGGCACAACTGTTTTCCCACCCCCTAGCTATTCTACTTACCTTGTTAAGCCTCCTTGGAATACTGCATTCAGTTTTGGTCGCCACAATGTAAAAATGATGTGGAGACTCTAGAAAGAGTGCAGAAGAGCAACAAAGGTGATTAGGGGACTGGAGGCTAAAACATACAAAGAACAGTTGCTGGAATTGGGTATGGCTAGTCTAGAGAAAAGAAGGACTAGGGGTGACATGATAGCAGATTACCAATATTTGAGGGAGTCAACCTATTCTCTAAGCACCAGAAGGCAGAACAAGAAGGAATAGATGGAAACTAAGCAAGGAGAGAAGCAACTTAGAACTAAGGAGAACTTTCCTGACAGTTAGAACAATCAACCAGTGGAACGACTTGCCTCCAGAACTTGTAGGTGCTTCAACACCAGAGTCTTTTAAGAAGAAGTTGGATAACTCCTTGTCTGACATGGTTTAGGATCTCCTGCTTGATTAGCGGGTTAGACTAGAAGACCTTCTAGAAGGCTAGAAGGAACGATGGTCTCTTCCAACTCTGGTATTCTGATATTCTTTAAGATATAAACTCCTTTGTCATTTGAGTCCTTATATCCATGATGGCGAACTTATGGCATGCGTGCCAGAGGTGGCATGTAGAGCCCTCTCTGTGGGCACGCGCACCATCTCCAGCTGCTCTTCTGGTTTCTGCCAGCTGGTCTTTGTAGGCGCTGGAGTGCAGAAAAACGGCCTAAAAATGGCCAAAAACCAGGCTGTTTTTTGGGGGCTTTTCAGGGCCGTTTTCTGGGCTCTTTTCAGGCCATTTTCCAGGCCATTTTCTGGCCATTTTTCAGGCCATTTTCAAGCTGTTTTTCAGGCTGTTTTTCAGGCCATTTTCGGGCTGGTTTTTGGGACAAAAACTAGCTTGAAAGCCAGCCCGAAAATGGCCTGAATACCGCCCAAAAACAGCCAAAAAATGGCCAAAAAAAAAAGCATGTGCAGGCCGCCCAGCTGGTCTTTGGACTTCCGGTCCTCTGGCATGTGCACATGCACGCGCATGCATGTGCGTTCCGGTTTGGGCACTCGGTCCCAAAAAGGTTCGCCATCACTGCCTTATATCATTCAAGGTAAGGTTTGTCCTATAAATCCTGGGTGGTTGAAGCTAGGATCCCTGCGGGGAAACAGAAAAGATGCCACATAATACCTTGACCAAGAGAAGGAAGAGCCGGGAGGCGACATTCGGTTGTTTTTCCGAATGCTTCGTTCTGCCGGAGAAAAGCCGTTCAGCCATGCAAATGGGCCCCAATCCAATCCTTAAACTCCAGCCGAAAGCGGAGATGAAGGGGACCATCTGTAAATCTGCGCTCCTGTTTAATAAAGGGTGGGAAAGAGGGAAAACACAGCTGCTTGGCTGGTCTGTGTGGGAAGGAGCCGCCTGACTGTTGGCACCATCTGTGGCTGCCTTTGTGCTCGGTGCTTGATCTGTTCATTATACCGGGAGAGCCAACCTCTCGTGCTCGGGGTGTCAATGAGACGAGATGACGGTGCCTCAGAAGCTGCAGCTGAGCCTGCGGACGGTGAATGGAGTGTGGGTTTGTGTGGGGCAGATTTCAGTGGGCGGAGGAGAGCTGTCAGATGCAGTCAAACCATTGGTATCCCTGTATTCCGTTTATCTGGGCCATTTCATTGGTCCCGTTAAAAGTGAATTTGCAGCCTTTCCTCAACCATCAGAAGAGGGGCCAAGGTGTATTTTTGCCCTCATTACTGTTCTAATACTATTGGAGGTGGACTTTTGGTGCCTCCTGCTTGGATCTTTTCTTTCTTTCTTTCTTTCTTTCTTTCTTTCTTTCTTTCTTTCTTTCTTTCTTTCTTTCTTCCTTTCTTTCTTTCCACTGCAAGGACAGCCACGTATATAGTGTGGGGCAGTAGTCAAAAGGAGTAAATAAATCTTTTTCTTCTTTCTTCTCTCTAAATCCTTCCTTCCTTACTTTCCTTTATCTCCTTTGTCCCTTCCTCTATCTCCTTTCCCTTGTCATAGGCTAAATAAATAAATCTCATTTTTCTTCCTTCATCTCTAATTCCTCCCTCCCTACTTTCTAGCTCCTTCCTTCCCTCCCTCCTTACTTTCCCCTCCCTCCCTTCCTTCTGTTTCTTTCTTTCTTTGTTTCTTTGTTTCTTTCTTTTCAGACACTCTGCAAGGGCAGCTACATATATAGTGTAGGGCAGCACTCAAATGAGTGGTAAGTAAAGTCTAGTTCAGGGATCCCCAACCCCCCTAAGGGGCCTTGAGACCTTCAGAACTGGGCCGCAGAACTGGCAGATGACAGCGAGTGCGTATCCCCACTTGTGTGAGTGGAGGGCAAGCATGCGTGCCTGCCACTTATGTGGCTCGCATGAAACTATCCAGAGGCTGGCTGCTGCCGATTCAGACCGGTTCAGGCGAACCAGTAGTTCTGACCACCGGCTGGGCCCGCCTATCCGTCCCAGCGCTATCCTGTCCTATATAATTGCCATGTGTTTGAAGCCGAGCACATACACATGCTCACATTTTTGGTTTTGGGCGAACCAGTTTTTACGGTATGTGACACCCACCTCTGAAACTATCCCCTCTCTCTCTTTCTCCTTCCCCAACAGCCGGTCTACAAAGTTGGAAAGTTTGGGGAACTCTGGTCTCGTTGACCATCACGGCAGCTAACCTGCTCAAAAAGGCACATTATTGTGAGCAGGCTGAGATGGGCTGAGATGGGCTGTTATAGAAATCAAGCAGCCAGCCAACCAAATCAATAAATTAACTAATTAACCTTTGCTGCTCCTGCAAACTTCTTTTTTTCATTCTGCATTTTCATTCTTCCTCTTTCCAGATCCATCTTGAAAAAAAAAAAACCACGTGACTGTTTGTGTCTTTTTACCTACATTGAAAGATAGGGCATTTGACGTACTCTTAGAAAGAGCAACTCACACCTTCCATCCCGTCTGCAGTCGTGAAGATGGATGGTTTCAATCTAACACCATCACTTGGCTGGCGAGAAGGTGTATTGCATTGGCAATTGTTCCAGCGCTGACTGAGTTTACAATTTGCCAGAATGTTTTGTTCATTCTCTTTTTTTATCCTAATTCTTCTCCCCACTCCCCGCTTCCAGAATTCAAATGGCTACCCTACACTGTTAGGTGTTGTTGTTGTTAGTTGCGAAGTCGTGTCTGACCCATCGCAACCCCATGGACAACGTTCCTCCAGGCCTTCCTGTCCTCTACCATCCTCTGGAATCCATTTAAGCTCATGCCTACTGCTTCAGTGACTCCATCCAGCCACCTCGTTTTCTGTCGTCCCCTTCTTCTTTTCAATCTTTCCCAGTGAGTCCTTCCTTCTCATTAGGTGGCCAAAGTATTTGAGTTTCATCTTCAGGATCTGGCCTTCTAAAGAGCAATCAGGGTTGATCTCCTCTAGGACTGACTGGTTTGGTCGCCTTGCAGTCCAAGGGACTCACAGGAGTCTTCTACAGCACCTTAGTTCAAAGACCTCAATTCTTTAGCTCTCAGCTTTCCTTATTGTCCAACTTTCACAGCCATACGTTGCAACTGGGAAAACCATAGCCATGATTATACACGCTTTTGTTGGCAGGGTGATGTCTCTGCTTTTTAGTATGCTGTCTAGGTTTGCCATAGCTTTCTACCCCAGGAGCAAGCGTCTTTTAATTTCTTGGCTGCAGTCCCCATCTGCAGTGATCTTGGAGCACAGGAAAACAATGTTAGGTAGTGATTGTTATCTGCAGCGGTTGTGTAAAAAGGAATGAAAAGGAGGAGGTTGCGTAGCCTTTGTTGCTGGCCTGTTAATCAGGGATGAAAGGTAACCCCTTTTCGATCAAAAGGTTGTTGTCAGATTCCTTGGCTAATGGAGAAACATTTAGACCTGTGCTCTCTGCTTACAATACATCATATCAGATCAAAATAAGAATACTCCCGAAAAGGGATTGATTTCTTCACAATCAGAATGGCCACCTTAATTGCTGGCTGTGGGTTGAGTTACTCTTCTTATTGTAGAGTGTTTTTAGGGGGCTCCCCAAGTAAGAGCAGCTCCCTGTTGCTCCCTCTCTTTTTTTGTTATCAAGGCTGTGCCTTACTGAGAGTGTGGTGAAAGCCCCAGGTATGGAAAGACCTAACAGAATAACAGTGTTGGAAGGGACCTAACCGGAAAGTAAGCCTTAGCATGATTTTTCAGGATGCTCATAATATAAGCCCTACCCCAAAATAAGCCCCAGTTAAGATCATCAGCCGGATGGATGCAGTTAGTACCGTATTTTCCCAAAAATAAGATCTAACCAGAAAATAAGCCTTAATGCATATTTTGGAGAAAAAATTAATATAAGACCCGGTCTTATTTTTGGGAAAACAAACATTTTTTTTAAAATTTGATTTATATGCTGCCCTTCTCCGGAGACTCAGGGCGGCTTACAGTGCGTTAAGCAATAGACTTCATACTTTTGTATATTTATACAAAGTCAGTTTATTGCCCCCACAAACCGGGTCCTCAATTTACCTACCTTAGAAAGGATGGAAGGCTGAGTCGACCTTGAGCCTGGCAAGATTTGATCTTACTTTAATTGCAGACAGCTGGTGTTAAATTACAGTGCTTCTGTCTGTTGAGCTAAACCAGGCTCCTATGTAATGGAAATTAATTTTCATTAATTTCCATTACAGTAAATTCAGAAATACAGGTAGTCCTTGGTTGCTATGCGAACATTTTCATAGTAAGACAGTTGTTAAATGGATCTAACTTTCCCCCTTGACTTTGATTGTCAAGAGGTCACAAAAGGCGAAGAGGTGACCCCAAGACTCTGCAACCGTCACAAGTACATGCCAGTTGCCAAGCATCACATGACGATGGGGATGCTGTGTGGGAAAGGATCATAAGCCACTTTTTTTCAGTTCTGTTGTAACTTCCAACAGTCACTAAATGAATGGTTGTAAGTCGAGGAATACCTGTATGTATTGAAAGGATACTTGTATCATTGTTAAGGTGTGCTTTTGTATCTTGGATTATTTATATGTTTTTTATTTTTTTTAACCTTATCCATGGATGTTTTTAACTGCTTATGGATACTTTTATCAATTCTTTAGTAAACCTCAGCAAATCTGGAATCAATCCAGCAGCGTACAAGTGAAATAAAAAATAAATAACTCCTGGCCCTTCCATTCAGAAACATTTATAAATTTTTTAAAAATCAAACAATTCTTAACCGCAACTGACATTTTCCAGACAGAAAAGATGTAAATCTACATCTGAGCTTCTAACCAATAGGCAGGTCATTGCCATGTGAATATCTATAAAAACAGGAAAATACTTGGTTGGAAAAAAAAATTCCATTTCATTTTGAAGTTCTTCCATCTATTCTTCTGTCCAAACAATTCTCTAAGAAATACAGTAAATTGGGGCCAGCTGTAGTGAAGAATGGACATATTTAGCTGTTGAGTAAAATAGAAACCATGGTGTGATTCAGTGGTTAGAATGTAGCATTGCAGACTAATTCTGCCCATTGCCCGGAGTTCGATCCTGACAGGCTCAAGGTTGACTCAGCCTTCCATCCTTTCAAGGTCAGTAAAATGAGGAGCCAGATTCTTGGGGGCAAGATGCTGACATTGTAAACTGCTTAGAGAGGGCTGTAAAGCATTGTGAAGCAGTATATAAGTCTATATACTATATACAGGATACAGTCTATATACTGTAGCTATTACTACAGTATATTCCTTCAGACACTTTTCCACTAGACAAAAGTCAAGGAGATTCCAATGTGATAGAAACTTCTAAACTTTAGATTATGTAGCACTGTCACAATGTCAAGCTGGTAATAGCCATTATAAGACAACAACGGACATTTGGGAGTTCCAAAATCTTTTCTTTGGGCTGAAAATGTTTATTTTCTAGTAGGTAACCTATTGTAAAACAACACTGCACACCAGAACAGTTTTTTCCTGAATGCCATCACTCTGTTAAACAAATAATTCCCTCAACACTGTCAAACTAGTTACTAAGTCTGCATTACTATTAATCTTCTCATCCTTCCTATCACCCATCTCCTCCCACTTATGACTGTAACTTTGTTGCTGGTATACTTAAGATTTATATTGACTGTTTCCCAATATGATTTGATTGATTATTTGTTCCCTATGACTATCATTAAGTGTTGTACCTTATGATTCTTGACAAATGTATCTTTTCTTTTATGTACACCGGGAGCGTATGCACCAAGACAAATTCCTTGTGTGTCCAATCACACTTGGCCAATAAAAATTCTATTCTATTCTATTCTATTCTATTCTATTCTATTCTATTCTATTCTATTCTATTCTATTCTATTCTACTCTACTCTACTCTACTCTACTCTACTCTACTCTACTCTACTCTATTCTATCTCTTAATTCTTTTTCATGGTGGTGAAATTGGAAAATATGTTAACAGAGACTAAACTAGATGTCTATGGAGATTTTCAGTCATCTAGGTTACGGTTGTCCCAAAGGTGCTTTTTCAAGAGGCAACTGGACGTTCTTGTTATTCTTTGAAGATGTTTCACTTCTCATCCAAGAAGCTTCTTCAGCTCTGACTGGATGGTGGGGAATGGTTTATATTCCCAGCTGGTCATTTGCATTCTTTTAGAGAGCCACTGATGCCACTTGGAGGTTTGTCTGTGTCCTCAGAATCATCTGAGTGGTGCAAATGGGCATGGTGCCTTCTTGGAACTGCTGAAAGGATTGGGTCGTAGACTGGAGATAGATGATGTTGTATCCCTCCCCCTCTGTTGAGAGAAGGCTGTTCAATTTTGACCTAGATGGCCTCTTTGACACCTCTTTCAAACCGGTGGTCCTCTCTGTCCAAAATGTGGACATTGCTGTCTTCAAAAGAGTGGCCTTTGTCTTTTAAATGCAGGTGGACTGCTGAATCTTGTCCTAATAGGTTTGTTCTTTTTCGTTGTGCCATGCATTTATGAAGTGGACTAAACTATCATCTTTCCAGATGTTGCTTCTCTCATTTTCATTCCAGACTCAACCTTTCCTCATTGTAGAGATCACATCACATGCCTAGAATCATACTAAGACAATATTCTTTCACAAATCTTTGGAGTCCAACAAAGGAACGGGGACTTGGTGGCTTTGCCTCTCCCTCTCATAGCAACCACTCTGATTTTTATTTTTATTTTTAGATTTTAGATTTTTTTTTATCCTTTTATTATTGCTTTATAACTAACTCAAGGCAGCAAACGTGCCAAATATTCTTTCCGCTTCCTATTTTCTCCACAACAACAAGCCTGTGAGATGGACTGAGAGAAAGTGACCGACCCAAGTCACTTCCCCGCTCAACTAGTCAGGTTTTTTTTATATCTAAGGCAGGACTAGAAGTCACAGTCTCCTGGTTTTAGATCAGCACCTTAACCACTATGCCAGGGGTGTCAAACTTGTGGCCCACGGGCCAGATGTGTCATGCGCTGGCCACGCCCACCCCCATTTTAGCGAAGGGGGGAAAGTTGTGATACATCATGTGACAAAGCTGTGATGATGCAAGTTTGACACCCCTGCACTATGCTAATCCCACCTTCCTTCCTTCTTTCCTGCCTGCCTGCCTGCCTGCTATTCTCCAAAGCACCTGAGGGCAGGACAAGAAGCAATGGGTGGAAACTAATTAAGGAGAGAAGCAACTTAGAACTAAGGACAAATTTCCTGACAGTGAGAACAATTAATCAGTGGAACAACTTGCTTCCAGAAGTTGTGAATGCTCCAACACTGGAAGCTTTAAAGAAGATGTTGGATAACCATTTGTCTGAAATGGTGTAGGTTTTCCTGCCTAAGCAGGGGGTTGGACTAGATCCCTTCCAACTCTGTTTATTCTATCTATTCTATTCTATTCTATTCTATTCTATTCTATTCTATTCTATTCTATTCTATTCTATTCTATTCCTTCTTTCTTTCCTTCCCTCCTTTCTCCCACCCTCCATCTCTTCCTTCCTTCCTCCCTTCCTCTCTCCCCCCACCCTTCCTTTCTTCTTTAGATTACCATACAGAAGGGCACAATTAAAAATGGAGGGGGAGCCCTGATTCTTTGCCCTGTCCTGATGATCAGCTGAAGGCAACATGCTTATGGCCTTCCCTCACAGTTTAGCATTTGGTAGATGGTGGAAGAGAAGAATTTTGCATGGTGGTTTCTATTTGAGGGATCACAAAGAGCCAATGGCATGATGCAGAAGCTCTTCACGGATTTGCATGAATGAACTTAAGATTGTCCAATGCAATCAGTTCCATTGCTTAAGACGCCTGTTCCCACAAACCACTATATATTTCCTTCTTATCTCTCTCTCTCTCTCTTTTTCCCTTCTTTCCCCCAGCGCTGCTTTCATCGTGGTGTGAAGAACTTGGACGACTCTTGTTGCTACGTCATCAGAAAAGCCGGCAAAACGACCCTCCGGGGAAGCTGCCCATGCAAGCACCCATGAACTCCATGAAACCTTCCCTTTCGCATAGGTGAGTCCCGGGCAAATATTTCCCCCTGAAATGACAGGTGTGAAATTGGTTCCCATCAGAAAGCGTTCTTTTTATAGTTGCCACTGTAACTTATACCTTCCCAGAAGAAAGCTAGAGCGAGCTTTGTTTTCAGATGCTTGAGTGAAATTCCTGTGTCCTTGTGTCAGTTATAAATGAGTACCTGAAGCCACAGTTTTCATTTTCCTGACTTATTACTATTATAGATTTAATCTTTAGTTCAATTCACAGTCTGGGACTGGTAAAAACTTAACAGTTCAAGTCTTAACCAAGGACCTAAGAGCTGTTAAGGTAACGTCTGAGTATATATTATTATTATCAGCATATGGTGTTGTTACAGTAACCAGGAGACCACAATGCTATTGCAGAGTTATAGTTTGGCTTGCCAAGGTACCAGCTCTGTTAGAGGAAACACCTGCTCACTTCTCAAGGTGCACCACAGGTGAGCAAGCTGGCTTCACTTGTAGTGTCACCAAAGCCCCCCTCCCTTTCCAGAGCTGCCTCGCCAGCCAAAATGCACTCATTGTAACTACAAACAGTCATTAAATGAGGACTATCCTTTGTGCAAATAGACTTTTAGAGAAGGTGTTTGGGGGAAAAAATCACTGTTTCTGTTTCATGATTACCGGTGGGCTGTCCTCTAGTACTGATAGGTCAGTATCTCAGCAAGATGTTATTTTGATTTTATAGATAAATTATTGTAAATTTTATAGATGAATTATTGTAAATTTTATAGATCAATGAAAACTTGTCATTCATATTGACAAGTCATCGTCGGGGCCCTGTATGTCTATTATTAGAAAAGAATAATGATAACAATACAATAATAGCTTTTAACACCATCAAACAAGAACATCTGTGTCTCCCAGGTACGATAGGTGGATAAAAATACCAAATCCAGTCTAGACTAAAAAAACCCTCCCTCTTACAACCCTGTAATCCCATAGACTTGACTGGATGGAGCTGAGTGTTTACTGGTCGGCTGCCCTTCCTGACGCCTATGTGGTGTTCACAGCAGATATATTTTTCTTTGCACTCTAGGACAGAAATATCCATTGCTAGCTAGGATTGAACTCTCAACCTTCTGAGTGGGAGGTGAACATCTTTACCACTAGGCCATCGCGCCGCTCAAATCCACTCTAGGCTATCCAATGTAAATATCTGTTCAGCCAACGATAATATCTTAGATCTTTGGTTAGGATTTGAATTATTAAGTTCACACCAGTCTTAGACTAAGAAGCGAACCTTAGATTGCTCATGCATGCAATAATAATGTTAGTATTATTAAACAAAACCAGCCTATCCTAGGTCCTTGGGAATGACTTGATAGGTAGACAAATATGTCAAATCCAATCTAAATTTCAGGAGACGATACAACCAACCATAATAATAATAGCCAATATATGTCGGTGTTTTTGAAAGTGTACTTTAAAAAACAATCAACCGAGGTAAACAAAGAATACAGAAAAGAAGTTGCAAAGCTAGAAGAGGTGGAGAGGAACAATCTCGCGTGCCTTCTGGGTATTTTATGACTGGCCATGAACATCATGGCAGGCGTTTTCTAAGAACATGCCATGCTTTCCCAAAGATGCTTTTTTTTTTTTTTTCAAGAGGCAACTGGACTTTCTTGTTATTCTCTGAAGACGTTTTGCTTCTCATCCAAGAAGCTTCTTCAGCTCTGATTGGATGGTGGGGAATGGGAGGATTTCTATTCCTTGCAGAAAGCTGGTCATTTGCATCCTTTTAGAGAGTCATGGAGGTCACTTGGAGGTTTGTCTGTGTCCTCAGGGTCACCTGAGTGGTGCAAATGGATGTGGAGCCTTCTTGGAAGGGCTGAAAGGCTTTTGCATTCCTTCACTATCTCTGCCTACCTCTATGCAGTCAATCTTTATCTGGTCCAAGACACTCTGGTTTTTCTTACTCTCCAAGGTATCCTTTGGAACCATCTTGAAAACCATCATTCATAGGCTTTCTCATCAGGGGTGTGTTTCACAAATTGTTGCCACTGGTTCAGCGCGCACGCGGACAACTTCCGCGCATGCGCCCGGCCTTCCGTGTATGCACTTTGCTCATGTGCGGGCCAGGGGTGGGTTCTACTTACCTTTACTACCGGTTCACAACGGGAGCATGCGCAGAAGCTTCTGCGCATGCACAGATCATCCATGATGACGTCCGGGCAGGTGGGTGGGTGGAGCCTCCTACCGCTTTTACTACCAGTTCGTAAGAACCGGACCGAACTGGAAGCAACCCACCACTGGTGCGGGCCTTCCACGCTTGCACCCAGCCCTGAAAACATGGCTAAATAGGATAGCATTACATACAGGCAGGTGGGCAGGCCCACCTGCAGTCGCTGCTACCGGTTTGCCCGAACCGGCTGAATACCACCTCTGTTTCTCATTTTCCACCTTAAAAGTTATATAGAACATCTGGAAAAACTATTGGGTTAACTATACTGATCTTTGTTGTCCTAAAAATAGCCTTTATCTTTCATAGTTTTATCTGCACTTGCCGTTATCTTCCTTCCTAGACTTAATTTCATCTCAAATTCTCCTGCACTCTGTCCATGTTTATTCTTGAGCTCAGGAAAGCAACCACTTCACTTCCCAAAAATATATTTTAAAAAAAGTTGAGTACTTTTTAAAGGTAAAGGTTGTCCCCTCCCAGTGGCATCCGACTCTGGAGGGTTGATAAGTTGATAAGCTCATCTCCATTTCCTAGCTGAGGGAGCCAGCATTGCACAAAAGCAATTTCTGTGGTCATGTGGCCAGCATGACTGTATGCTGAAGATGCATGGAATGCTGTTATCTTCCCACCAAAGTGGTAGCTATTTATCTACTTGCATTTGCATGTTTTTGAATGGCTGGATTGGCAAGAGCTGGAGGGGGGGCAGTACTTGAGTCTTGAACTGCTGACCTTCTGGTTGACAAGTGCATCCTCTTAACCACTAGGTCATCGTGCCCCTCCTTCACTTCCTACTATCAGTTATAAATTTGTTCTGCCTGCTGACTGATGTTACTGCTATCTTTTTAGCATTTAACTTTCGGCCAGAATTTTCATTTCCCATTTTTTTTTCTTAATATAATAAAATCTTTTCTTTCAGCTAATGAGGTTGGATCATCTGCATATTTGAAATCATTAGTGTTTCCATCTCTTGGATTTGAGCCACCATGGAGAAGGCTCTTCTTCTGGGTCCTGCCAGATGTATCTTCTTAGGGGACAGAACCCATGTCATTCCTTGCCTCCCTGCTCTGTTGCGTCAGATGGATGGCCCTCAGATAAACCAACCATCCATTGTTTCCATTTGTTACTTCTTGACCTGCCTTCAGGTGCTTTGGAGAATAGGTTGACCCTCTTCTTTGGGTCAACCCCTCAAATATTATCTATGGAGATTCTCAGTCATCCAGATCATGGATGTCTCAAAGGTGCTTTTTCAAGCGGCAACTGGACTTTCTGGTTTTTCTTTGAAGACGTTTTGCTTCTCATCCAAGTTGCCTCTTGAAAAAGCACCTTTGGGAGCCTCCAAAATTGGAACACTGCTGTCCTGTCTCCCCAAGTCCTTCATTTCACTGCACAAGTCTGTCATGTATGCTAAATTTGAAGGATGGCACTGATTTTGACATAAAACAGCATTTTTGGGTTTTGGGGGAAGAATTTAGCAAAATAACTTAATTTACCGCTTAGGTAGTTATGTCAGCCGAGGGGCTTTAGTGAAGTTGCAGGTCACCCATCCTTCAAGCATGGAACTTGAAGGAAGCAACCACGATTGGTGTGTTTTGCAATCATAAAGCAACAATTGGTTTCATGGGATTCTCCTTTGCATGAAGACATCTATAGGCACAGCTTCAAGGCGTGAGTGTCACGTTTCGAGGTCGTCTCAAATAAATTGCATTTCAAACAAAGTCTTTGAAGAAAAACTCCTATTTATTAAGCACGACATTCTAACCCGACTCCAAACGAAGCCAACACTGACGTCCAGCCCCAAAACCCTCCCTTTCCGTTCCCCACCCCCCTGCACTCATTGGCCATCTTCAAAGTCATTCTACCCCTAATCTACTCCACCTCAAAGGAATTTCCCCCCTCCCATCCCATCTCCTAGGGGATATTATCTCCAGAGAAAATAAGAAAGTGAAAAGTCAAACATCCCTTTCCAAATGCCTTCGCTTCTCCTTCTTATGTCAGCACTAGAGTAAATGCAGGTTGAAATGCTGACAGTGAGTTTGGTTCATCCTGTCTCTCTCTTTGGGGCAGAAAATGTGATTCCATCAAGAAGCTCTCACTTTTATCTGAAATGGGCATCTCTCTTAGTTCAAACTATTCATTGGACTAGAAAAGTAGTAGTTGTGAACAGATTGTCTGTTCCCCCCACCCAGGAAAACAAGGACTAGCATTTAGCCAAACCCTCCATGAGTGAGCACCAAAAGCATCACCTGGCATATGGCTTCCAGATCCCTTTCCATCCGAGCTCTCAGTAGATGATCATAGACCTGTCACTTCTGGAGTCTAACTGTCCTAGGTTTGTGGCAAGATGCAGGTGGATCCTTGACTTACGACATCAACTGAGCCCACAATTTCCATTTGTTAAGAAACGCAGTCGCTAAGTGAATTTAGCCCCATGTTACAACCTTTTTTTTTTGCCACAGTTAAGCGAACCCCTGCAGTCATTAAATGGATAATAAAGTCGTTAAGTGACTCTGGCTTCCCTCCAATGACTTTGCTTGTCGGAAGCTGGTTGGGGAGGTTACAAATGGTGACCGACCGCCATAAATATATATATTTATATATTTAAGCCAGATTCACTTAACGACTTTGTGTGTGTGTGTGTGTGTGTGTGTGTGTGTGTGTGTGTATACACACATGCACACAACTGTCCAAACTTTGATCATGCAACTCTAGAGATGCTGCAATAGCCACACATGTGGAAATGGGCCATCGGTCCAGTTTTTTTTTCCCCCAGGGCCGTTGTAATTTTGAGCGGTCACTAATCGAACTGTTTGTGTAAGTCAAGGACTTTCTGTTCCCCAGAGAAGAATATCAATCTGGAAGAGGGAGGTGTAACAGATACAAACAATACGTAGTCATAATTGGGAGGGGTTTTTGTTTCCCACCCCCCGAAATATGAGCCTTCCTTGTGTGCCATCCATCCATCCTTATCTATATAGCTGAGCTGCAGAGGAGAAAAAAGAAATTCCAAAAAAAAAAAGAAATTTATTCTCAAAAACCGAGTTACGGAGGTAGGGAGTATATATCTTGAAGGAGTCTCCCTCTCCCTCTCCTTCTCTCTCTCTCTCTCTCTCTCTCTCTCTCTCTCTCTCTCTCTCTCTCTCTCTCTCTCTCTCTCTCTCTCTCTCTCTCTCTCTCTCTCTCTCTCTCTCTCTTTCTCTCTCTCTTTCTTCCCTCTCTCCCCTTCTGCTTCTGCCAATCTGTCTTTGGCAAAGAAAGCTCTTTTTTTCACTACTCAGCGGGCATACAGATTAACCGGCTCCCACAAACCCAAGAAAGGCAGGTCTATCCAATATTTCATTCATGCCTGCAATTTGTATTCTTGATTAGCCTGCGCCAAACCTTTTCCTTTCTTCCATTCTCCGTCTTGGTGGGGCGAGGGGGAGGAGAGGCCAAAAAAAAAAAAAAAAATCAAACCCAGAAGTAGAATCTTTTTTTTTTTTTCCCCTGGCTTCTTTTTCTGACTGTTTAAAGCAATTGCTGACCTCCAGGGCATTATGAATAAACAGCAAAGCTGAGAACAAAAGATTTTCTCTGCCTGCCATTATCTCACATTAGCATAGCCAAGGAGGCTCTGTCTGTGAACAATGCAATTGCCATTCACCGATAATCAGTGAGTTTCCTGCTGGTTGTTTTTTTTGGGGGGGGGGATTACCAAGGCAACAGGCAATGATAGCATACTTGGGTGGG
Source organism: Arizona elegans (assembly GCA_022577455.1). NCBI lineage: Eukaryota > Metazoa > Chordata > Lepidosauria > Squamata > Colubridae > Arizona > Arizona elegans. The sequence goes on along the minus strand of JAKOOJ010000005.1, from coordinate 90,295,902 downwards.
TGTTTTGGATTTTTTTTTTAAAAAAAATAATAATAATTACCCTTATCATGATTGAAGGATCCGTTGAGTTTATAGAATATTAGCTGCACCGATCGGTGAAATGAATACCCCGCTACTTAACTGGGTGGGGTGCAGGGGTGAACTGGGAAATTTCTTTCCAAACAGTTGTCCATCAATCAAAGCGTATCCTGGATGATGCAGGGCTGACTGGTGCAATGAGAAGCAAATCAAAATTAAAATTTCGGATAGTAGGCTGAGGATCGTATGCCATTCAGCATTTTTTGCAACTGAGATTAACAGGTGGAGTGCTCCCATTGTGAGCGTGGCATCATGGCGGGAAAGAAAGAGTGTATTGATGTTGCCTTCGGTGTTACTTGCTATTGGGACAATGGCCAGAATTGTGCGGGAGAGATGTTAAAAATCAGCGGAGAGAGACATTAAGGAAGAATTATTTCCTCCCCTTAGTTGTTAGGGATGATGGTGGTGAATAAATCCATGTTTTTAAGTGCTGGAAGACGCCTCAGTAATTATTGTTCTCTTTTCCACCTCTGCTTTGTTGCAATTTGCTTAGCATGATGTTGTCAGGAAGGGGGCGTTGATGGGGGGGTTGTAAATTAAAGAGTAACTAGATGTACTGTCTGGAATAAGATTTTTTAGATAGATAGATAGATAGATAGATAGATAGATAGATAGATAGATAGGATAGATAATAGTAACAACAACAATAATAATAGATAGATGGATGGATGGATGGATGGATAGATAGATAGATAGATAGATAGATAGATAGATAGATAGATAGATAGATAGATAGATGGATGGACGGACAGGGTTTAGAAGTTCCCACAGTTAAACTCATTTGGTGGGATGGAATTAAACTGGAGCGTAACCAGTTTATGTAAGTTGTGTGGTTAGGATGCTGGGTTGGAGGTTAGCAAGCCCATGTTTGGGACCCGAGAACTGCCAGGGTTGAGCTCCTGTCCTTTGCTCCAGCTCCTACCAAGGTCATGAAAGGAACCCCCAACTGGGTGTCCCTCGGGCAACGGTGATGTCACTGGCTAATCCTTTCAACCCGGAAGTGCCTCAGTATTTCTGACACGAGTGCAATGTGACCAGATGACTGAGTTGACCTGACTTGACTTTTGGGGATCCCCCTTAGCACACTGCTTCCTGACTCAAATTAAATATCTGTAAGTGCAAGGAATTAGTTTTCACACGGAGAACCGCTGTCAATATTGTTATTTCCTGCTCACTGCCTGAAATTCTCCACAAATTCCTGTCTAACTTTCTCCTCAGCAGCCCCTCAAACCTTAAAGTATACCTTCGTCTTTCCCTGGTTCATCTCCAACCTTCTTCATTGCCTTACTTTCACTGTGTTGAACACATTGCACAGCTATTACACAACTAAGTGCCTCTCTCCCCAGAGTCTTGTTATGAATGCTTCAGCACACAAGGTGCTCTAAATCTCAGAGCTGTAGGCTCTCTGATAGACGTTTCTCCTGCATCTGCATCCTATTATTGGAATGGAAAAAAAATTCTAAGAAGATGAGCAGATCCACTCTTTGGAGCTGTCTGGTCAGAGGTGGTATTCAGCCGGTTTGGAAGAAATTTTAACTGGTTTGCTGAACTGGCAAATACCACCTCTGGCTGGCCCCACCTCCGCCTACCCAGTAACCCCGCCCACCCAGTCGCCAGTCACCCATGTGTGACTGAGTGGGTGTGGCCAACTCGATGTCACTCACGGCAAGGTGCCGCCCCACCAAGCCACGCCCACAGAACCAGTAGTAGAAAAATTTGAATCCCACCACTTCTAGCCCTAGCTAGAAGAAACCTCTTTGAAGAATTTGTTCCATGGATCAGCTCTTGTGTTAGTCCTGACCATTCAGCTGGTAACCAACAGAAAAGGAGAAACAGCTTTCCACATGAGTAGAGATCTGTAACAAATCAAGATTATTCCAAAAACCATGACCACGAACGGGGATGTCACGATGCCCGCCCTTGCATCGGGGGCTGTAGCATTTGCGTCACGATGTGATGAGACACCTCTGGGAATCCAGTTACAGCATGTCCTGATATAACACTTTTGCCTTCTAAAGCAGAGGTTGCATTCCTTCTGAAGAAATAAATAAAATAGGAATGTAATTTTATGTGATCTTGAAACTTTTTCCTGAGTTTGGATCTAAAACTCAAAGCGAATAGGAAACTAATCAAGGAGAGAAGCAACCTGGAATTAAGGAGGAACTTCCTGACAGGGAGAACAATTAACCAGTGGAACAGCTTGTCTTCAGAAGTCGTGGGTGCTTCAACACTGGAGGTTTTTAAGAAAACACTGGACAGTCACCTGTCTGAAATGGTTTAGGGTTTCCTGCTTGAGCAAGAAGTTGGGCTAGAAGACCTCCAAAGTCCCTTTCAACTCGGTTATTCTAGTATTCTGTTAATTGTTTTAGTCTCAAGTAGATTGCTTCTTAGTGCAGACTGACTCCAGGTTTCCTTGTAACTTATTCTTCACTAAATCAGAAGGGGTATTTTTTGTGGCTGTTTTACATCCTTGTTCTGAATCCAAGGAGTTGGATGGAGCAAAATAAAAGAGGACGAGGAAGAAGAGATTAGGGATAAAAAGGAAGATATGGCGAAAGGGAACACAGTCACAACGAGCAAGCAAATGTATCTGCTGGAAGGAAAAACTAAAAAGGCAAAATAAAATGAGCATGAGAGAGCAAATAATTGACGGATTAACACTTTTGCTTTCATTTTTAAGGGCCAGTTTTTATAGTTTGTCCATAACATCACTGTCTTTTCAATCAATACAACTTCCTCTATCCATATTATAATTAAGGGTGCCATTTTCTACGCTTTGGATAAAATTCCACCTTTCCTGTGTATTATTGCCATGCATTTCAGTAAATAACAATAACAACAACAACAATAATTTTCTTCCCCCACTCCATACCTGATCCTGTCTTCCTGATGGCTTACCTATATCCAAAAAGTCATGGGAACACAAAGTAGAAAAAGTTGTCGAAAATGAAATGGTGAAGATCTTGTTGGACTTTCAAATGCAGATGGTTCATCATTTAGAACACAACATGCCAGATATCACAATTGTCAAAAACCGAAACGTACAGTTTATTGATATCACTGTACCAGGAGATGCCAGAGTCGAAGAAAAAGAACTGGAAAAAATCACGAAATATTGTGACCTGGCCATCGAAACTACACAACTATGGATGAAACATGTAACAGTGATACCCATTGTCATCGGAGCACTTGGTGCCATATCCAAGAATTTTACAAAACACATCAAGAAATTGCAGCTTCCAACAATAACACCAGCGGAACTGCAAAAAACTGTGCTACTCGGAACATCGTACATTTTAAGAAGATACTTGGTCAATATCTAGGATGCTGGCCGCAACTTGTATCAAGCATTAGCACCAGTCAGTGGTATTTGTGATGCAGTTTTGAATGTTCAGTTGACCGAGTTCATGTTTAATGAATAAACAAGAAGAAGAAGGAGGAGGAGGAGGAGGAGGAGGAGGAGGAGGAGGAGGAGGAGGAGAAGAAAAATAAAAAAATGTACATTTTAAGAAGATACTTGGTTGATACCTAGGATACTGGCAGCAACCCGTATCAACCATCAGCACCAGTCTGTTGTGACCTAGGCCCAAGTAGTTATTACCAGACACGATCAGTCCTAAAGAAACATATTTTATTAGAACAGCTGAGAATTACTTCATTCTCAGCTTAGTCCAAATTAATTCCAAAACAAGTTCTTCATAAACAGTCCTTCGGCCTTATCACCAACCTTTGTCTTCTTTGGCACCTTGCCAAAGGCTTTTCTTGGCAAAACCCCACAAAGTTCAGAAGCAAGAGACAATGACAAGAAACAAATGTAGCAACGTTGCTTTCCTACAAAGATCCCAAGAGCTGTTGCTACTCTTTTAAGCCTTCTGGGATGGGCCAATCATCTCCTGACCTTACTCCCGAGTCGTCCTTTTTGCTTTAGCTTCTTTTGCCTCCTGGCAGCTCTTTGCATGCGTGCACTAGGAACAGGCTCCTCCTTTTCCTCTGTCTCTCTGCTATCTGCCTCTGGAGGCTCCGGAGTCCGTGCATCGCTCCCAGACAGCCCTGGCCACATCTCTGCCTCCGATGCAGAGCCCTCATCCAGGCCTTCCCCGGACTCCAGGACTGGCCCATTGTATTCCCCAGCCTCCTCACTGTCTGACTCCACTGCCAATTTTGCAGGCTGCTGGAGGATCACAACACAGTCAATGATATTTGTGATACATTTTTAAATGTTCAGTTGACTGAGTTTCATGTTTAATGAATAACAGAGAAAATAATTCAGGTGTTTTGGAAGCACAAAATCCACTAACTAACTTATGAGATAAAACTAGTTAAGCACCATAGCGTTATTGGTGTCAGTTGTTTGGTCCAAACCTTTTTATCACCAATTTGCTCTTGGTGAGATAGCGGTGTAGACAGGCGAGAGGAGAGGGTTTCTATTTATTATTAGCATTATAATTATAATTCTCACATGGGAAAACCATTTTCGAATCTCTGGATCAGGGTTGCAACATTAATTCTCTCCTTGGTCTGCTATGGTCTTATCCTGTTATTCTTTGTCCCCTGTGCTGACCGTGAGTACGGTTGAGTTTATTAGTGCAATTACAAATTTCATCAGACCTTTGCACTCCAATCCTGCTTGCTGTCCTCAAGGCATAATTAGGCATCTTAATTACTCTAGTACTGTTCAACAGGAATAATATTATGAACAGCATTTATTTGCCAAGCAAAAATGTTTATTCTATGAGCCTCTCGTTATTTGTTTCAGGCCCAAGTAAGGAAGTTTCCCCTATTTCCATGCTTTAAATAACACTTTGGGATGAAATCCATTTCATCAGAAAAGACTAAATGTCTTTGCCACCATGTACCCTGTTTCCCCTAAAATAAGACCGCCCCATATAATAAGCCCAATCGGACTTTTGAGCGCATGCACTAAAATAAGCCCTCCCCCCCCATGAAAATAAGCCCTCCCCAAAAATATTAAATCACATGCGCAGACGGTCCCCGCTATTTCCTAGGCTTAGGGTTAGGGAGACAGAGTTGGAAATCAGGTAAGATAGCAGGAGGAGCTCTGTCTTGCTCCACATGCCCCAAAATAATAAGACCTCCCCGAAAACAAGGCCAAGTGCTTATTTTGGGTTCAAAAAAATATAAGACAGGGTCTTATTGTCAGGGAAACACGGTAGTTATTCTTCAACACTGAACTTTGTCCTTTGTGTAATAAATAGTCTAGCATGGAAACCGATGGGTGGGTGGATGGGTGGATGGAGAGACTTATGGATCCCAAGGAAGAACAGCAGATTCCAACAGCTGAAGCTTTAGCATGAACTTTCTACCAAGCTTTGGAGCTGTTTAATAATCTCATTGTCAATTCGCAAAGCATCCCTGGCCTGCTCTCAAGTTGCCATAGGCGAAGCAGCATGGCATCCAAAACCAAAACCACATTCCAGACATATCTCTCTCAAGGCTGTCTCCCAGAGTTACCCACAGCAGCCGAGGGGAGTGATCTCTACAACCTGAGAAATTGCTCCATTGGCAAATATGATTGATGACACACCCTGGGGGAATGGGGAAAACAGGGTCATAACTGGGCAATAAATTACGTAGAGTCAGAGTTGGCTTCACTTGGAACATGCCGACATGAAGTTCCTAATAAATAACTGGATTTCTTTTGAAGATTGGCTCAAGGCTCATGATTTAATTAGGGCATCCGTCGGAACCCTGACACTCATTCTAACAGTAATGTACAGCTGTGAGAGTTGGACCAGAAGGAAGGTTGAGTGCTGAAAAATTAATGTTGTTGGGGTTGTGGTGTTGCAGAAGACCCTTGGACTGCAAGGAGATCAGATCAGTCAATCCTAAAGGAAATTAACCTTTCTTTGGAAGGACAGATACTGAAGCTGAAGCTCAAGATGAGAAGAAGAGAATTCCTTGGAGAAGACCCTGATGTTGGAAAAGATGGAAGGCAAAAGGAGAAGGGGACGGCAGAGGATGAGATGGTTAGATGGGTCATCAAAGTGATGAGCATAAATTTGGGCAGACTCTGGGAGACAGAGGAGAACAGGGGAGTCTGGCCTCCTATGGTCCATGGGGCCATCTCCTTGGACTCAGTGCAATACCTTAACTATTGTATTTACATATGACTATTGTAGCTCCTTTTCAGGGACTACTGTAACTGAAACAACTCTTGCCTTAACCTCCGTGGTTCGTGCAGTCTTAAATTCACGTTAAACAGTTCTCAGTCCTCTTTTATGCTTCTTGGGCAGTGGTGGGATTCAGCCGGTTCGGGCCAGTTCAGGCGAACTGGTAGTTAAATTGCTGGCTGTCCCCTCCCTGCCCTGCCCCTTCCAGGAGTCCCCACGCACCCCATTTTGGCTCCCCGGAGGCTGCAGAGAGGCCTCCTAGGGCCAAAATGGGGCGTGGGGGCAGCATGTCCCCCCCCACTGCCTGTTTTTGCTACCGGGGGGGTGCAGGAGGCCGAGTGCTGCCTGTCACACCCCCTGGCCACACCCACCATGCCCACCCAGTCAGTCATTAGGGCAGAGAACAGAGATTATTTGAATCCCACCCATCCTTCCTCATGTTGCAGGCAATGCTGTCTCAGGACCTTTTAAGAAGCTAAATTATTCATCCAGCTCGTTAGAACACCAAAGCAACCTTATTTTTGTGACAGCATGAGAAAACCAGGAAAGTCGATGTTTCTTCTTTGTTTTGGACATTCCCATTCTTTCTTAGGATTCTGGGAGACTCAAATACACATTTCCCTCCCTAGGTATGGGTCATCGGTGGTGGGGGGAAATGAGCATAAAACAAAAAGTGAAAGCATTTATTATGAAGAGGCGATGAAACAAAGGACAAGTTGTATGTATAGGAAGAAACTTTATTTGTGGGATGATTAATAAAGATTTGTGAAATCTTCATGAGTTGAGTAAAGCATCTGCATCCATGCAGTTTTCTTGACAGCTTTATGGTTTGCTACGACCATCTTCCAGTGGACTCCTGATCTTTTTGGGAAACTAACTTATTACCTTTCTTCCCTCTTAAAATTCATATTAAAAAGTTCTCTCCTGTCCCATATTCAACTCCAAAATACAGAAGTCGGGATTTTTTTTTCCATTTTCAGCAAAAAGTCCATAAAACTTCCCCAGTCTTTCATAAAAGCACTTCTTGTCTTATCTCAGATCAATTGCCGTTTCTGCAAATTCTAATGATCCAAATCCTCCATGGTGGGTCTTTCAGTGTTTCTTCATTGTTGTGCAACTTTGATTTCCAAGCAAAGTCTGGTTCTTTGTAGCTTTTCCATAACCTCACTTGAACAATCACAATGATTGACATTGTTGTCAGTTGCCAAGTTGTGTCCGAACCATCGTGACCCCATGGACAATGTTCCACCTGGCCTTCCTGTCCTCCACCATCCCCCAGAGACCATTTAAGCTCATGCTGACTGCCTCAGTGATCCAGCCACCTCGTTCTCTGTCGTCCCTTCTTCTTTTGCCCTCAATCGTTCCCAGCATTAGGCTCTTCTCCAGTGAGTCCTTCCTTCTCATTAGGTGGCCAAAGTATATGAGTTTTATTTTCAGGATCTGGCCTTCTAAAGAACAGTCAGGGTTGATCTCCTCTAGGACTGACCAGTTTGATCACCTTGCAGTCCAAGGAACTCACAGGAGTCTTCTCCAGCACCACAGTTCAAAGGCCTCAATTCTTTGGCGCTCAGCTTTTCTTATGGTTCAACTTTCACAGCCATACATTGCAACTGGGAAAACCATAGCCTTGACTATACGCATTTTTATTGGCAGAGTGATGTCTCTACTTTTTAGTGTGCTGTCTAGATTTGCTATAGCTTTCCTCCCCAGGAGCAAGCATCTTTTAGTTTCTTGGCTGTAGTCTCCATCTGCAGTGATCTCAGAGCCCAGGAAATAAAATCTGTCACTACCTCCATTCCTTCCCCATCTATTTGCCAGGAATTGAGAGGGCCGGGTGCCATGATCTTAGTCTTCTTATGATTGGCATATTGCAATGCATTTTGGGGTGAAACCCCTTTAGTTGGTGTGGCAAGAGTGGGCACATTCCAACAACTCTCTGACTTTCTGCCGAACTAAATTTATTACTTTGTCTGCTGAAGTTGCTTGAATGAACAACGAAACATCGCAGATTAACAAAGTTTGGACCAGTTGCCATGATTCAACTTTTAGACCCCTTCGGCATGGATGATTGAGTCTTCATTGACACTTGAACATTCCTTCTTGCAACCGTTCCTAAGATGAAGGAAAGCTGTACTCTGTTATTCCGATCATCTGAGGCAGCTATCCAAAATAGGAAATGCTGCAGCCTGCGTTCTTTCTTTGCTAGTCAAATAATGCTGACATCCAAGGTGACTTTGGAGGAAACTGTGGATCAGCAATTTCTGCACCAATGTTCTCCCCTGGGAAGAGTAGCAATGCATCTGTGGAAGGTGAAGCCTCTTATTGACATCCTTCGCATGACCAGAGCTCCTGACATAACAAGCAACAAAAGATGGAGAAGCTGCCAATGTCAGAAAGAGGGGGTCAAAGCAACATCTACAGAAACACACCTACAGTATTCTACGACCATCAACCTCCAAGGTTGAGACTGAGATCGAAAAACACCTCCCTCAAAATTTCCACTTACCCACCCGTAGTGGGTTTCAATTTCGGCTGCTACCGGTTCGCTCGTTGGGATGCGTGCACCCTCGCACATGCACGATGCTTCTGCGCATGCGCAGAGACATCTGGGCAGGTGGGCAGAGCCTCCCGCTGTGGTGGCTACCGGTTCACCCAATCCTGGGCGAACCGGTAGCAACCCACCACTGTCACCCACCCTTAACAATCAGCTGCCACAGACTACCCTGGAACTATGGAAGACAAGTAAGGAGCTACCAGGCGGTTGAGTATAACCATATGACTGCCATGTGGTCAGGTACAACCTTGGCTTGTATGGAAATCTCTAAATACACTGATCAAAGATCAAAGGACAGAATAACAGAGTTGGAAGGGACATTGGGGATCTTCCAGTCCAACCCGCTACTCAAGCAGGAGACCCTATACCAGGGTGAAATTCAGCAGGTTCTAACAGGTTCTGGAGAACCGGTAGCGGAAATTTTGAGCAGTTCGGAGAACCAGCAAATACCACCTCTGGCTAGTCCCAGAGTGGGGTGGGAATGGAGATTTTGCAATATCCTTCCACTGGAGTGGGGCGGAAATGGAGATTTTGCAGTATCCTTCCCCTGCCATGCCCACCAAGCCATACCCACCAAGCCATACCACGCCCACTATGCCATGCCCACAGAATCAGTAGTAAAAAAATTTGAATTTCACCACTGCCCTATACCATTTTAGAAAATGGTTGTCCTTTCTCTTCTTAAAAACTTCCAATGTTGGAGCACCCACAACTTCAGGAGGCAAGTTGTTCCACTGGTTAATTGTTCTTTCAGGAAGTTTCTCCTTAATTCTAGGATGGTTCTCTCCTTGATTAGTTTCCATCCATTGCTTCTTCTCCTGCCTTCAGGTGCTTTGGAGAATAGCTTGACCCCTTCGGCCTCTTTGGACAATCTAAGAAAATGGGGTTATCCAATAGAAGATACTCTTTGTGAATGTGGAGAAGAACAATTCATCTCATACATGCCATGGTGCATACAATGTCCTTCAACATATATGGGGGAAGACCTCATGCTGGCAAGAGAACATGTGTCGATATGGCCCGATACTGGGCAAATGTCATTTAGTTTTAACCCTACTTATTATTTTACATGCTTTTCACATGTGCTGTAAGAACCATGGTGGCGCAGTTGTTAGAATGCAGTACTGCAGGCTAACTCACTGCTCACTCCAGGAGTTCGATTCTGAATGGTTCAAGGTTGACTCAGCCTTCCATCCTTCCAAAGTCGGTAAAAGAGGACCCAGATTGTTTGGGGGCAATATGCTGACTCTGTAAACCGCTTAGTGAAGGCTGTAAAGCACTGTGAAGCGGTATATAAGTCTAAGGGCTAGTGCTAGTGCTATATTTCCAATGTTGGAATAAGGTCTAAGCATATTGGTTTGTGAAAGTATAGCTAGAAGAATGTGCCATGATTCTAATAATTCCATCTCTAAATTCCCATCTAACATGCCAAAATGCTTACCATAAGAAATAAGATCAGAAATTTGTAGAACTGGAAAGGTTGCGTACGAGTCATCTGCTGAAAATCCTCTGCCGTATGGAGGCAGCAATGGGCAGCTGCTTATGTTGTGGTTGTGTGTTGTATCTATCTCGTCTATGGTATAATATGGGCATCAAATTATTGCTAACAATTTGGGATTCTCTGTTGCTCCCTGGCTGTTGTGACCTAGGCTTCCTGAGCCATTAAAACACACGAGTAGTCCCAAAAACCTCTTTTATTGCAACAGCTGTGAATTATGTTCATTCACAGCTGAGTCCCAATTAGTTGCAAAAAGTCCTTCGGGAGAAGTCCTTCGGGATAATCACCAACCTTTATCTCCCTTGACACTCTGCCAAAGACCTACTTGGCAAAGCCACATGGAGTTCAGAATCAAACAGAGATGCTGACTGGGAACAGAATTAACAATGTTGCTTTCCTGCAAAGGGCCCACATGTCTTTGCTCCTCTTTTAAGCCTTATGGGAGGGGCCAATCATCTCCAGGCCTTACTCCTGAGTCATCCCTTTAGTTTTAACTGTTCTTGCCTTCTGGCAGCTCTGCGCATGCGTGCACTAGGAACAGGCTCCTCCTGTTTCTCTGCCTCTCTGCTGTCCAACTCTGGAGGCTCCGGAGTCTGTGCATAACTCCCAGATGGCCCTGGCCCCATCTCTGCCTCTGACACAGAGCCCTTGTCCGAGCCTTCCCCAGATTACAGGACTGGCCCATGTTCCTCCTTAGCCTCCTCACTGTCCGACTCTGCTGCCAGCTCCACAGGCTGCTGGCGGACCATAACACTGGCAAATTCTGATTTGTTACTGACTAATTTTAATCTCACGTCAATTTTAGCAATATGAGGCAGAGAAAGAGGGGGGGAAGGGAAAGAGGGAGAAGGAGGGAGGGAGAAAGAGAAGGAGAGAGAGAGAGAGAGAATTGTACTGTCTCTGAGCTTCTTGGTTTCTTCCTCTGCTGAGCAAGAATGATGGCACAATCAATCCAATGGACTTTTAGGAATTGTACCAGGATTAGCTCAGTAAAGACATGCTCCAATAGAATGGCATACTTGTAACTCAGGGTTGAACTGTAGGGCCTTTCTGCTGTCTGAGATTGGTGGTCTTGTTGCAGATGTTTCATTACCCACTCGGTCACCTCATCAGTGCTAGAAGAGAGTGGGGTTTGCTCTCTGTTTTATAGATAAACTCTTTGATCTTGAGTTATCTTGAATTATGTCCTTCAACTCCCTATTTTATTTATTGTCAAGACAGAACTGATCACTGTGAGATTAAGGTTCTTTTAAACAGACTCAGGCATGTTTGAATCTTTCCACAAGCATCAGTGCATGTAGTCAACAATTCGCCAACGTAATCTTTATTTCAGACTGGTGGCCTCATGTCTTTGAGGTTCAATTATGTATGCAATTTCAGAAAAGCACCCAAACCTGTATTCTTATATCAGATTCTTTCTCATTATACTTGCGGTGATTGAGTGCCTTAAAAATATAGCAAAGGGGGAAAAAAGTATATAAAAAAATTGGGTGATCATGTTGATTGTCCACATCGGTGGTTGTTGCTGGCAAGGGCTGGCTTGGGGACAAAATGATCCCGTTTTTGAGAATGGAAATCCCAACATGTTTAACAGCAGCTACAGACTCCATAGATCAAGTCAGGTCTCCCTTTAGAATGAGACAACTCACTGGGGCCAACTTGCCACAGCCAACTCACTGCAGGCAACTCACCATGGCCAACTCTCCGTGGGAAAATTTAACATAATTATTTATTTTAAAATTTAGTTTATTTGTTTGTCATTCACATTTCATTTTCGCCCTCCGTATGCATCCTTTCTTTAATGATCCTACTCTTTTCCACCATTTTTTGATGTTAGTGTAACTCTTGCCCTGCAGTGAGTTGTCCCGCGGCACCTTGGCTGTCGCGAGTTGGCTGTCGCGAGTTGGCCGCGACGAGTTGGCCGCGGCGAGTTGTCATAGACCCATCTCCCTTAGCCAATTCTAGAATTCTAAATGACATGGAGGATCTGTTAGGTAGTACAAGCTAGCAATGTGTGTGTTTAGCTTTGTGATGATGAGGAGATGGGATGCATTTCATATTGGAGGAGTTCCTAACCAGTCGTCCATGACATAAGGTTACGCTTCTCCACTTGGCAAACCAAATGAAGAGGAACATTGATCAGCCAGTTAAATTGGACACTATGACAGGACAGGCCACTTCAGGGGTAAAATCCAGCTGGCTCTGACAGGTTCTGGAGAACCGGTAGCAGAAACTTTGAGTAGTTCAGAGAACCAGCAAATACCACCTCTGGCTGGCCCCAGAGTGGGATGGGAATGGAGATTTTGCAGTATTGTTCCCCCAGGAGTGGGGAGGGAATGGGGATTTTGCAATATCCTTCCCCTGCCACGCCCACCAAGCCACGCCCATCAAGCCACACCACACTCACCAAGCCACGTCCACAGAACCGGGAGCAAAATAATTTGGATTTCACCACTGGGCCACTTGGTATATGTATGTGTATGTGTGGGAAAGCCCATTGCCCGGAGAAGCTTAGCTTCTGGGTATCATGAGCGCCAGATACCAAATGCAAGACAATGTACATTGTTAGGGATTTCGATTTTTATTCTGGATCTACACTTTCCCTTCTGATTCTTAGGTGCATATGTGACGGCTGCCACCTTGACAGACCCCAGAGATTGAAACGGGGACCTCCAGAGCTGAAAGCGTGAGTCTCTACAGCTAAAGAGCCAGGCTCTGAAACAGGCTGTAAAAGACTCTTCATGTCTTTTCGTGGACTAGCCGCAGAAAGGGAGGGTTCATATGGAGAGAGATGGATCCCTTCCTTCTAGCCAAGGGATTTCCCTAGATCTTTCCCTTGTATCAAGCCAATCAGGAATATCTATGTTCTTTAGCCCTCCAGTTGCTTTCTTCATGTTCCAGGGTAGGAATAGAGCTGTATCAAATTGTTATTTTTCTGCCTGAGACAGAATAGCAACCACACACCCTATCTCCAAACCAAGGTGCATCGTATTTAACCCTGATCGAGTTTTTTTCTAACATCTGAAGCAGAAAAAAAAAGTGGGGGGATCATAATAAGGATTTATAGAAGTCCAGGGCATCCATTGGGGAAGACAAGGAAGGTAGTTGAAGATCCAGGTGTGATGATGTAATCACGCCAACCCTACTTGCTTTAGACCATGATGATGCAACTACGTTGTCATTGACTGAATTCATTATTGTGCTTGCGTCATCATTATTACATCATCATGGTTTGTTGAAGACCCTGCTGACAGTCCCTGGAAGATGCGTTTGATTTTTTAATACAATGAAGATCAATTATGTCAATGCTTCCAGGATCCAATCTGGGTCGGTCACCGGGACCAGAGGTTTAGTCTTTCGAGCTTTCGGACTCGTATGCTGCAGCCCATCCTCAGGGAACATCTGTTTCACCAGAATCTGTGCTTTGGGCTATTCTATGCATAGTATTTATGTGGTGCCTGGTTGTGTGTGACTAATTAGTTGTTGATTGGGGTGTTGATGGCCAGTTATTAAGTCATTGGTGGTTGTTACTTCATACTACCAAGTCCTCTGGCTCCTAAGCACCTGCTCAGCTGGTGGTAAATCAACACTCCTGTTGACTGACGAAGGGCCCTCTTTCCCAGGCTTCAATCATTTCCCTGGCTGTTTTTGTCCCTGCTCGGTCAACAATCTTAGTGGCTTAATAACTCCAGCACAAGTCTGAATGCTCGTAAGGCTAAACCTCTGGTCCTGCTGACCAACCCAAATTGGATCCTGCAATTCATTATCTTGGGACACGTATATATTTGCCTTCCTTCGTCTTTGAGGCTTAGCTTCCTTATGGTAGGGTTGATTGGGGACGTTTGCAAATCGTTCATTTGCTTCTTCTCTTCCGTTATGGTGGTAAATGTTGTGGACACCCCATGGCGGATCAAGAGAAGTGGCAAAATGAAAACACACCAAGAGGCGTAGGAAACATTTGCAAAAACAACTTAAGAGTATTTCAGAGTATTTATATATATATATAAATTCTGTGATGATATGATGTATCCTTATTTACACATGAATGTTACAAACAGAAAATCAGCCTCTTGCGAGTGAAAATAGATTTTTCCAAACTTGTCCACCAAAGTCAGTCCAGGTTTAAAATGCCTATATTCTGGAGTTTTCTGACACATTTTAGGAAAGTATATAGGTAAACTGTCTCTTGTGAATCTGAGAACAAACTACCATAATCTAGCACATGAATTTTTAAACTTTGGCAGGCCAAGGGCCCTGTTAGTTAGTTTTTGTTTGTTTTCTTCAATTTCAGACAAGGCCAAGAGTTCCGGTGGTAGAAAATTGGTTGCCTTTTGACTGAACTTTTTCTCCCCTCCTCCTTATTCTTTTACCAAAACCCACCAGGTTCTCAAAGAACTTAGAGAAATGAGATTTGAATGGCAGATAAAAGAGTATGGCGTTCATATTTCCAGTTTTCAATATTTACAATGATGATTTGCATCATTCTAAGATCTAATTCTACCTCTCAGATTTGAAATGAATAATTTCTTATGTACAGATGACCTAAAATAGGGTTCCATTTTCTGATATTTTCTTTCCTTCCCCTTCTCCTTTTTTTTTATCTCTCAATAACAAAGTCCATTAAGGGTGCTATCTGGTGCATAGCATGCTAGTTTATTTTAGCTATCTAGGCAACATCTGAAACCATCTTTAGTAGACCTTTTTTTCCCCTGTATCTAAACAAATTTCTATGAATTGTTTTCGAGGAAGTCTTTATATTTTCTAATGAAGTTTTCTTTCCTTTACACCTATAACATCTATTGCTCTTTAAGCATGGAATACACCCATGCTAAAGGGTTACCCTCAGCATAAAGATTCTTAACAACGAATCATGGTTAAGAAGATATTTCAGACCCATTTAGTTTTTTTCCATATGTGTTCTTCCTTTTTCTGTTCGTTTACATCGTTCATTTTCAGCCAATAAGAATTGTTGACCTATGATCCAATGTTCGTCATTTGGACTTGCACACTTAGCAAACAATGGAAGCTGCAACGACAAGTGTTTAATCCTTGTGAACACAACCATTTGCAGTCCTTAGAGGTCTTTTGCGTGTGAGCACAAAGATTTCCTTTACACCCGTGTGCTAGTGTGAAAGGGGCACTTTTAATTCTCCAGCATCAGTGAGCATAGCAACAACATCTAGTAAATCGGATAATTCAGCCAAAAACAGCTGCAGCCCCAATTTTTTCTTTTTTCTTTTAATGCTATGTTTACGTCCAACCTGAGATGCTATTTAAGTCTATAAATGGCATTCTCAGAATTTCGCAATCGTACATCAATCGCTGGATTTCCCTTGTCTTTTTCAAAGAGGAGGTAGGCGTGTTTGTCACTCATACAGATTAAACACATATAAGATGTGGGGGGGAAATGACAGAGAAGAGGAAGTAATCCATTTTGAGGCACGTTATCAGGGGCGTGAATTAGGCAAGCACGGATAGTCCTTGACTTACAACACTTCATTTAGTGACCATTTGAAGTTACGACAGCACCGAAAAAAGTGACTCGTGACCATTTTACACACTTACGACCATTTGCGGCCTCCCCAAGGTCATGTGATCAAAATTTACACACTTGGCAACTGACTCATGTTTACGTCGGGGTCACAGTAGCCGGGGGGGTCATGTGACCTTCTGACAAGCCAAGTCAACGGGGAAGCCAGATTCACTTAACGGCCATGTTCCCAGCTTAATAAGTGCAGTGATTCACTTAACAACGGTTGCAAAGGGAAATCGTAAAAGAAGGCAAAACTCATTTAACAAACATCCCATTTAGTGACAGAAGTTTTGGCCTCAATTGCGGTTGTAAGTCGAGGACTACCTGTAGTAGGTAAAATGCGTGCATGGGGAAAATCGTACGAGAGCAGAAAAATTACTATAGCAAATTCGAAAGGTCATAGCTATACATTGTAAGATGAATTAATCACGATTTCTGCCGTATTCAGTCCTAGGACAGGTGAGACCCTGGAGACTTAGATGGGGGTATACAATTTCTACTTTAGTCTGTTAACCTTGACTCATATATAAAAGGGAGTTGTAATAAGACCCCTACCTATAAATCCAATCAGCGAATATAATTTATAGGAATAGATGATCTTGGCTGTGACAGAAAATACATAGTTTTATTACCTCAGGGTTATAATAATACAGTCATTCACTTTTATATGGGTTTTTTAAAAAAACATTCCAGGCCTATTATTTGTATTATTTTATCTCATTTATTTACCCGTATGACATTTCTGTTATTTTTACAAATAACTCAAGGCAACAAACACACACACACAATGTTCGTTCGTCCTCCTTTTTTCCCCACAACAACCAACTTGTGAGCTGAGTTGGGCTGAGAGAGAGAGGGACTGGCACACTCAGCTTTCATGCCTAAGGTAGTACTAGAACTCACCGTCTCCTGTTTTCTAGCCTGGTGCCTTAACAACTAGGCCAAACGAGCTCATGTGGGTAGTCTTCGACTTACAACAATTCGTTTAGCGACAACGGCCCTGAAAAACGTGACTTATGACCGTTTTTGTAGCATCCCCATAGGCGCACGATCAAAATTCAGATGCTTGGCAATTGGTTCATGCTTACGACCGTTGCGGCGTCTCAGGATCACATGATCCCCTTTTGCGACCTTCCGATGAGCCAAGTCAACGGGGAAGCCAGATTCACTTAACAACCGGGTTACTTACTTATCAATTGCAGCGATTCACTTAACAACGGAGGCAAGAAAGGTTGTAAAATGGAGCAAAACTCCACTTAGCAAAAGTCTCACTTAACAACAGGCATTTGGGGCTCGATTGTGGTCGTAAGCCGAGGGCCCTATCCAACAAAATGAATTTTAATGTGGAGAAAAGCTATTTTTTTTTTACATTTAGGCAGGAAAAATCAAAGGTACAAGTACAGATTAGGTGATACCTGGCTCAAAAACAGTCACTATGGGAGGGACAATTGGATGATCACTTAAATATGAGCCAGCCATGTGCAGAAGCAGCCAAAAAAGCTAATGCAATCCTGGGTTGTATAAAGAGCGGCGTAGAATCGAGATCATGTGAAGTATTAGTAGCGCTTTATGAAACCCTAGTCAGACCACACCTGGAATACTGCAACCAATTTTGGTCACCATACCAGTGGTGGGTTTCAACCGGTGTTACCACCGGTTCGCTTTGCACACACGCTTTGCACGCACGCACACCGAACTTGCGCTTCGCACAAGCGCATTGAATTTCAGAACAGCTGAGGCACAGCAATCCGCTCTACCGCGCCTATCAGCTGGGCTAAAAACAAACGAATATAAGTAGGTATAGCGCAGGGGAGGGCGGGAGGGCCCAACTGACAGTCAGAGCGAACCGGTTCGCTCTCACCACACCATCTCCGCTACTGGCTTGCTCGAACCGGGAAGAACTGGTACCAACCCATCACTGCACCATACTACAAAAAAAAATAAAAATAAAAATAAAGATGTTGAGACTTTGGAAAAAGTGCAGAGAAGAGCAACTAAGATGATCAAAGGCCTGGAGACTAAAACATATGAAGAACAGCTGCTGGATTTGGGTCTGGCTAGTCTAAGGAAAAGAAGAAGAAGGGGTGACATGATAGTAGTATTTCAGTATTTGAGGGGCTGCCACAAAGAAGAGGGGGTCAACTTATTCTCCAAAGCACTGCAGAAATTGTGGGCGCTCCATCACTGGATGTTTTCAACTAGAGTCCAGACTTATCTGAAATAGTATAGGTTCTCCTGCTTGAGTAGGGGGCTGAATTAGAAGACCTCCAAGGTCCCTTCCAGTTCATTCATTCTAGTTTTTAGTATTGAGTGAGCCCATGGCTGACCTCAGTATTGCCTTGGACCTTGGTGGCGCAGCAGACTAAAGTGCTGTTAAGCAGCACCAGCTGCCTGCAATTACTACAAGTTCGAATCTCACCAGGCTCAAGGTTGACTCAGCCTTCCACCCTTTTGAGGTAGGTAAAATGAGGACCCGGATTGTGGGGGCAATAAGCTGACTTTGTATAAAAAAGAACACCGCTTGTGGGGGAGGGCGAAAGCCCTACTAAGCAGGTATATACAAAAGTATGAAGGCTGTTGCTTAACACATTGTAAGCCGCCCTGAGTCTCCAGAGAAGGGCAGCATATAAATCAAATAAATAAACAAACAAACAAGCAAACAAACAAATTTCCAGACTGAGAAGGGGGAGAAAAAGCTGGATGCCAGGACAGAAGTAAATCAGGATAAAATTTCAATAAGGGCTTTGTAGACCAAAGCTGAGTCTTAGCTACTATTCCCCCGGTAGCTTTCATGCAGTTCAAATAGCATTTTTGGCTTGTTCAGGATGGAACGGAAGTCCAATTTTAAATGGCTCTGTAATTTTTGTTCAAACACGAGCCATGGTGGTGCAGTGGTTAGAGAGCAGTACTACAGGCTACTTTCTCTTACTCCCGACTGCCGGCTGCCTGCAATTTGGCAGTTCAAATCTCACGAGGCTCAAGGTTGACTCAGCCTTCCTTCCTTCCAAGGTGGGAAAAATGAGGACCCAGATTGTTGAGGGCAAGAGGCTGACTCTGTAAACCACTTAGAGAGGGCTGTAAAGCACTGTGAAGCGGTATATAAGTCTAAGTGCTATTGCTATTGCTATTAAAGGATTGTTTTGAGCCAGGGTAGAAAACGTTGGCTTGAAGGAACAAAAAAGCTTCAAGATGTGCAGCTAAGTGAAGATGGCCAGAGATTTCAGCAAGAAGCATTGATATCCCTCGACTTAAAACCATTCGAAGTTCCAACGGCAGTCAAAAAAAGTGACTTATGACTTTCACGCTTACAACTGTTGCAAACATCCCCATCAGAATTCAAGTGCTTGGCAACTGGCATGTACTTATGACAGTTGTGCTGTTCTGGGTTCAGGCGATCGCCTTTTGTAACTTTCCCAGCTGACTTCTCTGACAAGCCAACTCAAATGGGGAAAGCCGGATTTGCTCAATGACTGTGCGATCCACTTAACAACGCCAGGGATTCCTTTAACAACTGCAGCAAACAAAAGAACATCTAACAAGGCCCTTCTCCCTTAACTGCTGCCTCGCTTAGCAACAGAAAGGTTGGGCTCGGTTGTGGCCGTAAGTCAAGGACTGCCTGTAAACCATGCAAAGCCAGAATCCCCAGGTATTCATTCACATATTCTGTCAGGTACTCACATAGCCCCCCTCCCCCCAAAAAATGCTTTGCCAGGAGCTATTTTGACAGGTAGGCGAACATGAAAAAGTTTGCACCCCAACATTTACACCTCACCTGGTTTCATCCCCATTTGCTTTTTTTGTCCTCGTTGTCATACACATTTTATGCCCCCTCTTCAATTCTATGTATTTCTTCTCTTCCCAGCTTCCCCCAAAAACTCCCTCTTCTCTGCATTCCAATGAACTCCATCAAGGTTATCTCCGTCAGGAAGGTTCACCAATAAAGGAGGATATTTGTAGCTCAGGGTTGACACGAGGGGTCCTTGGTGCTCCCTGAGTTTCCTTGTTTTCTTGCAGACATTTTATTTACCCAAACGAGGTAATATCATCACTAACGCTAGCACTGATGATATTACCTAGCTGGGTCATGAAACGTCGGCAAGCAAACAAGCAAACTCAGAGACCCCCAAGGACCCCTTCCAGGTCCACCAAGCTAGCTAGAGGAGAAACCTGTTTGGAAATGAAAAGAGGTCTTTTCCCACCAGCCCTGGTAGTCATTTATATGAAAGTATTAAGTGTGACTTTATCTACCATGTGTGTCTCTTCCCCTTCCCCCTTTTTTTCCTTTTCTCTTTCATATTTTATTATAGTGATGGATCATTTCCTTACGACTCTGTTCCTTGGCAACAAAACAGTAACCAACCGCCAGGTTCCCTATCGGTGGTCACGACAGTATGGGGTGTGACTAACACATCACAGAGCCAGGTAAGTATCTTTCTGGAAATCTTCTCTCCATTTCTATTTTTTTCAAGGATGCTCAGATTGACTCCTCCCCTGCCTCCCCCACAAAGGCTGAGCAATGTTTGGTTAGGGTGTAAGCTTGATTCAACAGGTAACGTTGCTCACAATGGATTGTCCTGTTGCTAGGGTGAAGCTGGGTGATTTGCTGAATTGCTGCTGGCCAGTTTTAAGTAGACCATCTGGAAGACGGTGGTTTACTGGGACCTGTGCCTTTGAAAGGGACTTGATATAGCTCTATGCTGGATGTTCATTCTGAAATAAAAGTGTCTAACCCAAGGGTCAGCAACCAGCAGCTCTGGAGCCGCATGTGGCTCTTTCATCCCTCTGCTGTGGCTCCCTGTCGCTCAAAATATCAGAACTGCCAACGTGTAGGCCAACCATGGATAAATCCAAGAAGAGAAATGTTACAGAAGAAAACAGAAAGTTTAATTCAACTACATATGCTAGTTCTGTGGCCGCTCAGGAAATAGTCAGGCATGGGAAGGGTTTTGTGGCTCCCAGTGTTTTCTTTTCTGTGGGAAACGGGTCCTAATGGCTCTTTGAGTGTTTAAGGTTGCTGACCCCTGGTCTAAGCAGAGGTGGGCATCATGTAATATAACAACCGGTTTTCCCAGCACTGAAAATGTGAGGGCGCTTACCTTCCATGCATGCACGCGGCTTCAAAAACACTTCCATGCATGCACGCAGGTTAAAAAAACACGGCGATATAGGATGGGATAGTGCCGGGGTGCTGGTCGCAACTAGCGGTTCGCCCGAACCGGTCCGAACCACCAGCAGCCCATCACTGTGTCTTACAAGGGCGGTGTTTCTAGAATTGTTAAGGCATGTCTCTCTTTGTAGAGAAGCACTCATTGATGGCCGCAATATTTTTAAAGAACGAAAAGTCTGTCAGTCACAGAAGATTGAATTTTGCTCACCTCTGTTCTGTGGATAGCCAGGGAATGGATGCAAATAGATCAGGCACCACATCATCATAAAGTATTGAGACAAGCGATCGAGATTTGGATGCATGTCTTGTACAGATAATTACTCTTTCCTACATGGTGTGGCTTACTCTTAAAGCAGAAACATCTCCTAGACTTTGACTAAGATTTGCCAAGGGTAAAACTTGTGTGACTTTGGACACGGGTTAATAATGTTCCCCCCTGAGATTGCTGTAAGACTGGGAAGTTGTTCTCTCTTAGACTTGTCTGGTGTTCTCTCCTTTATTTCGCAATTCTGTTTACTCCATTGCAAAAATTGAACCTCGATAATTGACAGGGTCTATTGTGTGCCTATTAAACTTAAGCAAGCCACCAAGAGACCAATTATTTGGAGGGCTGAATCCAAACAAGGCTGCGATCTTGGATTTTACTGATCTGGCTATGTACAGTATATCACAGAAGTGAGTACACCCCCTCACATTTTGTAAATATTTAAGAAGATCTTTTCACGTGACAACACTGAAGAAATGACACTTGGCTACAATGTAAAGTAGTGAGTATACAGCTTGTATAACGGTGTAAATGTGCTGCCATGAGGCGCCATGTTGAACTTCCAGTGACCAGTATGAGAGAGTGAGAGCGATAACACCAAATTTAACACACCTGCTCCCCCGTCACACCTGAGACCTTGTACCACTAACGAGTCGCATGACACCAGGGAGGGAAAACTTGGGCCCCATTTGGACATTATCACTTAGTGGTGTACTCACTTTTGTTGCCAGCGGTTTAGACATTAATGGCTGTGTGTTGCGTTATTTTGAGGGAACAGCACATTTATGCCGTTATACAAGCTGTATACCCACTACTTTACATTGTAGCCAAGTGTCATTTCTTCAGTGTTGTTACATGAAAAGATACACTTAAATATTTACAAAATGTGAGGGAGTGTTCTCACTTCTGTGACGTACTGTAAATTATGGCTTAGAAGACGAAGAAAGACCCAAAGGTGCTTTTACTAAAATACAACTGGTCTGTCTTGATTTATTTATTTATTTATTTGCTTAAAAACATAAAGGTTTTTAAAGGCCAAAAAACTCCAAGAAAGTCCAATTGCTCTTTGGAAAAAGCATTTTTGGGAACAACCATGCCCTGGATGATTGAGAAGTTCCAAAGAAGGAGGAGGAGGAGAGGAAGGAGAAGGAGGAGGAGGAGGAAAGAAGAAGAAGAAGAAGAAGAAGAAGAAGAAGAAGAAGAAGAAGAAGAAGAAGAAGAAGAAGAAGAAGAAGAAGAAGAAGAAGAAGAAGAAGAAGAAGAAGAAGAAGAAGAAGAAGAAGAAGACCACTCGGTGTGTTGGCTTCAGGGGTTTTATCACCATCGATGGTATCTCTCTTTGTCCAAAGGAGTTGAACAACTTGTAAAGACATTAAGCAAGGTGTCCATGGAGATTCTTAATCATAAGGGTCATGGTTGTCCCAAAAGTGTTTTTTTTCTGAAGAGCAATTGGACTTTCTTGGTTTTCTCCTTGCTTCTCTTCCTGGAAGATTCTTCAGTTCATGATGAACTTCCTGGAGGAGAAGAAAAAAGTTTTTAAGAAAAAAAAAAACTAAGAAAGTCCAGTTACCTTTTGAGAAGCATCTTTGGGACAAGCCAAGCAAGGGCATTATCCCAATGCTTCTATCCCCACCAAAACCATTACTTTGGTGATCCACCCTTCCATTTTTTTAATCCTCTCAAATAAGAAGGGACAAATTCTTAAAATCACTACCGTTGCTTGTATGGATGTTCTCTTAAGATGTCACCTTCCCTTTCAACCAGGTGCTGGGAAATCCCATGGCCAACGCCAACACTGCTATGAACCCAGCAGGCAACCCCATGGCTTCTGGGATGACGGCCAGCAATCCTGGCATGAATTCCCCTCAGTTTGCCGGACAGCAACCGCCCTTCTCAGCCAAGGCCAGCTCCAATCAGTCCTACATTCAACAAAGCATGTACGGACGGCCCAACTATCCAGGCAGTGGAGGCTTTGCGGGAAGGTAAGGCTGGAACAGAGGTTGCCCATTCCATACTGGTTTAGAAGAGGCTTAAAGAAAGAGGTCAGGTGTCATCAGAACGTGATGGGAATTGAGTTGGGTTCATCGGGACCGTTCCTTTCTGTATTCATCACTGAAAACAGAGAGGTGAAACTTGAAAAGGCAATTTTCAAAGACATCCATGATAAACCAGCAGGTGACATGAGTTTTTAAAGAGAAATTTGAAAAGTCTTCTTAAAGGCCGATGGATGGGAGAAATCCTAAAACAAACTTCAGAAACATACAGTTCTTAGTAAAACTATTTAGCTGCTATAAAAGGGAAGGGAAGAGAAAGGAAAGGAAAGGAAAGGAAAGGAAAGGAAAGGAAAGGAAAGGAAAGGAAAGGAAAGGAAAGGAAAGGAAAGGAAAGGAAAGGAAGTAAATGGATAAAGTAGGGAAGGATAGGAAAGGAAGTAAATAGATAAAGAAGAAAGGAAAGGAAAAATATATAAAGAAGGAAAGGAAAGGGAGAGAAGAGAGGAGAGGAAAGGAAAGGAGAAGAGAAGAAAGGAAAGGAGAAAGGGGGAAGAGAAGAGAAGAGAAGAGAAGAGAAGAGAAGAGAAGAGAAGAGAAGAGAAGAGAAGGCAAAGGGAGGGGAGGGTTCAAATTTAAAGCAAAAGACCTTCAGGAAAATGAAATCAAAATACTTTCAGGAAAATGATTTGCACATGACTCAAGTCAATCAAATAAGGCATACAAGCTAAGGTATAGTTTTAATTAACCACTAAATGCATGATGCAACACATAGACTTAAAAGTGGCTAACATTTTGCTGAGCATCTGTACGAAGGCTATTGATAGATATAAATGTTACAGCTTTGCTCAAGAGAACAAACGTTGAACAATAGCCAGACCAAACTAAAAACATCCCTTTTGTCCCTGCCTTTTAGAGAAAATCAGGTTTAACTAATATTTAGAACCAAACTTCATGTTTTATCATTTACATAACTCGGGACCCTCAAACATGGAATTATTATTTTGTCATGCATACTAAGCAGAAACAAAAACAAACCCAATAAATGGGAATTTTCAGGAGAGAGGTAGTTAGCAAGAGAAAATGCACTCAGAATGAAATATAGACAGTTGGGGCTGCAAAATTACCATAATAAGGAAAGCATGGAGTCATTTATTTGGAGCATCCGTAATTATGCACGAATGCATTTATGATGAGATTGCAGTGCTGATGTTCCCAGAACTCTGTAGTTGTCATCTTCATGACAAGTGCAGGGACCCCCATTTTCATGTTAAAATTCCCTGCATTACATTACTCCTGACCCAAATACAAACTAGTTGGAAGGGACCTCGGAAGTCTTCTAGTCCAACCTCCTGCTCAAGCAGGAGACCTATACCAGATTAGACAAATGGTTGTCCAGTTTCTTCTTAAAAACCTCCAGTGATGGAGGATCCACAGCTTCTGGAGGCAAGTTGCTCCACCGGTTAATTGTTCTTACTGTCAGGAAATTTCTTCTCAGTTCTAGGTTGCATCACTCCTTGACTAGTTTCCACCCATTGCTTCTTGTTCTGCCTTCAGGTGCTTTGGAGAATAGCTTGACTCCCTCTTCTTTGTGGCAACCCCTGAGATATTGGGAAACTGCTATCATGTCTCCCCTAATCCTCCTTTTCATTAAACTAAAGCTACCTAATTCCAGCAGGCATTCTTTATATGTTTTAGCCTCCAGTCCCCTAATCATCTTTGTTGCTCTTCTCTACACTTTTTCTAGAGTCTCCACATCTTTTTTACATTGTGGCGACCAAAACTGAATGCAATATTCCAAGTGTAGCCTTACCAAGGCATTATAAAGTGGTACTAACATTTCACATGATCTTGATTCTATTCTATTCTATCTTCTGGTTGCCTCCAGAAGTTGTGTGCGCTCCATCACTGGAGGTTTTTAACAAGAGATTGGACAACCATTTGTTGAAATGGTGTAATGTCTCCTGCTTGAGCAGGGGCTTGGGCTAGAAGATCTCCAAAGTCCCTTCCAACTCTGTTATTCTGTTATATTATCTCCATAGTTTGCCGGACACAGAAGCAAGCCCATTTCGAATTGAACCCCCGATATCCACTTCTCCATGATATGTTCTCTTAATGCCTTACATGGGCAATGATTTATATGTTTTAGCCAGGGGTGGGCTTCAAAACTTTTAGTAAGAGATTCTCTGCCTGTTTGCTGAGTGGGCGCGGCCTAGTCGGCCTCCTGCACCACTGTGGGTGGGGGGCGTTTTTGCTCTCTCTGGGCTCTGGAGGCTTTCCTCGAGCCTCCAGGAGGGTGAAAACAGCCTCCCCAGGCTCTGGAGGCCAGAAATGGGCCCATTTCCGGCCTTCCCAAACTTCCGGTAGGCCTGTTTTTTGCCCTCCCCAAGTCTCTGTGCGTGCCCTGCACTTACCTGCATCCAAAATGGGCTGCATGGGGACTCCTGGGAGGGGCGGGATGAATGGGCCCAGCCAGGAGTGTGATTTGGGGGTTCTCCAAACTGCACAGAATCTTAGCTAGAGGTTCTTCCGAATCCCTGCGAACCCCCAGCAGCCCACCCCTGGTTTTAGCTTCCAGTCACCTAATCATAATTATTGCTCTTCTCTGCACTCTTTACAGAGTCTTGAGATCTTTTTTATACCATTGAGACCAAAACTGGATGCAATATTCCAAGTGTGGTCTTAGCAGGGCATTATAAAGTGGCACCAACACTTCACGTGATCTTGATTCTATCCATCTGTTGATGCAGCCTAGGACCATACTGGCATTTTGGTAACTCAATCGTTGATGTCTGTCAATTTGATTTCTCTCCCTCAGCTATCCAGGAGGTCCTAATAATCCTGCGGGAATGGGGATGCCACCGCACACCCGACCCCCTGCTGATTTCACTCAACCAGCTGCTGCTGCCGCTGCTGCTGCTGTCGCCGCTGCTGCCGCCACTGCCACAGCTACAGCTACCGCAACCGTTGCAGCACTGCAAGAAACCCAAAACAAAGACATGAATCAATACGGACCGGTAAGCGTGCCAGTTCATGTCCATAGTTGGGGTGGGATTTTTCATTCTCATGGTGTTTGGATAGAAATAGAGATCATAGAGGGGGTACAATGGCCTGAGCGGCTTAAAGATGCTGAGCTTGTCAGCTGGAGAGCTGAGGTTCGAGTCCCAAGCTCTGCACAATGGGTAAGTTCCCATCCTGCTCCACCTCCTGCCCGCCTAGCAATTCGAAAGCATTCAGATGCCAGTAGATTAATAACATTACCTTCCCACCACTTCAGTGGGAAGGTAATGGCATTCTGTGCGCCTTTGGAGGATAACCATTCTGGCCACATGACCAGAGAAATTGTCTTCGGACAACACTGGTTCGTTGGCCAAGAAACAGATGAACACCGTGCCCTAGACTCAGGCAAGACAAACAGGGGAAACATTTACTTTTAGAGATCATAGGGATGAAATCCAGCCTTGTTTGGGTAAGTTCATCCTGAGCAGATGGCTGTCCCCCTTCCCCCATTTTTCGGGCCTTTTTCTGGCCATTTTCCAGGCCGTTTTTTTGGCCGTTTTCAGGCTGTTTTCCAGGCCATTTTCCAGGCCATTTTTCGGGCCTTTTTCAGGCCGTTTTCCAGGCTGTTTTCTTGGCCATTTTCAGGCCATTTTCGGACCCAAAAAATGGCCTGAAATTGGCCCCAAAAACAGCTCAAAGTGGCCAAAAAACAGGCCTGTGCGTGCCGGCCAGCTGGTCTTCAGGTTTCCGGTGCTCTGGTGAACGCATATGCA
Organism: Arizona elegans; assembly: GCA_022577455.1. NCBI lineage: Eukaryota > Metazoa > Chordata > Lepidosauria > Squamata > Colubridae > Arizona > Arizona elegans. The sequence goes on along the minus strand of JAKOOJ010000005.1, from coordinate 90,268,912 downwards.
CACACCTGAATTCATATTCCGGTTTGGGCACTCGGTGCCGAAAAGGTTCACCATCACTGGACTAGACGAATAAAAGGATTTCCCATTGGCATCTACTCAAAATATTAAGCGGCTTTTTGAGATAAGCCAAGATCAGCTAAATGAACAAGAAGGCAAGAGTTCCCTTCAGTCAAGCCTGGCTTGTGATGACTTCATGTACATATAGTCCTCCGCTTACGACAGTTCATTTAGTGATGGCTCAAAGTTACAAGGGCAGTGAAAAAAGTGACTTAGGACCATTTTTCACACTTACGAGCGTTGCAACATCCCCATGGTCACATGATCAAAATTCAGGCGCTTGGCAACTGGTTCATATTTATGACTGTTGCCGTATCCTGGGGTCATGTGATCCCCATTTGCGACTTTCTAATGAGCAAGTCAATGGCGACAGCAGATTCACTTAACAGCCATGTTCCTAACTTAACAACTGCAGGGATTCACTTAACAACCGTAGCAAGAAAATGGAGCAAAATTCACTTTACAAATGTCTCTCTTAGCGACAGAAATTTGGGACTCTATTGTGGTTGTAAGTCAAGGACTCCCTGTAGATGTTTGTTTCTAGACTAATACAGGATACGATATAAGAATTCATTCTTTTATTTTGTAATATTACCCTTTTTCATTCTATTTAATATTATTCTTATTCTCCTTTGTTGATATTTAGAAACAGCATTAGGGTCTATCTCTGCTGGTAAATTAAAAAGAAAACATTATGCCTTTTTTTTTTATTATATTGCAACTCCATAAACTACAGCCCACTTAAAAATAGGTTCTATTCGTGTTTTTAAACAACTCTTTTTATTTTTATTTAGAACCTTATTAAGTAACCCCTGCTTTTTAATGAATATCTTAAATCTCTCTAAATACACTGAACTTCATTGTCCTGATTTATAGCTATTATCTCCATCTGTGTTTTAATTCCTGCAAATTATTGATACTTAATGCTTTTTCTAACTTTAGAACAGGGTTAATTGTATCTGTGAATATTAATGCAAAATAATCTGCATCGAGACAAATCTGTTTTATTTTGTTCCTTTCATATTCATTCAGTTATAATTATTTATCTAATTATAACTTCTAGTAATTGCAAACAAATTACATATTAGAAGGTGGATATCTAGAAATAGGTTTATCTGCTATGTTCATGTGACTAATTAAACTTTGCAGTTTGCCATTACTCTCAATTTCAGCCGGTATGGTCTTGTGGTTAAGCCACAAGCTTGGGCTAGAGATTGTGAGTTCTAGTTCCATCATAAACAGAAAACCGGGTGGGTGACTTTGAACCAATCCCCAGGAGACTCTGAATTCTAGTCCCGCTTTAGGTATGAAAGCTGACTGAATGGTTTTAGGCCAATTACCAGGTGTCTGTGAGTTCTAGTCCCATCTTAGTCATGAAAGCCAGATGGATAACTTTGAGCCAATCACCAGGAGACTGTGAGTTCTAGTCCCACCTTAGGCATGAAAGCAGTTGGGTGACTTTGAGCCAATCACCAGGAGACTGTGAGTTCTAGTCCCACTTTAGGCATGAAAGCCAGCTGGATGACTTTGGGGCAATCACCAGGAGTCAGTGAGTTCTAGTCCTGCCTTAGCCACAAAAGCCAGCTGGATGACTTTGAGCCAGTCATTCTCTCTGTCAGCCCAATACACCTCACAGGGTTGTCATTGCTGGAGAAATAGGAGGAGGAAAGGGTATTAAGAATTATCTGTGCTTGCCTCCTCATTATTCATAAAAAGTTGAAATAAATAATTGTTCATTATATAGACAATCAGGTAGCTCAATTGATGAATATAATGGCGTTCCTTTATTACATCAACCCAGATGTAATAATTTCATAATCAGGAATCACCAGGAAAATTGATCTCTATGATTTTCAATAATCACCTTTGGTTTTCAAAGGTTGTAACTTTTAAGAGTCCAAGAACGATGTTTACCTGCCTCTGGGGTATATTTTAATCCCATTCTATATTGGAAGAGTTGTTGTTGTTGTTTTTTAATTCATGGGTCTCATTTATTTATTCTTGGAGGTGTAGAGGGGCTTGTTACTAAATGGGCAGCAACAATTTTATAAATAAGATGTAATTAATTGATGTGCAGCATCACTTTCGTTTATTTTTCACTTGTTCGCTTCATCATCCCTTGCCTATTTTCCAGAATTCTTTTCTTTAAAAAAAAGAAAAAAAGAAAAAAGTTTAGATTTGATATGTTGGGCTAGTCTCGGATGACCTCAGAAAAGATTTTGAAAAGAGATTACAGAGGAATTAGAAGCTCTATCCCAGATGAGAGAGAGAAGGGAAGTTTATGCCAAAGGGGAAGGGAAAGGACCCCATTTGGCCAAGGCAACATTCTTGTTTAAAATGTTGTGGTTTGTAAAGATACTTCAGTCAGCCAAGGTGGCGCAGTGGTTAGAGTGCAGTACTGCAAGCTACTTCAACTGACTACTAGCTGCAGTTTGGTAGTTCAAATCTTATTAGGCTCAAGGTTGCCTCAGCCTTCCATCCTTCCAAGGTGGGTAAAATGAGGACCCAGATGATTGGGGACAAGAGGCTGACTCTGTAAACTGCTTACAGAGGGCTGTAAAGTGGTATATACTGTAAGTCTAAGTGCTATTGCTATCTTCCTTCCTTCCTTCCTCCCTCCCTCCCTCCCTCCCTCCCTCCCTCCCTCCCTCCCTTCCTCCTAAAGGTTGACTCTGCCTTCCATCCTTCTCAGGTTGGTAAAATGAGAGCCCAGATTGTTGGGGGCATTATGCTGACTCTGTAAACCACTTAGAGAGGATTGTAAAGTACTGTGAAGCGGTATATAAATCTAAAGGGCTATTGATATTGCTATATAGTGACCCAGTTTCCTTTCTTGTAAACGCTGATCCTTTATTTCAGAAAGTTGTCCTTTAGATTCATTTTATTTATTTATTTATAAAGAGTTGGGATGGCGCAATGGTTACAATGTGGTATTGCAGGATAATTCTGCCCACTGCCAGAAGTTCGATCCTGACTAGCTCAAGGTTGATTCAGCCTTCCATCCTTTCGAGGTGGGTAAAATGAGGACCCAGATAGTTGGGGGCAATAGGCTGACTCTGAAAACCACTTAAGAGGGATGTAAAAGCACTGTGAAGCGGTATATAAGTCTAAGAGCTATTGCTATTTTCACTCCCTATTCAGCCAGGTCTGCAGAAGGCTCATGAAAATTGAAATGGCGGGTTTAAAAAAGGAAATTAAAACAACAACAAACATATATTTAAACGCTAGAATTTAAAAGAGTGATTCTTTCCCACATAGACATACAAACACAGACACACCTCAAAACAGTCAGCAGATATTAAATACAAAGCAACAGGAGATTTTTTAAAAGGGGGGGCAGATTTTTTTGGGGGGGGAAGTAAAGGTAAAGGTTCCCTTCGCACTTATATGCTAGTCTAGGGGGCAGTGCTCATCTCTGTTTCAAAGCTGAAGAGCCAGCACTGTCCGAAGATGTCTCCGTGGTCATGTGGCCAACATGACTAAATGCCGAAGGTGCATGGAACGCTGTTACCTCCCACCAAAGGTGTTCCCTATTTTTCTACTTGCATTTTTCATGTGCTTTCAAACTGCTAGGTTGGCAGAAGCTGGGATAAATAACCGGAGCTCACCCCGTTACACGACACTAGGGATTCGAACGGCTGAACTGCCAACCTTTCAATCGACAAGCTCAGCATCTTAGCCACTGAGTCACCACATCCCTATTAATTTATTTTTGCACCATGCTAAATGGAACCATGTTACTGCTGGGGTGTCCTGAATCCCTTCCGCCGACAAGGCAACCCAGATTAAAACCAATAAGCAGAAATAATGAAAAAAAACCCAATAAACCAAAAACAAATAGCAAATAGAAAAAGCAAATAGAAAGACATTTCCCTCATGTTGAACTCTTCCTACCACAGCTGCAGAGAAATCCCTGTCTCGGATCATCATTGCAGCTAGTCCTTGACTTATGACAGTTCATTTAGTGACCATTTGAAGTTACAGAGGCACTGAAAAAAGTGACTTGTGACCATTTTTCATACTTATGACCCCTGCAGCATTCCCTCTTAACAAAGGTGGCAAGAAAAGTTGTAAAATGGGACAAAACTGACTTAACCAATTTCTCACTTGACCACATAAATGCTGGGCTCCATTGTGGTCATAAATCGAGGACTGAAATCAAATCCAAAATTTAGGCATTCACGCACATTTTTTGCCAACAGGTATGGATGTGTTCACACTGCTTCTTAGCAGAAGCAGATTGGTTTCTTCCTGGTTTTATTGATTTTTATTTTTAACCTCCCAATGCTGATGGTTCCCAGACTGACCTGGAGCAACCTTGAACAGCCAAACTTCACTGGAGATAAGTTCTTTCTAGTCATCAAACCCAGTTCGCTGCTCATCTATCCAGACTGTCAACTCGCAAAGCATCCCTGCCTGCTCTTGAGTTGCCATAGGCAAGGGGGATGAGAAACCAACGAAGCAAGGCAGCCAAAGACAGGAGCACATTCCAGACATATCTTTCTCAAGGCTGTCTCCCAGGGTTACCCACAATGGCCAGAGGGGAGTGATCTCTACAACCCACGAAATTGATCCGTTAGCAAGTGTGATTGATGATACACTCTGGGGGGACAGGGGAAACAGGGTCATGATTGGGGCTGCAAATTACGTGGGGTCAGAGTTGGCTTCATTTGGGAATGTGCCAACATGAAGCTACTAATAAATAACTGGATTTCTTTTGAAGCTTGGCTCGAGGCTCATGATTTAATTAGGGCATCCGTCGGAATCCTGACACAGACATTGCTGAGTCCCTTGCCAAAATGATTCTGTTGCATTTCTTTGTCCCATGGCGCTAGGAGAGACGAGCTGCTATGTTCTGTTCACAAACTGCAATGGGACGTAACTCCCAGGCCCACGGAAGTTAAGTAGGAGAGTTTTCACGGCCGCTGTTAAATCAAGAACGGCCTCCTTGTCCATTGTCTTTTCAAATCCCAGTAGCAACGATGGTCCTCCAAAAAAGAACCAGCCCTGAAAAAAAATGCGACAGAGCTCTGATTCCCCCTCCCGCACGGCTCCCCTTCTCCTTTTAAGTCCATGTCGCATTTTTATATTCTTTTTTTTTTCTTCTTCTTCTTCTCCTTCTTCTGTTGAAGGTTTGTTCCTCTTTCCAGATGGGTCCGGCACAGCCTTACAACAGCCAGTTCATCAACCAGCCTGGCCCTCGCGGTCCCGCTTCCATGCCAGCCAACCTGAACCCGGCATCCATGGGGGCAAGCATGACGCCTTCCAATATGAGCGGGCCACCCATGGGCATGAGCCAGGCGAGACCTCCAGGAATGAGCCCTTTCAGCCATGGGCAGAGGATGCCCCAGCAAGCTTACCCTGGTCCACGTCCCCAGTCGTTACCCATGCAAGGCATGAAGAGGACATTTCCTGGAGAGGTGGGTATCAGGGGTTCAGTTCGGAGTGGGTTTGCTTCTGTCTTCTGCAAACTATGGAGATTCTATAACAGAATAAGAGAGTCGGAAGGGACCTTGGATGTCTTCTAGTCCAGCCCCCTGCTCAAGCAGGAGACCTTATACCAGGGGTCGGCAACTTTAAACACTCAAAGAGCCATTTGGACTTGTTTCCCACAGAAAAGAAAACACCGGGAGCCACAAAGATTCTAACCGGAAGCGCCCCCCCCCTCCCCCATTCAATTCTGGAGCTGACCAGAAGTCCGGTTTCCTCACCATAGAGTCTCCTCCTAGTGCGGCATCTTTTTTCCTCTACCTGTCCTAACTGAAAGCCCTATCAATAGTGGAGCCAACCAGAAAACCCGCCTCTTGCCATAGAGTCTCCTCCTGGTGTGTAGTGCTCCCCCTCCCCCCCCCCCACCAAACCAGAAGGTCCTCTCAAAATTGACAGGGAACTGCAACAGAGGGATGAAAGAGCCACATGAAGCTCCAGAGCCGCAGGTTGCTGACCCCTGCCCTATACTATTTCAACAAATGGCTGTCCAATCTCTTATTGAAAACCTCCAGCGATGGAGCACCCACAACTTCTGGAGGCAACCAGAAGATAGAATAGAATGGAATAAAGTGAAGTGTGAGTACCCCTTGATAATGCCTTGGTAAGATCACACTTGGAATATTGCATCCAGTTTTGGTCACCACAATGTAAAAAGGATCTTGAGACTGAGGAAGAGCAACATAAAGAGCAACAAAGAAGAGGGGATGCTATTCTCCAAAGCACCTGAAGCCAAGACAAGAAGCAATGGATGGAAACTAATCAAGGAGAGAACCACCCTGGAATTAAAGAGAAATTCCTTGATAGCTAGAACAATTAGTCAGTGGAACAACTTGCCTCCAGAAGTTGTGGATGCTCCATCACTGGAGGTTTTCAAGAAGAGATTGGATAACCATTTGTCTGAAATGGTATAAGGTCTCCTGCCTGAGCAGGGTGTTGGACTGGAAGACCTCCAAGGTCCCTTCTAACTCTCGTTCTGTATTCCAAATTCTGAATGTGATTGTTCTGTGCGCGCACACACACACACATATCCATGTAGTTTTCTTGCCCACAGTGTAGAAATGGTTTGCCATGGCAAGCTTCCCCCACCCCCCTCCACCCCAAAATCTGGTCAACCTTTCTTGGTGGGTTTCCCATCTAAGTATCAACCAAATGTAATAATGTTTAGCTTTTCTCGGGATGAGCTCCTAGATGGTGCTGGAACATTTCAACCAAAATAAAGTCTTACAGGGTTAGTTTTGATCCAGTTTAGTTGCAGTCCACCAGAGGTGTTATTATAATGTCTATACAGTGTGTGTATTTGTGTGTGTGTGTGTGTGTCTGTGTCTGTGTCTGTGTATGTATGTGGATAGATAGATTAGATAGATAAATAGGTAGGTAGGTAGGTAGGTAGGTAGGTAGTAGGTAGGTAGATATAGATAGATGATAGATAGATAGATAGATAGATAGATAGATAGATAGATAGATAGATAGATAGATAGATAGATAGACAGAGAAGTAGGTAGGTAGGTAGATAGGGTAGGTAGGTAGGTAGTAGGTAGGTAAGTAGATATAGAGATGGTAGGTAGGTAGGTAGATATAGATGGATGGATGGATGGATGGATGGATGGATGGATAGATAGATAGATAGATAGATAGATAGATAGATAGATAGATAGATAGATAGATAGACAGGTAGGTAGGTAGATAGGATAGGTAGGTAGGTAGGTAGTAGGTAGAAAGGTAGATATAGATAGATGATAGATAGATAGATAGACAGACAGACAGACAGACAGACAGACACACACAAATACACACACACACACACACACACGTATACATATACACTTATACACATATACACATATATGTTTGTTTTTGGTCTCTTTTCTATCAACCAGCCAAATTACGGAAACCAGCAGTACGGACCAAATAACCAGTTCCCATCCCAGCCTGGCCAGTATCCTGCTCCCAATGCTCCAAGACCCCTGACGTCGCCCAACTACCCAGCACAGAGAATGCCAAACCAGCAAAGCACGGGGCAGTATCCCGCCCCAGCCGTTAACATGGGGCAATATTACAAGGTGAGGCCCATTGATCTTCATTTTCTTTCTCTCTCTCTCTTTTTTTTTTTTTACTCATTCATGAGAGTTCATTTTCGCCATTTGGTAAGCTTTAATGGTGGCTACTATGTTAATGAAAAACTCTTGCACGTTGCATAAGTAACGAAAAACTCTTGCAGCTGGTGTATTGTTTGCATGTTGACTATATATTATTATAAGCACCAATATAGGAGGATATTTGCAGCCCAGGGTTAAAATGAGGTATCCTTGGGGATCTCTGAGCTTGGTTGTTTTTTTGCAGACGTTTCATAACCCAAATTAGGTAACACCATCAGTGCTAGAAGGGTGTGTGGAGTGCGGAGAGGAAGATGAAGAGGACAAAGACTGTGGGGTCCTCGTTCTCTGAGTTTGGTTGTTTTCTTGCAAACCTTTCATTACCCAACTAGGTAACATCATCAGTGCTAGCTCAGAAAGCACCATGGACCCCTCATTATTATAAGTACAAAACCTGTCATCCAAGCCAAGGAGGGCCACATACTCACTACTGTATAAAAAAATACATAGTAAGAGTTCCCAGCAGCCTATCCCCATGAGGGATATCTCTAGATATTTTTGTTGTTGTTGTTCTTGTTAGTTGTGAAGTCGTGTCCGACCCATTGCGATCCCATGGACAAAGTTCCTCAAGGCCTTCCTGTCCTCTGGAGTCCATTTAACCTCATGCCAACTGTTTCCATTACTCCATCCAGCCACCTCATTCTCTGCCGTCCCCTTCTTCTTTTGCCCTCAATCGTTCCTAGCATCAGGCTCTTCTCCAGTGAGTCCTTCCTTCTCATTAGGTGGCCAAAGTATTTCAGTTTCCTCTTCAGAATCTGCCCTTCTAAAAAGCAGTCAGGGTTGATCTCCTCTAGGCAGGGCCGGATTTTCCTATAGGCTAACTAGGCTTCAGCCTAGGGCCTCAAGATCAAGAGGGGCCTACATTCAAATTGTTAGCAAAATTAAAATTACACTTTCACTATAGGTGAAAGGGCCTCATAAGTGGAATAGCCTAGAGCCTCTTTTCATCTAAATCCGGCCCTGCCTCTAGGACTGGCCGGTTTGTTCGCCTTGCAGTCCAAGGGACTCGCAGGAGTCTTCTCCAGCACCAGAGTTCAAAGGCCTCAATTCTTTAGCGCTCAACCTTCCTAATGGTCCAACTTTCACAGCCATATATTGCAACTGGGAAAACCATAGCCTTGACTATATGCACTTTTGTTGGCAGGGTAATGTCTCTGCTTTTTAGTACACTGTCTAGATTTGCCATAGCTTTCCTCCCCAGGAGCAAGCATCTTTTAATTTCTTGGCTTCAGTCCCCATCTGAGGTCTCTAGATATAGGGACGTCACATCCCGAGGTCACTATATCTCCTTCTGTGACCTTCTGACTAGCAAAGTCCATGGGGAAGCCAGAGTCACTTCACAACTGTGTGACTCAGAATGGAAAGCGATTCACTAAACAAGCATAGTGTCAGGGTTCCGACCGATGCCCTAATTAAATCACGAGCCTCGAGCCAAGCTTCAAAAGAAATCCAATTATTTATTAGGAGCTTCATATTGGCATATTCCAACTGTAGCCGACTATGACCGCACCTAATTTACAGCTCAGGCTTGACCCTGTTTTCCCCCTCCCCCTAGGGTGTGTCATCAGTCACATTCGCGAACGAAACAATTTCAAGGGTTGTAGAGATCGCTCCCCTCCAGCCACTGTGGGTAACCCTGGCAGACGGCCTTGACAGAGATAATGTCTGGAATGTGCTTTTGTCTTTAGCTGCTGTGCTGCTTCGCCGTAGCTGCAAATTTAATTTTCCCATCCCCCTTGCCTATGGCAACTCGAGAGCAGTCCAGGGATGCTTTGCAAGCTGACACATGGCAAGAAAAGCCGTGAGATGGGTCAAAACTCACCTAGCAATTGTCTCGCTTAGGAACAGAAATTTTGGGCTCAATGGAGGTCGTATATTGAGGGCTACCTTTATAGGGAATACAATAAATCTTCCCACAGCATCCAATGCTTTTATCATAGGGAATTCTACTTCGCGGCCAAAAGTCCCTGACCACTGTGATAATTCTGTTTTCTTTCTCTCTCTTTCCAACGGCAACCACCATTTTGCAGCCATCCAGGCCTCTTCCTGTAGCAAATTACCCTCACTCACCTGTTCCAGGAAATCCTACACCACCTATGACTCCCGGCAGCAATATGCCACCCTACCTGTCTCCTAATCAAGATGTCAAGCCGCCTTTCCCGCCGGACATTAAGCCAAATATCAATGCTCTACCACCACCTCCAAGTAAGTACCAAATCTGGAAGGTCATTGCCTGATCCTGTTTTCCACCGTGTGCAAATTATATTGCTCTGGTTGAAACATTCGAGCCAGAGGTGTTGGCCTATGGATAAAGCATCTTTCAGAAATCTGCAAAGCATTGCAGATAGAGCCGCAGTGGCGCAGTGGTTAGACTGCAGTACTACAGGCTACTTCTGCTGATCATCGGATGCCAGCAGTTTGGCAGATCGAATCACACCAGGCTCAAGGTTGACTCGGCCTTCCATCCTTCCGAGGTCGGTAAAATGAGGACCCAGATTGTTGGGGACAAGAGAAAGGGTGAAATCTACTTACCTTCCTTACTGGTTCAGAAATGCATGTGCAGAAGGTAAAAAAAAATTACTTCGCAGTTATAACCAGGAAGTAATAACACCCAGGCGGTGATCGATACCAGATCACCGAACCACAGGGAAAAATCGCTACCAGATTGGGTGATCCAGTCCGATCCGGGAGCATTTTACCCCTGGACAAGAGGCTGACTCTGTAAACTGATTAGAGAGGGCTGTATAGCACTGTGAAGCGGTATATAAGTCTAAGTGTTAAATGCTAAGATCAGCCGGGGGGTGGGGGGATTTCTGGGAATGAATCAGACAGAAAGATCAGGTGGTCCTCAATTTACAACAGTTCATTTAGTGACCGTTCAAAGTTACAACGGCACTGGAGCTGGAGACTAAAACATCTGAAGAACGGTTGCAGGATTTAGGTTTGGCTAGTTTAGAGAAAAGAAGGACTGGGGGGGAGGGACATAATAGCAGTCTTCCAGTATTTGAGAGGCTGCCACAAAGAAGAGGGGGTCAACTTATTCTCCAAAGCACCAGAAGGCACGACAAGAAGGAACAATGGATGGAAACTAATCAAAGAGAGAAGCAACCTGGAATTAAGGAGAAACTTCCTAACAGTGAGGGCAGTTAACCAGTGGAACAGCTTCAAATCGTGGACACTTCATCAGTGGAGATTTTTAAGAAGCGACTAGACAGTCACTTGTCTGAAACAGTGTAGGTTCACCTCTGGGGCTGGACTAGAAGACCTCCAAGGTCCCTTCCATCTCTATTCTATTCTGATAGGAAAGTAGTCCACCATTAACTTTTCTCTCCCTCTTCAATCCCAGCCAGCCATAATGACGAGCTGCGCCTAACGTTCCCCGTGCGAGACGGGGTCGTCTTAGAGCCCTTCCGGTTGGAGCACAACCTGGCGGTCAGCAATCACGTCTTTCACCTGCGGCCGACCGTCCATCAGACCCTCATGTGGAGGTAGGATTGCAACAGGGCAGGGTGGGTGGACTCCCCAGGATGCCGAACCGGAATCTTTCTTGGGTCAGCGGTGGGTGAGCAGCTCACTCCTGTTTTGAAGCTAGACCATTAACAAGTGGAAGAGCTTGCCTTTAGAAGTTGTAGGTGCTTCATCACTGGAGGTTTTTAAGAAGAGACTGGACAGCTGCTTGTCTGAAATGGCATAAGGCAGGGGTGTCAAACTCAAGGCCCAGGGGCTCAATCTGCCCCACAGGGTGCTTAGAACTGAGCCACAGGGCCACCCAGGAAACAGCGAAGGACTGGCCCGTGGTGCTTCTGCCAGTGAAAACAGAGCTCAGAAGGCTCATATGTGGCCCTTCCGAGCTCTGTTTTTACTGGCAGAGGATCGCAGGAGGCCGTTGCAGCCAAAAACAGAGCTTGGGAGCCCATTTTCACTGGCAGAGCCTTCAGGCTGCCACAGGTGGTGACTAGGTGGCTTAGTGGCTAAGACACTGAGCTTGTCAGTGTCTAAGCCACTGACCTTAATCAGAAAGGTCGGCAGTTCAGCGGTTCGAATCTCTAGTACAGGTCTCCTGCGTGAGCAGGGGGTTGGACTAGATGACCTCCAAGGTCCCTTCCAACTCTGTTACAGTTACCAAAGGTGCCCCCGAGACAAGTCATGTCGAGCTGGCCATGCCCCCTGTCACTGCGTTATGTGTTTGTCAGCCGAGCGTCCATTCTGAGCGTTACGGTAGCCTGCCAGAGAACTTTATCACGTATCTATAGCAATGGAGATAAGACTAGTCTTGTGAAACTTTGGGCTACTGCGCATGTCTACATTCTTTCTTTTCTAACTTCCTGACTTATACTTCTTTTGTTCGTCTGTGAGATAAGCTGCCGGTAAAGATGTAGTTAGCTAGTTTTTCTATTTTTATAATAAAATCCTTATTAGAATATATATATTTCGGTTTTTCTTTCTTTAAAGTATACAGCATGGAAAACAAGATCCATTTGTCTCTAATTAGGTGCAATTACCCCAGGGGGAAAACAGGGTTGATTTATGTTTCGACACACACACCCGCCCCCTTGCGGTCAAACGCAACCATGATGTGGCCCTCAATGAAATTGAGTTCAACACCCTTCGTATGGGGTTTCCTGCTTGAGCCAAGGGTTGGACAAGAAAACCTCCAAGGTCCCTTCCAATTCTTGTTACTCTGCCATACATATTGTATGTAACGAGCGGGTGCTAATAGGAATGCAAACATCTGCCTTCTCTGACAGATCAGACTTGGAGTTACAATTCAAATGTTATCACCATGAAGACCGGCAAATGAACACTAACTGGCCAGCATCGGTCCAGGTCAGCGTCAACGCAACTCCACTCACCATTGAACGGGGTGACAATAAGACGTCGCATAAACCTCTGCACCTCAAGCACGTCTGCCAGCCAGGAAGAAATACAATTCAAATCACTGTCACAGCATGCTGTTGTGTAAGTACCTAATCACCTGTTCGTTCTGTGGTTTGGCTGTTTGGAAATAACTTTAGATTAAGGAAATGTCCTACCTAGACTTCATATTCCTAGTATTCTTCACCGGTGTTTCACAGCTTAAGTTCCATTTCTACTAAAGACCAAACTTAGTAAGCTATTTTTTTTTTCAAATTCAAATTAAGTTTATACCATTTATACCATGATATAAATGATATACAGAATAATTAAAACTCAGACCACGTGTTTTCTGAATAGTTTTTATCCCAGAGCTATAATTGCACTCAACAATGAACGAAAGGGCCACCATCAGTGAGCTGTTGGACAGCATTACTTGGTCTGTTGTGTGGATGTTTGGGTGGTTTAGGGCAGTGGTGAAATGTAAATTTTGTTACTACCGGTTCTGTGGGCGTGGCTTGGAAGGGATAATATGACTGAGTGGGCATGGCCAACTTTTTTTTTTTTTTTACTTTTAAAACTATTTTTCTACAACCTCTTCAGCTGAAGAGGTTGTTTAAAAAAACGCTTTTAAAGCCTCTGACAATCCCAGCTGACTTGCCTGATCGGCAGAGGCTTTGTTTTTACTTTTAAAAGCATTTTTTCTATAACCTCTTCAGCCGAAGAGATTGTAGAAAAAATGCTTTTAAAAATAAAAAAAAAAGCCTTTGATGATTGCACGGCTCAGCTGGGCAATGGATGGCGGGGGGCAGGGATTTTTGCTACCGGTTCTTCAAACCACCTGCCTCCATCGCTACCGGATCGGGTGATCCGGTCCGAACTGGAAACATTTCACTCCTGGTTTAGGGGTGGGGAATTGTGGTGGGTGGGGTTGTATCTGGGGATTGTTATGTGTGTTGGACCTGGTTTTGGGGTGTTAAGTGAATTTCATTGTATGGGTATACTGTGGAGGTTCTCTAAACCAGCCATAACGTTAGCTACAGGTTCTCCCGAACCCAGGCGAATCTGTAGCAGCCCACCCCTGAACTTCACCCTCTGACTTCTTTCCAATCGCACGCAAAGCAAATGCTCGGATTGAATGACCCGGATCCTCTATAGACCACTGATTTTCCCCCACTTTCCCCCAGTCCCATTTGTTTGTTCTGCAGTTAGTACACCGGCCTTCGGTCCGTTCTGTTCTTCAGGGCCTCTTAAAGAAACGCCTGCTTCCGGCTGAACACTGTATCACCAAAAGTGAGTAGAACTTGTGTTTCAAATTGGCCTGGAAGGCAGACGATGAAACTCCATTCAGTCTTGGGACAGTTTCTGTCAAGCCAAGTGTGTCGTGCTGTTAAAACAGTCCTAAGTATGAATTCTATTATCGCTCCCCCCGCCTTTGTTTTTTTTTTGTTTTGTTTATTTTTGCAACAGTCAAGAGAAATTTTAGCAGTGTGGCCGCCTCTTCGGGCAATGCTCCTCTCAACGGAGAAGACGGTGTGGAGCAAACAGCCATCAAAGTCTCTCTTAAATGTCCCATCACATTCCGGCGAATCCAGCTTCCAGCAAGAGGCCACGATTGCAAGCACGTACAGGTGAGCGCCTCCGCCTGTCCCATTCCTGCAAGACGGTGCAACTTTGTATTTATTTGTTTAGAAAATGTGTACAGCCACCCATCTAATTATTAACTACCAGTAGTATTAATCAGTGGTGGGATTCAGCTGTTCTGCCCCAGCTACGGACCCCAAAGAACACCGCACACACAAAGTCTGTAGAAAACTTAAATTTACTAAAATAGCTCAGTCTTTTCCAAACAAAAGCTGTTAAGAAACTTTCTTAGCAGCCTACAAGAAACCAAAGATAAAGTAATCACAATCTTACTAAGGATGGCAGAAAGCCCAGAAGCAATTTGCAGAGAATCCAGACGTGAAGGAGAATGAACTAAAGTTGTTCCCTACAAATTGCTTCAGTCGACGTTCCTCCTTAAATAGGCTAAGGGAGTGGCCAGTTAGCCCCAAGCCTTACTATCGAGGAGACCTCCTCCTGAGGAACCACTCCTGCCTTTTGGCAGCTCTGCACGCCTGTGCATCGAGAAGAGGCTCCTCCTCTTCGTCTTCTTCACTTAAAGGAGCTTCTGGAGGTTCTGAAGGCCCTGGCTGAATCCCCACCTCTGGCACCACATCTTCTCCAGCCTCCTCATTGTCTGACTCGAGTGCCAGCTGCACAGGCTGCTGGCGCAGCACCACACCAACCTCCTCGCTGTCAGAATCAGCTATAATCCACACAGGCTGCTGACAGGCCACAACGTCAGCCAGTTTGGAGCAGTTTAGACGAACCGGTAGTAGCAACCTGCAGGTGGGCCAGCCCCCACCCACCCAGTGGGCACAATCCTGTCCTATATCACTGTGTTTTTGACACTGCATGCATGTGCGGACAGCGTGCAAGCAAATTGCCGTGTTGTTTGATGTCGCATGCATGCGTGGATGACATGCGCGCATGCGAATTGCCATGTTTTATGACACAACAGGAATCAAAGCAGGAACCATTTCCTCCCACCAACCAGTCTGCAAAGCCAGAAAGGTTGGGGACCGCTATCCTAGTGTTTTCAGTGATTAAAACTATGAACTTTCGTGTCATGGTTTGAAGCACATCCTGATGGTTTTTTTTTTTCTTCCTGGCCTGCATTTGATAGAACGGCTTCTCTTCATTATTCACATCCATTAGGAGGGTTCTCTTTGCAGCCACATCTTCAGCGTTCTTTGCGAGCCGCAAAGCCATCGTTTAATTAAGATTTTCCTGCTTTGTCTTCTGCAGTGTTTTGATCTGGAATCCTACCTCCAGCTGAACTGTGAACGAGGCACCTGGAGATGCCCCGTATGCAAGTGAGTGGTAATATCAAAGTCTGTGATAATATCTAAAAGAAAAACCAGACCAATTCAAAATTATGCTTCCATTTTGCACCAGTGAAACCGGAGAGGTAACATCATTAACCTAACAGTATTTTTTTTTTAAAAAATGTGATAACTACTTTTGCTGTAGACCAGTGTGAAACGTAAAATTTGTTACTACCGGTTCTGTGGGCGTGGCTTGTGGGGGGGGGTAATATGACTGAGTGGGCGTGGCCAACTTTTTTTATTTTTTACTTTTAAAACCATTTTTTCTACAAAAAAATGAGCTCAACCTCAGCTGAAGAGGTTATTTAAAAAATGCTTTTAAAGCCTCTAACGATCCCAGCTGACTTGCCTGATCGGCAGAGGCTTTTTTTTCCTTTTAAAAACATTTTTTCTATAACCTCTTCGGCCTAAGAGGTTGTAGAAAAAATGCTTTTAAAAATTAAAAAAAGCCTCTGATGATTGCGCAGCTCAGCTGGGCAATGGGAGGCGGGCAGGGGATTTTGCTACCGGTTCTCCGAACCACGCGCCTCCATCGCTACCGGATCGGGCAATCCGGTCCGAACCAGGAGCATTTTGCCCCTGCTGTAGACATTTTTTAAAAAAAATGATGAGAAAGATTGATAAAGGATCTGGAGGCTAAATCATATGTCTAGAACTAGATATGTCTCGCGTTATCAAAGAGAAGGATTAAGGGGGACATGATAACTGTCTTTCAATATTTGAGGGGCTATCACAGGAAAGAGGAGAGTGATTTATTCTCCAAAGCAGGGCAGGACAAGATGTAATGGGTGGATGATCCTCAAAGAGAGAGATCCAACCTAGAACTTAACGAGACATTTCCTGACAGTGACAACAGCTTGCCTCCTGGAATTGGGAGCGCTCCATCACTGGAGGTTTTCAAAAACAGACCATTTGACCTGAATAGTATAAGGCAGTGTTGGTTAACCTTTTCAGAACCAAGTGCCAAAATGGGAGCATGTGCGCATGCGCGGGAGAGTGCCAGAAACCGGAAGAGCAGCTCCCTGGCATGCATGCATGCACCAGGAAGCTGAGCTTCCAGTTTCTGGCTTGCACATGTGTGCCGGTCACCTGGTCTTCCAGTTTCTGGCACGCATGCATGCGCAAAGACCAGATGGCCAGCACGGACATACTGGAAGCTTAGCTTCCTGGCACGCACATGCACGCCAGGGAACTGCTCTTCTGGTTTCCAGTGTTCCCCGTGCACGATGACCAGCTGGCCGGCGCACATGCACTCCAGAACCCGGAAGAACGATGGGCAATGGCTGGCATGCCTGGAGAAATGGCTATGCGTGCCACTTCCAGCACGCATGCCATAGGTTCGCCATGGGTATAAGGACTCCTGCTTTGAGCAGGGCATTGGACTAGAAGACCTTTTTTATATATAAAAGGTTTTTTTTATTTTTTTTAAGACAAACAAACATTTAATACATCATTCATTTCTTCCATGTGACATCTCGGTGTTATCTCCAAAAAGCTCTTCTCTTATCTCTTCTATCTTCGTTCTCGCCAAGTCCATTACAAAAAATTTCCACTAATAATAGTATTCTAGTTATAACATTTTTTTAAAACATCAGTCTCTTTTAAAGCTTATTTATACCTCTTTTCTAACCAATAGTAAAATTGATTCGATATCTTAAAGTATTCTGAATCTTCTCTTTCTTTTTTCATCATAATTAATCTGTTCATTTCTGCACAATCTAAAAATTTTAAATACCTTATTTTATCAATGGTTAGATAAAAAAATATGGAAATGAAAGATGATAGAGATTTTTATACTACAAGAATTCTAGAATTATATAAAATATAACATAAAGAAGTATTACTGTTAGACCGATTTAGTGATGAAATGAATGTTATAATATATATTAATTCAAATCTTAGAATATTTTGTACAAAAGGAGGGAAGAATAGCTATGGTCAAATAAATGATCAATGAAGATAATAATACATAGATATATTATTAGATCGATAATATAAGAATTTGAGTAAACTGTAAGCTATGAACATGGTGAAGATGCGCCAAGGATTTGTAACCAACCGACACACTGTTTATAATTTAATTTGAAGATGGTTTTATGTTTTTGTTGTTTTATGTTTTTATTGTTTAAAAATAAAAAAAGGGGCTTTTGCCTGCAAAAAAATAAAATAAAATAAAATAATTTTTTTAATTACTTCTCCCTCCGAGGGTATTTTCTCTGCTTTCCAATTTTGTGCATAAACAATCCTTGTCGCTATTATTACATGTATAATCAAATATATATTATCTTTACTAATTTTCTCCGGTAAAATACCCAATAGGAACAGCTCTGGTTTTAAGTCCATATGTTGTTGCATTATTTCCTCCAGACTAAAAGACCTTTGAGGTCCCTGTGTTCTACATAAGCTATGCTCCTTGAAATGATTCTTCCAAGTCAACTCAATTGTTAGTGTTCACTTGGACATGCCCAAGTCATGAGATCTTCCTTATTTCCTTGGCAGACGCATAGAAGTGGTTTGCTGCTTTATTTATATCCTTTCAGAAACTTATATCATATGGCAAATGCACTACAAGTACATAAATGTGTGCCCCTGTTTTTCTCTTCCAGTAAAACAGCTCTGCTGGAGGGCCTGGAGGTGGATCAATACATGTGGGGCATTTTGAACGCTATACAAAAGTAAGTGTATCTTTTAATGTTGAGAGCCGAGGTGGCGCAGTGGTTAGAGTGCAGTAGTGCAGCTACTTCAGCTGACTGCTAGTTCAGCAGATCAGCAGATCAAATCTCACCAGCTCAAGGTTGACTCAGCCTTCCATCCTTCTGAGGTGGGTAAAATGAGGACCCAGATTGTTGGGGGCAATATGCTAATATGCAATATGCTATATGCTAACTTTGTAAACCGCTTAGAGAGGGCTGTAAAGCACTATGAAGCAGTATAGAAATCTAAATAATAATAATAATAATAATAATAATAATAATAATAATAATAATAATAATCTGTTATGTTCACTTGCCTGCTCTAATTCTTGAAAGATCTTTTCTGGAGTTTGTTTCAGTGGTGGTATTCAGCCAGTTCTATCCGGTTCGGGCAACCCGGATGACATCATATCTCATTTTTGATGCACTGTGCATGCACAGAAAGTTCTGTGCATGCCCAGACGTTCGCGCATGAGCGAAGCGAACCGGTAGTGAGGGTAAGACAATACCACCACTGGTTTGTTTCAACATAGAATTTTAGGTCAGTAATATCTGATCATTTCAGAACATAATGTCCCCCTAATGTGAATTTGGGATCCCAAAGATCTTTCCTAAATTGTGAATATTAATTATGGAGGTTCCTGTCAGCTATAAGCCAGCAAGGAGGAGAGAGAGGTGGGGAGCATGCCAAAGTGTTGGTGGCTGAGCCTAATCAACAGAGACCAGATTTAAAGTAGGCTAATGACTCAGTGGCTAAGACATTGAGCTTGTTGGCAGTTCAGCGGTCCGAATTCCTAGTGCCGTGTAACAGAGTGAGCTCCCGTTACTTGTCCCAGCTTCTGCCAACTTAGCAGTTCAAAAGCATGTAAAAAATGCAAGTAGAAAAACTGGGACCACTTTGGTGGGAAGGTAACAGTGCTTCATGCGCCTTTGGCATTGAGATATGCCAGCCACATGACTTCGGAGATGTCTTTGGACAACACTGGCTCTTCAGCTTTGAAACGGAGATGAGCACTGCCCCCTAGAGCCAGAAATGACTAGGATGCATGTGGGGGGGAACCTTTACCTTTTTAATGTAATTACTAGCACATCTGACTGGACTGTCTAATGAGCTTGCCTTTCTCTTGCTACTTGCAAGGATATCTGATTAGCAGGTAAGGAGATGAAAGAATTTCTATTCTGGAAGCCTATGGAGATTCTCAATCATCCCTGTCATGGTTGTCGCAAAGGTGCTTTCTCCAAAAGGCCACTGGACTTTCTTGATTTTTTTTTTCCTTTGAACGGAAGAAGTTTCTTGGATGAGAAGTGAAACATTACCAAAGACAAAAATCAAGACAGAGTCAGTTCTCTGTTCTGCCATCTTAACAAGGTGATAACGCCAACTTAAAATGAGCAGCAGTGAATGTCATGCAAGTACAAAAAAAAGGCAATTAGATCTTGGGGTAGAATAACAGAATCATAGAATCCATATCACGGGAAGCCATAATTGCAGTGGTATCTTAGAACTCAACTGCTTTGGAACTGATTTGGTACTGAACTCATTTTGAAGCAAAAATGTTGTCCTTGTACTCATTGTTTGTTTGGAACTCAGTGCACAAGCTAGAAATGTCAGGGTTCCAAGTAATACCCCCAACGAAAGAAGACTCCGAGCCAGAAGTTCCTCAAAGTTCCATTTTATTAGAGATGTCATATTGGCACATCTGGGAAAACCTGAATCTCAAAGCTTCCAGGTTTTCCCCATCCAAAAGAAAGTCCAAGTCCCTTCCCTGCTCCCACATGTCCATCACGTGGTCCAATCAATGCACTGTTCCAACTGGAGATGCCTCCCAGTCACCCCACAGATGCAGGGCAAGATGTCCTTGACTCTTAAAGAAAAGAATGTTATTATTTCATTTCATTTTATTATGGCTAGATATCTCTCCACTTTATACAATCCTCCCTCCCAGTTTCCCACAGCACTAAATGTGGCAGCCCTGAAGATCCAAAGTAAAAGATGTCTTCCAGGACTGTCAAGTGAGAGTCTTGTAACAGGTCTTTTGATTGGTCAGCTAGAACTTGTTGCTGTCGACTGCCTTGTGACTCACTTTTTGGTGCTCATCATTCCTCCCAGAACCAATTAACAATGAGTACCGAGGTACCATTCTTCTCCAAACAGATCTCCTTTATAGACCTCCTCTATTGTGTCCAGATCCGGGCATCCCAGTTATAAAAGAGCAGTGCCAAATAGGAGCAAGTCCAGAGAAAGTTATGGAAACGAAACCACATGAGAAATCATGAAAGAATCTGGCTATGTTTAATCTGCAGAGAAGAAAAAAATGATTGAGAGAAGAGATGATAGTGGTTTTCAAATATTTGAAGACTGTCAGAAAGAAGAAGGCGTGGATGCAGAAGCAGGCTACTGCCGGTTTGGACCAGTTCAGGTGAACCGGTAGTTCCGACTAGTGGCTGGGCCTGCCCCCTTGCCCCGATGCTATCCCGTCCTATATAGTCACCGTGTTTTTGAAGATGTGCACATGTGCAGAAGGCGCACACACTCACATTTTTGGTGCTGGGCGAACTGGTTGTTACATTATGTGACTCCCACCTCTGAGTGGATGTGATTTTAATTATCACAGAAGGCAAAACTACAAGCAATGGGTTAAAGCCACAATGAAGAAGGTGTAGGTAGGCCACCAGGAAGAACTTCCTGTCTGTACAAGCCACTAAATGGTGCCACGTAATGTGGTGAGTTTTCTTCATTAAAGGTCTACAGATAGAGACACTTGGTCATTTGTCAGAGATGTTCTACTGGATCTTGCACTGACTAGAGAGTTGGACTAAATTTTCCTAGGGTCTCCCTTGCAACTCAACAATTCTATGGATATGAAAATGAGCAAAGGCAAGAATTAATCATGCGCTTCTATTCTGATCTACCAAAGCAAAACTTTTAAAGAAAAAAATGGACGTGGACTTAATATGTAAGAATTACTGAAAAGAGCGTTGGTGGCTTTCGGTTTTTTTGGACATGTTCAAACAGAAGCCAGGCAGTCCATTTGTGGGAATGTTTAATTTGCATTTCTGCAGCGGATAGGTTGGCCCATGAGGAAGGCTGAGTGCCAAAGAACTGAGGCTTTCAAATGGTGATGTTAGAGAAGATTCATGAGAGTCCCTTGGACTTCAAGGAGATCAAATCAGTCAATCCTAAAGGAAATCATCCTTGACTATTCTTTAGAAGGACAGATCCTAAAGTTGTTGGGGTTGTGGTGTTGGAGAAGACTCTTGAGAGTCCCTTAGACTTCAAGGAAATCAAAATCAGTCAGTCCTAAAGGAAATCAACCCTTCTTTGGAAGGACAGATGCTGAAGCTCAAATACTTTTGCCACCAAATGAGAAGAGAGGACTACTTGGAAAAGACCCTGATGTTGGGAAAGATGGAAGGTGAAAGGAGAAAGGGACGGCAGAAGGATAAGATGGTTAGATAGCATCATTGACGCAATGAACAAGAATTTGGACAGACTCTGGGAGACAGTGGAGAACAGGGGGCCTGGTATGCTATGGTCCATGGCATTGTGAAGAGTCGGACACGACTTAGCAACTGTACAATAACTGGATACGTATTGGACTTGTTGACTTTAATATGATAATAACATTAGTAACATCTAAAATGTATATGGTGTATTGAGAGCTCTCAGTATTATCAAATGTATTGTTTTTTCACAGCTCTGAGTTTGAAGAAGTCACAATTGACCCAACATGCAGCTGGAGACCTGTCCCAATCAAGTCAGACATTCACATCAAGGATGATCCAGATGGTATTCCTTCCAAAAGGTTCAAAACCATGAGTCCCAGCCAGATGATCATGCCTAACGTGATGGAGATGATTGCTGCCCTTGGTCCAGGTCCATCTCCCTACCCATCAATCCCACCACCTCCCGGAGGAACCAACTCCAATGAATACAGTAGCCAAGGTGAGTTTCACATTTGATACGTGCAACCGATTCTCAAAACAAGCCAAATTGCTCAGAAATATTTGAGATTATTATGTTTCGTCGCACAATCAATCAAATGTTCAGACTGGACTTGGCATTTTTGTCAACTATCAAATCTTTCCAAAGGGTCTGGGATTGGCAGGTGTGGGTGTTTGATGGTGTTATCATCACAGAAAGTAAGCTGCTCTAAGTCAGGCTGCCTTTTGTAATTGACTGAGGGTGAATTTGTCAATGCCGATGAAGGTATTCAAGTTGTGTTCCAGTTGTTTTGGGATTGCACCCAAGGTGCCTATTACTATTGGTATTACCCTTGCTTGCCTTTCCATTGTCATTCTATTTCTATTTGTAGGTCTTTGTATTTTGTTATCATCTCCAACTCTTTCTCTTCTATTCTGGTACTGCCATGTCCACTTATCCAGAGATTCTTGACTTCCTTATCGATAATTAATACGTCTAATGGCTAGTTAATACAATTATGTAAAAATAAAAAGTTAAGGTTTGATGTTAATGCCTTATTCTACTGCACCAAAGGGAGTCAGAAGTCAATGCCTTTTTTTTCTTTTTCACCCTTTCTTTCCCTCACTTTTCCTTTCCCTTTTCCCTTCCCTATTTTCCTTACTATTTACTTTTGTATTATAAACTAATAAAAAAAAAAGATAAGATAGTCGGGGATGTTACATGGCAGGTTTGAATTCTATAGCCCCAGAGCAATTTAGTTTCCTCATTTTCTGTGACTTTTCCTATTATTATTATTGTTAAATTTATTTGTTGCCTATTTTGCCATGGAGGTACTCCAAACAGTAGAGATATAAATTCCTCTCCTGGGCCATTTTGCTGGAATTGTTGTTGTTAGTTGTGAAGTCGTGTCCAACCATCGCGACCCCATGGACAACGTTCCTCCAGGCCTTCCTGTCCTCTACCATTCCCCAGAGACCATTTAAGCTCATGCCGATTGCTTCAGTGACTCCATCCAAGCCACCTCTGTCGTCCCCTTCTTCTTTTCCTCTCAATCGTTCCCAGCATTAGGCTCTTCTCCAGTGAGTCCTTCCTTCTCATTAGGTGGCCAAAGTATTTGAGTTTCATCTTCAGGATCTGGCCTTCTAAAGAGCAGTCAGGGTTGATCTGTAGGACTGACCAGTTTGATCGCCTTGCAGTCCAAGGGACTTGCAGGAGTCTTCTCCAGTACCATAGTTCAAAGGCCTCAATTCTTTGGCGCTCAGACTTCCTTATGGTCCAACTTTCACATATGTTGCAACTGGGAAAACCATAACCTTGACTGTGTGCACTTTTGTTGGCAGGGTGATGTCTCTGCTTTTTAGTATGTTGTCTAGATTTGCCATAGCTTTTCTCCCCAGGAGCAGGCATCTTTTAATTTCTTGGCTGCAGTCCCCATCTGCAGTGATCTTGGAGCCCAAGAAAATAAAATCTGTCAACTACCTCCATTTCTTCCCTATCTATTTGCCAGGAATTGAGAGAGCCGGAATATTTTGCTGGTATATCTCTGCTAATTTCTTGATCCTTAGGGGAGGTCCAGTGAGCTAGCTTGACCTATATGAAGTTTCCTTATGCATATTTTTTAAAAAACAACAACAACAACAACAACAACCAGATGTGTCTTATGTATATTTATTTTAAGCTACCCAGCATCTTTGGTGATCGCAAAACCCAAGAAGCAAATAAATGCATTTTAATGTACGCAGCATAAATATCGTGCCTTCACCCATAATGACAAGAGAGGTGGAAGACAGGTTGTTGTCTACCAGAAATTCATACTTGCTTTGCAATTGACATGTTTTTGTGTGAGGCTGTGCAGAGCTTAAAAATATAGAGGTGGGAATGACAATCCATGATTTAATTTTTGTGGAAATTCTAGAGCAGGGGTCGGCAACCTTAAACACTCAAAGAGCCATTTGGACCCGTTTCTCACAGTAAAGAAAACACCGGAAGCCACAAAATCCTTCCCATGCCTATTTCCTGAGCAGCCACAGAACTAGCATATGTAGTTGAATTAAATGTTCTGTTTTCTTCTGAAACTTTTCTTTTCTTGGATTTATCTATGGTTGGCCTACTGGGGGTTGAAAAGCTCAATTAAATAATGTGCCGGCGGGTGTCACACATTGGCAGTTGTGACACATATTTTGAGTGACAGGGAGCCGTAACAGAGGGATGAAAGAGCCACATGCAGCTCCAGAGCTGCGGGTTGCTGACCCCTGTTCTAGAGTAAATAAAATAAAGTCCCCTCTGAGTCGAACTCAACTCCTGGAATATCCTAGTCACTGGTGGTGGTTTGTTCTCTGAGCTTGTTGTTTAGTTTCTGAACGTTTTGTCACTGGGCTAGGTAACATCAGCAGCAGAACTTTGGTTGAAGTGTCTTATTCCTGTTCTCTTCTGCTTTGATAGGTCTTATGTGCTCACTTGGTCATGTGACCGACTGGTCATGCCACGTGAGGGCCACCTGGTAGTGATCAGTCAGTAAAGTGACCATCTGGCCACATAAGACAGGGGTGTCAAACTCAAAGCCCAGGGGCCAGATCTGCCCCATGATGTTGCCATGGAAACAGCGAATGACCGTCCCACAGTGCCTCTGCCAGCAAAACCGAAGCTTGGGAAGACCGTGCTCAGCCTGCCAGGGCTCCATTTTCAGCCATGACGGCCTCCTGCAGCCTTCTGCCAGCAAAAATGGAGCCCAGGAAAGTTGCACAAGGCCTCCCCAAGCTCCATTTTCACCGGCAGAGGGCTGCAGGAGGCCGTTGTGGCCTAAAACGGAGCCTTAATGAGTGACATGGAGCTGGCCCTGCCCACCCTGCCCACGGCCACCCCCGGCATGCCCCCCACGCCCCCCCCCCAGGTCAAACACAGCCTTGATGCGGCCCTCAATGAAATTGAGTTTGACACCCCTGACATAAGACTTATAAAAGCAGAAGGGAACTCAAATTAGAAACTTCAACTGCAGTTCCACTGAAAATGTTACCTAGCCTGGTGACGAAACATTCGGAAACTAAACAACAATCTCAGAGAACAAACCAACAGCAACATCTACCACTCGAGCTACAAATATTTCCCCCCGTTTCTATCCAAGTAGTTTTCTTGCCATTTTGTTCGTCCCTCCAATTCATCAATCCCTATAACTTTCCCTGGAATTTTTCGGTGGTCTCCATGCCAAAAACTCCTTTAAACTAACTTCCAATCCCAGACAAGGTAACAGCTGGCGAGAAAGGTTATTTAAAGAGGAAATCCTTTAACAAAATAGGCCAGCTTTTATCAGGGTTTTAAGGGAAACCAACAGATTTGGGCATCAAGCGTTTTGTGAACAAGTAAGCAGATGCAGTGTTAATCTCTTGAGAACTGTGTTAGCAAATTCAGTCACAATGCTCAAGGGCACGTCAGCCATTTAAAACTGATTTTCCAGCTGTCTTTCCCAGTGACATCTTCATTTCAGGTTGCTGGCTTGCAGTTCTCCATGGCAGGGACCCTGAAACAAATGTCCGAGCAAAGAGCTTCTTTACTATCTCTCCACTTCTCAAGGAAGTCTCACTAGTGCCCTCCCCTGCTATTCTTTCAAGTCCCAAGTCCTAACTGTCCCCTCTCTTTCAAATGAACACAGTTGAAGTTGAGGAGCAATCAGCTCTCTTCCTTCCTTGTCTCAATCCAAAATATGGACAAGGTTCTAAGCCCAAGCTTGTTCAACCAATGGTTTGTTGAATAAACTACAGTTGATTGCCAAAATGCTAAACTAGAGGCAAACAAACCACACTAAGGATTTGTGGATTATGTGGTCTTCATGTTGGTTGTTGAACACTGAATTCAGTTTACTTTGATGCTTCTTCTGAGATACTCAGTTTTCACTTCTGTGTGAGCACATGTTCTTCATAACCCTTCATAACCCTTACTTCAATCCATTCCTTGCAATAGAACATAGACTAGTCATGGTTTTGTGTCTCAGTCCTATGATTTCTAGAGCCAGTATCTTTTTGTTGTTATTATTGTTGTATTTCTTTTTGAAGAAAGAGATACCAAAAGAAAGTCTTATGTTTTTATGTTGGGAATATTACTTTTTTTTAAAAAAAAATACTACCTCATATTGTATCATTAAGATGAACTAATGGGATTGGTACCTAGTCAATGAAATAATAAGGCCAGTTCTGAATACATGCAGTATGAACCAAGGGATGGAAGCAGTGGGATGAAAGGGTCTTATTATTGCAACTTTCCTAGAATCCTAGGCAATCCATGCCTCATTGTTTCAGAGATCTTTTGTTATTTAAACAGAGAGACAGAATTATCACAGTTGGCAAGAAAACAACTTCTGACTTCCTGCTGGCTTCCCCATTGACTATTATTATGGGTCATCAGAAATGTTCCTTCCTTCCTTCCTTCCTTCCTTCCTCCCTCACTCCCTCACTCCCTTTCCTCCCTCCCTCCCTTTTGCAGTAGGATAGAAGTCTCTTAATTATTACAACTTTTATAGAAGATGATGGTCTCATTGGGACCATATGCCCAAGTGGAGACTCTTAATAGATAACAACATGCAGTCTGAATATGGAGAAAGTCAGAGCTCAACTCATCTGCTGGAATGTCAGCTACTACCAGAAATATGTACCGATAAGGATTTATTTTGGGCCAGCGACAATCCAAGAAGGTGGCTTCATTCTGGCAGTTTAAAATTTGATCTAGACCCTGAAGAAGAAGAAATGGGACCTGGGCTCATTGGTTTGATTTTGATTCCAACTTTACTATTCTTACTATACTTTTCTTTACTATTTAGGTAACAGTTACCAAGGCCACAGCAATTTTGATTTTCCCCACGGGAATCCCGGTGGGACATCTATGAACGACTTCATGCATGGTCCCCAGTTGTCACACCCACCGGATATGGCCAGCAACATGGCAGCGCTTGATAAACCCTTAAGTCATCCCATGCAGGAACCTGTAAGGATCTTACTTATTTACCTTGCTCATATGACCTTCTGTCCACAGCCGGTATGCATAATTGGGAAATACACAGTAAGCAAAGTAAAAGGAAACGTTAAAAAAAAAAAAAAAAACCTGGGGCAGCAGGAAAAAGAAAAGAAAGTGAGTTCGTAAAAGATGTATAGCTTCATCTTTACAAGGCAATGCCTGGGAAATAAAGCAGAGATCAGAGGTATATAGTCATCCAGGTCATGGTTGTCCCAAAGGTGCTTTTTCCAAGAGGCAACAGGACTTTTTTGGTTTCTTGTTCCGTGAAAACACTAGGAAACAGCCTGGTCCATGCGTGTCCGTGAGCACCAGTGATGAATCTTGTGCGATGGAGCAATCATACAAATGCCACAACTTCCCTATTTCCATGAGTTGTCCCGAAAGAGGTGTTTTCTACAGGGTCGTGGTTAAGGTGCAGGACCAACATGGGGACACGGGTTCTTACTCACCTTCAGTCCAAGGAACAAATGCTATCTCTCATTTATTGTACTTTTATGTATTTATTACATTTCTACTCCACCCATCTTGCCTACGTGACTCTCTGCAGTTTACACCAACACACACACACACACACACACACACACACCTATATCTTATAGGTCCATGATGGAGAACCTATGGCACGTGTGCCACAGGTGGCATGCGTAGCCATATCATTGGGCATGTGAGCTCAGCTCGTGGGCCAGCCAGCTGATTTTTGGGCCTTCTGGGCCCACCAGAAGTAGGGAAACAGGTTGTTTCCTGCCTCCGGAGGGCCTCGGGGGTGGTGGTGGGAGGGGCCCGTTTTTCTCTCTCACCTAGCTCCAGAGCTTTTCTAGGAGTCTGGGGAGGGCGAAAACAGCCTTCCCCACCCACCCACCCACCCTCGGAGGCCCTCTGGAGGCCAGAAATGGCCCGTTTGCCAACTTCTGGAAGTTGGCAAATGGGCTGTTTTTGGCCTCCGGAGGACCTGTGGTGGGGGAGGCTGTTTTTGCCCCCCACCCCCACCCCCAGACTCCTAGAAAGGCTCTGGAGCCAGGTGAGAGAGAAAAACGGGCCTACTTGGCCATCGTGCGCCTGGAGTGGGAGGGGTGTCATGCATGCATGCGTGGGGGTGGGACCCATAGAATTATGGGTGTGGACACACATGCATGGGACGCCCCCCCCCCCCCGACACACGATGGCAAAATGGTTAGCCATCACTGTTTTAGAAAGGACATTTGGCCAATTTGTTCATTGTGTCAAAATATGTAGATGCCCCCACTGGCTCTTTTAAGGTTGGTGGGGGGGGGAGGTTCAGCTTTTTAGCCACCATATTGTCCCCTGCCTTCCTTCGATGCTGTGTAGGAACTAGGTCATGAAGAAAGATTAAATCAAATCAAACCTTTATTGTCAATGCACAACATGTGTACAATGAAAAAAGATTTTTTTTCTTCTCCGAAGAGTCAAATAGTGCCTCACTGTATTGTAAACCGACTAAGAAAAACATTTTTCCTTGCGTTTTCTCTTCCACTCATGGCAATGCCAATGTCATAACTGGAACCCTGGTGGCACAGTGGTTAGTATGCAGTATTGCAGGCTGACTCTGCCGCCTACCTGGAGTTCGATCCTGACCGGCTCAAGGTTGACTCAGCCTTCCATCCTTCCAAGGTCGGTAAAATGAGGACCCAGATTGTTCGGGGGCAATAGGTTGACTCTATAAACCTCTTAGAGAGGGCTGTAAAAATACTGTGAAGTGGTATATAAGTCTAAGTGCCATTGCTATGATTCAATATGACCACTCTCCAGTTGTCTCAGTGTCTTCTTGGTGATCGTCTCAAGTGCTCAAATTTGCCTGTCGCATCCAAAGTACGTGAAATGAAGCTCCATTAAATCAAGCTTTTATTATATTAGGGGCTATTTAATTTGGCAGCTGAAGTCACATAAGAAGACAAAAATTGATACAAGGACATGATTGAAGTGGTTTCAGAGATTGCAGTCGCTGTACTGTCTACACTCCTCATCTGTTCCTCAGCTAAATAAAACTGCCTTTTATTGGACCTTGTATGCTATTTGCCAAACGCATTTAATGTTACGGCGTCACTCACTTCTAAATAGAGTCCATAATAATTGTTGATCTCCCTCGACAGTCCTTTAGGAGTGATAACCAGGTAAACGTACATGTCTTTCTACCCATTAACAAAAACAATACATGGACAACAGATTCCATATTTCCTCTTTTGGCCTGGCACATTTTTAACTTTATTTTTATTTTTCCAAGTGTTACCGAGGCCCAACAAAAACCCGCTTGGATATTTTGGGGTGATGATCATCGCAAAGTATCTCGCTGAATGAAAAGAAGAATTTGATTTCCCCAATGGAAAAAAAAAAAGTTATTTGCCTTTCCATACCTCCAACATATTCATGTAGTTCCCGGCTTACAACTATTTGTTTAGTGACTATCAGAAGTTTAAATGGCCCTGAAAAAAGTGAGTTACAACCGATCTTTGCACTTATGACCATTGCAATTAGAACTAGTAACCAGTGGAATGACTTGCCTCCAGAAGTTGTGGGTGCTCCATCACTGGAGGTTTTGAAGAAGAGACTAGAGAGCCATTTATCTGAGATTGGCTAGGGCAGTGATGGCAACCCTTTTTGCCATCGCGTGGCAAAAACAGGGGAGCGCAGGGGGTCACGGACATGTCCACACCCATAATTATATGTGCGCCACCCCTACACATGCACACATAAGACACCCCCCCGCACTCCCCCTCCCCCCCGCTTTTGGCCCGGTGGGCCCGGTAGGCCAGTTTTTTGCTCTCATCAGGCTTCAGAGCCTTTCTAGGAGGCTGGAGGGGGGGGGGGCGAAAATGGCCTTCCCCACCCCCTTGGAGGCCCTCTG
The DNA here is from genome assembly GCA_022577455.1 of Arizona elegans. Lineage (NCBI taxonomy): Eukaryota > Metazoa > Chordata > Lepidosauria > Squamata > Colubridae > Arizona > Arizona elegans. The sequence goes on along the minus strand of JAKOOJ010000005.1, from coordinate 90,238,949 downwards.
GAGGCCCAAAATGGCCCATTTGCCAATTTCCTGTGGGACCGGAACTTGACAAAGGGGCTGTTTTCAGCCTCCAGAGGGCATCTGGGGGTGGGGAGAGAGGCCATTTTGGTCCTCCCAAGGCTCCTAGAAAGGCTCTGGAACATGAGGAGAGCAAAAAACAGACCTTCCCCACCCCCGCCAAGCCCTCAGGAGGTAGGAAGTAGCCTGTTTCCCTATTGCAGGTGGGCCTAGAAGGCCTGAAAATCAGCTGGCTGGCATGCACATGTGCCCTGGAGCTGAGTTCGTGTGCCCACCAAAATTGCTATGTGTGTGACCTGTGACGCATGCCATAGGTTCGCCATCACGGGTCTAGGGTCTCCTGCTTGAGCAGAGGGTTGGACTAGAAGACCTCCATTTCAGACAAAAGACCCCAGGACACTGCAACCATCATAAACAGGACACATTTGCCAAGCGTCTGAATTTTGATCATGTGACCACGGGGATGCTACAATGGGCATAAGTGTGAAAAACGGTCATAAGACACTTTTTTTCAGTGCCGTTGTCACTTTGAACAGTCCCTAAACGATCTGTAGTTGCATAAGTTTGTTCCACTGATGTCTTACATGAAGCCATCTGGAGCGGGAGGTACTGCTGCGAAACGGAAATCTACTTCCCCTTTTCTTAAATCAGTTCACTCTTAAGCAATAATAAGAGTGGAGTTGTGCATTTCATGAAAACAAACGAGCCCGATATATCTCACACACTTTGGCTGAATTCAACTCACTTGCGTTCTGACCACACGCACAAGACCCCAATGATTTCCCTCACCCAAAGATGTATCTTGAGAGCTTCTGTTCCATTCCTCCTCCATGCCAGGCTAACTCTTTTCTAGACCATGGCATTCTAGGGGAATTTCGTGGTCTCACCCTTGAAGTAAGTCTATGTCAACTAAAATGCCAAACCATGCCTCAGATACTTCAAACCAGTGGTGAAATCCAAACCGGTTTGCTGGCTGCGCATGCGCACTCTGCACCAAACGTGCACTGTGCACGGGCATGCGCAGTACGCATTAAAAGACTTGGGAAGGTAAGTAGAAGCAAGGGGGGATCAGCTTGGTGCGCGATTTAGCTTTGCTAGAAAACAAGATTTCCTGCTTTCTAGCAAAGCTAAACCCCGCTGCACAGCTGATCCCCCCCTGCTGTTCTATTTACCTATCCAAGCTTCCTTTAGGCGCATGTGGTGTGCATGCGCAGTACACATCAAAAGGAGGCTTGGGAAGGTAAGTAGAACAGCGAGGGGGGGGAATCAGCTGTGGTGCACAATTTAGCTTTGCTAGAACACAGGATTTCCTGCTTTCTAGCAAAGCTAAACCCCGCTGCACAGCTGATTATCAGAAATACCGGTTCAGAGGAACCGGTAGCTTTTTTAAACGACAGGTTTGACCGAACCGGTAGCTTTTTTTTTTATTACCAGTTCGCGCGAATCGGTAGCATTTCACCCCTGCTTCAGACTCCTTTGGGTTTCAAGAATTTTCTTCGGGAAACAGCAGAACTGACCAAAGGGAAATGTTTTCCAGGAAAAAAAAAACACCCAAGAAAGTCCAGTTGACTTTTGGAAGAGCACCTTCAGGCCAAAGTTCTCCAGGACATTCCACCTCAAACTGGTTAGTTTTACATGTCCCTAGTTGGTGCAGTTCCTGTCACCAAAAGCAACCAGTTATTAAATCTAATGCAGGGGTGCTATTCAGCAGGTTCTGACAGGTTCTGGAGAACCAGTAGCGGAAATTTTGAGTAGTTCGGAGAACCGGCAAATACCACCTCTGGCTGGCCTCAGAGTGGATGGGAATGGAGATTTTGCAATATCCTTCCCCCAGGAGTGGAGAGGGAATGGGGATTTTGCAGTGATCCTTCCCCTGGAGTGGGGTGGGAATAGAGATTTTGCAATATCCTTCCCCCAGGAGTGGAGAGGGAATGGGGATTTTATTTATTTATTTATTTATTATTCGTATTTCTAGGCCGCCCACTCTCCAAGGACTATGGGTGGCTTACAACAAAGACAGTATACTAAATAGCATATTGCCCCCAACAATCTGGGTCCTCATTTTACCCACCTCGGAAGGATGGAAGGCTGAGTCAACCTTGAGCCGGTGAGATTTGATCCGCTGATCTGCTGAAGTAGCTGCAGTACAGCACTCTAACCACTGCACCACCTCAGCTATTTTTAATGGGTGGGAAAGGGGATTTTGCAGTATCCTTCCCCTGGAGTGGGGTGGGAATGGAGATTTTGCAATATCCTTCCCCTACCATGCCCCACCAAGCCACACCCAGAGAACCGGTAGTAAAAAAAATTGGAATTCCACCACTGATCTAAAGGCATGATTACTTTTTAATACTAATACATTTTTCACACGGATTTATTTCGTTTCTGAAATAAATAAAACCTCCCCCCCCCCAAAAAAATCCCATTTTTGGGGTTGCTTATTTTCAGATTTCCTTTATAGAACATTGCAAGCTTAACGTTCAGCTGCCACGATATGCACACATTCAGAAACCCAGAAGGAGGTAAATCCTTTTCCAAAAGAAAAATACACTTAACCCCTGTGAAAGAGGAAAGCTGCCCTGGCTTGTGATTATTTAAGTTCTACTTCCCCATATGAGGTCTCTCCCAGAAGCCATTACTTTAGCCTTTTTCATAAATCATTTTTAATGTCTCTTGGCTACGGTAAGATGAAGTGGTCTGCAGCGCCTGCCATAATGCAATTGATGCTGAGGCTGAAAAATAGCACTGTCTGCAAAAAAAAAAAAATGAACTTGAGCCGACATTCAGCTTCATTTCACACACTTTATAAGGACTGAGATTAACCAGATACTAAGAAATGGGGGCAATTTGCCTCTTTCTTCCCTCCCTCCTTTCTTTCCTTCCTTCCTTCTTCTCCGTCCTCTTTTTCTTCCCTTCCCTTCCTTTCCTCCCTCCTTCCCTCCCCTTCCTCCCTTCCTCCATCCCTTTCCTCCCTCCCTCCCCCTCCTTCCTTCCTTCCTCCTCCTTTCCTTTCTTTCCCTTTCCTTCCCTTTCCCTTCTTTCCTTCCTCCTTCCTTCTTCCTTCTCCTCCCTTCTTCCTTTCCCCCTCCCTTTCCTCCCTCCCTCCCTTTTCTCCTTCTCCCTCCCTTCTCCTTTCCTTCCTTCCTTCCTCCGTCCTCCTTTCCTTTCTTTCCCTTTCCTTCCCTTTCCCTTCTTTCCTTCCTCCTTATTTCTTCCTTCTCCTCCCTCCTTCCCTTCCCTTCCTCCCTCCCTCACTTTTCTCCCTCCCCCTCCCCCTCCTTTTCTTCCTTCCTTATTCTTCTCTCTCCTCTTTTCCTTACCTTCTCTTTTCCTTCCCTTCCTCCCTCCCTTTCCTCCCTCCCTCCCTTCCCCCTCCCCCTCCTTCCTTTCTCCCTTTCCTCCCTTCTCCTTCCCTTCCCTTCCCTTCCCCTTGATTCCCTTTCTTTTTCTTCCTCCTTCCCTTCCCTTCCCTTCCCTTCCCTTCAGTCTTCAAAGAGTAGAATGCCAGCATAAGCGAGAGCACAAATGGTTTCCTTCTAGATGTCTAAAGTTGAAGAAAATTGAGCTGGTTAACATTTGGTGTGCTGTGACTACATACATGAAAATAGTTCTATATGTTTGTGCACATCCTTTTGTGTCCTTACGTTTGTGTATGGGGTTTGCAACTATATATACAGGTAAGTTTAAAAGACACCTCTTTTTTTTAATTCATACATATAAAACCTTGGTAAGCCCCCATTTGGAATGCTGCACCCAGTTTTGGTCCCCCCCCCCAATATAAAAAAGATGTGGAGACTCTAGAAAGAGTGCAAAGAAGAGCAACAAAGATGATGAGGGGACTGGAGGATAAAACATCTGAAGAACGATTGCAGGAACTGGGTTCGTGTAGTTAAAGGAAAAGAAAGAATAGGGGCAACATGATAGCTGTCTTCCAATATTTGAGGGGCTGCCACAAAGAAGTGGAGGTCACCCTATTCTCCAAAAACATGAAGGCTGGACAAGAAACAACGGTTGGAAGCTAACCAAAGAGAGAAGCAACAAGAACTAAGGAGAAATTTCCTGACACTGAGGACAATTGACCAGTAGAACAACTTGCCTTCAGAAGTTGTGGGTGCTCCATTACTGGAGGCTTTTAAGAAGAGACCGGACAGCAATTTGTCTGAAATAGTATAGGGTTTCCTGCTTGAGAAGGAGTTGGACTAGAAGACCTCCAAGGTCCCTCTCAATTCTGTTATTCTTCAGTCATTATAGTCTGCAATGAAGGAAGATCTGTGTAAAAAGAGAGTCCATCAACAAGCAAACACACAAGAGAGAGAGAATGAGTGTATGTCTATATGCAGAACAGTAAAGAACAATTGGAGAGAGTTTTTTTTAAATAATAATAATAATAATAATAATAATAATAATAATAATAATAATAATAATTTTATCATTTCTTTTTATTCCTTGCACCATGCAACTAAACTATTAATAGGTGATTTTCTGATGTATCTTTGTTTAGTTGGAAAGTATTTTGCCCCAAAGAAAAACACAGAACGTTGTGCTCAGTTTATTAAAATTAAAAGTTAAAGAAGTCAACATACTAGAGAGTTAACTAGAAGTTAACATACTAGAAAACTTACATGTTTGTGGAGATTTTTAATCATCCAGGTCATGGTTGCCCCAAAGATGCTTTTTTCAAAAGGCAACTGGATTTTCTTTGTTTTTCCTTGAAGACGTTTCGCTTCTCATCCAAGAAGCTTCTTCAGTTCTGACTCACTCAGTCACTGGACAGTCTGCGGAATGCTGGAAATGTGGGTTTGAGCATGGCACCTATTACCATCAATGATGGACGTGCCCGAAAGCAGTAGAATTCTGGGGGAAGATAAAAAAAAATGGCTGAATGAGATTTTAAATCAAAAGATCGAATGACGACCAGAGACATGCCTGCTCGGCTCCAAACCAGAAAGTATTAAAAGAGACTTATGGTATCTTGCATTACACATCATCACAGCGGTGAGATTGGCGTACGCTCAACTTTGGAAAAATCAAAATATCCCATCAGAGGAAGCTATTATAAAGAAGATTTTAGACTGTGCGGAAGCAGATAAATTGACCAAAAAATTAAAAGACAGAGACCAAACACAAATATGTTTATCTTGGGAAAAATTCCATAGGTGGCTAGAGAAGAGGAAAATATAACCCAAATTAGATGAGGAATTATATCTATTGAGAAACTTATATTATACAAGTAAAGTGAGGTCGGATAGACCTAATTGTTTTATAAAGAAATGCAAGATGTTCTGTCTTCTCCGGATTATAATATAGATATACAGTACCGAATACTAGGTTATTAAGGTACTGCTTATAGGTATGCTTGCTTTTTTTTGTTTGTTTGTTTGTTTGTTGCTGTTGTGTTGTCTTGTTTGTTATTTATATGATGTGTTGTTCTTTTTTTGTTTTTAATGGAAAATGTAAATAAAGATTATTTTTTAAAAAGAAAAAAAGAAAAACAAAGAAAGCCCAGTTGCCTCTTGGAAAAAAAGCATCTTTGGGATTAGAAAAACAAAAGAACTTTCAACTTTCCTAATTACTGCAAATTTTCAAGGCATGAGGTTGGATCTGGACTATACAACCCAATAGAACCACCATTTCTTATTCCAAGTATTTTTCTAAAAAATTGTGTTTTGAAGGCCGTGGGTTCAGTGACAGGCAGAGTGCCCAAATGGGTTTCTCCTGGATGATGACGGCTTGTAGCGATGATGGTTTATGAAACAATTCCCCCCCCCCCCGCACCATGCTCTCCCCATCTTCCCAGCTTGCCACCTCATCTCCTCATGTCTCCTTTCCTGCTTCTTTCCTCCTTCTGCAGATCCCTCATCCTGGCAACACTGATCAATCCCATAGCTCCATGCCTCAAGGTTTGCACGTCCCTCATCCCAGCAGCCAGTCAGGGCAGCCATTACATCACAGTGGTCCCCCGACTCAGCCATCCCGGCAGCCGACCCAGGCCGCTTCTAGCAACCATCCTCACACCGATATGGCTTTTAACCCCTCGACAGCTTTAGAAGCTCAACCTGGTGGGCAGGGGACATCTGACATGCCGGAACCTTCGCTGGATGTAAGTCTGTGTCATTCTGTCATCTGCTTCCCTTCACAGTGCATTCAAGGTCAGAAAAGATGGAAGGAAGGATACCTCCTACCATCAGGGGTCTCCAACTTTAGCTGATTTGTGGACTTCAATTCCCAGAATTCCTCAGCCAGCTATGCTATGTCAGCTGTGAGCCGCAGTGGTTAGAGTGCAGTACTGCAGGCTACTTCTGCTGACTGCCGGCTGCCTGCAATTTGGCAGATCGAATCTCACCAGGCTCAAGGTTGACTTTCCATCCTTCCGAGGTGGGTAAAATGAGGACCCAGATTCTCGAGAGCAAGAGACTGACTCTGTAAACCACTTAGAGAAGGTTGTAAAGCACTGTGAAGTGGTATGTAAGTCTAAGTGCTATTGCAATGCTGGCTGAGGAATTCTGGGAGTTGAAGTCCTCAAGTCATGAAGTTGCAAAGGTTAGAGAGCCCTGGCTTACATAGTCTACGCCCAAATATTGGTTAGGAATTAGCTGGGGCAAGCCAAGCCTGTTTGGGTTAATTTGTGGTCCCATCTACCGTGCTGCGACAGAAAATATCTGTTAAATATTGTTAAAACAATATTACGAATGGATAGACAATTGAGAACTGGACAGGGAAGTTAAGAAGAGCTGATATGCATGAAATTCAAATTCATTCTGTGCTTGCTCCTCATTTCCTCTCTGGCAATAAACTTCAGGGACATGACCTCAGGCCAATGGAAATTGTGGCTTGTTATAAAATCTCTGATTGATTAACAGGTCTGAAAGATAACTTCTTGATAACATCTGTGGAGATTCTCATTTATCCAGGTCACTGTTGTTCCATAAGTGCTTTTCCAAAAGGCAACTGGACTTCCTTGGGGTTGTTTTTTAAAAAAAAAAAAACTGAAGAAGCTTCTTGGATGAGAAGCAAAATATTTTCAAGAGAGAAAAATCAAGGAAGTCCAGTTGCCTTTTGGAAAAGCACCTTTGGGATAATGTGATACTGATAACATTCTTCTGTTCTTAAAGGTAAAGGTAAAGGTTCCCTTCGCACGTATGTGCTAGTCGTTCCCGACTCTAGGGGGCGGTGTTCATTTCCGTTGCAAAGACGAAGAGCCAACGCTGTCCAAAGACTTCTCTGTGGTCATGTGGCCGGCATGACTAAATGCTGAAGGTGCACAGAGCGCTGTTACCTTCCCACCAAAGGTGGTCCCTATTTTTCTACTTGCATTTTTTATGTGCTTTCGAACTGCTAGGTTGGCAAAAGCTGGGACAAGTAACAGGAGCTCACCCCATTATGTGGCACTAGGGATTCAAACCGCTGAACTGCCAACCTTTCAATCGACAAGCTTAGAGTCTTAGCCACTAAGCCACTATGTCCCTTCTTCTGTTCTTAGAGGGCTTTATATTGATAGAAGGACATGAATCTGATTTTTGGGTTATTTCTCCTCTATCACCTACCATATTCAGAAGTGTCTTCTATCCTCTATAGAGGCATTTTGAGGTCCATAACACGGTTCTTCTTTAAACATTAGTGCAGATAGAGCAGCTCAACTCTTGTTGCATATATGAACATATTCATGTAGCTTTCTTGATAACAGTAATGGAAATTGTTTAACATTGTCTTATTTCAGGATATTTTCACTGCTTCCCAATCTACCTGCTAAGCCTGAAGTTAATCAGCTCAGCTTAATAAAGCTTCACTAAAGTTGCAATCTTTTATCTGAATTCCAAACTAAGGAATTAGACTGGCAGAGTGACAAGAAGCCAACAAGGTTAAGACCTTGTTCGTTTCATTGACTTAATTCTTGCGAACGCAGCCCATAGCAAAAGAAGAATGTAAGGAAGCCACAATTGTTTTTAAAAAAATACCTTCTGTGCAGATTCACCAATTGTTCAAAGATGAAGGATTGGACTTTAAAGAGACGTGAACTAGGACACGAAGCTGTGAACTCACCCTATTGGTCTTAAAGGGATGTGGTTGCTCAGCGGTTAAAGATGCTGAAAGCTGACAGCCTCGGTTTGAGATCCGTATGCTGCACGATGGGCTGAGTTCCCATTCATTGCTCCAGCTCCTGCTCACCTAGCAGTTTAAAAACATGCAAACGCAAATAGATTAATAGGTACCACTTTGGTGGAAAGGTAACAGCATTCCATGCAACTTGGTGTATAGTCACAGGCCGGGCAAATGACCACGGAAGTGTCTTGGGACAACACTGGCTCCCTCAGCGAGGAAGCAGAGATAAACATCACCACCCTAGAGTTGAAGACAACTGGACAGGGAAAACATTTAAGAGACGAGGTGGCACTGTGGTTAGAGTGCAGTACTGCAGGCTACTTCAGCTGACTGCTAGCTGCAGTTCAGCAGTTCAAATCTCACAGCGCTGGCTCTTTAGCTTTGAAACAGAGATGAGCACCACCCCGAGTCGAGAACAACTAGCGCAAATGTGTGACAGGAACCTTTACCTTTACTCCTGCAGCTAGTATATTTAATGTTGTGTAATGTTTGCTATGTCCAGCTAGGTGGCAGCATATAGTTAACTTTAGATTTGACCGGCCAGTTTTCTTTCAGGCTGATCTGGTGAAAAAAATGTCGAGTAAGTTAGATCCTTTCCGGCCTCAGATAGAACCCTGGGAAATTCCAGAACTACAAGCTAGGAAACTGGGAGAAAGACATCATGGGGGAAAAAAAAGGCAATGTAGCATTCAAAGCAACTACATGGACATGTTCATAAAGTTATTAAGAGTTACGTTAACTCTAAAGCAGGTTTATTATTTGTCTGTGCTTGCTAAGATGCAGTCGTATCATAATTTGGCGTGGATGAAAGTCACTCGTCCTTGTGATGAGCTGGGGCAAAATTATTTGTAAGCAAAGAGTGTGGATGGGTTTTTTCCCCCATAAATAAGAAAGTTAGCCGAAGAGTTGGGGGAAAAAAAGGTTGACATACAAGACTTTTTAGGAGGGAAAATTATTCAAAATATGTGAATGGAAGCACCCATGTAAGTAAACACCACTCTTTCAGTTCACATCTGTGCGTTCAGATAAGATTGTTCAAGCTATCTAAACTGTGACAAATATCTGTGGCATTTGGAAGAGAAAACGGTGTAATGTAATTTTTTATACTTCTGATGCTGGCAAAATCAAACATTTAACAGTGTTTTCATTCAGGAAGCCTCACGTTTCATTTCATCAAACTCCAGAGTGTGGGATGTCCTGAATAAATGGATCAGACAAGCTACATGATATTAGTTAATTAGACAGCAGTGTTCGGTTTTATTTGTTCTGTTAATTGATGAACCCTTGCAAAATTGAATTTTTTGAAGACTTTCTCCCACTAAATTTTGAGTTTAAACATGCCTGAATACAACTAGGAAAGGACATTGGCTTTAAGAAAACCATAGTAGAAATATTTATATATATATGATTTGTTACCTGGGTGTGTAATTGTATTTGCTGGTAATCTGACCGTTGCACTGAAAAAACGCTGATGGCCACTGCTAAACATTTTTGACTGCCAGCTTAGTTTATCAAGCACATTTATTTCTGAGACTGGGTAGATGAATCCTAGTTGAAGACTAGAACATACCTAATAAAAGGCATATCTTAGGACAGATGAGCAGAAGTCTTAGTGCAACTTCATCTGTCTGTTTTATGGACACGAGGAAGTAAATATACAAAAGGTCCTTCTGATGAAGAGTTTCCCTAAATATGCAATTTGGGGAGAAAGGTCTCAGCTAGCATTTTCCATGGAAGGCTCTTTATGTGCATGGACAAATTATGTGGTTGTGTGCAAGAGACAAAGATGCTCAAAGAGCCATTTCTGGTTGGCTTCCATCAGTGAAGGCCCCATGGCAGGTCAACGTTCTATTGTCATTTAGTGGCATTGAGCGTCTCTGTCAATGCTTTAGAAGTTGCATCTTCCAACTGACATGGGCCATGGATGCCTGCACACTTGACAAGAGCTTCACCACCTGTCTTCTCTTTCTGTTGTAGCTACTTCCCGAGCTCACAAACCCTGACGAGTTACTTTCCTATTTGGATCCTCCTGACTTACCAAGCAATAGCAACGATGACCTTCTCTCTCTTTTTGAGAACAACTGAAGCCTTCTTCATTTCACTCCCAACCCACCTTCCTCCCGTTTGACACATCCGTAGCTTCACAGCGAGGAATCGCGAGTAACTCTTTCCCACGAGGTCAAGCTCGCCGCTCGAGCGTTACAGCAGCACACACACACTCCTTCCCGTCTTCACCTCGGACCTGCTTGAGTCCCACGTTTGGGTGGTGGCAGTGAAGAGAAGCAAGAGGACAATCTGAGGATTAACCTCTTAGACTGCCTGGCCACATCCCAGACCATTGTGGGAAAAAAACCTCACACTCTTCGGGCTGGTTCGCAGACCGAAAGAGTGGATGACTTGTTGGGATATCTAGCAAGGAACATCCCAGCCACTCTCAGCAAGGAAAGAAAGCAAAGGACAACAGGTCCATCCTTGACCAGTTTCAGAGTGTCTTTCCAACCGGTGTTCTTCCATCCATGCGTTTCCTTCCTTTGGCTGTAATGTCTGTTCCACTCAGTCCTCTCCAAGTTATGCAGATTCCAGTCTACCTGTCGGACGAAATAAGGACAACCGTTGGCAGCACAGTTCAGACTCGGAACTCGAAAAATACCAAAAAGCACAAAGAAATCAGTCATGTCACAAGTATGGTACACATACAACACGTGTCAGAGGGAGACATCAGACAGTGGGGCTTTTCCTCCCACCCCATGGTCCTGTGAAATCTCCAAGTTGTGGCAAGCATGGGGGTTTTTTTCCTAGTCAATTGTAGCATCTTTGATTTGATTTAATCACTCTTGTGGGCAGAACAACACTTTCCCTTTACACAACGTGTTGTGGTCCGACGTCTCGTGTTTTTTTTTTCCGATAAACGCTTTCTCTCCATTGATTGTCTTTTTTGGGTAATCGAATGGCCAGTCCCTGGAAAAAAAAGGAAAAGGACAGAAAAATGGGAAAAAGGCGAGAACCTTTTTTTTTTGCATAGGAAATAAGAAAACCTTGCAAAACATTAGCCGTGAGAACATTCTCTTTTCTTTACTTGGTCAGTTTTAAAAAATGCTCGGTTCCTACCGAAAACAGGAAAGGGGAAGGGACAGGAAATAAAGGCCACCTAGCAAAGTGACGGAAAAGGTTCAAAGTCAAGATGGCCACCATAACCAGGTGATCGAAACTCTACTCCCTTTTTAACCTGCAGGGTGCGGAATGGGACAACTCACCACAGCCAACCTACCCACCACAGGACCAGTTGTTGCAGGACCATTCAATAATTCAATTGGAAGCTTTTAAAATAATTTTAAAAAAAAAATTATAATTTTTTGTCATTCACATTTCATGTTATCCCTTCTTGGGCATCTTTTCCTTTAATGATTCTGTTCCACCATTTCTTCAATATTAGTGTAACTCTTGTCCCGTGGAGAATTTGTCTCGCAGTGAGTTGGCCATTATGTGCTAAAAGCGGTGGGAGCGCGGGGTGCGTGTGTCATGCACATGTGTGCCCACACCCATAATTCAATGTGCCCTGCCCCCCCGCACATGTGCACGTGACCCCCCCCCCCGCCCTCCCCCTGCTTTTGGCACATGATAGCACGGTGGGCCTGCAGGCCTGTTTTTTGCCAACTTCTGGTGGGCCCCAAAGGCCTGTTTTTCATTCTCCCCAGGCTACAGAGCTTTTCTAGGAGCCTGGGGAGGGTGAAAACAGCCTTCCTCATCTTCCCGGAGGCCAGAAACGGCCCGTTTCCTGACTTCCGGTGGGCCCAGAAGGCCTGAAAATCAGCTGGCCAGCTCATGCATGCGCACCATAGCTGAGCTAAGACAACGCTCATATGCCCACCGATATGGCTCAGAGTGCTACCTGTGGCATGCGTGCCATAGGTTTGCCATCACAGTCCTAGACCTTACAGGGTGGAAGCAGGATAAGTTTGTTTGTTTTTTAAAGTGGTAGGTTTCCATTACATCACAGCTAAAATCTTGACTGTTTTGTCTGACCAGATGTCCCTGTCCACTTAATCCAAATCAAGGATTTGAGGAATTGAAACAGGCGTTTATATTCAGAGAAACACCAAATAACCCTAAGTGCTTTCCAGGCTGTGTTGTCATTCATCCTTTTGATCTTGTGTTTTATCATTTTACCTGACAGCACCTCTCCCTCTTTCTTTCTTTCTTTCTTTCTTTCTTTCTTTCTTTCTTTCTTTCTTTCTTTCTTTCTTTCTTTCTTTCTTTCTTCTTCATTTTTTTTTTAAATGTAGATTTCTAAGGATATTGGGCGGATAAAATTAAGTCATTCTGCTGCAATTTTCCTGCCAATTCCCATGCTGAATGCTTCACTGTATTTGTGGTTCTCCCTCAGTTGCTTCCTTCCTGCATGAGCTTCCAGTCACTTCTGAGCCCACTCTTGTGCTGTCGTCCTCTTTTTATAAATTATGTACAGTAAACTATGTGTTTAAGAAAGTGCATGTGTGCCAACTCTGCTCTGTCGCGGGCCAACATTTCAACATCTACTTTCTGTGTACAGATATTGCTTTCCTTCCTTCCTTCCTTCCTTCCTTCCTTCCTTCCTTCCTTCCTTCCTTCCTTCCTCTAATTCCTTTGTCACTTCCTCTCCTTTCCTTTGTCATAGGCTTAATAAATAAATTTTCCTTCCTTTCTGCCTCTCCTCTTCCTGACTCCTTCCTTCCTTCCTTCCCTCCCTCCCTTCTTCTTTCCTCAATCTCCTACATCCCTTTCTCCTTTCCCTTGCTATTGGCTAAATAAATAAATCTCTTTTTCCTTCCTTCCTCTCTCTAATTCCTTCCTTCCTCTCCTCTTCCTGACTCTTTCCTCCCTTCCCTCCCTGCCTTCTTCCTTCCTCAATCTCCTACATCCCTTTCTCCTTTCCCTTGCCATAGACTAAATAAATAAATCTCTTTTTCCTTCTTTCCTTCCTTCCTTCCTTCCTTCCTCTCCTCTCTCTAACTCGTCCCTCCCTCCCTCCTCAATCTTTTTCATCCCTTCCTCTCTTTTCTCTCCCTTGCCATAGGCTAAATAAATAAATCTCCTTTTCTTCCTTCCTTCCTTCCTCTCCTCTCTCTAATTCCTCCCTCCCTTCCATCTTAAAAAAAAATCACAATTGCTCCCTTCCTTGTCCAGAATCAACAGAAGGCTGTCAGATCTAGGCCAGGGATTCTCTGGCTTGTTGGTTTCCATGTGTAAGTTCTGTCATCATCTTCTCAATGAATGGCATGAAAAAAGAAAAACTGTGCATCCATCCTGCGTTTGTTCTCTCCGCTGAAGTCAGGCTTGTAAATTCTTGGAGCATTTGTTCTACCGCCACTGCTGTATATGCAGATTGAGATATATATGCACATAGATATAGATATCTCTATATCTCTCCTTTTATATATATAGATATATAGATATGTGCTAACCCACAGCATCTTGCTGTCGCTAAACAGGAAATGGCAGTTTTAGTTCCTTTATTTTTTCCAACAGAAGTGTTGACTTTTAAAAAAATATTTTACGCAGACCTGTTCTTACGTTTTACTTTTGCTCCAGTTCTCTCTCTCTCCTCCCCTCTCTCCCCACCTCTCTCCCTCTCTCTCTCTCTCTCTCGTTTTAAAAAAGAAAAAAGTGGTGTTCATTATGCAAAATCAATTATTTTAAGAATCAATATTGTAAATCTCTTTTGTGAATATTTTAGCCTTGTCATTGATTATAATAGCCAACACTTTTTTTAACTTGTGTTTTTAAAATACATAAGAGGGAATGGCCTTTTCCTTTCTTTCCTTCCTTCCTTCCTTCCTTCCTTCCTTCCTTTCCTTTCCTTTCCTTTCCTTTCTTTCTTTCCTCCTCCTCCTCCTCCTCCTCCTCCTCCTCCTCCTCCTCCTCCTTCTTCTTCTTCTTCTTCTTCTTTTGCTTTCTTTCTCCCCTCCATCCCCAGTTAAAAGTTCTTGAACTAAGGGAGCATTTAATTTTCTTTCTTTCTTTCTTTTTTAATATAAATTAGCCCCTATCTGTTTGCAAATCCATATCATCCATCAGTCCCATGTGATAAGGGGCCACACATGCACACACAAAAGAGCAAGAATTATGACTGTCACCTGCTTTATAGACATATATTTTATTATTATTATTTTTAAAGATCCTTTTTAAAATACATCTGAGAATTATGCTTTATCCACACCTAGGAGAGAAGAAATGGGGGAGCAGGATAAACCCTGATATCTGATATACATTACAGTGCTTGGGGCTGTAGATGACAAATCATGAAGATAGAAGTGCGGGAGGTATTTCTTTTTAAAAAAATATAAGATATTTCCTCAAATTTATCCATCCTTATTTGTGATCACTGAACATCAGGCACAGCTATGTCTGGTTGCCCAAAACAAGCTAAAAAATTGCCATTTTTTTATGTCAGTCAGAAGACACTGAGTATCTTCAGCTTAATGGATGCAATTTGTTGGAGGCCAATCTTAAACCATAGACAGTGTTATGTAATTCTTCAAAATGGCCCCTTTATTATTAAGCACATATCTGTTCCAACAAGTGCTTTCATTCGTTTGTTTTTTTTTTAACCCTTCTTGCTTTTCCGCGTAACTGAAACCAAATTATTTTAAAGCAGGTGTGTTGAAGGAAGGGTTTGGCTCATAGAGATTTAGATAAAAGCCTCTAAAAAGTTACTACTATTATTATTACTATTTTTTGGAAGCATGATAGGAGGGAAAACATCTACAACTGAGGAAATTATTGGTATGAGGCTTCCCATTATTTGAAGGTTTATTATTTCCTCAAATAACAGAAATTCAATCTGCACTGGGGGCAGGGTTCAACGAGTTATGTTGCTTTGGTCTGCAAAAAAAGGAGAAGCCTATTTATTGAAAACACAGAATCTCTGTGGCTAAATTGATGGATAGGATACGGATTTGATTGAAAGAGCGCGCTTTGCAAAAAAAAATCAGCCTAGAAAGCCCTGCAACTTAACACACACAAACGCACAAACACAAACCCACAAATAGACACCAATGATTCATCAGCAATATTGTATTGCTTTAGGCTGGGGGGAGATAAAATAAATAAATAAATTACACTGCCATCCTGTTAAAATACAGAGAATATCTGCTAAAACAGTGTGGAGTTAAGTCCTCAAAAGTCAGTCCTGTTAACATTCAGTGCAACTTTGAAGAAATATAAGTTATGGCCTTAATGAGGGTTGCTTTTGTGTGTGTGTGTGTTGAAAAGCAAATTTATATAGTGTTTTGAGTTTTTTTTTTCCCCACACACACACAATTTGTTGTTTTAGGGGCATTTTATTTGAGTTTTCAACTTTTTTAAATTTTCCCAATAGTTGGAAAAGCATACACAAAGATTTATAGCTCTACTGCCAAGGCATTGTTATTATTGTTGTTATTGTTATTATAGGATGATAACACACACACACACAGAGAGAGAGAGAGACACAACACACACACTCACACACACTCACTAATGTTTGCAGTGGAGACTCCAAGGGACATCTGTACATATGTAAATGGGAAATAGAGACATGTTAACAGAAATGCATTCATTTTCCTTGGATTGTGTATTGTTTTTATTTTACAGGAAAAAAAAAAAGCTTGAAGAACCATCTTATCTGGGAAATGAATCCTGTTCGTTAGCGTTTGTGAAGTCTCCACCTTTGTTTCATTTCTTGTAATATACTCTGAATCTTTTGTGGGGAAAAATTGCTTTTGTTTTGTTTTTTGTTTTACCTTCATGTAATAATTAGCTTCAGTGTATTAGTCTTTATCACCTGTGTATTTTTAGGGTGCTACGGAAAAAAAATGAAGAAAATAAGGGGATTAAATAATAATAATAATAAAAAAGATTGTAACCAAATTCATACTTTGTACAATTTTTTGATATTGTGATCCGAACGAGAATAAAAAAAGTACAATCTGAATTAACATGCAAAAATGGCCATTTGTCTTTGTTTGTACATTGTATGTACAGTACAACTCCAGTCATTTCATACTTTAAAACTGGTCAGAAAAAAAAAAGAATTGTGATTTTTAGTCTTGCAAAAATTGTATGTAGTTAGATGATGTGACAAACCTAATATTTATCTAATAAATATGTATTCGAATGAAACCTGTATATTAGGTGTTCATGTCGTTATTTTGTATTTAAAAATCAGATTGATTATTGCTAGACGTTTATATATACTTTCTTGTAACACTGAAAGTACGCTCATTTTTGCTCATGTTACTTTTCTTTTCCTAAATAAATTTGGAAAAAATTATGGACTCATCATTGGGCAGCTGTTTTGTACATCTCGAGCTTCTGTTTCTGATGTTATATCAAGAAAATATATATATATATTGTACGACACTACAACTAGTCTTTGACTTAGAACGACAATTGAGCCCAAAATTTGGTCTGCTAAGAGAGACTGTTGTTAAGTGAGTTTTGCCCCATTTTGCAACCTTTCCTGCCACTGCAGTTGTTAAGTTAGTCACACAGTCATTAAGTCAAAGAGCCTTGGTAGTACAGTGGTCTAAGGCACCTGTTATTAAGCTGGTTATTAAGACCAGCTGCCTGCAATTACTGCAGGTTTGAATCTCGCCAAGGCTCAAGGTCGACTCACCCTTCCATCCTTTCTAAGGTGGATAAATTGAGGACCCAGTTTGTGGGGGCAATAAGCTGACTTTGTATAAATGTACAAAAGAATGAAGGCTATTGCTTAGCGCATTGTAAGCCGCCTTGAGTCTCCGGAGAAGGGCGGCATATAAATCAATTTTTTTAAAAAAAAGTGAATCTGGCTTTCGCCAGTGACTTTGCTTGTCAAAAGGTCACAAAATGGAATCCTGTGACCTCGGGATACAGCGACCGTCATAAATACGAGTCGGTCGCCGAGCGTCTGAATTTTGATCGTGTGACTACTGCAATGGTCGTTAAGTTGAAAAAGAGTTCAGAAGTCACTTTTTTTCAGTTCCGTTGTAACTTTGAATGGTTACTAAACAAACTGTGGTAAGTCAAGGGCTACCTCTATTCCGCCTTTACAGTCAAATAAATTTAATTATGCAGTGCAGGAATTCTCAAAATTGGCCAAGTCACATCCTCTAAAATGATGAATTGTTCTTTTCAGCCTGTCTCTCTGCACAAAATGTGTGGTTCTGTTCAGAGGTGGGTTTCACATTTTGTTGCTACTGGTTCGCTGTGTGCACACACACTCACTTCGTGTGTCTGCGCACCTTCCGCACATGTACCCAGGCTTCTGCGCATGCACTTTGCTCGCACACACATCTTCCACACATGCGCCCGGCTTCAAAACCGTGCCCAAATAGGATGGCATAGATCCAGGGTTGGTGGGCGGGCCCATCCACAAGCTCTGTTATCGGTTCACCCAAACCAGTACGAACCGGCTGAATACCACCTCTGGTTCTGTTGGATTTTAGCTTAGGCAAGAAATAAACAGATTGCTTTACTAACACTAACCCTAATCCGCAACCCTAACTTCCTAAACTAAAATTGTTTCTTCATTATAAACGAGCAAAAAAGTAAATCAAATGTTCCTGCAGGTACATTGCATTTTTAAACTTCTGTCTTCTTCCAGTCTGCTACGCTTAATAGTTGTGAGACAAGGAACAGTTTCAAGCATTGACTCACTCCAAAAGTCCTCTTGTTGGTTTGGATAAAGTGGGAAAAATCTCCTTTTCTTACAAATCTCCCAACAATGATATTTCTAAAATCAATACATTCTAACATTCTAGCGCATCTTTTCTAACTTTCGAGTTTTAAAATGGATGTAAACAAAGAGGGGTTTGTTTAACCCCTTTAAGGTTAAAGAATCTATAAAAGCATAGTGAATTTTGTTAACAGAAATGAGGATTGTCAATAAAGATTAATAAGGGCAAATATTATCTTGGATCTTTTTCCAAGTCGTACTTTTTGTTGAAGTCAAAGATATTTTTAGAAAAGAGCTGCAAGTCCAAAATGCCAAGAAATGCACTGCCTTCTTATGGTCCTTTTCAAAGTTTTGTTTTCACAGCTTAGACCAGGTGTCAGCAACCTGCGACTCCGGAGCCACATGTGGCACTTTGGGCCCTCTGCTGTGGCTCCCTGTTGGGTGATCCCACCACTGGCTGGGCCAGCCCCTCACCCTCCCCTCCCAGTCACTCCTCACCTGGCCTGAAAAGGTAAGGACGACAGGGGGTGATGGAAAAGTGGCTGGGGCAAAGACAGAGATACAGAGAGAGGGGGAGACAGAGAGACATAGAAAGATACAGAGAGGGAGTCGTGGAAGTGAGTGATGTCGAGTTGGCCACGCCCACCCAGGTTTTGTGGCTCCCGGTGTTTTCTGTGGGAAACAGGTCCAAACGGTTCTTTGAGTGTTTAAGGTTGCAGACCCCTGGCTTAGACCATTGAGAAGACCACTGCTAGAGCTACGGCAATCTCCGGAGTTGTAGAAATATCCTACTCTTTCATGATGTGGTTTTACATTTCACAGAGTCTTCATCCTTTATACCTCTTTATGTCTCCAACGCACTGCTAATCCCAAATTTGAAACCCCAGTTGGGGTGGGGGAACACCACATGGTGACCACCTTCAAATCTTCATCATCAGCAGTAAATTGATTCACATGTTTTGGTGAGGGAGAAGTTCCCTGAGGATGGGTTCCAGCACGAACCCAAAAACTCAGAAGATCCAGGTGACTGAGCCAGATTAGAACCTGCAACATTATCCTGGGACATGTATATTTCCCTTCATTTGTGAGTAAGCTTATTCCTTGTGCAGCTTGAAGTTCCTTTCCTCTTGCAAAGGTTAAACATTAACCCAGAGTTTATAAAAGCTAATACACAAATAATTATAAAGGTTAAACATTAACCCAGATTATTTATTTCCTTTTTTAAAAAAATTATTTATCCATTTGTTTTCCCTTAAACATACATACCGTATTTTCCGGCATATAAGACCACTTTTTAACACATGAAAATCTTCTCAAAAGTCGGGGGGGGTCATTGTATACGCCGGGTGTCCTTCTCCTGTAACCAGGCAGACCAGCCCAAAAGGCTCTGACGAGCCTTAAATGGCTCTGGCGATCTGCTAATCAGGCAACTCAACTGGGATCGCCAGAGCCATGTAAAAGAAAAAAAGTTTTCTCCCTCCAGCTTGCTTACCTTAGCTGCTAGTCGCAACACTTGCCTTGCTTCGCTTGCCTGAATCCATTTCATCAGCAAGCCATTCCCTGCCTGCAATCAAGCAGGCAGGGAGTTGTGGACTTCAACTCCCAGAATTCCTCAGCCAGCAAAACAAAGCTGGCTGAGAAATTCTGGGAGTTGAAATCTACAAGTCTTAAAGTTGCCAAGGTTGGAGACCCCTGTTCTATTGGGTAAGTTTTTTTCCCCTTTGGGATCTTTAAAAAAAAATAGTTAATTGGGGTTTTTTTTAGTTGTTCTTTTTTAGACCTAGCCATTTAAAGTTTAGGAAGTTTTAAATTTAGCTTTCATATAAAAATAAAAATAAAATAAAATAAAATAATATTTGTGCTGCTTTCTGAGATTTAGTGTGTTTTTGTAGTGTTTCAGTCTAACTACACAAACACACAAAATCTCACAAAGCTGTATATGGAATTTTGTGTGTGTAAAGTGTGAAAGTTGGGTTTTTGGGCTTTTTGTGGCTGTGTGAGGTTCTTGCTTGTTGCAGGGGCCATTTTGGGTCTAGCACAGCTGCTTTTACATTGTGGGTGAGCCAGTTGTGTTGTGTTGTGTTGTGTGTGTGTAAGGGTGTGAAAGTTGTTTTTTTGGGCTGTTGATGGCTGATTTGTCAGCGTGCCAAGCTTCTAGAAATTCCCTGGCATTTTTGGACTTGGCCTGGTCTAGGATGGTCACATTTTCCCAATTAAAACTAGGGTTCAATCTGTCTATGTGTTGTGGAATTAAAGAATTTTCATCATATCTTCTGACTGTCAGTTGGTGTTGGTAGATGCCTTCTGCCAGTCTTCTGGCTTTTTGTCCTCCATAGTGGTTGTTGCAGTCCTTACATTGTATATTGTACAGTAAAGGCCAAAATTGTGGAAATCTTTTGGGGAAAAGTATATTTTTGAGGTTTGATGGCTAATAACACCCCCCTTTTTTTGGTGGGGGGAGGTTCAAGATAATCCTATTCCACTGTTGGAATGGCCTGGGAATAGCCCAGATCTTAACCCAATTGAAAATCCCAGGAGCTGACTAAAGAAACTTGTTAGTCAGAAGCGACCCAGCAATAAAACCCAGTTAATAGAAGCCATCATTCAATCTTGGTTTCACATGATAACAGCTGCAGAACTAAAAGACTTGGTTCACTCCATGGGAAGATGTTGTAAGGCTGTAAGTCATGCTAAAGGTTACCCAACTAAGAATTAATTGACATGGGGATAATTTTTGTATATCTCGTGTTTTCTATGTGTTTCACTTTTCTTCTTTATACTGTAACTGCTATTCTAATAGCAAATCCTTCATAAAAGTTATAGCATTACATTCTTGATTAAATTATCTTTCCATTGATATATAATTTTATGGTACTCCTCCAAAAAAAAAAAAGAAGAAGAAGAAGAAGTGGTGTTATTAGCTAGTTTTAGAAAAGACACTTTTCCCAAAAGGTTTCCACAATTTTGGCCACTACTGTAGATGACTCCTGTTTTATCTTCTGGGAATGCTGGGTCTTTGGATCTGCTTAGAGTGTTTTGAAGGGCTTTCGTTGCCTTATGTGCTACACTGATTCCAATAGATCGAGATAGAAATAATTAAGCTTCTGTGTCATCTCTTTAATGATGCTGTCAATCATTCAGCAATGTTCAGAACAGCGAGAACACACATTATGTAATACCAGATGAACTGGTCCAGCATTAGCCTGTATAAGTCATTAGCACATGTTGTGTGTTACGAATATCTGCTTGAAATACAGATCGCTCATTGCTTTTCCTCATTTAAGAGTCTCTGGCCATCTATCATAACTGAGATGAAAATGAATAGACAATGAGAACTTAAAAATTAACTTCTGTTAGTTTTGAAGTTGATGGGTAAAATGGATTATGTGGCTCAGTGGCTAAGACGCTGAGCTTGTCAATCGAAAGGTCGGCAGTTCAACAGTTCGAATCCCTAGTGCCGCGAAATGGGGTGAGCTCCCGTTACTTGTCCCAGCTTCTGCCAACCTAGCAGTTCGAAAGCACGTAAAAAATGCAAGTAGAAAAATAGGGACCACCTTTGGTGCGAAGGTAACAGCATTCTATGCGCCTTTGGCATTTAGTCATGCCGGCCACATGACCACGGAGACATCTTCGGACAGCGCTGGCTCTTTGGCTTTGAAACGGAGATGAGCACTGCCCCCTAGAGTCGGGAATGACTAGCACATATGTGCGAGGGTAACCTTTACCTTTACCTTTTAGATACTAGGAGTGACTTTTAAGTGATCAATTTGCTTAGTGATATATAACTGAGCTTAGTTTGACCATTTTTAATCAAAATATATTCTTCAGTTAGTCTCACCTAGTTCTACAATTAAATCTTGGAATCTTAGTGGACAATCACGTAAATATGAGCCAGCCATGTGTTGCAGCTGCCAAAAAAGCCAACACAGTTCTAGGCTACATTAACAGAGGGATAGAATCAATGCTTAATGCATTGTAAGCCGCCCTGAGTCTCTGGAGAAGGGCGGCATATAAATCAAAATCAAAATTTAAAAAAAAAAAGATCACGAGAAGTGTTCCTACATCTTTATACTGCTTCGGTAAGACCACACTTGGAATATTGTACCCAGTTTTGGTTGCTACAAAGCTATAAAAGCTATAAAAAAGATGTTGAGACTCTAGAAAGAGTGCAAAGAAGAGCAACAAAGATGATTAGGAGACTGGAGGATAAAACATATAAAGAACGGTGGCTGGAATTGGGTTAATGAAAAGAAGAACTAGGAGTAACCACAAGGCAGGACAAGAAGCAATGGATGGAAACTAATCAAGGAGAGAAGCAACCTAGAACTAAGGAGAATTTTTTTTGACAGTGAGAACAATTAAGCAGTGAAATGGCTTGCCTCCAGAAGTTGTGAATGCTGAAACATTTGACATTTTAAAGAAAAGATTGAACAACCGTTTGTCTGAAGTGGTGTAGGGTTTCCAGCCTCAGCAGGGGGTTGGACTAGAAGACCTCCAAGGTCCCTTCCAATTCTGTCATTCTCTTCTCTTCTCTTCTCTTCTCTTCTCTTCTCTTCTCTTCTCTTCTCTTCTGCTCTGCTCTGCTCTGCTCTGCTCTGCTCTACTCTACTCTACTCTACTCTACTCTACTCTACTCTACTCTTCTATTATTCTATGCTATGCTATGCTATGCTATTCTACTCTTTTCTTTTCTCTTCTCTTCTCTTCTATTATTCTATTCTATTCTATTCTATTCTACTCTACTCTTCTATTATTCTATTATATTCTACTCTTCTCTTCTCTTTTTCTCTTCTCTTCTATTATTCTCTTCCCTTCTACTCTTTTCTCTTCTCTTTCTCTGGAAAGCTTCTGGCTACTTGTAAATAATTTAATGCAGCAGCAGGTTAAAAAAGAATACTATTATGAACTCTGTTTAAAATATTCTAGAAAGCAGAGTCTTCATGCTATTAAGTGTTGCCTGAGAAAATAAATTATTATTTGACACACCAAAATCTCCCATGCTGGAAAAATTGTATACTACAGTACTGAATTTTTCTATGAGAGACAGGGAGGGAGGGAGAAAGATAATTAGATAGATAGATAGATAGATAGATAGATAGATAGATAGATAGATAGATATAGAGAGATGATAGAGAGATAGAGAGACAGAGATATTATATATATATATATATATATATATATATATATATATATATATATATATATATATATATATATATATATATATATATTGTAGATAGATAGAGATGGATAGATAGATGATAGATAGATAGATAGAGATAGATAGATGATAGAGAAAGAGAGAGAGAGAGATAAGATATATATACTGTAGATAGATAGAGATGGATAGATAGAGAGATGATAGAGAGATAGAGAGATGATAGAGATAATAGATAGATAGATAGATAGATAGATAGATAGATAGATAGATAGATAGATAGATAGATAGATATAGATAGATAGATAATGAATGGAAGTGGGGGGACAATGGCCACATATGTTTGAAATTATTATTGAATGAAGGGAGAATTTTATTACTCTTCCAATAATTATTATTCTAACACTGCTAAATGTTTTTGAACAAACAGTCTTTGTTTGTGTTATCCAAATTGTTAAAACAGGTTTGTTTGCTTTCAATTGTGCTGCGATCTCAAAATATTTTTCCATCCCCTGCACCATGCCAGAGTTTTGGGTGTGAATGCTCATCGAAGCAGAGGGATGGGACACAAATCAAAAACATAACTTTCCAATAGTTAAATGAGTGAGATAAAAAAAACCAACCCCCACCTGGAATACGTTTTTGTAAGCCAAAGCTGCTTTCAATCCTGTCAGTTTAACAAATAGGCCACGATCTGCACAGGCTACACAAATAGATTCACAAATAGAACAGAGTAGAATAGATTTCTTTATTGGCTAAGTATGATTGGACACACAAGGAATTTGTTTTTGGTGCATAAGCTCTCAGTGTACATTTGTCAAGAATCGTAAGGTACAACACTTAATGATAGTCATGGGGAAGAAATAAGCAATCAGGAAACAATCAATATCAATATAAATCGTAAGGATACAAGCAACAAAGTTACAGTCATACAGTCATAAGTGGGAGGAGATGGGTGGTGGGAACGATGAGAAGATTTATAGTAGTGCAGACTTAGTAAATAGTTTGTCAGTGTTGAAGGAATTATTTGTTTAGCAAAGTGATGGTGTTTAGGAAAAAACGGTTCTTGTGTCTAGTTGTTCTGGTGTGCAGTGCCCCATAGCGTCGTTTTGAGGGTAGGAGTTGAAACAATTTATGTCCAGGATGTAAGGGGTCTGTAAATATTTTCACAGCCTCTTTTTTTTTTTTATTGAAAAAGTTTTCAAATACAAGTTTTCCCCCCTTTCCCCCCACTCTTCCCACCCCCCCTCACCACCCATCCCCCCCTGTGACTTCTTCACAACAATAGGCTATTTCATAACTAATTACATACATAATATCTTTCCTTTCCCTTACTCCCTCTTCAGAATACTGACCCTTAGCATATTATTCTTATAACTCCCATTTTTACGATAATCTGCCCTTTTTCTCCTCCCCTAAACTTATAGTGTATTATTACAATTTAACATTTAATCTTTTATATATATTAATATAACATTTTAAAGCGGCCTTCTCCTACATCCAAATTTAACATTTATTCAGTTCTATCCAATTCCTCCACTCCCCTAAATATATGACTTAAAGATCCTTTTTCTTAGACTAATCAATCAGTAAACTAACCTATTTCAACCCTTCAATTCCTACAAAATCATGCAATACAATTCTAAATATAATCCACTGCCCACTTTACTAAGATATACACATATCTATATATGCATTCCATTTTGTAAAAGGAAAAAAGACAATAACTTTAAATTTATAATCCATATAATATCTTCTTTGGTGTCTTTCCACTGGATTGTTAAATCCATCACCCATAATAGGGTAAAATAACATGCTGGTGCAACAGTTTGTTCAAAATCTTCAATCATCTTCTGCCCCCATCAGTAGTAGATATCCTCGTATATATATAAAAGTAAAAACAACCACCCGAGTGACATTATAATTATATCCATATAGTTATAGTTGTGGTGTTCATCAGGATTATTGATTCCCATCATCCTAATGGGTAACATCCAGATCTTCTGCATGCCCCAGCGTGACTCTCTTGCCTTGTAACTCAAAATAATTATAATATATTTACCAGTAAAAGAGATCCAGAGTAGATAATTCAAATCCAACAAGGTAAGGCTCTTTTCACATCCCAAAAACACGGCATTACAGAGATCTGCCACAATCCTCAGGATAGTATTAAACAATTGTTCGCCTCCACTATCTTTTCAGATATTCATTCATTTTTTAAAGTCCCTGGCTTCACTGTTGCTTGGTTTAGAAACTACTGTTTCTATGAAATCTATTTCTTTTCTTTTTCTTTTGCGGGTTGAATTTCCATCCTCGTTTCATGCCTACCAATTATGTGTCGGCTGATCGATTTTCATTCTGCTTTATGAGTTGATCTTGTTGGGTTAGTTTTATCATCTCATCTTTCTTCTCCATCACTTGTATATCAACTGGTTGATTTGCGCACTTGTCTGTGACTTGATGATTCATCACATTGGAGTCGGATGACACTGCTCTCTTATTTATAGACAGTCCAGCTGAGGTATCCAGGAAGTCCAAAGACAATTTATCCACCACAGCCTCTGTAATTTGATATTTTCCTTTTGTTTCCAACTCCTTTTGCTTATCCTGTATTGTGCCTAAAGATGTTAAGTTCATTTTTAAAATTTTTTGATAAAATTCTTCCACTTTTTCAACAGTGTTCAGTTGATATCTTACTCCTTGGTGTCTCAATATTAAACCAACTGGGGCATCCCACCTAAATAGGATATTTCTTTTTTTTAACTCAGTCACTAGAAAGCCAAATTTCTTCCTCTCCATTAGCATCTTAGTCGGGAGCTCCTTAAAAATCCAAATCTTTCTTCCATGAAATTGCAAAGTAGAATTAAAAGAGTTCTGCACAATATTATTCCTAATTTCTTTATCTGTAAAATAGATCACCACATCTCTAGGCAATTGCCTTTGCTTTGCCAACCAGGAGTTTATTCTATAAATTCTATCAATCCTGCAAAACACTTCATCAGGTTGAAATCCCAGCCAGAATTTCAGAAGATATTTTCCTTAAGTCATCTCTATTATTTTCCTGCAGGCCTCTCAGTCTAATTGCATATTCTGTAAAATTATATTGAATCATTAAAACTTCTCTTTCAATCCTCTGTTGCACATTTTCTTCATTACCAGTCTTTTGGTCAACCTCCATTTTAGGTTTGTCTTCTGAGCTATTATCCTGAATGTTTACCAAATCCTTTTTAATTTTTTGAATCTTGTCATCCAAATTCTCCTCAGTTTCCTTCATTTTAGACTCTAATAATTTAGTCTTTGCATCCACCCGAATCAGAAAGTCTGATAAACCATTGGCTGTATTTAAAATCTTTCGATTCGAAAAGTCAAACTTTGATTTCACCAATTCACCAATTTCTTTAATTTCCTGCTTAAATTTTTCGAGTTGCTGGTTCACAATCTCATCCCTTCTTACAATCTCTTCAAGAAGAAATTCTATTATATTAAAATCAGGTTTCTGACACTGGAGAGTTACAACTTGTTGGTGTAATTTATTAATGGGGGAAATTCCCCCCCCCCTGTTTGTCTAGCTGTGTGAGTCCCGATGCCATTTCCCACACAGACAAGATTTAGTGGAAAAGAGAGGAAAAAAAAAAAAAAAGGCTTGTTTCCAACCAAGATCAATATCAGATCCCCAGGAAAAAAAAAAAAAGAAAAAAAAAGCAAGAGTGAGAGTGAGGTAGCGGTATTCATTCCGCTACTTTGTAATAGAAAACGGAAGGACTTTCCCTTTTCAGCAAGCCTCAGCAATCGCCATTTTAAAAATCTTTTTTCCTTTCACTTCTACAACTTCAGTAACTTATCTAAAATAAGAAAAAAAAAATACTTGCGCCTCAGGGTCAGCGGTCCAGCTCACGTCTTCTTTAATTACTTTAACAGATTTACAGGCTTGCTTTTGCCACCTAGCTCTGCGTGGAGCAGAGATCTCCCAGAGCCCGGAGCATCGGCTGGGGATACGGGGAGTCTCTTCCGCTCCGTCCCAAAAGTAAAAAAAAAAACTTTTGGGATTAGGCAGAGGACTCAACCCACCCCAGCCTGCTCTATCTCCGTTTCCTCATGGAAACGGAGTTTTTTCGAGCCGCCATTCCGCTATAAAGGCGGCTCTTTACAGGCAGTGGGTGCGACGATCCCAAAGGAGCGTCCAGCGGGGACAAACAGCAAACCGGAAGTGTTCACAGCCTCTTTTTGACTCATGCAGTATACAGGTCCTCAATGGAAGGCAGATTGGTAGTAATTGTTTTTTGTTTGTTTGTTTGTTTGTTTTCAGTTCTAATTATCCTCTGAAGTCTGGATCCGTCTTGTTGGGTTGCAGAACCAAACCAGACAGTTATAGAGGTGCAGATGACAGACTCAATAATTCCTCTGTAGAACTGAATCAGCAGCTCCTTGGGCCTCAAAGATCATACAGTTGTGATTTTGTAACAATTGTTCTATGCCCAACAGGGAACCTGAAAGTTTCAATGAGTTTGCCAAGGAACTAGAGTGCTTATACAAGAATTTTTTCTTCTTAAATCGTTTGGTGTGCTTGGATTCTGCAGTTTCTCTCACACAGATCTTTTGGCCCTCAATTCTTGGAGATACTTTCATTACATTTTAGAAACTTGGTTTTTTTTCCCCCACCTGGTTGCAAAGCGTCAAGCCTCAAAATGTGGACATAACTGATAACAAGAAAATAGTTAACTCAGTGTGTGCATAACCCTTCCCTTATACAGATAGTCCTCGTCTTACTTACTTACCTACTTATTTACTTACTTACTTACTTACTTACTTACTTACTTATTTATTTGTTGTGTTGTGTTGTGTTGTGTTGTGTTGTGTTGTGTTCTATTGTATTGCATTGTATTATTGTATTATTTATTTTATTTTATTTATTTTATTTATTTTATTTTATTTTATTTTATTTTATTTTATTTTATTTTATTTTATTTTATTTTATTTTATTTTATTTTATTTTATTTTATTTTATTATTTTATTTTATTTTATTTTATTTTATTTTGTTATTATTATTTATATTGCCACCTATTTGCCCATGGAGACTCAAGGCGGCTTACAGAATATAAGACCGCATTTAAAACAATGAAAACTAATAAAATGAATCAAACAAATTAATATAGTACAATATAACAAAATCACCCCCCACCCCAGTGACAGCAGATCACATGAGCCATTGAATGAGCTCCATCCCATTCTGGGTTCCCCAGGCCCGCTGGCAGAACCAGGTCATCAGCACCTTCCGGAAGACAATTAGAGTGGAGGCCGTTCTAATCTCTGAGGGAATGATGTTCCAGAGGGAGAGAGCCACCACAGAGAAGGCCCTTCTTCTGGGTCCCACCAGGTGTATTTCCCTCAGGGATGGGATCGGCAACATTCCCTGCCTCCCCGCTCTGATGGGTCGGATAGATGTGACCGGCAAGAGACGGTCCCTCAGATAACCTGGTCCCAAGCCATGAAGGGCTTTAAAGGTGACAACCAGCACCTCAGTCCTGGAGTCAGGGGAAGGCCTGGATGAGGGCTCTGTGTTGGAGGCAGAGATGGGGCCAGGGCCATCTGGGAGTGATGTGCAGACTCCGGAGCTTCCAGAGGCTGACAGCAGAGAGGCAGAGGAACAGGAAGAGCCTGTTCCTAGTGCACGCATGAGAAGAGCTGCCAGAAGGAAGAGCATATAAAGCAAAAAGGATGACTCAGGAGTAAGGCCAAGAGATGATTGCCCCCCACCCCCCACCCTCCAATAAGGCTTAAAAGACCAGCAACGGCTCTTGGGCTCTTTGTCAGAAAACAACATTGATAGATTTGTTTCTTGTTTTGCTGAATTTATTTCTTGTCAGCTTGTCCTGCTTCTGAACTTTTGCCAAGAAAAGCCTTGGCAAGTTGCCAAAATAGACAATCTGTTGATAAGGCAGAAGAACTGTGTTATGAAGAATTTGTTTTGAATTAGTTTGGACTACGCTGAGAATGAGTTAATTCTCAGCTGTTCTAATAAAATCTGTTTGTTTAGAACTGATTGCGTCTGATAATACCTTCTTGGGCCTAGGTCACAACAGTTAGCGGGGCAGCACAGAAGGTTATAGCTGTAGTCTGGCAAGATTCTGTCTGCTAAGTGTAAGCAAATTGGATTGGATTCGAGGATTGGACTTGATTGGCTTTTGCTTTGTGGTCTTCGGTCTTGGGTTGATGAAAACACACACTTGTCCCTACCTTTAGCTCATAGTTACCTTTCTCCATAGTTGTTCTCCACTGTGCATGGAGCTTTGTACTTAAGGGGTGGGAAGCACCGGCCAACAAAAGCTACCATGGAACTGGTTTCAGAGCTGATCTAGAACTTATGTCAACTAACCACCCTGCTGTCACCTTCCCGTACAACAAGCTTATAATGACACATTTATTTTTACTCAATCACATCCCGCTTTCTTACATCATGCATTTATCATGCAATATTCAACAACCCAGCTGCTTCCTTTCTAGGTGTTATTGTCTGTTCTACTTCTTTTTCTAGCAAGTGTAGGTGTAAGAGTCCTGTTGTCAAGTGTTAGTCAGTGCTTGCATACAGATCCTATTGACCAATGCTGGAATATCAAGTTAAGGGGAACTAGATTTAAGGGGAAAGATCTTTTTAGGAAGATTGTGCTGGGTGTGATCCAGGCTGCTTCGGCCCTCGTTAGATCTCGTCATTTATATGTATTTCTTGGTTTGGTTTAGATTGTTTTCAGAGTCTTAGGAAATCACTGTTCCGGCCCTAATTAGCCCTCATTCATGATTTAAGTATATAAGAGCCGAGGTGGCACAGTGGTTAGAGAGCAGCACTGCAGGCTACTTCAGCTGACTGCTAGATGCAGTTTGGCAGTTCAAATCTCACCGGCTCAAGGTTGACTCAGCCTTCCATCCTTCTGAGGTGGGTAAAATAAGGACCCAGATTGTTGGGATCAATAGGCTGACTCTGTAAACCGCTTAGAGAGGCCTTTAAAGCACTATATAAGTCTAAGTGCTATTGGTATTGATATATTGTTTGGTATGCTGAAAACAGTGTTAAACAAAACTAGTATCTTATTTAATGGATCCAGGTACTGGAAAGGAGGAAAGACACACACAGAGAGAGACAGAGAGAGAAAGAGAAAGAGAGAGAGAAAGAGATCAAGAAGAAAGGTACGTAGGTACAAAGGAAGGAAGGAAGGAAGGAAGAGAAGAAAGGAAAGAAGGAAGGAAGGACGGAAAGAAAAAAGAAAGGAAGGAAGGACGAAGGAAAGAAGAAACCTAGGGCAATCTCAGCCATTGCTTGCTAATGAGAAATTAAACATTCTAATTGTCCCAAAGGTGCTTTCTCAAAAGGCAGCTGTACTGTCTACTTTTTTTTTTCCTTGAAGGCATTTTGCTTCTCCTCCCAGAAGCTTCTTCAGTTCTGAGAAAGGAAACATTTTCAAGGAAAAAACAAGAAAGTTCAGCTGCCTTTTGACAAAACACCTTTGGGACAACCATGACTTGGATAACTGAAGATCTCCGTAGATATTACACTTTCTCATAGCACCCGACTTAATACTGTTATTAATAGTAGAATATTAAGGTATCCCTAAGTCATTCATTCCCACATAATTATCCAGTAAGATTCACAAATTACTGGAGGACTATAAAAGAGCACCTTGAACATTTTTTGGGGTGGAAGGAGTTCAGGAAGACGTGTCACTAAGCTGTTTCACTTTTTTCCCCTATTTATAAACAATGACTCACTGACGATAATGACCTGTTTCGAGGGTTGCATATGCAAAGAGCAACAACCGGCAGCCATGTGAGTCTTAGAAACTCATCTGCGTGCCACTCATCATGCCGGCAAATTGCACGAGGTAATTAAAACTGGCTCATCTAATTTGCATTGTACTTCTTGAACTCTCGGCAGCTGCCCAGCCTTGCCAAGGGCGTCAGTAGGTGGAAAGAGGAGGCACAGTCGAGTGACATAGAAATGAGCTAAAAAGCTTTTGCAACTCAAGAGTGCAAAGACATGAATGCTTAACATTTTAGGAAGGATGGCAGGTATTGCGCCATTCCAGCAAGGACCTCACGGTGCTTATAGCCATGAGAGATGGCTACAGAAACCCCCTTAGATATCTAGACCTCCATCTGTTGGTTCATTAAGCAGAACAATCATTATTATGCTGAAATAGCAGAAGAAGCCTGTTCTCTAATTAAAGATGTATTCTTGTTGTTGTTGTTGGTTGCAAAGTCGTGTCCGACCCATCGCGACCCCCATGGACAACGTTCCTCCAGGCCTTCCTGTACTCTACCATCCACTGAAGTCCATTTAAGCTCACGCCGACTGCTTCAGTGACTCCATCCAGCCACCTTGTTCTTTGTCGTCCCCTTCTTTTGCCCTCAATCGTTCCCAGCATTAGGCTTTTCTCCAGTGAGTCCTTCCTTCTCATTAGGTGGCCAAAGTATTTGAGTTTCATCTTCAGGATCTGGCCTTCTAAAGAGCAGTCAGGGTTGATCTCCTCTAGGACTGACTGGTTTGATCGCCTTGCAGTCCAAGGGACTCGCAAGAGTCTCCTCCAGCACCAGAGTTCAAAGGCCTCAATTTTTTGGCCTTCTTTCTGGTTCAACTTTCACAGCCATACATTGCAACTAGGAAAACCATAACCTTGACTAGATGCACTTTTGTTGTCAGGGTGATGTCTCTGCTTTTTAGTATGCTGTCTAGGTTTGCCATAGCTTTGCTCCCCAGGAGCAAGCATCTTTTAATTTCTTGGCTGCAGTCCCCATCTGCGGTGCCAAGAAAAATAAAATCTGTCACTACCTGTATTCTAAGTAAGAATTACACCAAGCCATGTCATGTCTATCGGGAGTGGTGCGGTGACATAGTGATGGAGCTCTCGCCTCGCAATCAGGAGGCTGTGAGTTCAATCCTAGGTAGAGGCAGATATTTCTCTCTCTAGGCACAATGAGAATATATCTCCTGAACAAAACTCCACATTGGTGACAGGAAAGGCATCTGGCCAGTAAACAATCTACTAGCTCCATTCAGTTGCCCAGACTCCACCCCGCAAGGGATTATGGAGTCGTTAAAAGATGATGATGAAGATGTCATGTCTATCGAGTAAGTAGGAAATGCTCTAATGTGGATAAACTGCCAAAATTGACATTCAATTTGAACTGTTTCTGATTTGCCAGCTAGGTCTTTTTTTTTTATTTGATTTATATGCCGCCCTTCTCCAGAGACTCAGGGCGGCTTACAATGTGTTAAGCAATAGCCTTCATACTTTTGTATATTTATACGAAGTCAGCTTATTGCCCCCACAAGCTGGGTCCTCAATTTACCTACCTTAGAAAGGATGGAAGGCTGAGTCAACCTTGAGCCTGGGGAGATTCGAACTTACAGTAATTGCAGACAGCTGGTGTTAATCACAATGCTATCAGTCTGCTGAGCCACCAGGCTCAGCACCTGGTGCATTAGGCCTGAATTATGATGATCTCTACTCATTAGCAGAAGACACGTCTGGATCAAAGAAGGATTCATGACAAGCCACAGTGATATCCAAAGTTAGCTTTGAGATATATGAGAGAAAGAACTGGGGGCAAAGCACAAAATACAAAGACCTCCAAATAGAAG
Organism: Arizona elegans; assembly: GCA_022577455.1. Lineage (NCBI taxonomy): Eukaryota > Metazoa > Chordata > Lepidosauria > Squamata > Colubridae > Arizona > Arizona elegans. Next base: position 90,206,365 of record JAKOOJ010000005.1, on the reverse strand, counting down.
GAGAATGAGCATCTTGTGCAGAAAGTATTACTGTAATGGCTGTTAAAATGAGAATGTCAAATATTATACAATCATCACAATGACAATAGCAATAGCCCTTAGACTTATACACCACTTCACAGTGCTTTACAACCCTCTCTAAACGGTTTACAGAGTCAGCCTATCACCCCCAACAATCTGGGTCCTCATTTTACTAACCTTGGAAGGATTGAAGTCTGTGTCAACCTTGAGCCGGTGAGATTCGAACTGCCAAACTGCTGGCAGCCAGGAATCAGCAGAAGTAGGCTGCAATACTGCATTCTAACCACTGCACCATCACAGCTCTTATGTACAATAGTATACATCAGGGGTGAAATCCAGCAGGTTCTGACAGGTTCTGGAGAACCAGTAGCAGAAATTTTGAGCAGTTTGGAGAACTGGCAAATACCACCTCTGGCTTGCCTCAGAGTGGGGTGGGAATGGAGATTTTGCAATATCCTTCCCCAAGGAGTGGGGTGAGAATGGAGATTTTGCAGTATCCTTCCCCTGCTATGCCCACCAAGCCACGGCCACCAAGCCATGCCCACAGAACCGGCAGTAAAAAATGGATTTCACCACTGATATACATTGTCTAATAAATTGAATAGATAGTGCTGATTGTGTTACCCCGTTTCGTAATGAAACATCTGTAAGAAAAATAGCTCAGAGAGCACTAAGGACCCCACTAATAAATTTTATTATACTATATTTCATTAATGTGGAAAGAGCCATGGTGGCGCAGTGGTTAGAATGCAGTATTGCAGGCTGATTCTGCCAACTGCCAGCAGTTCAATCCTGACCGGCTCAAGGTTGATTCAGCCTTCCATCCTTCCGAGGTGGGTAAAATGAGGACCCAGATTGTTGGGGGCAATAGGCCGACTCTGTAAACCGCTTAGAGAGGGCTGTAGAGCACTGTGAAGCGGTATATAAGTTTAAGTGCTATTGCTATATCAACTTTTCCAAAGCAGCTGTTCATGGTAAGCCAGCCAGGATAATAATAATAATAATAATAATAATAATAATAATAATAATAATAATAATAATAATAATAAAATTATGTGCCTGTTCTGCCCCAGCTCCGGATTCCCAAGCATATTGACACACACCAACAGTCCTTATCAAATTTATTAAGTGGCAAGAATAAACCAAAGTCCGGCAAAAGTTGGCAACCAGCCCAGAAAACAAGATATGATAAGACTTTTCCAAAAATGCTCTGATGATAATTACAAGTTGTTTCTAGCAAGAAACTTACTAACGGCCTGTGACTTAAATAGGCTAAGGGAGTGGCCAATTATCCACAAGCCTTACTCTCGAGGAGACCTCCTCCTCCTGAGTAGCCACTCCTGCCTTTTGGCAGCCCTGCGTGCTTGAGCATTGAGGAGAGGTTCCTCCACTTCGCTATCTCCACTTGAAGGAGCCTCTGGAGGTTCTGAAGGCCCTGGCTGAGCCTCTGCCTCTGGTACCACATCCTCTTCAGCCTCCTTGCTGTCCGACACGAGCGCCAGCTGCACAGGCTGCTGCCAGCACAGGCTGCTGGACACCAGCCTCCTCGTCGTCGGGATCAGCCACGATCCGCGCAGACCACTGGCGGGCCACAACAGTGCCTTGAAAGCAAACATTTAATGTGCAACCTGCAAAGCCGACCTGAAGTTATACCCAAGTTAGTTTCTGCGGGTTGAGATCAATACCAGCCTCGCCCAGCAAACAGGTTCATTTAAGCAATCCACGATTAACTCAGACATAACACTAATATCCTGATGCCAAGCAAGAAACAGGAAGAAGAGTTCATGTGTTCCTGACTGGCATTTAGAACAATAACAATAGGAGCAATTTTGGACAGTGTAGAAGAATTACTGTGACAATCTGGTCCTTCTCTATGTTAATTATACCAGAACACAACAGAAGGAGTGTGAAAGCCCTCATAGAAAGCATGAACGATGGCAATCAATACAGTGGCAAGGCCATTCCTCACTATCCTCTAGATTAGTGACCTTGAGGGCACAGGCTGTCCGATGTGAAAGACTACAACTGCATATGAAGTTTCAACTAAACTGATATAGTGCTAAATAGCCAGTGGACAGGAATCTTCTCAACTAATATTTAGCCCCTGCTTGGAGTTAGAGAAGACTCAAGGGAATTCAAAGGAGGTTGGACTTAGTCCTCTTGTGACTATGTAGAGATTCTATGCCAGTGATGGCGAATCTGTTCGGCACCGAGTGCCCAAACTGGAATGCCTGTGTGTCCATGTGTGCACGCCGGAGCACCGGAAACCCAAAGACCAGCTGGCCAGCATGTGCATGCTTGTTTTGGGGGCATTTTTTGCTGGTTTTCGGGCCGTTTTCAGGCTGGTTTTCGGGCCATTTTCAGGCTGGTTTTCGGGCCGTTTTCAGGCTGGTTTTCGGGCCATTTTCAGGCTGGTTTTCGGGCCGTTTTCAGGCTGGTTTTTTGGGCTGTTTTCTGGACTGTTTTCAGGCTGGTTTTGGGGCCATTTTTGGGCTGTTTTCAGGCAATTTTTGGACCGAAAAATGGCCCAAAAATGGTCTGAAAATGCCCCCAAAATGGCCTGGTTTGGCTGTTTTTTGGGCTGTTTTCTGGCACTCCTGTGCCCGCGAAGACCAGCTGGCCAGAACGCATGTGGATGCCGAAAACCAGAAGACCAGCTGGCGACGGCAAGCTTGTCCACAGACCACCTCTGCGGGCCACCTCTGGCACTCGACATTACGGTTCTAGGTTGATCCCTCTCTTGACTCCGCCCCCCAGCTTCCGCCATTTCTTTCTCCCTCACCGGCCTCTGCAATACAAATTTGACCCTTCAATTCGGTCTGTGCACCTTCCAGTGAAAAGGCCACCACCTCTCCCAAATATCTTAGGAGAACAATCCAAACAATTCATAGTCTCATACAACCATTACAGGGACAATATACAAAGCTGGTAAAAAGCCACTAGTGTGATTCACGGGACGCATCTGAGTGTCATTTTGGATTGCTTTCCTAGGGTAGGGCTCGTGCTGTGTTTGCGTGCTGATTTTTGTTTAGAACATCCCAATGGTTGGGAATAGTTTTTCCCCATTTTTATCATTATGTTGGGATTTTAAAAAAAGAAAAAAAGGTTTCTGCAATGATGAAAGGAACGTATGCTTCAGATACACAACAATTTAGAAAGAGGGAAGTGTTTTACATTTCACAGGCTCCAACTGTTGATTAATGTTTGTTACAGTTCATGTTTTCTTGCGTGGGTACATTTGTTCAGTTCAGATGGCCCTGTGAATTTCTTAAATAAAATAATATGAATACATCCAAAAAATGAATACATTTTTTGTGCCAAAAGCCTAAACATTTGAGAGGTGTGTGTGTGTGTGTGTACACACTTAACATTTCCCATGATTGAAGCATCTGAATGATCTTTAGAAACCATATGTTGTGTAAGTGAACTAACTTCAGGGCTAATCATTTAAAGGTATAGAATAGACTCAGAGCATGGCCTTCAATATGGAGATTGAGTTACAAAGTGAGTTTTGAAAAGAGTTGGAAATATTTGTGCTTCCTCCCTCCTTCCCTCTTTTTTCTTTCTTTCTCTTTCTTTCTTTTTCTTCTCCCCTCCCTTCCCCTTCTCTCCCATCTTTTCCTTCTTTCCCTCTTCCCTCCCTCTTTCTTTTTCTTTCTTTTTTTCTTCTCCCCTCCCTTCCCCTCCTCTCCCATTTTTTTCTCCTTCCCTCCCTCCCTTTTCTTTCTTTCTTTCTTCCTTCCTTTCTCTTCCTTCCTTTCTTTTCTTCTCCCCTCCCTTCCCCTCCTCTCCCATCTTTTTCTTCCTTCCTTTCTCCCTCCTTTTCTTTTTTCTTTTCTTTTCTTTTCTTTTCTTTTTTCTTTTCTTTCTTTTCTTTTCTTCTTTTCTTTTCTTTTTTTCTTTTCTTTTCTTTCTTTTCTTTTCTTCTTTTTTCTTTTCTTTTCTTTTCTTTTCTTCTTTTCTTTTCTTTTCCTTTTCTTTTCTTCTTCTTCTTCTTTTCCTTTCCTTTCCTTTTCTTCTTTCCTTTTCTTTCCTTTCCTTTCCCTTTCTTTCTTTCTTTCTTTCTTTCCTTCCTTCCTTCCTCCCTCTCTTTTCTTTCTTTCTTTCTCTTTCTTTCTTTCTTTCTTTCTCTTTCTTTCTTTCTTTCCTTCTCCCCTCCCTTCCCCTCCTGTCCCATTCCTTCCTTCCTTCCTTCTCTTCCTTTCCCCTTCCTCCTTCCTTCCTTCCCTCCCCCTTCTTCCTTCCTTCCTTCCTCCCTCCCCTTCCCCTTCCCCTCTCCTCCTTCCCTCCCCTCCGCTTTCTCTTCCTTCCTCTTCCTCTCTTTCCTCCCTCCCTTCCTCCCCCCCTCCGTCCTTCCCCTTCCTCTGCAAGTCCCGCGGCAAAACCGAAGGCCAGCCGCCTTCGCCTCCCTTCCCTCCCTGGCGGGGCGCTGCGGAGACAGGCAGGAAGCGCTTATAAAGGCTCCTGGGTTCCAGCCTCGCCAGTCGCCATCAGTCCGCGTGCGGGGCCGGCTGTTTCCTTCGGCGCTGCCGCTTCTGGGCTCCTTCTTGTCGTCGTCGTCCTCCTCCTCCTCCTGCCGCCCCCGAGATGCTGGCGCTGCGCTCGGCCAGCCGCCTGCCGCTCCTCTTGGCGCAGCCTTCTCCGCGGGGCCGCCTGGGCGCCGCCGGCCGCGAGCTGCTGCGGGGAAGCCCGGCTGCCGCCTCCGAAGGCGCCCGCGGCCCTGGCACCGCTTGCCGGGCTTGCAGCAACGACGGCCGAAGCGCCTCGCAGAACCCGCTGGTCTTCCTGGAGGTGGGCGCCGACAACCAGCCGCTGGGACGCGTCGTGCTGGAGGTAAGCCGGGCTTGGAGCTGCCAAGGTGCCCTTGGGCTGCGCTCCGCTGCCCCGTAAACGGGAAGGCGGGGAATCCGGATCAGCACTTGGTAAGGGCTTTAGAATCACAAAAGTTGGAAGGGACCTTGGAGGTCTTCTAGTCCAACCCCCTGCTTAGGCAGGAAACCCTACACCACTTCAGACAAATGGTTATCCAACCTCTTCTTAAAAACCTCCAGTGTTGGAGCATTCGCAACTTCTGGAGGCAAGTCGTTCCACTGATTAATTGTTCTCACTGTCAGGAAATTTCTCCTTAGTTCTAAGTTGCTTCTCTCCTTGGTTAGTTTCCACCCGTTGTTTCTCATCCTGCCTTCAGGTGCTTTGGAGAATAGCTTCTCCCTCTTCTTCTTCTTCTTTTTTTAATTTGATTTATATGCATTTATATATATGTATCCTCTTCTTTGTGGCAGCCCCTGAGATATTGGAACTCTGCTATCATGTCTCCCCTAGTCCTTCTTTTCATTAAATTAGACATAATTCCTGCAACCGTTCTTCATATGTTTTAGCCTCCAGTCCCCTAATCATCTTTGTTGCTCTTCTCTGCACTCTTTCTAGAGTCTCAACATCTGTTTTATATGGTGGCAACCAAAACTGAATGCAGTATTCCAAGTGTGGCCTTAGAAAGTGGTATTAACACTTCACGTGGTCTTGATTCTATCCCTCTGTTAAGGCAGCCTAGAGATGTGTTGGCTTTTCTGGCATTTTAAGACTTACTTAAGGCTTTTAAGACTTACTTAAGGCTTTATAAAGCCTTTATAAAGCCTTAAGTAAGACCCACAACCTGGAATCCTGCATCCAGGTTTGGTCCCCACCAGTGGTGGGTTTCAAAAATTTTTATTACTCATTCTGTGGATGTGGCTTGGTGGGCGTGGCTTGGCTTGGTGGGCATGGCAGGGGAAAGATACTGTAAAATCTCCATTCCCACCCCACTCCAGGGGAAGGTTACTGCAAAATCAGCATTTCCTCTCAATCAGCTGGGACTTGGGAGGCAGAGAATAGATGGAGGTGGGGCCAGTCAGAATTTTTACTACCGGTTCTCTGAACTACTCAAAATTTCCACTATTGGTTCTCTGGAACTGGTCAGAACCTGCTGAAACCCACTTCTGGTCCCCATGTTACAAAAACAGAGGTTGAGGCTTTGAGAAAAGCACAGAGAAGAGTATCTAGGATGGTTAAAGGCCCGGAGACTAAAACCATATGAAGAACGGTTGCAGGAGTCGAGTATTGGCTAGTCTAGAGAAAAGGACTAGGGGGCCACATGAGACCAGTATTTTGGTCACCATGATATAAACAAAAGATGTTGGGACTCTGGAAAGAATGCAGAGAAGAGAAACTAAGATGATCAAAGGCCTGGAGACCAAAACATATGAAGAACGGTTAGAGTTGAGCATTGGCTAGTCTAGAGAAAAGAAGGACTGGAGGAGACGTGATAGCAGTCTTCCAATATTTGAGGGGCTGCCACAAAGAAGAGGGGGTCAACCTATTCTCCAAAGCACCGAAAAGCAAAACAAGAAACAATGGATGGAAACAAATCAAGGAGAGAAGCAACAATTAAGGAGAAACTTCCTAACAGTGAAAACAATTAATCAGGGGAACTTCTTGCCTACAGAAGTTGTGAATGGTCCAACACTGGAAGTTTTTAAGAAGATGTTGGATAACCATTTGTCTGAAGTGGTGTAGAGTTTCCTGCCTGGGCAGGGGGTTGGAGTAGAAGACCTCCAAGGTCCCTTCTGTCTCTATTCTGAGTGATTGATTGGGAAGGGCCAGCTCAGTGCCCATCAGGACTCACCTTCTCCCAGCTCCCATCCTTGGAGGCCAGCCAGGGGAGCGATAGTGATATGGGTTTGACCTTTTAAGGATTGCCCAACGTGACTGGCAGGGTCTCTCCTCATTTACAGCAGTCCTCGGCTTACAACAGTTCATTTAGTGACCGTTTGACGTTACAACGACATTGAAAAAAGTGATTTAGGATTGTTTTTCACACCATTACAGCATCCCATGTGACGACCTGATCAGAATTCAGACTCTTGGCAACTGGCTCATCTTTATGACGGTTGCGGTGTCCCCTGGGTCACATGATCTGCCTTTTGCGACCTCCTGGCAAGCCAAGTCAATGGGGGAAGCCTTAACAACCGAGTTACTAACTTTTAACAACTCCAGAGATTCCCTTAAGAATTGTGGCAAGAAAGGTCGTAAAACAGGACAAAACTCAACAAATGTCTCGCTTAGCAACAGAACCTTTGGGCTGAATTGTGCTCATACGTTGAGGACTATCTGTATTCCCACCTCGGCAGAGAAAAGCTTTCCTGAGCTTTCTTGCTGTCTCCGGGCATAGTTTGCTGGTGATGGTTGCTCTTGATATGTGTTGCTTTTGATGGGGTTTGCGCTTAATCGTAGGCTACTTATAAGTTGGGATTTCTTCTTTCAAAAGCCGTCCTTAGGGTAGATTGGGCCAAGGGGAAGAGGAGCTCCTGAGTTGCTGCCAGTTCCACTGGAGCCTTGATATTTTGTTGGTGCTTACCGACAAGGAAGCAGTGGCTCAGTGGCTAAGACACTGAACTTGTCAATCAGAAGGTCGGCAGTTCAGGGGTTCGAATCCCTAGCGCCGCATAAAGGGGTGAGCTCCCGTTACTCGTCCCAGCTTCTGCCAACCTAGCAGTTCGAAAGCACATAAAAAAATGCAAGTAGAAAAATAGGGACCACCTTTGGTGGGAAGGTAGCAGCCTTCGGTGTTCAGTCATGCCGGCCACATGACCACAGAGATGTCTTCAGACACTGCTGGCTCTTCGGCTTAGAAATGGAGATGAGCATTGCCCTCTAGAGTCGGGAACGACTAACATGCATGTGTAGGGGAACCTTTATCTTTACCGACAAGGAGAATATTTGTAGCTCAGGGTTGACATGAAGGTACTCTCTGAGCTTGCTTGTTTTCGTGCGGACGTTTCATTACCCGATTAGGTAACGCCATCAGTGCTAGCGTGGAACGAAACATCTGCCACAAAGCACCAAGGACCCCTCCTGTCAGTGTGCTAGCATGGAGGCAGGTTGAAAGGTTTAATTTCACCAGGTGAGGGGTGTGCCTGGTTACCCTCTGAACAGGGCAACATCAAGAAGCTGTAGACTGGATGGAGAAGTTTAAAAAAATCTCAGAAGAAGATGGTAGTAGAAAAGATGATTATGATGATGATGATTATTATTATTTATTCATTTTGTATACCGCCCTTCTCCTAGTGGACTCAGGGCGGTGCACAGCCAGAACTAAAATACATAACAATACAAAATTTAAAATTAATTAAAAGAATTATATACTTTGGCCCGAATTAAAACAATGCGAATTAAAACCCATTAACAGATTAAAACTAAACAATTAAAAACTAAAAAAGGGGGCGGAGTTCACCCCAGCCCTGCTTGATGGAAAAGAAAAGTTTTCAGGGCACGGCGAAAGACCCGGAGATCCGATATCCTTCTTATCTCCGGGGGCAAATCGTTCCAGAGGGCGGGAGCTGCCACAGAGAAGGCCCTCCCCCTGGGGGTCGCCAGCCGACATTGCCTGGCCGACGGCACCCGGAGGAGTCCCTCTCTGTGGGAGCGTACTGGTCGGTGGGAGGCTATCGGTGGCAGAAGGCGGTCCCGCAAATACCCAGGTCCTATGCCATGGAGCGCTTTAAAGGTGGTAACCAACACCTTGAAGCGCACCTTGAAGACCACTGGAAGCCAATACAGCTCACGCAGGAGAGGTGTCACAAGGGAGCGACCCCTCGCTCCCATAATAATGATGATATCGATATCCATTCAGTTTTGTCTGACTCTTTGGTGATTCTATGTGCCAGGTCTTTCCATGTCTTCCGATCTAGCACTAGTTGCTCTATGCTCATTTGATGATGTAAAACAGTGTTTCCCAACCTCAGCTGTAAAATAGGTGGACCTCAAACTCCCAGATAATGCTACCTAAAAGCCTTATGTGTCATGCTTGTGAAGTTCCAGGGAAGTTTCTTTGCACAAGAAAACACAATTATTTAAGGAATGCTTTTCTTACCCCTCCCCTCTTTCTTCAACTTAAAATTTGCAACTGATTGGAGCTTCCCTTCTCCCTAAGTAAAACTGTCATTGGCAGAATAGTTTAATATTAAGATTAACGTAGCTTGATCACTGTCAGTTACTCTCTTCTCTATGTGTTTTACCAGTTGGTGGCAGTCAGGCTGTTTGGTCCCTGTTCTCCTCTCTCCATCCCATAATACCAGCACCAAGGAGGCCTTCTGTGTTTCTACAGCTGGCGGACATTCAACAAATGGCTGGCACCTCACACATGTCCATGCTGTGAAAAGTTAACACTGGTACTTCAGAGGCCAAAACAGACCAGAAAGACAAGTCAATGGCTCAATAGTGGAGAGAATTTACTCCACTCTTATTTTATTTCTGGCTTAAGATGATCTGTTTTTATTATTATTATTATTATTATTATTATTATTATTATTATTATTTACTTTATTCATTAAACATGAAGCTCAGTCAACTGAACATTCAAAAATGCATCACAAATACCATTGACTGGTGCTAATGGTTGATATGGGTTGCTGCCAGCGTAGCGCAGTTTTTTGCAGTTCCGCTGGTGTTATTGCAGGAAGCTGCAATTTGCTGGTGTATGTTATAAAATTCTTGGACATGGTACCAAGTGCCCCAATGACAATGGGTATCACTGTTACTATTCGTAGAATCGTAGAAACACAAAGCCTACAAATACCTGGGCATACTGCAACTGGACAATATCAAGCACGGGCAAGTGAAAAATATGGTCAGCAAAGAATACACACAAAGGGAATACGATTTGGGATACGAAATCCAGCATGGTCATCTCGTTTGCTGTGTATACTGTAGAATAATAACAATAATAACAATTATTATTATTATTATTATTATTATTATTATTATTATTATTATTATTTATCATCACTCTGGTCTCCACCCTACCATTTGTTGGAGTCAGTCCTGTTGCTTTCAGGGGGTAAAGGTAAAGGTTCCCCTCGCACATATGTGCTCGTCGTTCCTGACTCTAGGGGGCGGTGCTCATCTCCGTTTCAAAGCCAAAGAGCCAGCGCTGTCTGAAGATGGTCATGTGGCCGGCATGACTAAATGCCAAAGGTGCACGGAACGCTGTTACCTTCCCACCAAAGATGGTCCTTATATTTCTACTTGCATTTTTTACATGCTTTCGAACTGCTAGGTTGGCAGAAGCTGGGACAAGTAACAGGAGCTCACCCCGTTCCGCGGCACTAGGGATTCGAACCGCTGAACTGCCGGCCTTTTGATCGACAAGCTCAGCGTCTTAGCCACTGAACTACCGCGTCCCTACAGAATGTATAATAAATGTAAAAAACCAAAATTAGCCATGGACATTAAGGGTGGATACGTAATCCTGATTTATTAATTCCCCCAACCTGTTTCGAGGGAATATAGAACTCCGCAGCTGGTACCTCCTCTTGCATTAATCCATGAAATGTAAATAGTTAGGTGGCGGGGAAAGGCCAACATTCCAGATTGAAAGTTTTGATCTGATCTGTCCCTAAAATGTTGATTTGCAGAAGGAAAATGCAGGGAGGTTTGTCACATTGATGCTTCTGTTCCAGTTGAACCAGCTACAAAATAAATCAAGGTTCACTTCAGGCTGCTTGTGCCACACTGAAAATATCATCATCATCATCATCACCATCATCATTGTCTATCCACTGCAGGATTTTCACAACCCATACGGTCCTGAGCTTCCTTTGGCCAATTGGGCCCACCATACTTGCTGATGCAGTCAGTCCATCTCGTTTTAAGTCTCTTTCGTGGATGCTTTTGATCAAGTGGGATCCATTCTATGACTGCCTTAGTCCACCTGCCCTCAGTTCTTCTTGCTCTGTGACCGGCCCATTTCCATTTCCATTCTTTGACTCTCTTGATGGCCTCGTATACTTTCGTTTCCTCTCTGATCCATGTGCAGGTCCTTCTGTCTTGTCTTGCGATACCGAGCATGTGTCTTTCCGTGGCTCTTTGCGCCTCTCGTAGCTTTTGTGTCTATTGTGAGGTTAGTGCCCATGTTTCACTGGCATATGTTCGAGCGGGTAGCAAGACACTGATCAAAAGATTTTCTCTTCAGGCATAGGGGGAGATTGTCCTTGAAAATTATGCTTAACTTGCCAAATGCCTGCCAATCACATTTTTTAACATGGTGGCGGCTCGATCAGCTGTGATTGCATCGGCTCTCACAGGTGAAAAGTTTGTGGGAAGGATTTAAGGGAACTAGGCCTCATGGTAAAGTTGAAGGTAAAGGTTCCCCTCGTACATATGTGCTAGTTCTTCCCGAGTCTAGGGAGCGGTGCTCATCTCCGTTTCAAAGCCAAAGAGCCAGTGCTGTCCAAAGACGTCTCTGTGGTCATGTGACTGGCATGACTAAATGCTGAAGGCGCACGGAACACTGTTACCTTCCCACCAAAAATAGTCCCTATTTTTCTACTTGCATTTTTTACATGCTTTCGAACGGCTAGATTGGCAGAAGCTGGGACAAGTACGGGGAGCTCACCCCGTTATGTGGCACTAGGGATTGGAACCACTGAACTGCTGACCTTTCGATCAACAAGCTCAGCGTCTTAGCCACTGAGCCACTGCATCCCTTCAAGGCCTCATGGTAGGGAAGTTTTAATGTGTTTGAGCAAGGTAGTGGTGGGACTAAGCTAAGATACAACCGACAAGTTTGGCTGGAATGGCGAGTTTTTAGGTGTTGTTTCTCCACGTCCTATAATATATCTGGGTATATGCACATTTATTTATTTATTGTTTTGCCATGTTTATGTAGTGTGTATTGGAAGTGGAGACCCTTTGAATGCTTATGCAATGAAATTTCACTTTAATGTATGCCGATTAGCGTACATAAAGTTATTCTAAGTCTAAGTTCTCTAAGTCTAACATGCCGTTCAATTTCTTTTTTTCTATCACCTTCCATTGAGAGCCATTGGCCAAACTATATGTAGTGGTCTACTACATCTAGTTCTTCTCCATATGTAATTTTTCTTTCGTTCTTTGGTGAATTTATTAAAGGTAACCTGGCTCTTTTTCAGGTTTATTTTTTAAGCCAAATGGTTCTCCCGCTTTGTGCACCTCTTGTATGTGTCTTTGTAGCTCTTCTGGGTCTTATGAGAAGACAACGACATCATCTGCAAGTGGTGTATAAAGCACTTCTTTAGTGATATTATTTTTTTCCAGATTAATTTTCAGCCCTATATTGAAGCACACTTCAGAGGTCTTTCAGAATTCCATTGACCTCTTCCAACTGTTCTTGCCTATTCCTTGCTTTTGGGGTTGGTTATTTCAGGAGATTCTCAGTTATCCAGGTCATGGTTATCCCAAAAGTTCTTTTTTTAAAAGGCAACTGGACTTCCTTGGTTTTCCATGAAGATGTTTCACTTCTCCTCCAAGAAGCTTCTTCAATTCTGATAGAATGGCGGAGAATTCCGTCTCAGTCCGTCTCCCCCATTCAATCAGAACTGAAGAAGCTTCTTGAGGGAGGAGCGAAACCTCTTCAAGGAAAACCAAGGAAGTCCAGTTGCCTTTTTAAAAAAGGATCTTTGGGGACCACCACCACCCCCCGCAAGGTAACAAACTTCAAAGATGTTTGAGATCCTCAGGAACGGATTGTGATTTCTACCTTTCACCCTTGCCTTTCTAGTCATAATCTGTCATCTTGTCCAGATCTGTCCCATGACTAAATTCTCTTTCTTTTATTTGCAACGTTGTGTGGTTGCAATGCTACCCCTGCCCCTTTTGCGTGTGCATGTGATGGATGCATGTACAAAACAAGCAGAACGTGTGAGCCAATGACGTGATGCTGACCTTGTCACTTGTCACACTGCCTTGCTGTGGCCACCTTGACTTGTATCTCTCTGGGCTTTCAAAGAGAGATTGATTAGCAGGCCTGTAAGATGGTTGGTTTTAGGGACGTGGTGGCTCAGTGGTAAGTCGCTGAGCTTGTTGATTGAAAGGTCAACGGAAAGTTCAGTGGTTCGAATCCCTAGCGCCGCGTTACGGGGTGAGCTCCTGTTACTTGTCCCAGCTTCCGCCAACCTAGCAGTTCAAAAGAACATAAAAAATGCAAGTAGAAAAACAGGGACCACCTTTGGTGGGAAGGTAACAGCATTCCATGCGCCTTTGGCATTAATCATGCTGGCCACATGACCACGGAGACGTCTTTGGACAGCGCTGGCTCTTCGGCTTTGAAACGGAGATGAGCACCGCCCCCTAGAGTTGGGAACGACTAGCACATATGTGCGAGGGGAACCTTTACCTTTACCTTTAAGATGGTTGGGTTGGCCGTAGCCAGCAAAATAAAATTAGTTCTTCAAACTAAATGCATTTCTTTTTCAACTGATTTAAAGGAAGCTTTAAAAAGCCCACCTGAAATTTTCAAAAATTTTGAAATCTGATTTTTTTTTAAAGTATCCTCAATTCCTGATCCCATTCATCCTGTAGACCAGGAGTGTCAAACTCAAGGCCTGTGGGCCAGATCCGGCCCATGACGTGGTCGGATCTGGTCCGCGTGGCTGTCCTGCAAACTGTAAGGAGCTGGCCCGCATCACTTTGGCCCAGCCCACACCGTCCTGTGGGACGAGCCTTCTGCCTACTGTTCCATTCACTGGAGACCCCTCGATTCCCTCACCAACCCTGCCTGCCCCGCCCCCACAGGCACCACCCACATGATTGATGTAAAGCTGGCCACACCCCCGGGCCAAGCCCAGTCAGCCGCAACCACCCTGGCCACGCCCCTCTCCCCCCAGCCCCGGAGGACAATCACAATGCTGATCCGGCCCTCAATGAAATCGAGTTCGACACCCCTGCTGTAGACTGTCAAATAGCTTCTTGTCTGGGAGGGAAAATTTTAAATATCTCATTTAGTTACCTGCATGCACACTCCCACATGATATGTCAGGATTATTCTTAGCTATTTGAAAATATTTTTGGAATTTCCCCACCCCCCCACCCCCCTCACATTCAGTGGCATGAGATGTATCCGAATGTTTGCCACACGCCATGTGTAAGACAATTTCCGGAATGTTCTTTCCCTGAATCATTATGATGTAATGCATTCACATGTAAATACTTGCAGTATCACACCCATGAGACATGTGTGGTGTGGCTTATGTCATAAACTGACCCAGTGACACATTCAAATGGCTAACCATCTAGAAATTGTCACATGGTATTAAGCTGAGCAAGGATGTTAAACTGGTTTAGAATATTTATATTCCTGTCCAACTCGCACACATAATTTTGGATGGGTTACAACAAATTCACCAAAAAACAAGAACATGAAACTTCCTGTAAACAAAATGAAGAAGGGAATTCAAATAATCACAATACAATAACCGAGGCCCCGTATAACAAGCTGACAGAAATTCTCAAAATTATTGGGAAGCGAGAGAGAGGTGTAAGGCAAGGAAGAATTTGACTCGGACTTTAGACAAACAGGAAAATGAAAGCTGTAAAATGTTGAGCTGTGAAATTTCTTTGCCCCTTCAGCAATAATTTAGTTTGTCTGATCTGGGGCATTTCTGCTGCTTTAGTTGAAATTTGAGACATCGCTTTGTGACTTATTTTTAACACCCCTGAAGGTGTTAGACTGTGCAAGAGATTAAGTGCTGTGTATAAAAGGAGGAATTTTTACAAGGTTCTTCATTAAGAAATGTAGAAGCTGTTTCTATTTCCTGCACCAAGGGAGAAAAACATGTGCGGCTTTTAGGTGTTGAGTTATGATTCCAGATGATTAGGTGTATTTTGGAATAAAAGTGTCTTTTTTTTTAGGTGAGAAATGTTGCTCTAGGCCAGAGGTGACCAAACCCTGGAAACTTTTAAGACTTGTGGACTTCAACTCTCAGAATTCCTGGATGGAATGCTGGCTGGGGAATTCTGGGAATTGAAATTGACATGTCTTAAAAGTTGCCAAAGTTGGTCATCCCTACTCTACACTTTGAAAAAATTTGGACAACCTTCTTGTGTTCTGTAGTGATGGCTTAATTTGTGACAGAGTAGGGTTTATGTGTGCAAAGAATTCAGTTTCCTACTTCTGTGCTTCCTTCAAATTTCTATTTGGAGATACTTTTATTTTTGTTAGGTGCACTGCAAACTCTTTACTTCAGCCCTGCAAAATTTTGTATACTACAAAATACAGGCAGTCCTTGACCTATGACCACAATTGAGCCCAAAGTTTATGTTGCTAAGTGAGAAATTTGTTAAGTGAGTTTTGCCACATTTGTTAAGTGAATCACTGCAATTGTTAAGTGAATAACACAGTTGTTAAGCAAATCTGGCTTCCCCATGGACTTTGCTGGTCAGAAGGTCGCAAAAGGGGATCACATGACCCCGGGACACTGCAACCGTCATAACTGTGAGTCCATTGTCAAGCATTCTAATGTAAATCACGTGACCATGGGGATGCTGTCATGGTCATAAGTGTGAAAAATGGTCATAAATCACTATTTCAGTGCCATTTTCACTTCGAATGGTCACTAAGTGGACTGTTGTAAGTCAAGGACGACCTGTAAAAGTCTACAATATTTGTAGAGGTTTGCTTTAGAGAGGTTATTTTAACTAAGACAAATGAGCAATTATTTTTACGAATAAGAATGTTACCATGCCTGCAGAATCTTTTTCTGCCTTTGATGCTTGGAAATCAAAGCTTTGGGGCAGTTGTCTTCAGCCTGATGTTGTCCTCTGGATGGCACATTTCCCAAAATTGTTGGGTGTGTACTATGCATTTCATGTTTGCTTCCAACCGTTTTCCTATAAATATAGGTTAGTATGTGATATGTGACATCACACAATGCACCGTGTTAGGGCTTCAGCGGTAATACATCCTGAATCTTTAGGTATACAGGTAGTTCTCCAGTTAAGACCACAACTGAGTCCGAATTTCCATTGCAGATCTCCAAGGTGGTTATTAAGTGAGTCACTCCTGATTTTATGACCTTTTCCCCACAGTCGTTAAGCAAATCTTGCCACCGTCGTAAATACATACCAGGGACCAAGTTATCAGAGGGGATGTTAACAATCATCATAATCATAAGTTTATTTGTCAAGCATATATAACATAACAGGGAAAAGTATAAACATAATTTGAATACATGAAAAGAGTAAGTAAAAAGGAATATTAGGACAGGGACGGTAGGCACGCTGGTGCACTTATGCACGCCCCTTACAGACCTCTTAGGAATGGGGTGAGGTCAACAGTAGACAGTTTAAGGTTAAAGTTTTGGGGGTTTGGGGAAAAAACTACAGAGTCAGGTAGTGCATTCCAGGCATTGACCACTCTGCTACTGAAGTCATATTTTCTGCAGTTGAGTTTGGAACGGTTTACCTTGAGTTTGTATCTATTATTTGCTCGTGTATTGTTGTGGTTGAAGCTGAAGTAGTCATTAACAGGAAGGACATTGTGAGGGATAATTTTATGTACTATGCTTAGGTCAGACTGAAGTTGTCTAAGCCCAAAATTTGGAGTCTGGTGGCATAAGATATTTTATGCCACTAGACTTACAAAAATGGTTGTAAGTTTTTTCCAGTGCCATTGTAACTTTGAACGGTCACTAAATGGATGGTTATAAGTCAAGGACTCCCTGAAAACTACAAATGTAATGTGTACATGGAACAGCTGGAAGAAATGATGTGCTAGTGCAAATCTAAATGAAAAAAACCCCAATAAGATAGACTATGATCCTGTATGTATTATTGGTATATAAAATAATGATTTGACCAATTTTTCTTCTTTTCTGTCCATGTAGCAAGTACAGCCGAAATAATTACTGAATTGCTATGCTTTATATTTCGGATAAAATATTTTGGATAAATATTTTGGATAAAATAGAATTACCCTGTTTTATATTTCAGATTCTATATTTTTAACCGGCATAGGACTTTCATATAAAGCATATTCTTGAAACCGATGGTTTAAAACAGTTTCACTTAAAAGTCGGGGACAGTTAGATTCGACTTTTAATTTCAGAATGTGCTAAGGACTTGGATTCATTCTGCAATCTCCTATGAAACGTGTTACGACTCTGTGTAATTTATTCCTGAAATATGGTTGTATATTTCATGAGATTAATGTGTGTTTTTATGCTCTTCTTCTTCTGACAGCTAAAAGCTGACGTCGTGCCAAAAACAGCAGGTAAGAAACCCCTTAAAATGATGTTTTTAAGATTTGCTCGGGGAGCATCCCAGCAAGAAAATGAAGGGGAATTGAAATGCTTTTAAATAATGAATCAATAGTTTCTTCACAAACAGAATTCATCTCCCTTACTTGCAGCATATTCTTCATGCGGTTTTTCTCCTTGGGTTAGGACGCTCTGATTCCGCTTCTCTAGTTAAAACTGTAAGGATGTTTAAAAAATCATAGGTAATTGTTTATTGATCTGGTACCTAACTGTCAAAGACTGGAAGCCTGATAGGGATTTTTTGCAAAAAAGACAAGACAAGACCATATTGATGATTTATGGATCCGGGGATTAAAAAGATGTCTTAAAAGGGAGGGGAAAAGAGCAAAATAGCTGATAGATGGATAGATGGATAGATAAATGATTAGATAGATGATAGACAGAGATAGATAGATGATGGATGATAGAGGGTAGTAGATTGATAGTAGATTGATAGATGGCAGATAGATAGATAGATAGATAGATAGATAGATAGATAGATATACATAAATGATATAGATGATAGCTCAGTGGTGGCTAACCTTTTCCAGATTGAGTGCCAAAAGCGTACATGTGTGCAAATACGCGTGTGCATACCCGAATCCCCAAAATGCAATGCTCATGTGGTCCTCGTGCATGCGCCCTGCTCTTATGCATGCATGTGTGCCCCCTGCATGTGCCCGCCCCGTTCCCGTGCATGCATGCACATCCCATGCATGCGCCCCCCCATGCATGTGCGTGCAGCCCCCCGCATGCACCCCACCCCCCACACAGAGACCCGAAGACCAGCTGACCGGCGGGAAGTGCACACCTGGAGCTGAACTGGGCTGACGCCTCACATGACATCAGAGAGGGCGCTGCATGCCACCTCTGGCAGACGTGCCATAGGTTCGCCATCACGGTGATAGATAGATAGATAGATAGATAGATAGATAGATAGATAGATAGGGGATGATGGATGGATGGATGGATGGATAGATAGAGGATGATAGATGGATGGATGGATGGACAGATAGATAGATAGGTAGAGGATGATGGATGGATGGATGGATGGATGGATGGATGGATAGATAGATAGATTGATTTCATTTCATTTCATTTCATTTCATTTCATTTTAAATTCATTCATTCATTCATTCATAGATGATACTTTTCCCAGGACTTTTGCTTCTTGATGGTCATGTTGGAGCAGTACAGCCACCTGAGTTGTAAAACTAGTTCTGAAGGCTTAGTCTTACCCCACAGTGTTAACCCTAGACCACCTGTGGTAATATTAAAAAGTCCCCAAAGTAAAAAAAAAAAAACGAAGGAGGGCGGAGGCAGAGAAACCAGGAAGTGGCAGAGGAAGCAGTGGGTTTCCTTGCCGTTACAGAGAAGACGAAAACATTGTCCTACATTTAACAGCCCTGATTGTTTTGGGTTGTCGCTTGCCTGTCATCCAGATGAGAGCATTTCCGGGCCTAGTGTCTCAGAAAACAGTCCATCAGATCATGCAAACGGTCTGGCTGGCCTTGCCTGCACGAACCAAGTTCTGAGCATCTTTTGATAGAGGCAGTTGCTGTGTCCTGCATGTTAAAAAGCGTTCTATGGCCCACGCATTTCAGATACGCAGTTCTTAACAACTCAGAATAGCAGACAGAAGAGTGCAAAAGACTGTTAGCACCATATCTGTGGCTCTATATAGGTCCATGCAGGGTGGATTTCATTTAAATCAAGGTGATTGAAATCACAATTGAAATCACTAGTAAAAAGGCTTGATTTAAATCAACTTGATTTACCGTATTTTTTTGGAGTATAAGATGCACCTTTTTCCCCCCTAAAAGGGGGTGAAAATTTGGATGCGTCTTATACACTGAATGTAGCCCCGCCTATCCACTGGCTCCTACCCTTTGGCCTCTGCCTCCCAGCAATTTACCTCCTTGCAGCAAGCAGCAAGAAGAAACAGCCCATTTCAGCTTCAGCACAGCCTAATTGGCACAAGTTGATTGTCCCTTGGATTGGCCTCCCGACTCTCAGCTGTTTCAGGCTGCAGGAATTGCCATTGCCTATTGCTGTGCGGGCCTCTGCTGCTTGCTGCCAGGAGGTAAATTGCTGGGAGCAGATATTTTTTTCTTGTGCTAATCAAGCTATGCTGTGAAAACGAAAATGAAAGTAAAGTAAAAAACTATTTGCTGTTTGCTGCGCGGAAGCAAAATTGCTGGGAGGCAGAGGCAGATTTCTTGTTTTCGTCACCAAAAAAGGTAGGTGCGTCTTATAGTCCGTAGCATCTTATATTCCGAAAAATACAGTAAATCATGGTTTTTAAAGAGCATGCTCTTTAAAAACCATGATTTACTGTATTTTTCAGAGTATAGTGACCTCAATCGGTAGATTTTCAGAAGATCGGAAGAAGATTCAGAAGATTTTCAGAAGATCGGAAGATCTTCAATTTTCAGAGTTTAGTGACATCAATCGGAAAGCGTTTGCTAAGAGAAATGGTCACTGTTTTTATGAACTCACTCCAGTTCTCCTTTGCTTTACAGACTTGCAAAGGTTGTAAAATGTGAGGATTGGTCACCAAGTGAACTTTTCAAATCCCCGTTGTAATGGTCACTAAACAAAGCAATCGCTAAACAAGGACCGCTTATATTTTGTTTTTCGGGATTTCTGCAGCCCTTGCCATGTATTACATGCATTATCACATCGCTAAGGTTTCTTTCCTTAGTAATAAATGTTGCTTTTTTTTTCTTCTCTCCCCACCCCCACCCCCCTTAGAAAATTTCAGAGTTTTATGCACTGGAGAAAAGGGCTTTGGGTACAAAGGATCCACCTTCCATCGAGTGATACCTTCGTTCATGTGCCAGGTAATAAAACCCCCAAATGTCCATTTTGCAAAGTTAATTGTGAATCAGACAAGTGACTTTATGTACCATGTTTCCCCGAAAATAAGACCCTGTTTTATATTTTTTAGAATCCTGAAATAAGCGCTTGGCCTTATTGCCATATGCTCAAAAGCCTGATTGGGCTTATTATCAGGGGATATCTTATTTTGGGGGAAACAGGATAATGGGGTGAAAGGCACCTTAACAGCTCGAAATAGGAAGGAAGATCACTTTCAGTTACCAAGCTTGGGAACTGGATGTGGAAGAAAAGATCTCTCTGTGTCCTGTCATGCCCCCATCGGGAGTCTGAATCTGAGATGGAAGATGAACAACTGACAGAGATTGGGAGAGTGGCTCTGTTGGCTGTGGAGGAAACTGGGGAAGGGCAAAGTCAGGCTGGGCAAAGCAGGGGAGAGGTAGAACAAGGGAGAGGGGTTCAGATGAAGACCAAGGCCCACCCCCGCCTCATCCTACGGTGTGCAGGGAAGAATGCAGAAGAGAGCAACGTGGGTTGCATGGCTTACGAGGAAGGAGAGGGCCCCGATTCCATTCACAAGGCACACCTGGGGATGGAGTTTAAAGGAGAGGAAGTTGGAAGGGGAGTTTGTCGGGAACAAATGCTGAATTCATCTAGTTTTGAGAGTTGTGACCTGCGTTCCTGGCATTCCTCCTGACTGAATTAGTGCTGTGCTTCTGTGTGCTTATGTTGTCTTGCTGGAAATATTGCTGTGATTCTTTGCTTCTGGGGCTCATTATATTGCCCTGCTGGAGTGATTGATTGCAATCATTCTGCTTACAGCATTTGGACTGGAGAATCTGCAGCCAGAAGTTTGTGGGAGAGCTTTTCTCCAGGCGGGAGAATAAACGGGACGTTGGGAGCAAAGTTGGTGCCAATAAAGGGAATCATACTGGTTCTCTGGCTGTGTTGCGTTCATGCCACGCCCCAGGTCATCACATATCCTCTTCTTTTGTCACTAACGACAAATAAATATCTAATGGAGATATTCTCCATCATCCAGATAATGGTTGTCCCAAAGGTGCTTTTCTAAAAAGCAACTGGATTTTCTTGGGTTTTTTTTTTCCTCTTGAAAACATTTCGCTTCTCATCCAAGAAGCTTCTTCAGTTCTGAAGTGTCTTGGATGAGAAGCAAAATGTTTTCACAGGAAAAAAACGGTTAAGTAAGTTTTGTCATTTTTACGACCTTTCTTCCCACGGTTGTTAAGTGAGCCACTGCAGCTGTTAAATTAATGACACGACTGTTAAGTGAATCTGGTTTCCCCACCGACTTTGCTTGTCAGAAGGTCGCAAAAGGGGACCCTGGGATGCTGCAACCATCTAAGTACAAGCCAGTTTCCAAGCGTCCGAATTTTGATCACATGACCATGTGGAAGATGCCATAAGTCACTTTTTTCAGTACCGAACAATCACTAAATGAATAATTGTAAATTGAGGACTCCCTGCATACAAATGTAATCAGCTTTGTAGACCTTAAAAATACTGGAAGATTTTAAAGATCTGGATAACTATTTGTCTGAAATGGTATAGGTTTTCCTGCCTAAGCAGGGGGTTGGACTAGAAGACCTCCAAGGTCCCTTCCAACTCTTCTATTCTCTTCTATTCTCTTCTATTCTCTTCTCTTCTATTCTATTCTATTCTATTCTATTCTATTCTATTCTATTCTATTCTATTCTATTCCATTCCATTCCATTCCATTCCATTCCATTCCATTCCATTCCATTCCATCCCCATCCCCATCCCCATCCCCATCCCCATCCCCATCCCCATCCTCATCCTCATCCTCATCCTCATCCTCATCCTCATCCTCATCCTCATCCCCATCCTCATCCTCATCCTCATCCCATTGGCTAAATACTTTAATATGAGGATAAGAGCTTAGATAATTCATAAATGACCTTACCTGTAAATATCATCAGTGGTCCAGTGTATGTATGATACATCCCGCATTCTGGATATATTTGAATTCTGTTATCAGGTTTTCTAAATAGCATTGTCATCTGAAGTATTACCACTTAAAAGTAAGTTGCATTTAAGTGTTTATTATAAATAGCTGTAATAATGTCTTATCATTCCACAATTTACACAATTGTGTCTGGGTGGCAGAGCTATTTAAAACAATTAAAGGTACTTTGATCTGTCAGCCTCACTAAATGATAGGTGTGCTCCCAGGCATGTTAAGTTTTGGGAATGAGGCATACAGATTTTGCACATAATGCGTTAAGTTGATTTCTGGGACTTTGAAGCCAATTCCTATGCAATTCCAACTTCCCAAAATTTGTTGTCGATTCCCATAAATCATTAAAGGAGCCAATGGACCAGTTGCTATGAATTAGGAATATTTGTTTACACATCCTTCTGGAAGAAGTTCCGAAATTGGGGAAAAGAAGATCAAATGAGTTAAACATCCTTCTAGCACTTTTCAGTGTGATAACCTTGAACCACTCCAAAAATTCTCACTGAGTTGAGGAGCCCTTCTAAAAGTCAATAAATTGTACATTTCAGTGTTTTTTTTTTTTAAAAAGGAAATTGTTAAATGTATGGGAAGTGGAATAGGGATAGGATAGGATAGGATAGGATAGGATAGGACAGGACAGGACAGAATAGTTGAAAGGGACTTTGGAGGTCCAACCCCCTATTCAAGCAGAAAACCCTACATAACTTCAGACAAATGGCTCTCCAATCTCTCCTTAAATACTTCCAGTGTTGGAGAATTCACAACTTCTGGAGGCAAGTTGTTCCACTAGTTAATTGTTCTAACTGTCAGGAAATTTCTAACTCTCAGAAAGATTTCTTCTTTCAACAGCCATCCTTGGGGTAGATTGGGCCAAGGGAAGAGGAGCTCCCGAGTTGCTCCCAGTTCCACTGGAGCCTTAATCTTTTGTTGGCGCTTACCGACAAGGACGTGGTGGCTCAGTGGCTAAGATGCTGAGCTTGTCGATCAAAAGGTCGGCAGTTCAGCGGTTCGCATCCCGAGTGCCGCGTAACGGGGTGAGTTCCCGTTCCTTGTCCCAGCTTCTGCCAACCTAGCAGTTTGAAAGCACATGAAAAATGCAAGTAGAAAAATAGGGACCACTTTTGGTGGGAAGGTAACAGCGTTCCGTGCGCCTTCGGTGTTTAGTCATGTTGGCCACATGACCACTGAGATGTCTTCGGACAGCGCTGGCGTTTCAGCTTTGAAACTGAGATGAGCACTGCCCCCTAGAGTCGGGACGACTAGCACATATGTGCGAGGGGAACCTTTACCTTTAAGAGTACCAAGTGCTTTTGTTAGTCTCTGTGACTTTAAACAAGAGATAAGCAGGTTTCTCCCTCTGAATTCAGGCTAGCAACCGCACAAAAATGAGCAGATTCTATTTTTGATTCTGTTTTCTGTTATTACTTATTCCTAAGAATTTTGTAGTTCTGCCTATATTCAGGCAAAGGATGAAGAGCTGGCTTTCCTCATACTTTGCAAATGATTCCATCTTCCTGATTTAAGTTTTAAATGCATACGGGTGATCCTCGACTTACGACCACAATTGAGCCTAAACTTTCGGTTGTTAAGTAAGTCTTTTGATAAGTGGAGTTTGTCCCATTTTACGACCTTTCCCATCACCGTCGTTAAGCAATTCACCCCCATTGTTAAGTTAGTAGCACAGTTGATATGCGAATCTGGCTTCTCCGTTGTCAGAAGGCCACAAAAGCATCTGAATTTTGATCACATAACCACAGGGATGCTGCAACGGTCATAAGTGTGAAAAACAGCCACAAATCACTTTTTTCAGTGCCGTGGTAACATTGATCAGTCACTAAATGAACTGTTGTAAGTCAAAGACAACCTGTATAGTATTTTAAAATACTATATTTTATATAGTATTTTACTATATAAAATATAAATATAAATATAAATACTATAAAAATAATATTTTTATTTTAAAGAAAAGCGGGATAAACAGCATTAACTACTGTATTTTTCAGAGTATAAGACGCACCGGAGTATAAGATGCACCTTAGTTTTTGGGGAGGAAAATAAGAAAAAAGCTGATTGGCGGGTGGATCGGCCTCCCGAAATACCCCCAATCAGCTGTTCCTAGAGGTGAATTTTAGCAACAGGTTCGTTGGTTGTGAGCTCTGTGCCTTGCTTCTTTTTCTCCTTTGAAAGCCTCCGAAACAGAGCCTTTTTTCTGAAGCTCTGTTTGGAAACTTTTTTTCTGAAGCTTCTTTCAGAGGCTTTTTTTCTAAAACTCTTTTTGGAGGCTTTTTTTCTGAAGCTTCTTTCAGAGGCTTTTTTTCTAAAGCTCTGTTTGGAGGCTTTTTTTCTGAAGCTTCGTTTCTGAGGCTTTTTTTCTGAAGCTTCTTTCAGAGGCTTTTTTCAGCCTCAGAAACCTCCGTTTGAGAGGCTGGGCGGGGCTACATTCGGAGTATAAGATGCACCCAGATTTTCACTCTCTTTTTTGGGGAGGGGGGGAAGGTACGTCTTATACTCTGAAAAATACGGTAAATTGGTTACCTATGGTAGCTGTACAGTGAATCTTCTCATTTAGCAAAACGTTTGTTATAAAGATAAAGGACATCTGATTGCTGAATATTTCAGTCTTCTAGGATTGCGTTTCTTTAATACATGTATGTAATTAGACAGAAACTTGTTTTTTTCCCCCCTCCCAGGCTGGTGACTTTACGAATCACAACGGTACGGGAGGAAAATCTATATATGGCAGTCGCTTTCCGGATGAAAATTTCATTCTTAAACATGTTGGACCCGGTAAGCAAGTATTCCCATCCATTCTTGTGGATGTCGGCACGTGTTTGTTATAGAACTGAAGTCTCAGAATTTATTTCATTGTTTAGGGAGCCACTTCTGAGATGTAAAAGGAGGAGTGTGGCAGAATCTGGGGAAGGAGTCAAAAGAGGGATCGGCCCAGAATCCCTACATAGCCACAAGCAAACTGAATTCAACCTCCCTTGAACCCTAAACTTGGCGATCACCAGTTGTCAGGATTCTGACCGATGCCCTAATTAAATCATGAGCCTCACGCCAGGCTCATGATTTATTTCAAAAGAAATCGAGTTATTTATTAGGAGTGTCATGTCATCACGTTCCAAGTGAAGGCAACTCTGATCTCACTTAATTCACGCCCCGGCTCTGACCCTGTTTTCCCCTCCCCCCAAAGTGTGTCATCAGTCACATTCCCCAACAAAGCAATTTCGCGGGTTGTAGAGTCCCTCTGGCCACTGTGGGTCTCCGTGGAGATGGCCTTGACATAGAGATGGCTGGAATGTGCTTTTGTTTTGACTGAAGTGCGATTTGCTCACTGCACCTGCGAGGCTCTGTTCCCTATCCCCCTGCCTATGGCAACTCGAGAGCAGGTCAGGAAGGCTTCGTGACTTAACACAAGTAACTGTTCTCATGTGCTAGGAAGGAAATACAGCATTGTGTATTCATTTTATTCTACCAGATATATGATTCTTCGTATGATTCTAGACTTATGCCAATCACACTATCAATATCTAAAATGCTTAGATGAAATTGGGTCTTTACCAAACGTTTTGGATGTTGACTGATGGAAGATGGAGTTCATAACTTCTCAAAGGTGGCATGTTGACAAGTCTTGTGGGTGGGTGATTTTTGCCAATCAGAATTTGGGAGTTCATGTTTCGTATTTCTAAAGGCAAATAGGTAAATTATTCTAACATTTAAAGAAAATGAGAGAAAGAAGGAAGCGGTACCGGATTCCGGCACAAAGGAGAAATTTAATTGGTCCTTCTTATGAAGATTCTCTAACAAACGCTACTATCTGATTCTTCCCAGCAAATGTTTGTGAGTTTTGGCTCCAACAATGGGCTGCATTGTGACTTCTTGGGGAATATCTTTCCCTAAATTTGAATACCGCAGTGGCTCAGTGGTAAGTCGCTGAGCTTGTTGATCGAAAGGTCGGCAGTTCAGTGGTTCAAATACCTAGTGCCGCATAACGGGGTGAGGTCCTGTTACTTGTCCCAGCTTCTGCCAACCTAGCAGTTCGAAAGCACATAAGAAATGCAAGTAGAAAAATAGGGACCACATTTGGTGGGAAGGTAACAGCGTTCCATGCGCCTTCGGTGTTTAGTCATGCTGGCCACATGACCACAGAGATGTCTTTGGACAGAGCTGGCTCTTTGGCTTTGAAACGGAGATGAGCACCGCCCCCTAGAGTTGGGAACAACTAGCACATATGTACGAGGGGAACCTTTACCTTTACCTTTAAGCTTGAATACAAGACCCCCAAATACAAAACCAACCAAAAAGAGGCTTCATACAAAAACCTCTCTCCGTGATTGGCTGTTCTCTGCTTTTGTTTAGCGAAGTTAAATCGCCCTCTTGTTTTCTTTGCAGGTATCCTGTCAATGGCCAATGCCGGCCCCAACACGAATGGATCTCAGTTCTTCATTTGCACGGCCAAAACAGATTGGTAAGCATTAAGGGATGCATAAAACATGACTCAGGGTGTTCTTAATGTAATCAGTTCGATTGATTAATGCTTAGACTACGGCATCCAGTTTTGGTCAGCCCAATACCAATAAATATGTTGAGATTTTGGAACGAGTTCAGAGAAAATGGGAACAAACTTGCCTTCAATCAATGGAGCAGCTTGACTTCAGACATTGTGAGAACTTCATCACTGGAAGCTTTTGAGAAGAGACTGGATTGCCATCTGTCAGAAATGATGTGGGGTCTCCTGAACCTATGGGTTGGACTAGATGACTTACAAGGTCCCTTCCAACTCTGTATTCTGTTAAGAGCAACAAAGACAATTAGAGGCCTAGGAGCTATAATATATGAAGAATGGTTGTAGGAATTGGTTGTGCCTAGTTTAATGAAAAGTGTTCTGACCTAGGCTTCCCTAAAAAGCACAAAGCAGAATCCTGGTCCCAACTAAAACCCCTTTTATTAAACAAACAGTGAATTCCTCTCATTCACCTTCAACAAAGTCTTTCAAGGGAGAATTTACAGTCACAGACCTTATCTTTGAGAGCTGCCAGGCTGATATCTTCAAAACTTGGCAAGGAGTCTCGGAGAGTCACAAACCAATTAGGCGAACTATTTGTCTCCTGCAAACTCCACTCCCCTTTCGCTCCTCTTTTATTCCCTCTGGGAGGGGCCCTTCCTCGTCCACCTGTGGCCTTACTCCCAAGTCGACCCTTGTTCTTTAGCTGTTCCCTTTGTCTGGCAACTCTGCGCATGCGCACACTGGGAACAGGCTCCAGCTGTTTGTCTGCCTCACTGATGTCTGACTCTGAAAGCAACTGATAACTGTCATACAGCCCTAGCCCTATCTCTGCCTCCAAAGCAGAGCGCTCATCAGAGCCTTCCCCAGACTACAGGACTGGCCCATGTTCCTCCCCAACCTCCTTACTGTCTGAATCTGCAAGCCACAACAAAAAGAAGAACTGTGGGTGTCATGATAGCGGTCTTCCAATATTTGAGTGTTAACTTTTTCATGCATAAAATTTCTTTCCATTGGACCCTACATAAAACCTTAATGAGACCACACCACATCCAGTGTTGGTCACCACATTACAAAAAAGATGTTGAGACTTTGGGAAAAAAAGTGCAGAGAAGAGCAACTAAAATGATTAAAGGCCTGGAGACGAAAACATTAGTGAAGAACGGTTGCAGGAATTGGGTGTGTCTAGTTTAATGAAAAGAAGGACCGGGGGGGGTTTATGTGTGACATGATAGAGGTCTTCCAATATTTGAGGGTTGTCATAAAGAAGAGCTACAGGTTTGGGGGAGTGTGTGTGAGGAGAATCTGAGCCTTTTGATTTCTTTTTTAATTACCATATTTTTTGGAGTATAAGATGCACTCCCCACCCAAAAGAGGGTGAAAATTGGGGTGTGTCTTATACACCGAATGTAGCCAAAAATGTGAGGCACAGAGGAGGCGATGGTCTGTGACAATCCCTGCAGCCTGGAACAACTGATTGGGGGTATTCTGGGAGGCCAATCCACCCGCCAGTCAGCTGCTCATACTGAATCAGGCTGCAATAATGTGCTGAAGCTGACCTGGCTGTTTGCTATTTGCTGCAAGGACTCAGAGTTTGCAGCAGCAATCACATTCAGAAAGTACACACAAGTAACTGATTCAGCAGGATTCAATAACTTCTCTTTATATATAATATAATAATACAATACGAAAAGCAGGTTTTCCAACACAAGCAAAAACACAAGCAGAGGAGAGGAGTTTCAGTTATAGTTTCAGAGATCAACACAGCATGCAGCTTTAGGACAGTTGACCTAAGCCATGCCCAAGCTCCTTGTTGTCTCTTTCCTTGTTGCTCACACAACAAATACTGTTTCAGTTTCCAATCAGCCCTCAACTCTCTCACACACTGACAGGACGCTAGCCAGATGAATACCTACTGCTGGTAGGGATCCCCAAAAACTAAGGTGTGTCTTATACTCTGGAGCGTTTTATACTCTGAAAAATATGGTACTCCAGGTGTTCAGTAGAAGCCTACTGTCCATCAAGTTATCTTTGATTTTGTTTACTCAGCTAGAGCTTAGTCAAAGATCATCCTGCTGATCAATGATCTTTAGACTTTTGGGAGAAGGGATTGCCCTGCTGACCAATCTTTGAGCTGTGTCAACATTTCAACTTTCTGTTGCAAAAGCATTTTTTTTCTGACGATCCTGCCTCTCAGTTAGCCTTCCTACCAAAATTCAGCGTTTGTCTAATTTTTCCAGGGCCGATCTTAATTTTAATGTTTTAATATTTTTAATTTCAACCTTTCTGCTTGTCTGCAAACAGTAGCCACGGTGAGAGTTTTAGCCTGGCGCATCTGGGGCAGACCAAGTTGGTAAAAAGTTATTCTGAAGTGAAAACAAACCAAAAGAGGGGGCCTTCTCACCCTTCACTACAGGTAGTCCTCGACTTAACAACAGTTCATTTAGTGACCGAAGTGGTTTATGCTGAAAAAAGTGACTTATGGCCATTTTTCACACTTACGACCATTACAGCATCCCCATGGTCACGTGATTAAAATTCAGACCCTTGGCAGCTGACTCATATTTACGACCGGCACAGCATTTTTCTGAGGATTTCTCAGCCTGTATCCCCAACAATGACATGAATTTGCCTGCCTCACATTGAATTTAAAACTTTCTTAAGGATAGCCTCTGTGGATCTGTTGTGCTGTAAATTATCAATGTGGCTTTGCTAGAATTATACTTTTTTTAATTTTGTTTCCAATCAATAACTACCTTCCTACTTTGAAGAGGCCTTCATGTGCAACGTCGTTCCAAACCATGTTATCTCACTCATTGTTTGCTGGATGGTTTCAAATTAAGGCTTGCTAATTCTGGAATGCTGCCAGAACTTTCCTAACCCATGTTAGTTCAGCTTTTTATCCCGTGGAGAATAGTAGTTTTAAAATAAAAACAGGAAGGGAAGTTGCAAAAGTTTCTTAAAACATCCATTTTTAATAGGCTGTCACAGAAGTAGCTTCACAACAGTACTTTATACATCAACATTAACTAAAACATATGAAGAATGATTGCAAGAATTGGATATATTTATTCTAGTGGGGGGAAAAAGAATTAAGGGTGACATGATAGCAGTGTTCCAATATCTAAGAGGCTGCCACAAGGAAGAGGGGATCCACCTATTTTCTAAAACACCAGAAGGCAAGACAAGAAACAATGGGTGAAAACTAATCAAGGGGTGAAGCAACCTAGAATTAAGGAGAAACTTCCTAACGGTGAGGACCAGAGAAATGGCTTGCCTTCAGAAGTTGTGGTTCTCCATCACTGGAGGTTTTTAAGAAGAGATTGAATGACCAATTTGAAATGGTATAGGCCAGGGCAGGGGTCAGCAACCTGCGGCTCTGGAGCCACATGTGACTCACTCCTCTGCTGCGGCTCCCTGTCACAACCGCCGATGTGCGACGCCCACCAGCACTCAATTTATTGAGCTTTTCAACCCCCAGTAGGCCATGAATAAATCCAAGAAAAGAAAAGTTTCAGAAGAAAACAGAATGTTTAATTCAACGACATATGCTAGTTTTGTGGCCGCTCAAGAAATAGTCAGGCACGGGAAGCGTTTTGTGGCTCCCGGTGTTTTCTTTTCTGTGGGAAACGGGTCCAAATAGCTCTCTTAGTGTTTAAGGTTGCAGACCCCTGGGCCAGGGTCTCCTGCTTGAGCAGGGGTTTGGACTAAAAGACGTTGAAAGTCCCTCCAAACTCTGTTATACTGATATTCTGTGATTTGTCTGGTTTTGTTTTTGTTTTTGTTTATATTGCAGGCTGGATGGAAAGCATGTTGTTTTTGGCCATGTCAAAGAAGGCATGGACATTGTGAAAAAAATTGAAAGCTTTGGGTCCAAGAGCGGAAAGACTTCAAAGAAGATAGTCATTACCGACTGTGGCCAGCTGTGATATCATTCAACCTGTGACCTCAAGATGTCTTCACTGAAGAATCCGAGATGCCTCAAAACTATTTACTTAGAGATTTCTCAGTTAATCCCCTCAGACACCGCTGAAGTACATGAAGAAGTCCAATTTGAACCACCTTGAACTCTTAATTTCAATAACCTGTATCACTTTTCAATACCCAAATTAAATTTTCTATCCACAGTAGCTTTAGTAGCAGAAAATGTGAAAACCGTAGCTAGTTGGATTGTATTAAAAGGTTATCCTGCGGCTGGTTAAATTGATTTTTTTCCCCATTTCAAGGGAAAGTAGGTTTGTGTAGGCCATTAAGTCAAGATGGCTTCATAGTAGCTTCTTCCCCTTTAAAAAAACAAACTCTTAAAAAAGAATATATTGCCTCTCAGTTAAAGCCCTTCATGTTTCCGTGACTTGAAGACCTCCAAGCCGCAAAGGTGGAATTAATGGATTTCCTACAGATTTCCTGAAACTGCTCCTGTGCCTGGATCTATAACAAGAACAAAATGATGTTTGTTTGGGCCACTTAGAATTAGCACTTGCAAGGAATGTGATGCTCTTAGAATCTGAATTTAGGAATATGGTACCAGAACAACTGGAATATTTTTATTAACTTGCAAAAAAAAGGGGGAGGTTACTTACTTCAGATGCAGCTTTGAATGACTGAATTCAAGCATCAGGGAAAACTCTGCGTACCCACTGGTACATCTACTATTGTAAATATAGCATGATAGCTGATGTATATGCTCAACGGTATATTTTTCCTCTTAACAATTCTGCATCAGAAGCAGTGCTGGATTGCAGTTTGCTTTTTAAAAAAGTAGATGAAATAGCTTCCAAGCTGCTAGGCACAGCTTTTGAGACTGCAAGTTGATGAATTGGATTGCTAATTCAATTATTTGCACTTTTAAGCTTGCCGCATCCAATTAAAACAGAAATTCTAAACCCAAGGCAGTTCACTGGTTCATATCGTGAGCCGTGAATTTCACAACGGATTTCCTATCGTCCCTTTTTTTTGGGGGGGTGGAAGGGGGAATTAATTCAAATTACTGTCCTAGATCTCCATATTCAGTTTCACAACATAGATGTAGCATGTAGTTATTCACTGGTACCATCATCTATCTCAGGAATCTAAAGGTAGGTTCTGATTTCACCAGAATCCTACAATAATGGAATTTGCAGTCAGGGCTGCAAAACGGGAAATAGAAGATAACTCTTTATCTGTCCTTGCATGTTGAGGGTTTATGAGGAACTTGATAAGAGCAGCCATCTTGAATTCTGCTGAAGGCAAGCTAAAAATACCCATGCTGTAGTCTGTAACTGCACCTGTCTCCACTAAGCGAGCAGAGTTAAAAATTGAAGCCATGTATGTGTGTCTTTTATCAGATTTTGAAATGTGATGACCCTCTTTATGTGAATTTATAACTCTCTAGTGGGCATTTCGCTGAAGGTTGAAAATGCTGCCGTATACAGGTATTCTCGACTGAAGGCCATTTGTACAGTTCAGCAGTGCTGAATAAAGTGGTGTGCAACCCATCCTCCAAGTTACAACCATCACATTATCCCCTCCCCCAGACCACATGACTGTGATTTGGGTGCTTGGCAACTGGCTCACACACAACGGTTGCAGTGTCTTGCAGTCACACGATCACAGTTGGCTTCCAACAACATCCATGTGGAAGCCCGCAAGGAAGGTAACAGATCACAATCCTGTGATGTCTGGCTACCACAACTGTGGAGAAAACAGGTCATAAAATGGGGGTGAAGTCACATCATGATGGATTGCTTTTCCCTGGTCTTTAGTTACCTGGTCTTTATATGGAAAAGTCGAAGAACAAATGTGATATCTTGATCCATGATTTTCTCATTCTTTGAAGTGTTTTTGAACTTGTTGGCTCATGTTCTCGTATCGATAATAAATGGTATTTTTTATAACATCTTTGTTTAAGTATGTAATATATTAAATACCTTTGCTAGGAGAAGATGGTTTTATGTCTTTCTTAGTTTAAAGAGAAGCAGTTCCTTAGTCCCGTAAAGAAACACAAAAGCAACTTCTTGTTAAGATGATTTATATTCCTTGCAGACAGCTGGTCATTTGCATCCTTTTAGAGAATCGTTGAGGCCACCTGGAGGTTTGTCTGTGTCGTCAGGGTCACCTGAGTGGTGCAAATGGCTGTGGAGCTGCTGAAAGAACTGTGTTGTAGACTGGAGATAGATGATATCGTAGCCCTTCCCCTCTTGAGAGAGGGCTGTTCATTTTTGACATAATGTCCTCTTTGACCCCTCTTTCAAACCAGCAGTCCTCTCTGTCCAAAATATGGACTTTGCTGTCTTCAAGAGTGGTCTTTCAAATGCAGATGGACTGCTGAATCTTGTCCTGATAGTTGTTGTTGTTCTCCCATGTTGTGCCATGCGTTTGTGATGTGGTAGTTTTGTTTCCCCAATGTTCAGATCTGTGAAGTAAGTGTTTTCTATTTTTGTCTCAGTACAGATTTTGTAGGTTTCCTAATATATATATATATATACATATATATATATATATATATATATATATATATATATATATATATATATATGTATGTATATATATATGTCTGCAATGTTGAGAGCAATATAGTACAGATCTCCTCCTCCCAGTGACATTCTGAAGTAAGGATATGCATAAATCGTGAAGGGTTAAAGTGAAATTTAAGACTTAGAAACTCTTTTATAGCATCAAAGCTTGGAGTAATTGTGACCCTTTTTGTTACGTTTTACTAAAGAAATAAACGTTTACACTGCCCTCCAGCGAAGTGTGACTCATGACATTTTCTGGCCTGGTATTTTTCAACCTTAGCACTTTAAGAGGTGTGGACTTAGAGTGCCTGGGGAACTCTGGGAATTGAAGTCCACACAACTTAAAAGGTGCTAAGGTTGAGAAATGCTGGTCTAGGCTAACTGTTCCATACACTAAAGCAAGTAGGAACTATGACTAAGTCCTGTTAATCAGAAAAGGTCCTATAAGCTCCTTCCAATACCAACATTGTATGCATATATGACTCGATAAAGAGGGCTGAGAAGAGCAAAAAAGACGATTAGGGGGCTAAAATGTATGATGAATGGTTGCAGGAACTGGGCATGGCTAGTCTAGTGAAGAGAAGGACCAGGGGAGACATGATAGCGGTGTTCCAATATTGGGACTGAGGGGCTGCCCCAAAGAGGAGGGTGTCAAGCTATTTTCCAAGGCACCTGAAGGCCAGACAAGAAATAACACATGGAAACTGAACAAGGAGAGATTCAAGCTAGAAGTAAGGAGAACTTTTCTGAAAGTGAGAACAATCAACCCATGGAATAGAGGTTGCCTTCAGAAGTTGTGGGAGCTTCATCACTGGAGACTTTCAAGAAGAGACTGGACTGCCATCTGTCAGAAATGGTGTAGGGTGTCCTGCTTGGGTAGGGGGTTGGATTAGGTGACCTACAAAGTCCCTTCCAATTTTGTTACATATCTATATATGTATACATTTATACATACATACATACATACATACCGTACATACATAGATAAATGTATGGAAGTATGTATGAAGTTAAGCATCATTTCTCTAGCTGTAGCTAGTAGAGATTTTATGTGGTTGTGGTCTTCTTCTACCAGTAGATGGTGCCAAAAGAACGATCTTAAGACTCAAAAGTTTGAAAAGTGGATAAATACTGTAGCTTTATTTTCTGACTGCCATTCCACAAGAGCCAAATGAAAAGCCAGGTGTGATTTCTGCCAAGAACCAAATTGTGATAAGAAATAGAGCTGTGGGGGAATGAGATAGTACAGCCTCATTTAGTGTAAGAAGTAGAGATCTATCGATCAACTTTCTCCATTGTGGACTTTCCAGATCTGTAGGGAGATGCTGCAGCTCACATTTGGTATCACCAAGCTCAATTCTTACTCTTCTCGAAGGTAAGAGGCCACTTGCTTCTTGGGAAACCTCACATTCAAAATGGCTTTATTTTGTCTCCATGTTTAGGGGTGACCAAGCTGGTAACCCCAGCTAGACAACTCCAGCTAACTTCTAAAAGCTAGATAGGGTGGTTGGAGATGGTCAGAATTTTGATGGGATACCGCCTTGACATGGCTAAATTGGGAAGGAAGCAAAAGTCATGTGTTTTCTTCCCCAGGTACCAAAAAGGCTCGATTTTTAAAAAGTGGAAGCAACACCATTTTTAGACATGGAATTTCATCCCGAAACTCACCCTTCTGTCCATTTTTGCATTTGGTTAAAAAAAAAATTGGCTTCAAAAAACATTTTGCTTCCTGGGCAGCATTTTCTTGACCACGGAGTCAGGTATTTTCTTCCCCAAGCACCAAAAGGCTTGATTTTTAAAAAGTGGAACCAACACCATTTTTAGACATGGAATTTCATCCCGAAACTCACCCTTGTGACCATTTTTGCATTTGGTTAAAAAAAAATTGGCTTCAAAAAACATTTTGGTTCCTGGGCAGCAATTTTCCTGACCACGGAATCAGGTATTTTCTTCCCCAGGCACCAAAAGGCTTGATTTTTAAAAAGTGGAAGCAACACCATTTTTAGACATGGAATTTCATCCCGAAACTCACCCTGGTGTCCGTTTTTGCATTTGGTTTCAAAAAAAAAATTTGGCTTCAAAAAACATTTTGTTTCCTGGGCAGCATTTTCTTGACCGCGGAGTCAGGTATTTTCTTCCCCAGGCACCAAAAAGGCTTGATTTTTAAAAAGTGGAAGCAACAACATTTTTAGACATGGAATTTCATCCCGAAACTCACCCGGATGTCCGTTTTTGCATTTGGTTTAAAAAAAAAATTGGCGTTAAAAAACATTTTGCTTACTGGACAGCATTTTTCCTGACCGCAGAGTCACGCGTTTTCTTCCCAAGCACCAAAAGGCTTGATTTTTAAAAAGTGGAAGCAACACCATTTTTAGACATGGAATTTCATTCTGAGACTCACCCTGGTTTCCGTTTTTGCATTTGGTTTCAAAAAAAAAAATTTGGCTTCAAAAAACATTTTCTTTCCTGGGCAGCATTTTCTTGACCACGGAGTCAGGTATTTTCTTCCCCAGGCACCAAAAAGGCTTGATTTTTAAAAAGTGGAAGCAACACCATTTTTAGACATGGAATTTCATCCCGAAACTCACCCTGGTGTCCATTTTTGCATTTGGTTAAAAAAAAAATTGGCTTCAAAAAACATTTTGCTTTCTGGGCAGCATTTTCTTGACCGCAGAGTCACGCGTTTTCTTCCCCAAGCTCCAAAAGGCTTGATTTTTAAAAAGTGGAAGCAACACCATTTTTAGACATGGAATTTCATCCCGAAACTCACCCTGGTTTCCATTTTTGCATTTGGTTAAAAAAAAAATTGGCTTCAAAAAACATTTTGCTTTCTGGGCAGCATTTTCTTGACCGCAGAGTCACACGTTTTCTTCCCCAAGCACCAAAAGGCTTGATTTTTCAAAAAGTGGAAGCAACACCATTTTTAGACATGGAATTTCATCCCGAAACTCACCCTGGTGTCCATTTTTGCATTTGGTTTCAAAAAAAAAATTGGCTTCAAAACACATTTTGGTTCCTGGGCAGCATTTTCTTGACCACGGAGTCAGGTATTTTCTTCCCCAGGCACCAAAAAGGCTTGATTTTTCAAAAAGTGGAAGCAACACCATTTTTAGACATGGAATTTCATCCCGAAACTCACCCTGGTTTCCATTTTTGCATTTGGTTTCCAAAAAAAATTTGGCTTCAAAAAACATTTTGTTTCCTGGGCAGCATTTTCTTGACCACGGAGTCAGGTATTTTCTTCCCCAGGCACCAAAAAGGCTTGATTTTTAAAAAGTGGAAGCAACAACATTTTTAGACATGGAATTTCATCCCGAAACTCACCCTGGTGTCCATTTTTGCATTTGGTTAAAAAAAAAATTGGCTTCAAAAAACATTTTGCTTTCTGGGCAGCATTTTCTTGACCGCAGAGTCACGCGTTTTCTTCCCCAAGCACCAAAAGGCTTGATTTTTAAAAAGTGGAAGCAACAACATTTTTAGACATGGAATTTCATCCCGAAACTCACCCTGGTGTCCATTTTTGCATTTGGTTAAAAAAAAAATTGGCTTCAAAAAACATTTTGCTTTCTGGGCAGCATTTTCTTGACCGCAGAGTCACGCGTTTTCTTCCCCAAGCACCAAAAGGCTTGATTTTTAAAAAGTGGAAGCAACACCATTTTTAGACATGGAATTTCATCCCGAAACTCACCCTGGTTTCCATTTTTGCATTTGGTTAAAAAAAAAATTGCCTTCAAAAAACATTTTGTTTCCTGGGCAGCATTTTCTTGACCACGGAGTCAGGTATTTTCTTCCCCAGGCACCAAAAAGGCTTGATTTTTAAAAAGTGGAAGCAACACCATTTTTAGACATGGAATTTCATCCCGAAACTCACCCTGGTGTCCGTTTTTGCATTTGGTTAAAAAAAAAATTGGCTTCAAAAATCATTTTGCTTTCTGGGCAGCATTTTCTTGACCACAGAGTCACGCGTTTTCTTCCCCAAGCACCAAAAGGCTTGATTTTTAAAAAGTGGAAGCAACAACATTTTTAGACATGGAATTTCATCCCGAAACTCACCCTGCTTTCCATTTTTGCATTTGGTTTAAAAAAAAAATTGGCTTCAAAAAACATTTTGCTTCCTGGGCAGCAATTTTCCTGACCGTGGAGTCACGCGTTTTCTTCCCCAGGCACCAAAAAGGCTTGATTTTTAAAAAGTGGAAGCAACACCATTTTTAGACATGGAATTTCATCCCGAAACTCACCCTGGTTTCCGTTTTTGCATTTGGTTTCAAAAAAAAAAATTGGCTTCAAAAAACATTTTGGTTCCTGGGCAGCATTTTCTTGACCACGGAGTCAGGTATTTTCTTCCCCAGGCACCAAAAAGGCTTGATTTTTAAAAAGTGGAAGCAACAACATTTTTAGACATGGAATTTCATCCCGAAACTCACCCTGGTGTCCATTTTTGCATTTGGTTAAAAAAAAAATTGGCTTCAAAAAACATTTTGCTTTCTGTGCAGCATTTTCTTGACCGCAGAGTCACGCGTTTTCTTCCACAGGCACCAAAAAGGCTTGATTTTTAAAAAGTGGAAGCAACACCATTTTTAGACATGGAATTTCATCCCGAAACTCACCCGGATGTCCGTTTTTGCATTTGGTTTAAAAAAAAAATTGCCTTTAAAAAACATTTTGCTTACTGGACAGCATTTTTCCTGACCGCGGAATCCCGCGTTTTCTTCCCCAAGCACCAAAAAGGCTTGATTTTTAAAAACTGGAAACAACACCATTTTTAGACATGGAATTTCATCCCGAAACTCATCCTGGTATCCGTTTTCCAATTTGGTTTCAAAAAAAAAAATTGGCTTCAAAAAACATTTTGCTTACTGGACAGCATTTTTCCTGACTGCGGAGTCCCGCGTTTTCTTCCCCAAGCACCAAAAGGCTTGATTTTTAAAAAGTGGAAGCAACACCATTTTTAGACATGGAATTTCATCCCGAAACTCACCCTGGTGTCCGTTTTTGCATTTGGTTTCAAAAAAAAATTTGGCTTCAAAAAACATTTTGTTTCCTGGGCAGCATTTTCTTGACCACGGAGTCAGGTATTTTTTTCCCCAGGCACCAAAAAGGCTTGATTTTTATAAAGTGGAAGCAACAACATTTTTAGACATGGAACTTCATCCCGAAACTCACCCTGGTGTCCATTTTTGCATTTGGTTAAAAAAAAAATTGCCTTCAAAAAACATTTTGCTTTCGGGGCAGCATTTTCTTGACCGCAGAGTCACGCGTTTTCTTCCCCAAGCACCAAAAGGCTTGATTTTTAAAAAGTGGAAGCAACAACATTTTTAGACATGGAATTTCATCCCGAAACTCACCCTGGTGTCCGTTTTTGCATTTGGTTTCAAAAAAAAAAATTGGCTTCAAAAAACATTTTGGTTCCTGGGCAGCATTTTCTTGACCACGAAGTCAGGTATTTTGTTCCCCAGGCACCAAAATGGCTTGATTTTTAAAAAGTGGAAGCAACACCATTTTTAGACATGGAATTTGATCCCGAAACTCACCCTGGTGTCCGTTTTTGCATTTGGTTTCAAAAAAAAAATTGGCTTCAAAAAACATTTTGCTTTCTGGGCAGCATTTTCTTGACCGCAGAGTCACGCGTTTTCTTCCCCAAGCACCAAAAGGCTTGATTTTTAAAAAGTGGAAGCAACAACATTTTTAGACATGGAATTTCATCCCAAAACTCACCCTGGTTTCCATTTTTGCATTTGGTTTAAAAAAAAAAAATGGCTTCAAAAAACATTTTGCTTCCTGGGCAGCAATTTTCCTGACCGTGGAGTCACGCGTTTTCTTCCCCAGGCACCAAAAAGGCTTGATTTTTAAAAAGTGGAAGCAACAACATTTTTAGACATGGAATTTCATCCCGAAACTCACCCTGGTGTCCATTTTTGCATTTGGTTAAAAAAAAAATTGGCTTCAAAAAACATTTTGCTTTCTGGGCAGCATTTTCTTGACCGCAGAGTCACGCGTTTTCTTCCCCAAGCACCAAAAGGCTTGATTTTTAAAAAGTGGAAGCAACACCATTTTTAGACATGGAATTTCATCCCGAAACTCACCCTGGTGTCCGTTTTCCAATTTGGTTTAAAAAAAAAAAATTGGCTTCAAAAAACATTTTGCTTACTGGACAGCATTTTTCCTGACTGCGGAGTCCCGCGTTTTCTTCCCCAAGCACCAAAAGGCTTGATTTTTAAAAAGTGGAAGCAACACCATTTTTAGACATGGAATTTCATTCTGAAACTCACCCTGGTTTCCGTTTTTGCATTTGGTTTCAAAAAAAAAAATTTGGCTTCAAAAAACATTTTCTTTCCTGGGCAGCATTTTCTTGACCACGGAGTCAGGTATTTTCTTCCCCAAGCACCAAAAGGCTTGATTTTTAAAAAGTGGAAGCAACACCATTTTTAGACATGGAATTTCATTCTGAAACTCACCCTGGTTTCCGTTTTTGCATTTGGTTTCAAAAAAAAAAATTTGGCTTCAAAAAACATTTTCTTTCATGGGCAGCATTTTCTTGACCATGGAGTCAGCTTTTTTCTTCCCCAGGCACCAAAAAGGCTTGATTTTTAAAAAGTGGAAGCAACACCATTTTTAGACATGGAATTTCATCCCGAAACTCACCCTGGTGTCCATTTTTGCATTTGGTTTAAAAAAAAAATTGGCTTCAAAAAACATTTTGGTTCCTGGGCAGTAATTTTCCTGACCGCGGAGTCACGCGTTTTCTTCCCCAGGCACCAAAAAGGCTTGATATTTAAAAAGGGGAAGCAACACCATTTTTAGACATGGAATTTCATCCCGAAACTCACCCTGGTGTCCGTTTTTGCATTTGGTTTCAAAAAAAAAATTGGCTTCAAAAAACATTTTGCTTTCTGGGCAGCATTTTCTTGACCGCAGAGTCACGCGTTTTCTTCCCCAAGCACCAAAAGGCTTGATTTTTAAAAAGTGGAAGCAACAACATTTTTAGACATGGAATTTCATCCCGAAACTCACCCTGGTTTCCATTTTTGCATTTGGTTTAAAAAAAAAAATTGGCTTCAAAAAACATTTTGCTTCCTGGGCAGCAATTTTCCTGACCGTGGAGTCACGCGTTTTCTTCCCCAGGCACCAAAAAGGCTTGATTTTTAAAAAGTGGAAGCAACAACATTTTTAGACATGGAATTTCATCCCGAAACTCACCCTGGTGTCCATTTTTGCATTTGGTTAAAAAAAAAATTGGCTTCAAAAAACATTTTGCTTTCTGGGCAGCATTTTCTTGACCGCAGAGTCACGCGTTTTCTTCCCCAAGCACCAAAAGGCTTGATTTTTAAAAAGTGGAAGCAACACCATTTTTAGACATGGAATTTCATCCCGAAACTCACCCTGGTGTCCGTTTTCCAATTTGGTTTCAAAAAAAAAAATTGGCTTCAAAAAACATTTTGCTTACTGGACAGCATTTTTCCTGACTGCGGAGTCCCGCGTTTTCTTCCCCAAGCACCAAAAGGCTTGATTTTTAAAAAGTGGAAGCAACACCATTTTTAGACATGGAATTTCATCCCGAAACTCACCCTGGTGTCCATTTTTGCATTTGGTTTAAAAAAAAAATTGGCTTCAAAAAACATTTTGGTTCCTGGGCAGTAATTTTCCTGACCGCGGAGTCACGCGTTTTCTTCCCCAGGCACCAAAAAGGCTTGATATTTAAAAAGGGGAAGCAACACCATTTTTAGACATGGAATTTCATCCCGAAACTCACCCTGGTGTCCGTTTTTGCATTTGGTTTCAAAAAAAAAATTTGGCTTCAAAAAACATTTTGTTTCCTGGGCAGCATTTTCTTGACCACGGAGTCACGCGTTTTCTTCCCCAAGAACCAAAAGGCTTGATTTTTAAAAAGTGGAAGCAACACCATTTTTAGACATGGAATTTCATTCCGAAACTCACCCTGGTTTCCGTTTTTGCTTTTGGTTTCAAAAAAAAAAATTTGGCTTCAAAAAACATTTTCTTTCCTGGGCAGCATTTTCTTGACCACGGAGTCAGGTATTTTCTTCCCCAGGCACCAAAAAGGCTTGATTTTTAAAAAGTGGAAGCAACACCATTTTTAGACATGGAATTTCATCCCGAAACTCACCCTGGTGTCCGTTTTTGCATTTGGTTTCAAAAAAAAAATTGGCTTCAAAAAACATTTTGGTTCCTGGGCAGCATTTTCTTG
The DNA here is from genome assembly GCA_022577455.1 of Arizona elegans. Taxonomy (NCBI): domain Eukaryota; kingdom Metazoa; phylum Chordata; class Lepidosauria; order Squamata; family Colubridae; genus Arizona; species Arizona elegans. The sequence goes on along the minus strand of JAKOOJ010000005.1, from coordinate 90,165,219 downwards.
ACCACGAAGTCAGGTATTTTCTTCCCCAGGCACCAAAAAGGCTTGATTTTTAAAAAGTGGAAGCAACACCATTTTTAGACATGGAATTTGATCCCAAAACTCACCCTGGTGTCCGTTTTTGCATTTGGTTTCAAAAAAAAAATTGGCTTCAAAAAACATTTTGCTTTCTGGGCAGCATTTTCTTCACCGCAGAGTCACGCGTTTTCTTCCCCAAGCACCAAAAGGCTTGATTTTTAAAAAGTGGAAGCAACACCATTTTTAGACATGGAATTTCATCCCGAAACTCACCCTGGTTTCCATTTTTGCATTTGGTTTAAAAAAAAAAATTGGCTTCAAAAAACATTTTGCTTCCTGGGCAGCAATTTTCCTGACCGTGGAGTCACGCGTTTTCTTCCCCAGGCACCAAAAAGGCTTCATTTTTAAAAAGTGGAAGCAACAACATTTTTAGACATGGAATTTCATCCCGAAACTCACCCTGGTGTCCATTTTTGCATTTGGTTAAAAAAAAAATTGGCTTCAAAAAACATTTTGCTTTCTGGGCAGCATTTTCTTGACCGCAGAGTCACGCGTTTTCTTCCCCAAGCACCAAAAGGCTTGATTTTTAAAAAGTGGAAGCAACACCATTTTTAGACATGGAATTTCATCCCGAAATACACCCTGGTTTCCATTTTTGCATTTGGTTTCCAAAAAAAATTTGGCTTCAAAAAACATTTGGTTTCCTGGGCAGCATTTTCTTGACCACGGAGTCAGGTATTTTCTTCCCCAGGCACCAAAAAGGCTTGATTTTTAAAAAGTGGAAGCAACAACATTTTTAGACATGGAATTTCATCCCGAAACTCACCCTGGTGTCCATTTTTGCATTTGGTTAAAAAAAAAATTGGCTTCAAAAAACATTTTGCTTTCTGGGCAGCATTTTCTTGACCGCAGAGTCACGCGTTTTCTTCCCTAAGCACCAAAAGGCTTGATTTTTAAAAAGTGGAAGCAACAACATTTTTAGACATGGAATTTCATCCCGAAACTCACCCTGGTGTCCATTTTTGCATTTGGTTAAAAAAAAAATTGGCTTCAAAAAACATTTTGCTTTCTGGGCAGCATTTTCTTGACCGCAGAGTCACGCGTTTTCTTCCCCAAGAACCAAAAGGCTTGATTTTTAAAAAGTGGAAGCAACACCATTTTTAGACATGGAATTTCATTCCGAAACTCACCCTGGTTTCCGTTTTTGCTTTTGGTTTCAAAAAAAAAAATTTGGCTTCAAAAAACATTTTCTTTCCTGGGCAGCATTTTCTTGACCACGGAGTCAGGTATTTTCTTCCCCAGGCACCAAAAAGGCTTGATTTTTAAAAAGTGGAAGCAACACCATTTTTAGACATGGAATTTCATCCCGAAACTCACCCTGGTGTCCGTTTTTGCATTTGGTTTCAAAAAAAAAATTGGCTTCAAAAAACATTTTGGTTCCTGGGCAGCATTTTCTTGACCACGAAGTCAGGTATTTTCTTCCCCAGGCACCAAAAAGGCTTGATTTTTAAAAAGTGGAAGCAACACCATTTTTAGACATGGAATTTGATCCCAAAACTCACCCTGGTGTCCGTTTTTGCATTTGGTTTCAAAAAAAAAATTGGCTTCAAAAAACATTTTGCTTTCTGGGCAGCATTTTCTTCACCGCAGAGTCACGCGTTTTCTTCCCCAAGCACCAAAAGGCTTGATTTTTAAAAAGTGGAAGCAACACCATTTTTAGACATGGAATTTCATCCCGAAACTCACCCTGGTTTCCATTTTTGCATTTGGTTTAAAAAAAAAATTGGCTTCAAAAAACATTTTGCTTCCTGGGCAGCAATTTTCCTGACCGTGGAGTCACGCGTTTTCTTCCCCAGGCACCAAAAAGGCTTCATTTTTAAAAAGTGGAAGCAACAACATTTTTAGACATGGAATTTCATCCCGAAACTCACCCTGGTGTCCATTTTTGCATTTGGTTAAAAAAAAAATTGGCTTCAAAAAACATTTTGCTTTCTGGGCAGCATTTTCTTGACCGCAGAGTCACGCGTTTTCTTCCCCAAGCACCAAAAGGCTTGATTTTTAAAAAGTGGAAGCAACACCATTTTTAGACATGGAATTTCATCCCGAAATACACCCTGGTTTCCATTTTTGCATTTGGTTTCCAAAAAAAATTTGGCTTCAAAAAACATTTGGTTTCCTGGGCAGCATTTTCTTGACCACGGAGTCAGGTATTTTCTTCCCCAGGCACCAAAAAGGCTTGATTTTTAAAAAGTGGAAGCAACAACATTTTTAGACATGGAATTTCATCCCGAAACTCACCCTGGTGTCCATTTTTGCATTTGGTTAAAAAAAAAATTGGCTTCAAAAAACATTTTGCTTTCTGGGCAGCATTTTCTTGACCGCAGAGTCACGCGTTTTCTTCCCTAAGCACCAAAAGGCTTGATTTTTAAAAAGTGGAAGCAACAACATTTTTAGACATGGAATTTCATCCCGAAACTCACCCTGGTTTCCATTTTTGCATTTGGTTTAAAAAAAAAAATTGGCTTCAAAAAACATTTTGCTTCCTGGGCAGCAATTTTCCTGACCGTGGAGTCACGCGTTTTCTTCCACAGGCACCAAAAAGGCTTGATTTTTAAAAAGTGGAAGCAACACCATTTTTAGACATGGAATTTCATCCCGAAACTCACCCTGGTGTCCGTTTTTCCATTTCGTTTCAAAAAAAAATTTGGCTTCAAAAAACATTTTGCTTACTGGACAGCATTTTTCCTGACCGCGGAGTCACGCGTTTTCTTCCTCAAGCACCAAAAGGCTTGATTTTTAAAAAGTGGAAGCAACACCATTTTTAGACATGGAATTTCATCCCGAAACTCACACTGGTTTCCGTTTTTGCATTTGGTTTCAAAAAAAAAACTTTGGCTTCAAAAAACATTTTCTTTCCTGGGCAGCATTTTCTTGACCGCAGAGTCACGCGTTTTCTTCCCCAAGCACCAAAAGGCTTGATTTTTAAAAAGTGGAAGCAACACCATTTTTAGACATGGAATTTCATCCCGAAACTCACCCTGGTTTCCATTTTTGCATTTGGTTTCCAAAAAAAATTTGGCTTCAAAAAACATTTTGTTTCCTGGGCAGCATTTTCTTGACCGCGGAGTCACGCCTTTTCTTCCCCAAGCACCAAAAGGCTTGATTTTTAAAAAGTGGAAGCAACACCATTTTTAGACATGGAATTTCATCCCGAAACTCACCCTGGTGTCCGTTTTTGCATTTGGTTTCAAAAAAAAAATTGGCTTCAAAAAACATTTTGGTTCCTGGGCAGCATTTTCTTGACCACGAAGTCAGGTATTTTCTTCCCCAGGCACCAAAAAGGCTTGATTTTTAAAAAGTGGAAGCAACACCATTTTTAGACATGGAATTTCATCCCGAAACTCACCCTGGTGACCGTTTTTGCATTTGGTTTCTAAAAAAAATTTGGCTTCAAAAAACATTTTGTTTCCTGGGCAGCATTTTCTTGACCGTGGAGTCAGGTATTTTCTTCCCCAGGCACCAAAAAGGCTTGATATTTAAAAAGTGGAAGCAACAACATTTTTAGACATGGAATTTCATTCCGAAACTCACCCTGGTGTCCATTTTTGCATTTGGTTAAAAAAAAAATTGGCTTCAAAAAACATTTTGATTTCTGGGCAGCATTTTCTTGACCGCAGAGTCACGCGTTTTCTTCCCCAAGCACCAAAAGGCTTGATTTTTAAAAAGTGGAAGCAACACCATTTTTAGACATGGAATTTCATCCCGAAACTCACCCTGGTGTCCATTTTTGCATTTGGTTGAAAAAAAAAATTGGCTTCAAAAAACATTTTGTTTCCTGGGCAGCATTTTCTTGACCGCGGAGTCACGCCTTTTCTTCCCCAAGCACCAAAAGGCTTGATTTTTAAAAAGTGGAAGCAACACCATTTTTAGACATGGAATTTCATCCCGAAACTCACCCTGGTGTCCGTTTTTGCATTTGGTTTCAAAAAAAAAATTGGCTTCAAAAAACATTTTGGTTCCTGGGCAGCATTTTCTTGACCACGAAGTCAGGTATTTTCTTCCCCAGGCACCAAAAAGGCTTGATTTTTAAAAAGTGGAAGCAACAACATTTTTAGACATGGAATTTCATCCCGAAACTCACCCTGGTGTCCATTTTTGCATTTGGTTAAAAAAAAAATTGGCTTCAAAAAACATTTTGCTTTCTGGGCAGCATTTTCTTGACCGCAGAGTCACGCGTTTTCTTCCCCAAGCACCAAAAGGCTTGATTTTTAAAAAGTGGAAGCAACACCATTTTTAGACATGGAATTTCATCCCGAAACTCAACCTGGTTTCCATTTTTGCATTTGGTTTCCAAAAAAAATTTGGCTTCAAAAAACATTTTGTTTCCTGGGCAGCATTTTCTTGACCGCAGAGTCACGCGTTTTCTTCCCCAAGCACCAAAAGGCTTGATTTTTAAAAAGTGGAAGCAACACCATTTTTAGACATGGAATTTCATCCCGAAACTCAACCTGGTTTCCATTTTTGCATTTGGTTTCCAAAAAAAATTTGGCTTCAAAAAACATTTTGTTTCCTGGGCAGCATTTTCTTGACCACGGAGTCAGGTATTTTCTTCCCCAGGCACCAAAAAGGCTTGATTTTTAAAAAGTGGAAGCAACAACATTTTTAGACATGGAATTTCATCCTGAAACTCACCCTGGTGTCCATTTTTGCATTTGGTTAAAAAAAAATTGGCTTCAAAAAACATTTTGCTTTCTGGGCAGCATTTTCTTGACCGCAGAGTCACGCGTTTTCTTCCCCAAGCACCAAAAGGCTTGATTTTTAAAAAGTGGAAGCAACACCATTTTTAGACATGGAATTTCATCCCGAAACTCAACCTGGTTTCCATTTTTGCATTTGGTTTCCAAAAAAAAATTGGCTTCAAAAAACATTTTGTTTCGTGGGCAGCATTTTTTTGACCACGGAGTCAGGTATTTTCTTCCCCAGGCACCAAAAAGGCTTGATTTTTAAAAAGTGGAAGCAACACCATTTTTAGACATGGAATTTCATCCCGAAACTCACCCTGGTTTCCATTTTTGCATTTGGTTTCAAGAAAAAAATTGGCTTCAAAAAACATTTTGGTTCCTGGGCAGCATTTTCTTGACCACGAAGTCAGGTATTTTCTTCCCCAGGCACCAAAAAGGCTTGATTTTTAAAAAATGGAAGCAACACCATTTTTAGACATGGAATTTCATCCTGAAACTCACCCTGGTGTCCGTTTTTGCATTTGGTTTCCAAAAAAAATTTGGCTTCAAAAAACATTTTGTTTCCTGGGCAGCATTTTCTTGACCACGGAGTCAGGTATTTTCTTCCCCAGACACCAAAAAGGCTTGATTTTTAAAAAGTGGAAGCAACAACATTTTTAGACATGGAATTTCATCCCGAAACTCACCCTGGTGTCAATTTTTGCATTTGGTTAAAAAAAAAATTGGCTTCAAAAAAATTTTGCTTTCTGGGCAGCATTTTCTTGACCGCGGAGTCCCGTGTTTTCTTCCCCAAGCACCAAAAGGCTTGATTTTTAAAAAGTGGAAGCAACACCATTTTTAGACATGGAATTTCATCCCGAAACTCACCCTGGTGTCCGTTTTTGCATTTGGTTTCAAAAAAAAAAAATTTGGCTTCAAAAAACATTTTGTTTCCTGGGCAGCATTTTCTTGACCACGGAGTCAGGTATTTTCTTCCCCAGGCACCAAAAAGGCTTGATTTTTAAAAAGTGGAAGCAACACCATTTTTAGACATGGAATTTCATCCCGAAACTCATCCTGGTGTCCATTTTTCCATTTCGTTTCAAAAAAAAATTTGGCTTCAAAAAACATTTTGCTTACTGGACAGCATTTTTCCTGACCGCGGAGTCACGCGTTTTCTTCCCCAAGCACCAAAAGGCTTGATTTTTAAAAAGTGGAAGCAACACCATTTTTAGACATGGAATTTCATCCCGAAACTCATCCTGGTGTCCGTTTTTGCATTTGGTTTCTAAAAAAAATTTGGCTTCAAAAAACATTTTGTTTCCTGGGCAGCATTTTTTTGACCGTGGAGTCAGGTATTTTCTTCCCCAGGCACCAAAAAGGCTTGATTTTTAAAAAGTGGAAGCAACAACATTTTTAGACATGGAATTTCATTCCGAAACTCACCCTGGTGTCCATTTTTGCATTTGGTTAAAAAAAAAATTGGCTTCAAAAAACATTTGGATTTCTGGGCAGCATTTTCTTGACCGCAGAGTCACGCGTTTTCTTCCCCAAGCACCAAAAGGCTTGATTTTTAAAAAGTGGAAGCAACACCATTTTTAGACATGGAATTTCATCCCGAAACTCACCCTGGTGTCCATTTTTGCATTTGGTTGAAAAAAAAAATTGGCTTCAAAAAACATTTTGCTTTCTGGGCAGCATTTTCTTGACCGCAGAGTCACGCGTTTTCTTCCCCAAGCACCAAAAGGCTTGATTTTTAAAAAGTGGAAGCAACACCATTTTTAGACATGGAATTTCATCCCGAAACTCACCCTGGTTTCCATTTTTGCATTTGGTTTCCAAAAAAAATTTGGCTTCAAAAAACATTTTGTTTCCTGGGCAGCATTTTCTTGACCGCGGAGTCACGCCTTTTCTTCCCCAAGCACCAAAAGGCTTGATTTTTAAAAAGTGGAAGCAACACCATTTTTAGACATGGAATTTCATCCCGAAACTCACCCTGGTGTCCGTTTTTGCATTTGGTTTCAAAAAAAAATTGGCTTCAAAAAACATTTTGGTTCCTGGGCAGCATTTTCTTGACCACGAAGTCAGGTATTTTCTTCCCCAGGCACCAAAAAGGCTTGATTTTTAAAAAGTGGAAGCAACACCATTTTTAGACATGGAATTTCATCCCGAAACTCACCCTGGTGTCCATTTTTGCATTTGGTTTAAAAAAAAATTGGCTTCAAAAAACATTTTGGTTACTGGACAGCATTTTTCCTGACCGCGGAGTCACGCGTTTTCTTCCCCAAGCACCAAAAGGCTTGATTTTTAAAAAGTGGAAGCAACACCATTTTTAGACATGGAATTTCATCCCGAAACTCACCCTGGTGTCCATTTTTGCATTTGGTTTTAAAAAAAATTGGCTTCAAAAAACATTTTGCTTACTGGACAGCATTTTTCCTGACCGCGGAGTCACGCGTTTTCTTCCTCAAGCACCAAAAGGCTTGATTTTTAAAAAGTGGAAGCAACACCATTTTTAGACAGGGAATTTCATCCCGAAACTCACCCTGGTGTCCGTTTTTGCATTTGGTTTCAAAAAAAAAATTTGGCTTCAAAAAACATTTTGTTTCCTGGGAAGCAATTTCTTGACCACGAAGTCAGGTATTTTCTTCCCCAGGCACCAAAAAGGCTTGATTTTTAAAAAGTGGAAGCAACACCATTTTTAGACATGGAATTTCATCCCGAAACTCACCCTGGTGTCCGTTTTTGCATTTGGTTTCCAAAAAAAATTTGGCTTCAAAAAACATTTTGTTTCCTGGGCAGCATTTTCTTGACCACGGAGTCAGGTATTTTCTTCCCCAGGCACCAAAAAGGCTTGATTTTTAAAAAGTGGAAGCAACACCATTTTTAGACATGGAATTTCATCCCGAAACTCACCCTGGTTTCCATTTTTGCATTTGGTTTAAAAAAAAAATTGGCTTCAAAAAACATTTTGCTTCCTGGGCAGCAATTTTCCTGACCGTGGAGTCACGCGTTTTCTTCCCCAGGCACCAGAAAGGCTTGATTTTTAAAAAGTGGAAGCAACACCATTTTTAGACATGGAATTTCATCCCGAAACTCATCCTGGTGTCCGTTTTTGCATTTGGTTTCAAAAAAAAAACTTGGCTTCAAAAAACATTTTGTTTCCTGGGCAGCATTTTCTTGACCACGGAGTCAGGTATTTTCTTCCCCAGGCACCAAAAAGGCTTGATTTTTAAAAAGTGGAAGCAACACCATTTTTAGACATGGAATTTCATCCCGAAACTCATCCTGGTGTCCGTTTTTCCATTTTGTTTCAAAAAAAAAAATTTGGCTTCAAAAAACTTTTTGCTTACTGGACAGCGTTTTTCCTGACCGCGGAGTCACGCGTTTTCTTCCTCAAGCACCAAAAGGCTTGATTTTTAAAAAGTGGAAGCAACACCATTTTTAGACATGGACTTTCATCCCGAAACTCTCCCTGGTTTCCGTTTTTGCATTTGGTTTCAAAAAAAAAAAATTTGCCTTCAAAAAACATTTTCTTTCCTGGGCAGCATTTTCTTGACCACGGAGTCAGGTATTTTCTTCCCCAGGCACCAAAAAGGCTTGATTTTTAAAAAGTGGAAGCAACACCATTTTTAGACATGGAATTTCATCCCGAAACTCACCCTGGTGTCCGTTTTTGCATTTCGTTTCAAAAAAAAAATTTGGCTTCAAAAAACATTTTGCTTACTGGACAGCGTTTTTCCTGACCGCGGAGTCACGCGTTTTCTTCCTCAAGCACCAAAAGGCTTGATTTTTAAAAAGTGGAAGCAACACCATTTTTAGACATGGAATTTCATCCCGAAACTCACCCTGGTTTCCGTTTTTGCATTTGGTTTCAAAAAAAAAAATTTGGCTTCAAAAAACATTTTCTTTCCTGGGCAGCATTTTCTTGACCACGGAGTCAGGTATTTTTTTCCCCAGGCACCAAAAAGGCTTGATTTTTAAAAAGTGGAAGCAACCCCATTTTTAGACATGGAATTTCATCCCGAAACTCACCCTGGTGTCCGTTTTTGCATTTGGTTTCAAAAAAAAAATTTGGCTTCAAAAAACATTTTGTTTCCTGGGCAGCACTTTCTTGACCACGGAGTCAGGTATTTTCTTCCCCAGGCACCAAAAAGGCTTGATTTTTAAAAAGTGGAAGCAACACCATTTTTAGACATGGAATTTCATCCCGAAACTCACCCTGGTGTCCGTTTTTGCATTTGGTTTCAAAAAAAAAATTGGCTTCAAAAAACATTTTGTTTCCTGGGCAGCATTTTCTTGACCACGGAGTCAGGTATTTTCTTCCCCAGGCACCAAAAAGGCTTGATTTTTAAAAAGTGGAAGCAACACCATTTTTAGACATGGAATTTCATCCCGAAACTCACCCTGGTTTCCATTTTTGCATTTGGTTTAAAAAAAAAATTGGCTTCAAAAAACATTTTGCTTCCTGGGCAGCAATTTTCCTGACCGTGGAGTCACGCGTTTTCTTCCCCAGGCACCAAAAAGGCTTGATTTTTAAAAAGTGGAAGCAACACCATTTTTAGACATGGAATTTCATCCCGAAACTCATCCTGGTGTCCGTTTTTGCATTTGGTTTCAAAAAAAAAACTTGGCTTCAAAAAACATTTTGTTTCCTGGGCAGCATTTTCTTGACCACGGAGTCAGGTATTTTCTTCCCCAGGCACCAAAAAGGCTTGATTTTTAAAAAGTGGAAGCAACAACATTTTTAGACATGGAATTTCATCCCGAAACTCATCCTGGTGTCCGTTTTTCCATTTTGTTTCAAAAAAAAAATTTGGCTTCAAAAAACTTTTTGCTTACTGGACAGCGTTTTTCCTGACCGCGGAGTCACGCGTTTTCTTCCTCAAGCACCAAAAGGCTTGATTTTTAAAAAGTGGAAGCAACACCATTTTTAGACATGGACTTTCATCCCGAAACTCTCCCTGGTTTCCGTTTTTGCATTTGGTTTCAAAAAAAAAAATTTGCCTTCAAAAAACATTTTCTTTCCTGGGCAGCATTTTCTTGACCACGGAGTCAGGTATTTTCTTCCCCAGGCACCAAAAAGGCTTGATTTTTAAAAAGTGGAAGCAACACCATTTTTAGACATGGAATTTCATCCCGAAACTCACCCTGGTGTCCGTTTTTGCATTTCGTTTCAAAAAAAAAATTTGGCTTCAAAAAACATTTTGCTTACTGGACAGCGTTTTTCCTGACCGCGGAGTCACGCGTTTTCTTCCCCAAGCACCAAAAGGCTTGATTTTTAAAAAGTGGAAGCAACACCATTTTTAGACATGGAATTTCATCCCGAAACTCACCCTGGTTTCTATTTTTGCATTTGGTTTAAAAAAAAAAATTGGCTTCAAAAAAAATTTTGCTTCCTGGGCAGCAATTTTCCTGACCGTGGAGTCAAGCGTTTTCTTCCCCAGGCACCAAAAAGGCTTGATTTTTAAAAAGTGGAAGCAACACCATTTTTAGACATGGAATTTCATCCCGAAACTCACCCTGGTGTCCGTTTTTGCATTTGGTTTCAAAAAAAAAATTGGCTTCAAAAAACATTTTGTTTCCTGGGCAGCATTTTCTTGACCACGAAGTCAGGTATTTTCTTCCCCAGGCACCAAAAAGGCTTGATTTTTAAAAAGTGGAAGCAACACCATTTTTAGACATGGAATTTCATCCCGAAACTCACCCTGGTGTCCATTTTTGCATTTGGTTAAAAAAAAAATGGCTTCAAAAAACATTTTGCTTTCTGGGCAGCATTTTCTTGACCGCAGAGTCACACGTTTTCTTCCCCAAGCACAAAAAAGGCTTGATTTTTAAAAGTGGAAGCAACACCATTTTTAGACATGGAATTTCATCCCGAAACTCACCCTGGTTTCCATTTTGCATTTGGTTTCCAAAAAAAATTTGGCTTCAAAAAACATTTTGTTTCCTGGGCAGCACTTTCTTGACCACGGAGTCAGGTATTTTCTTCCCCAGGCACCAAAAAGGCTTGATTTTTAAAAAGTGGAAGCAACAACATTTTTAGACATGGAATTTCATCCCGAAACTCACCTGGTGTCCATTTTTGCATTTGGTTAAAAAAAAATTGGCTTCAAAAAACATTTTGCTTTCTGGGCAGCATTTTCTTGACCGCAGAGTCACGCGTTTTCTTCCTCAAGCACCAAAAGGCTTGATTTTTAAAAAGTGGAAGCAACACCATTTTTAGACATGGAATTTCATCCCGAAACTCACCCTGGTTTCCGTTTTTGCATTTGGTTTCCAAAAAAAATTTGGCTTCAAAAAACATTTTCTTTCCTGGGCAGCATTTTCTTGACCACGGAGTCAGGTATTTTCTTCCCCAGGCACCAAAAAGGCTTGATTTTTAAAAAGTGGAAGCAACACCATTTTTAGACATGGAATTTCATCCCGAAACTCACCCTGGTGTCCATTTTTGCATTTCGTTAAAAAAAAAATTGGCTTCAAAAAACATTTTGCTTTCTGGGCAGCATTTTCTTGACCGCAGAGTCACGCGTTTTCTTCCCCAAGCACCAAAAGGCTTTATTTTTAAAAAGTGGAAGCAACACCATTTTTAGACATGGAATTTCATCCCGAAACTCACCCTGGTTTCCGTTTTTGCATTTGGTTTCAAAAAAAAAATTTGGCTTCAAAAAACATTTTGTTTCCTGGGCAGCATTTTCTTGACCACGGAGTCACGCGTTTTCTTCCCCAAGCACCAAAAGGCTTGATTTTTAAAAGTGGAAGCAACACCATTTTTAGACATGGAATTTCATCCCGAAACTCACCCTGGTGTCCGTTTTTGCATTTGGTTTCAAAAAAAAAAATTTGGCTTCAAAAAACATTTTGTTTCCTGGGCAGCACTTTCTTGACCACGGAGTCAGGTATTTTCTTCCCCAGGCACCAAAAAGGCTTGATTTTTAAAAAGTGGAAGCAACACCATTTTTAGACATGGAATTTCATCCCGAAACTCACCCTGGTGTCCGTTTTTGCATTTGGTTTCAAAAAAAAAATTGGCTTCAAAAAACATTTTGTTTCCTGGGCAGCATTTTCTTGACCACGGAGTCAGGTATTTTCTTCCCCAGGCACCAAAAAGGCTTGATTTTTAAAAAGTGGAAGCAACACCATTTTTAGACATGGAATTTCATCCCGAAACTCACCCTGGTTTCCATTTTTGCATTTGGTTTAAAAAAAAAATTGGCTTCAAAAAACATTTTGCTTCCTGGGCAGCAATTTTCCTGACCGTGGAGTCACGCGTTTTCTTCCCCAGGCACCAAAAAGGCTTGATTTTTAAAAAGTGGAAGCAACACCATTTTTAGACATGGAATTTCATCCCGAAACTCATCCTGGTGTCCGTTTTTGCATTTGGTTTCAAAAAAAAAACTTGGCTTCAAAAAACATTTTGTTTCCTGGGCAGCATTTTCTTGACCACGGAGTCAGGTATTTTCTTCCCCAGGCACCAAAAAGGCTTGATTTTTAAAAAGTGGAAGCAACACCATTTTTAGACATGGAATTTCATCCCGAAACTCATCCTGGTGTCCGTTTTTCCATTTTGTTTCAAAAAAAAAATTTGGCTTCAAAAAACTTTTTGCTTACTGGACAGCGTTTTTCCTGACCGCGGAGTCACGCGTTTTCTTCCTCAAGCACCAAAAGGCTTGATTTTTAAAAAGTGGAAGCAACACCATTTTTAGACATGGACTTTCATCCCGAAACTCTCCCTGGTTTCCGTTTTTGCATTTGGTTTCAAAAAAAAAAATTTGCCTTCAAAAAACATTTTCTTTCCTGGGCAGCATTTTCTTGACCACGGAGTCAGGTATTTTCTTCCCCAGGCACCAAAAAGGCTTGATTTTTAAAAAGTGGAAGCAACACCATTTTTAGACATGGAATTTCATCCCGAAACTCACCCTGGTGTCCGTTTTTGCATTTCGTTTCAAAAAAAAAATTTGGCTTCAAAAAACATTTTGCTTACTGGACAGCGTTTTTCCTGACCGCGGAGTCACGCATTTTCTTCCTCAAGCACCAAAAGGCTTGATTTTTAAAAAGTGATAGCAACACCATTTTTAGACATGGACTTTCATCCCGAAACTCTCCCTGGTTTCCGTTTTTGCATTTGGTTTCAAAAAAAAAAATTTGCCTTCAAAAAACATTTTCTTTCCTGGGCAGCATTTTCTTGACCACGGAGTCAGGTATTTTCTTCCCCAGGCACCAAAAAGGCTTGATTTTTAAAAAGTGGAAGCAACACCATTTTTAGACATGGAATTTCATCCCGAAACTCACCCTGGTGTCCGTTTTTGCATTTCGTTTCAAAAAAAAAATTTGGCTTCAAAAAACATTTTGCTTACTGGACAGCGTTTTTCCTGACCGCGGAGTCACGCGTTTTCTTCCTCAAGCACCAAAAGGCTTGATTTTTAAAAAGTGGAAGCAACACCATTTTTAGACATGGAATTTCATCCCGAAACTCACCCTGGTTTCCGTTTTTGCATTTGGTTTCAAAAAAAAAAATTTGGCTTCAAAAAACATTTTCTTTCCTGGGCAGCATTTTCTTGACCACGGAGTCAGGTATTTTTTTCCCCAGGCACCAAAAAGGCTTGATTTTTAAAAAGTGGAAGCAACACCATTTTTAGACATGGAATTTCATCCCGAAACTCACCCTGGTGTCCGTTTTTGCATTTGGTTTCAAAAAAAAAATTGGCTTCAAAAAACATTTTGTTTCCTGGGCAGCATTTTCTTGACCACGAAGTCAGGTATTTTCTTCCCCAGGCACCAAAAAGGCTTGATTTTTAAAAAGTGGAAGCAACACCATTTTTAGACATGGAATTTCATCCCGAAACTCACCCTGGTGTCCATTTTTGCATTTGGTTAAAAAAAAAATGGCTTCAAAAAACATTTTGCTTTCTGGGCAGCATTTTCTTGACCGTGGAGTCAAGCGTTTTCTTCCCCAGGCACCAAAAAGGCTTGATTTTTAAAAAGTGGAAGCAACACCATTTTTAGACATGGAATTTCATCCCGAAACTCACCCTGGTGTCCGTTTTTGCATTTGGTTTCAAAAAAAAAATTGGCTTCAAAAAACATTTTGTTTCCTGGGCAGCATTTTCTTGACCACGAAGTCAGGTATTTTCTTCCCCAGGCACCAAAAAGGCTTGATTTTTAAAAAGTGGAAGCAACACCATTTTTAGACATGGAATTTCATCCCGAAACTCACCCTGGTGTCCATTTTTGCATTTGGTTAAAAAAAAAATGGCTTCAAAAAACATTTTGCTTTCTGGGCAGCATTTTCTTGACCGCAGAGTCACACGTTTTCTTCCCCAAGCACAAAAAAGGCTTGATTTTTAAAAGTGGAAGCAACACCATTTTTAGACATGGAATTTCATCCCGAAACTCACCCTGGTTTCCATTTTGCATTTGGTTTCCAAAAAAAATTTGGCTTCAAAAAACATTTTGTTTCCTGGGCAGCACTTTCTTGACCACGGAGTCAGGTATTTTCTTCCCCAGGCACCAAAAAGGCTTGATTTTTAAAAAGTGGAAGCAACAACATTTTTAGACATGGAATTTCATCCCGAAACTCACCTGGTGTCCATTTTTGCATTTGGTTAAAAAAAAATTGGCTTCAAAAAACATTTTGCTTTCTGGGCAGCATTTTCTTGACCGCAGAGTCACGCGTTTTCTTCCTCAAGCACCAAAAGGCTTGATTTTTAAAAAGTGGAAGCAACACCATTTTTAGACATGGAATTTCATCCCGAAACTCACCCTGGTTTCCGTTTTTGCATTTGGTTTCCAAAAAAAATTTGGCTTCAAAAAACATGTTCTTTCCTGGGCAGCATTTTCTTGACCACGGAGTCAGGTATTTTCTTCCCCAGGCACCAAAAAGGCTTGATTTTTAAAAAGTGGAAGCAACACCATTTTTAGACATGGAATTTCATCCCGAAACTCACCCTGGTGTCCATTTTTGCATTTCGTTAAAAAAAAAATTGGCTTCAAAAAACATTTTGCTTTCTGGGCAGCATTTTCTTGACCGCAGAGTCACGCGTTTTCTTCCCCAAGCACCAAAAGGCTTGATTTTTAAAAAGTGGAAGCAACACCATTTTTAGACATGGAATTTCATCCCGAAACTCACCCTGGTGTCCATTTTTGCATTTGGTTTAAAAAAAAAATTGGCTTCAAAAAACATTTTGCTTACTGGACAGCATTTTTCCTGACCGCGGAGTCACGCGTTTTCTTCCTCAAGCACCAAAAGGCTTGATTTTTAAAAAGTGGAAGCAACACCATTTTTAGACATGGAATTTCATCCCGAAACTCACCCTGGTGTCCGTTTTTGCATTTAGTTTCAAAAAAAAAATTTGGCTTCAAAAAACATTTTGTTTCCTGGGCAGCATTTTCTTGACCACAGAGTCAGGTATTTTCTTCCCCAGGCACCAAAAAGGCTTGATTTTTAAAAAGTGGAAGCAACACCATTTTTAGACATGGAATTTCATCCCGAAACTCACCCTGGTGTCCGTTTTTGCATTTGGTTTCAAAAAAAAAAATTGGCTTCAAAAAACATTTTAGTTCCTGGGCAGCATTTTCTTGACCACGAAGTCAGGTATTTTCTTCCCCAGGCACCAAAAAGGCTTGATTTTGAAAAAGTGGAAGCAACACCATTTTTAGACATGGAATTTCATCCTGAAACTCACCCTGGTGTCCGTTTTTGCATTTGGTTTCCAAAAAAAATTTGGCTTCAAAAAACATTTTGTTTCCTGGGCAGCATTTTCTTGACCACGGAGTCAGGTATTTTCTTCCCCAGGCACCAAAAAGGCTTGATTTTTAAAAAGTGGAAGCAACACCATTTTTAGACATGGAATTTCATCCCGAAACTCATCCTGGTGTCCGTTTTTCCATTTCGTTTCAAAAAAAAATTTGGCTTCAAAAAACATTTTGCTTACTGGACAGCGTTTTTCCTGACCGCGGAGTCACGCGTTTTCTTCCTCAAGCACCAAAAGGCTTGATTTTTAAAAAGTGGAAGCAACACCATTTTTAGACATGGAATTTCATCCCGAAACTCACCCTGGTTTCCGTTTTTGCATTTGGTTTCAAAAAAAAATTTGGCTTCAAAAAACATTTTGTTTCCTGGGCAGCATTTTCTTGACCACGGAGTTAGGTATTTTCTTCCCCAGGCACCAAAAAGGCTTGATTTTTAAAAAGTGGAAGCAACACCATTTTTAGACATGGAATTTCATCCCGAAACTCACCCCGGTGTCCGTTTTTGCATTTGGTTTCCAAAAAAAATTTGGCTTCAAAAAACATTTTCTTTCCTGGGCAGCATTTTCTTGACCACGGAGTCAGGTATTTTCTTCCCCAGGCACCAAAAAGGCTTGATTTTTAAAAAGTGGAAGCAACACCATTTTTAGACATGGAATTTCATCCCGAAACTCACCCTGGTGTCCATTTTTGCATTTCGTTAAAAAAAAAATTGGCTTCAAAAAACATTTTGCTTTCTGGGCAGCATTTTCTTGACCGCAGAGTCACGCGTTTTCTTCCCCAAGCACCAAAAGGCTTGATTTTTAAAAAGTGGAAGCAACACCATTTTTAGACATGGAATTTCATCCCGAAACTCACCCTGGTTTCCATTTTTGCATTTGGTTTAAAAAAAAAATTGGCTTCAAAAAACATTTTGCTTTCTGGGCAGCATTTTCTTGACCGCAGAGTCACGCGTTTTCTTCCCCAGGCACCAAAAAGGCTTGATTTTTAAAAAGTGGAAGCAACACCATTTTTAGACATAGAATTTCATCCCGAAACTCATCCTGGTGTCCGTTTTTGCATTTGGTTTCAAAAAAAAATTTGGCTTCAAAAAACATTTTGTTTCCTGGGCAGCATTTTTCCTGACCGCGGAGTCACGCGTTTTCTTCCCCAAGCACCAAAAGGCTTGATTTTTAAAAAGTGGAAGCAACACCATTTTTAGACATGGAATTTCATCCCGAAACTCACCCTGGTGTCCATTTTTGCATTTGGTTTAAAAAAAAATTGGCTTCAAAAAACATTTTGCTTACTGGACAGCATTTTTCCTGACCGCGGAGTCACGCGTTTTCTTCCTCAAGCACCAAAAGGCTTGATTTTTAAAAAGTGGAAGCAACACCATTTTTAGACATGGAATTTCATCCCGAAACTCACCCTGGTGTCCGTTTTTGCATTTAGTTTCAAAAAAAGAATTTGGCTTCAAAAAAATTTTGTTTCCTGGGCAGCATTTTCTTGACCACGGAGTCAGGTATTTTCTTCCCCAGGCACCAAAAAGCCTTGATTTTTAAAAAGTGGAAGCAACACCATTTTTAGACATGGAATTTCATCCCGAAACTCACCCTGGTTTCCGTTTTTGCATTTGGTTTCAAAAAAAAAATTTGGCTTCAAAAAACATTTTCTTTCCTGGGCAGCATTTTCTTGACCACAGAGTCAGGTATTTTCTTCCCCAGGCACCAAAAAGGCTTGATTTTTAAAAAGTGGAAGCAACACCATTTTTAGACATGGAATTTCATCCCGAAACTCACCCTGGTGTCCGTTTTTGCATTTGGTTTCAAAAAAAAAAATTGGCTTCAAAAAACATTTTAGTTCCTGGGCAGCATTTTCTTGACCACGAAGTCAGGTATTTTCTTCCCCAGGCACCAAAAAGGCTTGATTTTTAAAAAGTGGAAGCAACACCATTTTTAGACATGGAATTTCATCCTGAAACTCACCCTGGTGTCCGTTTTTGCATTTGGTTTCCAAAAAAAATTTGGCTTCAAAAAACATTTTGTTTCCTGGGCAGCATTTTCTTGACCACGGAGTCAGGTATTTTCTTCCCCAGGCACCAAAAAGGCTTGATTTTTAAAAACTGGAAGCAACACCATTTTTAGACATGGAATTTCATCCCGAAACTCATCCTGGTGTCCGTTTTTCCATTTCGTTTCAAAAAAAAATTTGGCTTCAAAAAACATTTTGCTTACTGGACAGCGTTTTTCCTGACCGCGGAGTCACGCGTTTTCTTCCTCAAGCACCAAAAGGCTTGATTTTTAAAAAGTGGAAGCAACACCATTTTTAGACATGGAATTTCATCCCGAAACTCACCCTGGTTTCCGTTTTTGCATTTGGTTTCAAAAAAAAATTTGGCTTCAAAAAACATTTTGTTTCCTGGGCAGCATTTTCTTGACCACGGAGTTAGGTATTTTCTTCCCCAGGCACCAAAAAGGCTTGATTTTTAAAAAGTGGAAGCAACACCATTTTTAGACATGGAATTTCATCCCGAAACTCACCCCGGTGTCCGTTTTTGCATTTGGTTTCAAAAAAAAATTTGGCTTCAAAAAACATTTTGTTTCCTGGGCAGCATTTTTCCTGACCGCGGAGTCACGCGTTTTCTTCCCCAAGCACCAAAAGGCTTGATTTTTAAAAAGTGGAAGCAACACCATTTTTAGACATGGAATTTCATCCCGAAACTCACCCTGGTGTCCATTTTTGCATTTGGTTTAAAAAAAAAATTGGCTTCAAAAAACATTTTGCTTACTGGACAGCATTTTTCCTGACCGCGGAGTCACGCGTTTTCTTCCTCAAGCACCAAAAGGCTTGATTTTTAAAAAGTGGAAGCAACACCATTTTTAGACATGGAATTTCATCCCGAAACTCACCCTGGTGTCCGTTTTTGCATTTAGTTTCAAAAAAAAAATTTGGCTTCAAAAAACATTTTGTTTCCTGGGCAGCATTTTCTTGACCACGGAGTCAGGTATTTTCTTCCCCAGGCACCAAAAAGCCTTGATTTTTAAAAAGTGGAAGCAACACCATTTTTAGACATGGAATTTCATCCCGAAACTCACCCTGGTTTCCGTTTTTGCATTTGGTTTCAAAAAAAAAATTTGGCTTCAAAAAACATTTTCTTTCCTGGGAAGCATTTTCTTGACCACAGAGTCAGGTATTTTCTTCCCCAGGCACCAAAAAGGCTTGATTTTTAAAAAGTGGAAGCAACACCATTTTTAGACATGGAATTTCATCCCGAAACTCACCCTGGTGTCCGTTTTTGCATTTGGTTTCAAAAAAAAAAATTGGCTTCAAAAAACATTTTAGTTCCTGGGCAGCATTTTCTTGACCACGAAGTCAGGTATTTTCTTCCCCAGGCACCAAAAAGGCTTGATTTTTAAAAAGTGGAAGCAACACCATTTTTAGACATGGAATTTCATCCTGAAACTCACCCTGGTGTCCGTTTTTGCATTTGGTTTCCAAAAAAAATTTGGCTTCAAAAAACATTTTGTTTCCTGGGCAGCATTTTCTTGACCACGGAGTCAGGTATTTTCTTCCCCAGGCACCAAAAAGGCTTGATTTTTAAAAAGTGGAAGCAACACCATTTTTAGACATGGAATTTCATCCCGAAACTCATCCTGGTGTCCGTTTTTCCATTTCGTTTCAAAAAAAAATTTGGCTTCAAAAAACATTTTGCTTACTGGACAGCGTTTTTCCTGACCGCGGAGTCACGCGTTTTCTTCCTCAAGCACCAAAAGGCTTGATTTTTAAAAAGTGGAAGCAACACCATTTTTAGACATGGAATTTCATCCCGAAACTCACCCTGGTTTCCGTTTTTGCATTTGGTTTCAAAAGTTGGCTTCAAAAAACATTTTGTTTCCTGGGCAGCATTTTCTTGACCACGGAGTTAGGTATTTTCTTCCCCAGGCACCAAAAAGGCTTGATTTTTAAAAAGTGGAAGCAACACCATTTTTAGACATGGAATTTCATCCCGAAACTCACCCCGGTGTCCGTTTTTGCATTTGGTTTCCAAAAAAAATTTGGCTTCAAAAAACATTTTCTTTCCTGGGCAGCATTTTCTTGACCACGGAGTCAGGTATTTTCTTCCCCAGGCACCAAAAAGGCTTGATTTTTAAAAAGTGGAAGCAACACCATTTTTAGACATGGAATTTCATCCCGAAACTCATCCTGGTGTCCGTTTTTCCATTTCGTTTCAAAAAAAAATTTGGCTTCAAAAAACATTTTGCTTACTGGACAGCGTTTTTCCTGACCGCGGAGTCACGCGTTTTCTTCCTCAAGCACCAAAAGGCTTGATTTTTAAAAAGTGGAAGCAACACCATTTTTAGACATGGAATTTCATCCCGAAACTCACCCTGGTTTCCGTTTTTGCATTTGGTTTCAAAAAAAAATTTGGCTTCAAAAAACATTTTGTTTCCTGGGCAGCATTTTCTTGACCACGGAGTTAGGTATTTTCTTCCCCAGGCACCAAAAAGGCTTGATTTTTAAAAAGTGGAAGCAACACCATTTTTAGACATGGAATTTCATCCCGAAACTCACCCTGGTGTCCATTTTTGCATTTGGTTTAAAAAAAAAATTGGCTTCAAAAAACATTTTGCTTACTGGACAGCATTTTTCCTGACCGCGGAGTCACGCGTTTTCTTCCTCAAGCACCAAAAGGCTTGATTTTTAAAAAGTGGAAGCAACACCATTTTTAGACATGGAATTTCATCCCGAAACTCACCCTGGTGTCCGTTTTTGCATTTAGTTTCAAAAAAAAAATTTGGCTTCAAAAAACATTTTGTTTCCTGGGCAGCATTTTCTTGACCACGGAGTCAGGTATTTTCTTCCCCAGGCACCAAAAAGCCTTGATTTTTAAAAAGTGGAAGCAACACCATTTTTAGACATGGAATTTCATCCCGAAACTCACCCTGGTTTCCGTTTTTGCATTTGGTTTCAAAAAAAAAATTTGGCTTCAAAAAACATTTTCTTTCCTGGGCAGCATTTTCTTGACCACAGAGTCAGGTATTTTCTTCCCCAGGCACCAAAAAGGCTTGATTTTTAAAAAGTGGAAGCAACACCATTTTTAGACATGGAATTTCATCCCGAAACTCACCCTGGTGTCCGTTTTTGCATTTGGTTTCAAAAAAAAAATTGGCTTCAAAAAACATTTTAGTTCCTGGGCAGCATTTTCTTGACCACGAAGTCAGGTATTTTCTTCCCCAGGCACCAAAAAGGCTTGATTTTTAAAAAGTGGAAGCAACACCATTTTTAGACATGGAATTTCATCCTGAAACTCACCCTGGTGTCCGTTTTTGCATTTGGTTTCCAAAAAAAATTTGGCTTCAAAAAACATTTTGTTTCCTGGGCAGCATTTTCTTGACCACGGAGTCAGGTATTTTCTTCCCCAGGCACCAAAAAGGCTTGATTTTTAAAAAGTGGAAGCAACACCATTTTTAGACATGGAATTTCATCCCGAAACTCATCCTGGTGTCCGTTTTTCCATTTCGTTTCAAAAAAAAATTTGGCTTCAAAAAACATTTTGCTTACTGGACAGCGTTTTTCCTGACCGCGGAGTCACGCGTTTTCTTCCTCAAGCACCAAAAGGCTTGATTTTTAAAAAGTGGAAGCAACACCATTTTTAGACATGGAATTTCATCCCGAAACTCACCCTGGTTTCCATTTTTGCATTTGGTTTCAAAATTTGGCTTCAAAAAACATTTTGTTTCCTGGGCAGCATTTTCTTGACCACGGAGTTAGGTATTTTCTTCCCCAGGCACCAAAAAGGCTTGATTTTTAAAAAGTGGAAGCAACACCATTTTTAGACATGGAATTTCATCCCGAAACTCACCCCGGTGTCCGTTTTTGCATTTGGTTTCCAAAAAAAATTTGGCTTCAAAAAACATTTTCTTTCCTGGGCAGCATTTTCTTGACCACGGAGTCAGGTATTTTCTTCCCCAGGCACCAAAAAGGCTTGATTTTTAAAAAGTGGAAGCAACACCATTTTTAGACATGGAATTTCATCCCGAAACTCACCCTGGTGTCCATTTTTGCATTTCGTTAAAAAAAAAATTGGCTTCAAAAAACATTTTGCTTTCTGGGCAGCATTTTCTTGACCGCAGAGTCACGCGTTTTCTTCCCCAAGCACCAAAAGGCTTGATTTTTAAAAAGTGGAAGCAACACCATTTTTAGACATGGAATTTCATCCCGAAACTCACCCTGGTTTCCATTTTTGCATTTGGTTTAAAAAAAAAATTGGCTTCAAAAAACATTTTGCTTCCTGGGCAGCAATTTTCCTGACCGTGGAGTCAAGCGTTTTCTTCCCCAGGCACCAAAAAGGCTTGATTTTTAAAAAGTGGAAGCAACACCATTTTTAGACATGGAATTTCATCCCGAAACTCACCCTGGTGTCCATTTTTGCATTTGGTTAAAAAAAAATTGGCTTCAAAAAACATTTTGCTTTCTGGGCAGCATTTTCTTGACCGCAGAGTCACGCGTTTTCTTCCCCAGGCACCAAAAAGGCTTGATTTTTAAAAAGTGGAAGCAACACCATTTTTAGACATGGAATTTCATCCCGAAACTCATCCTGGTGTCCGTTTTTGCATTTGGTTTCAAAAAAAAATTTGGCTTCAAAAAACATTTTGTTTCCTGGGCAGCATTTTTCCTGACCGCGGAGTCACGCGTTTTCTTCCCCAAGCACCAAAAGGCTTGATTTTTAAAAAGTGGAAGCAACACCATTTTTAGACATGGAATTTCATCCCGAAACTCACCCTGGTGTCCATTTTTGCATTTGGTTTAAAAAAAAAATTGGCTTCAAAAAACATTTTGCTTACTGGACAGCATTTTTCCTGACCGCGGAGTCACGCGTTTTCTTCCTCAAGCACCAAAAGGCTTGATTTTTAAAAAGTGGAAGCAACACCATTTTTAGACATGGAATTTCATCCCGAAACTCACCCTGGTGTCCGTTTTTGCATTTAGTTTCAAAAAAAAAATTTGGCTTCAAAAAACATTTTGTTTCCTGGGCAGCATTTTCTTGACCACGGAGTCAGGTATTTTCTTCCCCAGGCACCAAAAAGCCTTGATTTTTAAAAAGTGGAAGCAACACCATTTTTAGACATGGAATTTCATCCCGAAACTCACCCTGGTTTCCGTTTTTGCATTTGGTTTCAAAAAAAAAAATTTGGCTTCAAAAAACATTTTCTTTCCTGGGCAGCATTTTCTTGACCACAGAGTCAGGTATTTTCTTCCCTAGGCACCAAAAAGGCTTGATTTTTAAAAAGTGGAAGCAACACCATTTTTAGACATGGAATTTCATCCCGAAACTCATCCTGGTGTCCGTTTTTGCATTTGGTTTCAAAAAAAAATTTGGCTTCAAAAAACATTTTGTTTCCTGGGCAGCATTTTTCCTGACCGCGGAGTCACGCGTTTTCTTCCCCAAGCACCAAAAGGCTTGATTTTTAAAAAGTGGAAGCAACACCATTTTTAGACATGGAATTTCATCCCGAAACTCACCCTGGTGTCCATTTTTGCATTTGGTTTAAAAAAAAAATTGGCTTCAAAAAACATTTTGCTTACTGGACAGCATTTTTCCTGACCGCGGAGTCACGCGTTTTCTTCCTCAAGCACCAAAAGGCTTGATTTTTAAAAAGTGGAAGCAACACCATTTTTAGACATGGAATTTCATCCCGAAACTCACCCTGGTGTCCGTTTTTGCATTTAGTTTCAAAAAAAAAAAATTGGCTTCAAAAAACATTTTGCTTACTGGACAGCATTTTTCCTGACCGCGGAGTCACGCGTTTTCTTCCTCAAGCACCAAAAGGCTTGATTTTTAAAAAGTGGAAGCAACACCATTTTTAGACATGGAATTTCATCCCGAAACTCACCCTGGTGTCCGTTTTTGCATTTAGTTTCAAAAAAAAAATTTGGCTTCAAAAAACATTTTGTTTCCTGGGCAGCATTTTCTTGACCACGGAGTCAGGTATTTTCTTCCCCAGGCACCAAAAAGCCTTGATTTTTAAAAAGTGGAAGCAACACCATTTTTAGACATGGAATTTCATCCCGAAACTCACCCTGGTTTCCGTTTTTGCATTTGGTTTCAAAAAAAAAAAATTGGCTTCAAAAAACATTTTCTTTCCTGGGCAGCATTTTCTTGACCACAGAGTCAGGTATTTTCTTCCCTAGGCACCAAAAAGGCTTGATTTTTAAAAAGTGGAAGCAACACCATTTTTAGACATGGAATTTCATCCCGAAACTCATCCTGGTGTCCGTTTTTGCATTTGGTTTCAAAAAAAAATTTGGCTTCAAAAAACATTTTGTTTCCTGGGCAGCATTTTTCCTGACCGCGGAGTCACGCGTTTTCTTCCCCAAGCACCAAAAGGCTTGATTTTTAAAAAGTGGAAGCAACACCATTTTTAGACATGGAATTTCATCCCGAAACTCACCCTGGTGTCCATTTTTGCATTTGGTTTAAAAAAAAAAATTGGCTTCAAAAAACATTTTGCTTACTGGACAGCATTTTTCCTGACCGCGGAGTCACGCGTTTTCTTCCTCAAGCACCAAAAGGCTTGATTTTTAAAAAGTGGAAGCAACACCATTTTTAGACATGGAATTTCATCCCGAAACTCACCCTGGTGTCCGTTTTTGCATTTAGTTTCAAAAAAAAAAATTTGGCTTCAAAAAACATTTTCTTTCCTGGGCAGCATTTTCTTGACCACAGAGTCAGGTATTTTCTTCCCCAGGCACCAAAAAGGCTTGATTTTTTAAAAGTGGAAGCAACACCATTTTTAGACATGGAATTTCATCCCGAAACTCACCCTGGTTTCCGTTTTTGCATTTGGTTTCAAAAAAAAAAATTTGGCTTCAAAAAACATTTTCTTTCCTGGGCAGCATTTTCTTGACCACAGAGTCAGGTATTTTCTTCCCCAGGCACCAAAAAGCCTTGATTTTTAAAAAGTGGAAGCAACACCATTTTTAGACATGGAATTTCATCCCGAAACTCACCCTGGTGTCCGTTTTTGCATTTGGTTTCAAAAAAAAAAATTGGCTTCAAAAAACATTTTAGTTCCTGGGCATCATTTTCTTGACCACGAAGTCAGGTATTTTCTTCCCCAGGCACCAAAAAGGCTTGATTTTTAAAAAGTGGAAGCAACACCATTTTTAGACATGGAATTTCATCCTGAAACTCACCCTGGTGTCCGTTTTTGCATTTGGTTTCCAAAAAAAATTTGGCTTCAAAAAACATTTTGTTTCCTGGGCAGCATTTTCTTGACCACGGAGTCAGGTATTTTCTTCCCCAGGCACCAAAAAGGCTTGATTTTTAAAAAGTGGAAGCAACACCATTTTTAGACATGGAATTTCATCCCGAAACTCACCTTGGTGTCCGTTTTTGCATTTGGTTTCAAAAAAAAAATTGGCTTCAAAAAACATTTTGTTTCCTGGGCAGAATTTTCTTGACCACGAAGTCAGGTATTTTCTTCCCCAGGCACCAAAAAGGCTTGATTTTTAAAAAGTGGAAGCAACACCATTTTTAGACATGGAATTTCATCCCGAAACTCACCCTGGTGTCCGTTTTTGCATTTGGTTTCAAAAAAAAAATTGGCTTCAAAAAACATTTTGTTTCCTGGGCAGCATTTTCTTGACCACGAAGTCAGGTATTTTCTTCCCCAGGCACCAAAATGGCTTGATTTTTAAAAAGTGGAAGCAACACCATTTTTAGACATGGAATTTCATCCCGAAACTCACCCTGGTGTCCATTTTTGCATTTGGTTAAAAAAAAAATTGGCTTCAAAAAACATTTTGCTTTCTGGGCCGCATTTTCTTGACCGCAGAGTCACGCGTTTTCTTCCCCAAGCACCAAAAGGCTTGATTTTTAAAAAGTGGAAGCAACACCATTTTTAGACATGGAATTTCATCCCGAAACTCACCCTGGTTTCCATTTTTGCATTTGGTTTCCAAAAAAAATTTGGCTTCAAAAAACATTTTCTTTCCTGGGCAGCATTTTCTTGACCACAGAGTCAGGTATTTTCTTCCCCAGGCACCAAAAAGGCTTGATTTTTAAAAAGTGGAAGCAACACCATTTTTAGACATGGAATTTCATCCTGAAACTCACCCTGGTGTCCGTTTTTGCATTTGGTTTCCCAAAAAAATTTGGCTTCAAAAAACATTTTGTTTCCTGGGCAGCATTTTCTTGACCACGGAGTCAGGTATTTTCTTCCCCAGGCACCAAAAAGGCTTGATTTTTAAAAAGTGGAAGCAACAACATTTTTAAACATGGAATTTCATCCCGAAACTCACCCTGGTGTCCGTTTTTGCATTTGGTTTCAAAAAAAAAATTTGGCTTCAAAAAACATTTTGTTTCCTGGGCAGCATTTTCTTGACCACGGAGTCACGCGTTTTCTTCCCCAAGAACCAAAAGGCTTGATTTTTAAAAAGTGGAAGCAACACCATTTTTAGACATGGAATTTCATCCCGAAACTCACCTTGGTGTCCGTTTTTGCATTTGGTTTCAAAAAAAAAATTGGCTTCAAAAAACATTTTGTTTCCTGGGCAGAATTTTCTTGACCACGAAGTCAGGTATTTTCTTCCCCAGGCACCAAAAAGGCTTGATTTTTAAAAAGTGGAAGCAACACCATTTTTAGACATGGAATTTCATCCCGAAACTCACCCTGGTGTCCATTTTTGCATTTGGTTAAAAAAAAATTGGCTTCAAAAAACATTTTGCTTTCTGGGCCGCATTTTCTTGACCGCAGAGTCACGCGTTTTCTTCCCCAAGCACCAAAAGGCTTGATTTTTAAAAAGTGGAAGCAACACCATTTTTAGACATGGAATTTCATCCCGAAACTCACCCTGGTTTCCATTTTTGCATTTGGTTTCCAAAAAAAATTTGGCTTCAAAAAACATTTTGTTTCCAGGGCAGCATTTTCTTGACCACGGAGTCAGGTATTTTCTTCCCCAGGCACCAAAAAGGCTTGATTTTTAAAAAGTGGAAGCAACAACATTTTTAGACATGGAATTTCATCCCGAAACTCACCTGGTGTCCATTTTTGCATTTGGTTAAAAAAAAATTGGCTTCAAAAAACATTTTGCTTTCTGGGCAGCATTTTCTTCACCACGGAGTCAGGTATTTTCTTCCTCAGGCACCAAAAAGGCTTGATTTTTAAAAAGTGGAAGCAACACCATTTTTAGACATGGAATTTCATCCCGAAACTCACCCTGGTTTCCATTTTTGCATTTGGTTAAAAAAAAAATTGGCTTCAAAAATCATTTTGCTTTCTGGGCAGCATTTTCTTGACCGCAGAGTCACGCGTTTTCTTCCCCAAGCACCAAAAGGCTTGATTTTTTAAAAGTGGAAGCAACACCATTTTTAGACATGGAATTTCATCCCGAAACTCACCCTGGTTTCCATTTTTGCATTTGGTTTCCAAAAAAAATTTGGCTTCAAAAAACATTTTGTTTCCAGGGCAGCATTTTCTTGACCACGGAGTCAGGTATTTTCTTCCCCAGGCACCAAAAAGGCTTGATTTTTAAAAAGTGGAAGCAACAACATTTTTAGACATGGAATTTCATCCCGAAACTCACCTGGTGTCCATTTTTGCATTTGGTTAAAAAAAAATTGGCTTCAAAAAACATTTTGCTTTCTGGGCAGCATTTTCTTCACCACGGAGTCAGGTATTTTCTTCCTCAGGCACCAAAAAGGCTTGATTTTTAAAAAGTGGAAGCAACACCATTTTTAGACATGGAATTTCATCCCGAAACTCACCCTGGTTTCCATTTTTGCATTTGGTTAAAAAAAAAATTGGCTTCAAAAATCATTTTGCTTTCTGGGCAGCATTTTCTTGACCGCAGAGTCACGCGTTTTCTTCCCCAAGCACCAAAAGGCTTGATTTTTTAAAAGTGGAAGCAACACCATTTTTAGACATGGAATTTCATCCCGAAACTCACCCTGGTTTCCATTTTTGCATTTGGTTTCCAAAAAAAATTTGGCTTCAAAAAACATTTTGTTTCCTGGGCAGCATTTTCTTGACCACGGAGTCAGGTATTTTCTTCCCCAGGCACCAAAAAGGCTTGATTTTTAAAAAGTGGAAGCAACAACATTTTTAGACATGGAATTTCATCCCGAAACTCACCTGGTGTCCATTTTTGCATTTGGTTAAAAAAAAATTGGCTTCAAAAAACATTTTGCTTTCTGGGCAGCATTTTCTTCACCACGGAGTCAGGTATTTTCTTCCCCAGGCACCAAAAAGGCTTGATTTTTAAAAAGTGGAAGCAACACCATTTTTAGACATGGAATTTCATCCCGAAACTCACCCTGGTTTCCATTTTTGCATTTGGTTAATAAAAAAATTGGCTTCAAAAATCATTTTGCTTTCTGGGCAGCATTTTCTTGACCGCAGAGTCACGCGTTTTCTTCCCCAAGCACCAAAAGGCTTGATTTTTAAAAAGTGGAAGCAACACCATTTTTAGACATGGAATTTCATCCCGAAACTCACCCTGGTTTCCATTTTTGCATTTGGTTTAAAAAAAAAAATTGGCTTCAAAAATCATTTTGCTTCCTGGGCAGCAATTTTCCTGACAGTGGAGTCAAGCGTTTTCTTCCCCAGGCACCAAAAAGGCTTGATTTTTAAAAAGTGGAAGCAACATCATTTTTAGACATGGAATTTCATCCGGAAACTCACCCTGGTGTCCGTTTTTGCATTTGGTTTCAAAAAAAAAATTGGCTTCAAAAAACATTTTGTTTCCTGGGCAGCATTTTCTTGACCACGAAGTCAGGTATTTTCTTCCCCAGGCACCAAAAAGGCTTGATTTTTAAAAATTGGAAGCAACACCATTTTTAGACATGGAATTTCATCCCGAAACTCACCCTGGTGTCCGTTTTTGCATTTGGTTTCAAAAAAAAAATTGGCTTCAAAAAACATTTTGTTTCCTGGGCAGCATTTTCTTGACCACGAAGTCAGGTATTTTCTTCCCCAGGCACCAAAATGGCTTGATTTTTAAAAAGTGGAAGCAACACCATTTTTAGACATGGAATTTCATCCCGAAACTCACCCTGGTGTCCATTTTTGCATTTGGTTAAAAAAAAAATTGGCTTCAAAAAACATTTTGCTTTCTGGGCCGCATTTTCTTGACCGCAGAGTCACGCGTTTTCTTCCCCAAGCACCAAAAGGCTTGATTTTTAAAAAGTGGAAGCAACACCATTTTTAGACATGGAATTTCATCCCGAAACTCACCCTGGTTTCCATTTTTGCATTTGGTTTCCAAAAAAAATTTGGCTTCAAAAAACATTTTCTTTCCTGGGCAGCATTTTCTTGACCACAGAGTCAGGTATTTTCTTCCCCAGGCACCAAAAAGGCTTGATTTTTAAAAAGTGGAAGCAACACCATTTTTAGACATGGAATTTCATCCTGAAACTCACCCTGGTGTCCGTTTTTGCATTTGGTTTCCCAAAAAAATTTGGCTTCAAAAAACATTTTGTTTCCTGGGCAGCATTTTCTTGACCACGGAGTCAGGTATTTTCTTCCCCAGGCACCAAAAAGGCTTGATTTTTAAAAAGTGGAAGCAACAACATTTTTAAACATGGAATTTCATCCCGAAACTCACCCTGGTGTCCGTTTTTGCATTTGGTTTCAAAAAAAAAATTTGGCTTCAAAAAACATTTTGTTTCCTGGGCAGCATTTTCTTGACCACGGAGTCACGCGTTTTCTTCCCCAAGAACCAAAAGGCTTGATTTTTAAAAAGTGGAAGCAACACCATTTTTAGACATGGAATTTCATCCCGAAACTCACCTTGGTGTCCGTTTTTGCATTTGGTTTCAAAAAAAAAATTGGCTTCAAAAAACATTTTGTTTCCTGGGCAGAATTTTCTTGACCACGAAGTCAGGTATTTTCTTCCCCAGGCACCAAAAAGGCTTGATTTTTAAAAAGTGGAAGCAACACCATTTTTAGACATGGAATTTCATCCCGAAACTCACCCTGGTGTCCATTTTTGCATTTGGTTAAAAAAAAATTGGCTTCAAAAAACATTTTGCTTTCTGGGCCGCATTTTCTTGACCGCAGAGTCACGCGTTTTCTTCCCCAAGCACCAAAAGGCTTGATTTTTAAAAAGTGGAAGCAACACCATTTTTAGACATGGAATTTCATCCCGAAACTCACCCTGGTTTCCATTTTTGCATTTGGTTTCCAAAAAAAATTTGGCTTCAAAAAACATTTTGTTTCCAGGGCAGCATTTTCTTGACCACGGAGTCAGGTATTTTCTTCCCCAGGCACCAAAAAGGCTTGATTTTTAAAAAGTGGAAGCAACAACATTTTTAGACATGGAATTTCATCCCGAAACTCACCTGGTGTCCATTTTTGCATTTGGTTAAAAAAAAATTGGCTTCAAAAAACATTTTGCTTTCTGGGCAGCATTTTCTTCACCACGGAGTCAGGTATTTTCTTCCCCAGGCACCAAAAAGGCTTGATTTTTAAAAAGTGGAAGCAACACCATTTTTAGACATGGAATTTCATCCCGAAACTCACCCTGGTTTCCATTTTTGCATTTGGTTAAAAAAAAAATTGGCTTCAAAAATCATTTTGCTTTCTGGGCAGCATTTTCTTGACCGCAGAGTCACGCGTTTTCTTCCCCAAGCACCAAAAGGCTTGATTTTTAAAAAGTGGAAGCAACACCATTTTTAGACATGGAATTTCATCCCGAAACTCACCCTGGTTTCCATTTTTGCATTTGGTTTCCAAAAAAAATTTGGCTTCAAAAAACATTTTGTTTCCTGGGCAGCATTTTCTTGACCACGGAGTCAGGTATTTTCTTCCCCAGGCACCAAAAAGGCTTGATTTTTAAAAAGTGGAAGCAACACCATTTTTAGACATGGAATTTCATCCCGAAACTCACCTGGTGTCCATTTTTGCATTTGGTTAAAAAAAAATTGGCTTCAAAAAACATTTTGCTTTCTGGGCAGTATTTTCTTCACCACGGAGTCAGGTATTTTCTTCCCCAGGCACCAAAAAGGCTTGATTTTTAAAAAGTGGAAGCAACACCATTTTTAGACATGGAATTTCATCCCGAAACTCACCCTGGTTTCCATTTTTGCATTTGGTTAATAAAAAAATTGGCTTCAAAAATCATTTTGCTTTCTGGGCAGCATTTTCTTGACCGCAGAGTCACGCGTTTTCTTCCCCAAGCACCAAAAGGCTTGATTTTTAAAAAGTGGAAGCAACACCATTTTTAGACATGGAATTTCATCCCGAAACTCACCCTGGTTTCCATTTTTGCATTTGGTTTAAAAAAAAAAATTGGCTTCAAAAATCATTTTGCTTCCTGGGCAGCAATTTTCCTGACAGTGGAGT
The DNA here is from genome assembly GCA_022577455.1 of Arizona elegans. Lineage (NCBI taxonomy): Eukaryota > Metazoa > Chordata > Lepidosauria > Squamata > Colubridae > Arizona > Arizona elegans. The sequence continues at coordinate 90,134,405 of JAKOOJ010000005.1, read as the reverse complement.
CAAGCGTTTTCTTCCCCAGGCACCAAAAAGGCTTGATTTTTAAAAAGTGGAAGCAACATCATTTTTAGACATGGAATTTCATCCGGAAACTCACTCTGGTGTCCATTTTTGCATTTGGTTAAAAAAAAAATTGGCTTCAAAAAACATTTTGCTTTCTGGGCAGCATTTTCTTCACCACGGAGTCAGGTATTTTCTTCCCCAGGCACCAAAAAGGCTTGATTTTTAAAAAGTGGAAGCAACACCATTTTTAGACATGGAATTTCATCCCGAAACTCACCCTGGTTTCCATTTTTGCATTTGGTTAAAAAAAAAATTGGCTTCAAAAATCATTTTGCTTTCTGGGCAGCATTTTCTTGACCGCAGAGTCACGCGTTTTCTTCCCCAAGCACCAAAAGGCTTGATTTTTAAAAAGTGGAAGCAACACCATTTTTAGACATGGAATTTCATCCCGAAACTCACCCTGGTTTCCATTTTTGCATTTGGTTTAAAAAAAAAAATTGGCTTCAAAAATCATTTTGCTTCCTGGGCAGCAATTTTCCTGACAGTGGAGTCAAGCGTTTTCTTCCCCAGGCACCAAAAAGGCTTGATTTTTAAAAAGTGGAAGCAACATCATTTTTAGACATGGAATTTCATCCGGAAACTCACTCTGGTGTCCATTTTTGCATTTGGTTAAAAAAAAAAATTGGCTTCAAAAAACATTTTGCTTAATGGGCAGCATTTTCTTGTCCGCAGAGTCACGCGTTTTCTTCCCCAGGCACCAAAAAGGCTTGATTTTTAAAAAGTGGAAGCAACACCATTTTTAGACATGGAATTTCATCCCGAAACTCACCCTGGTTTCCATTTTTGCATTTGGTTTAAAAAAAAAAATTGGCTTCAAAAAACATTTTGCTTCCTGGGCAGCAATTTTCCTGACAGTGGAGTCAAGCGTTTTCTTCCCCAGGCACCAAAAAGGCTTGATTTTTAAAAAGTGGAAGCAACACCATTTTTAGACATGGAATTTCATCCCGAAACTCACCCTGGTGTCCATTTTTGCATTTGGTTAAAAAAAAAAATTGGCTTCAAAAAACATTTTGCTTTCTGGGCAGCATTTTCTTGACCGCAGAGTCACGCGTTTTCTTCCCCAAGCACCAAAAGGCTTGATTTTTAAAAAGTGGAAGCAACACCATTTTTAGACATGGAATTTCATCCCGAAACTCACCCTGGTTTCCATTTTTGCATTTGGTTTCCAAAAAAAATTTGGCTTCAAAAAACATTTTCTTTCCTGGGCAGCATTTTCTTGACCACAGAGTCAGGTATTTTCCTCCCCAGGCACCAAAAAGGCTTGATTTTTAAAAAGTGGAAGCAACACCATTTTTAGACATGGAATTTCATCCTGAAACTCACCCTGGTGTCCGTTTTTGCATTTGGTTTCCCAAAAAAATTTGGCTTCAAAAAACATTTTGTTTCCTGGGCAGCATTTTCTTGACCACGGAGTCAGGTATTTTCTTCCCCAGGCACCAAAAAGGCTTGATTTTTAAAAAGTGGAAGCAACAACATTTTTAAACATGGAATTTCATCCCGAAACTCACCCTGGTGTCCGTTTTTGCATTTGGTTTCAAAAAAAAAATTTGGCTTCAAAAAACATTTTGTTTCCTGGGCAGCATTTTCTTGACCACGGAGTCACGCGTTTTCTTCCCCAAGAACCAAAAGGCTTGATTTTTAAAAAGTGGAAGCAACACCATTTTTAGACATGGAATTTCATCCCGAAACTCACCTTGGTGTCCGTTTTTGCATTTGGTTTCAAAAAAAAAATTGGCTTCAAAAAACATTTTGTTTCCTGGGCAGAATTTTCTTGACCACGAAGTCAGGTATTTTCTTCCCCAGGCACCAAAAAGGCTTGATTTTTAAAAAGTGGAAGCAACACCATTTTTAGACATGGAATTTCATCCCGAAACTCACCCTGGTGTCCATTTTTGCATTTGGTTAAAAAAAAATTGGCTTCAAAAAACATTTTGCTTTCTGGGCCGCATTTTCTTGACCGCAGAGTCACGCGTTTTCTTCCCCAAGCACCAAAAGGCTTGATTTTTAAAAAGTGGAAGCAACACCATTTTTAGACATGGAATTTCATCCCGAAACTCACCCTGGTTTCCATTTTTGCATTTGGTTTCCAAAAAAAATTTGGCTTCAAAAAACATTTTGTTTCCAGGGCAGCATTTTCTTGACCACAGAGTCAGGTATTTTCTTCCCCAGGCACCAAAAAGGCTTGATTTTTAAAAAGTGGAAGCAACAACATTTTTAGACATGGAATTTCATCCCGAAACTCACCTGGTGTCCATTTTTGCATTTGGTTAAAAAAAAATTGGCTTCAAAAAACATTTTGCTTTCTGGGCAGCATTTTCTTCACCACGGAGTCAGGTATTTTCTTCCCCATGCACCAAAAAGGCTTGATTTTTAAAAAGTGGAAGCAACACCATTTTTAGACATGGAATTTCATCCCGAAACTCACCCTGGTTTCCATTTTTGCATTTGGTTAAAAAAAAAATTGGCTTCAAAAATCATTTTGCTTTCTGGGCAGCATTTTCTTGACCGCAGAGTCACGCGTTTTCTTCCCCAAGCACCAAAAGGCTTGATTTTTAAAAAGTGGAAGCAACACCATTTTTAGACATGGAATTTCATCCCGAAACTCACCCTGGTTTCCATTTTTGCATTTGGTTTCCAAAAAAAATTTGGCTTCAAAAAACATTTTGTTTCCTGGGCAGCATTTTCTTGACCACGGAGTCAGGTATTTTCTTCCCCAGGCACCAAAAAGGCTTGATTTTTAAAAAGTGGAAGCAACAACATTTTTAGACATGGAATTTCATCCCGAAACTAACCTGGTGTCCATTTTTGCATTTGGTTAAAAAAAAATTGGCTTCAAAAAACATTTTGCTTTCTGGGCAGCATTTTCTTCACCACGGAGTCAGGTATTTTCTTCCCCAGGCACCAAAAAGGCTTGATTTTTAAAAAGTGGAAGCAACACCATTTTTAGACATGGAATTTCATCCCGAAACTCACCCTGGTTTCCATTTTTGCATTTGGTTAATAAAAAAATTGGCTTCAAAAATCATTTTGCTTTCTGGGCAGCATTTTCTTGACCGCAGAGTCACGCGTTTTCTTCCCCAAGCACCAAAAGGCTTGATTTTTAAAAAGTGGAAGCAACACCATTTTTAGACATGGAATTTCATCCCGAAACTCACCCTGGTTTCCATTTTTGCATTTGGTTTAAAAAAAAAAATTGGCTTCAAAAATCATTTTGCTTCCTGGGCAGCAATTTTCCTGACAGTGGAGTCAAGCGTTTTCTTCCCCAGGCACCAAAAAGGCTTGATTTTTAAAAAGTGGAAGCAACATCATTTTTAGACATGGAATTTCATCCGGAAACTCACTCTGGTGTCCATTTTTGCATTTGGTTAAAAAAAAAATTGGCTTCAAAAAACATTTTGCTTTCTGGGCAGCATTTTCTTCACCACGGAGTCAGGTATTTTCTTCCCCAGGCACCAAAAAGGCTTGATTTTTAAAAAGTGGAAGCAACACCATTTTTAGACATGGAATTTCATCCCGAAACTCACCCTGGTTTCCATTTTTGCATTTGGTTAAAAAAAAAATTGGCTTCAAAAATCATTTTGCTTTCTGGGCAGCATTTTCTTGACCGCAGAGTCACGCGTTTTCTTCCCCAAGCACCAAAAGGCTTGATTTTTAAAAAGTGGAAGCAACACCATTTTTAGACATGGAATTTCATCCCGAAACTCACCCTGGTTTCCATTTTTGCATTTGGTTTAAAAAAAAAAATTGGCTTCAAAAATCATTTTGCTTCCTGGGCAGCAATTTTCCTGACAGTGGAGTCAAGCGTTTTCTTCCCCAGGCACCAAAAAGGCTTGATTTTTAAAAAGTGGAAGCAACATCATTTTTAGACATGGAATTTCATCCGGAAACTCACTCTGGTGTCCATTTTTGCATTTGGTTAAAAAAAAAAATTGGCTTCAAAAAACATTTTGCTTAATGGGCAGCATTTTCTTGTCCGCAGAGTCACGCGTTTTCTTCCCCAGGCACCAAAAAGGCTTGATTTTTAAAAAGTGGAAGCAACACCATTTTTAGACATGGAATTTCATCCCGAAACTCACCCTGGTTTCCATTTTTGCATTTGGTTTAAAAAAAAAAATTGGCTTCAAAAAACATTTTGCTTCCTGGGCAGCAATTTTCCTGACAGTGGAGTCAAGCGTTTTCTTCCCCAGGCACCAAAAAGGCTTGATTTTTAAAAAGTGGAAGCAACACCATTTTTAGACATGGAATTTCATCCCGAAACTCACCCTGGTGTCCATTTTTGCATTTGGTTAAAAAAAAAATTGGCTTCAAAAAACATTTTGCTTTCTGGGCAGCATTTTCTTGACCGCAGAGTCACGCGTTTTCTTCCCCAGGCACCAAAAAGGCTTGATTTTTAAAAAGTGGAAGCAACACCATTTTTAGACATGGAATTTCATCCCGAAACTCACCCTGGTTTCCATTTTTGCATTTGGTTTAAAAAAAAAAATTGGCTTCAAAAAACATTTTGCTTCCTGGGCAGCAATTTTCCTGACAGTGGAGTCAAGCGTTTTCTTCCCCAGGCACCAAAAAGGCTTGATTTTTAAAAAGTGGAAGCAACACCATTTTTAGACATGGAATTTCATCCCGAAACTCACCCTGGTGTCCATTTTTGCATTTGGTTAAAAAAAAAATTGGCTTCAAAAAACATTTTGCTTTCTGGGCAGCATTTTCTTGACCGCAGAGTCACGCGTTTTCTTCCCCAGGCACCAAAAAGGCTTGATTTTTAAAAAGTGGAAGCAACACCATTTTTAGACATGGAATTTCATCCCGAAACTCATCCTGGTGTCCGTTTTTGCATTTGGTTTCAAAAAAAAATTTGGCTTCAAAAAACATTTTGTTTCCTGGGCAGCATTTTTCCTGACCGCGGTGTCACGCGTTTTCTTCCCCAAGCACCAAAAGGCTTGATTTTTAAAAAGTGGAAGCAACACCATTTTTAGACATGGAATTTCATCCCGAAACTCACCCTGGTGTCCGTTTTTGCATTTGGTTTCAAAAAAAAAATTTGGCTTCAAAAAACATTTTGTTTCCTGGGCAGCATTTTCTTTACCACGGAGTCAGGTATTTTCTTCCCCAGGCACCAAAAAGCCTTGATTTTTAAAAAGTGGAAGCAACACCATTTTTAGACATGGAATTTCATCCCGAAACTCATCCTCGTGTCCGTTTTTGCATTTGGTTTCAAAAAAAAATTTGGCTTCAAAAAACATTTTGCTTACTGGACAGCATTTTTCCTGACCGCGGAGTCACGCGTTTTCTTCCCCAAGCACCAAAAGGCGTGATTTTTAAAAACTGGAAGCAACACCATTTTTAGACATGGAATTTCATCCCGAAACTCATCCTGGTGTCCGTTTTTCCATTTGGTTTCAAAAAAAAATTTGGCTTCAAAAAATATTTTGCTTACTGGACAGCATTTTTCCTGACCGCGCAGTCCCGCGTTTTGTTCCCCAAGCACCAAAAGGCTTGATTTTTAAAAAGTGGAAGCAACACCATTTTTAGACATGGAATTTCATCCCGAAACTCACCCTGGTGTCCGTTTTTCCTTTTGGTTTCAAAAAAAAATTTGGCTTCAAAAAACATTTTGTTTCCTGGGCAGCATTTTTCCTGCCACGGAGTCACGCGTTTTCTTCCCCAAGCAGGAAAAGGCTTGATTTTTAAAAAGTGGAAGCAACACCATTTTTAGACATGGAATTTCATCCCGAAACTCACCCTGGTGTCCGTTTTTGCATTTGGTTTAAAAAAAAAAAATTGGCTTCAAAAAACATTTTGTTTCCTGGGCAGCATTTTCTTGACCACGGAGTCAGGTATTTTCTTCCCCAGGCACCAAAAAGGCTTGATTTTTAAAAAGTGGAAGCAACAACATTTTTAGACATGGAATTTCATCCCGAAACTCACCCTGGTGTCCATTTTTGCATTTGGTTAAAAAAAAAATTGGCTTCAAAAAACATTTTGCTTTCTGGGCAGCATTTTCTTCACCGCAGAGTCACGCGTTTTCTTCCCCAAGCACCAAAAGGCTTGATTTTTAAAAAGTGGAAGCAACACCATTTTTAGACATGGAATTTCATCCCGAAACTCACCCTGGTTTCCATTTTTGCATTTGGTTTAAAAAAAAAAATAGGCTTCAAAAAACATTTTGCTTCCTGGGCAGCAATTTTCCTAACCGTGGAGTCACGCGTTTTCTTCCCCAAGCACCAAAAGGCGTGATTTTTAAAAACTGGAAGCAACACCATTTTTAGACATGGAATTTCATCCCGAAACTCATCCTGCTGTCCGTTTTTCCATTTGGTTTCAAAAAAAAATTTGGCTTCAAAAAATATTTTGCTTCCTGGACAGCATATTTCCTGACCGCTCAGTCCCGCGTTTTCTTCCCCAAGCACCAAAAGGATTGATTTTTAAAAAGTGGAAGAAACACCATTTTTAGACATGGAATTTCATCCCGAAACTCACCATGGTGTCCGTTTTTGCATTTGGTTTCAAAAAAAAAATTGGCTTCAAAAAACATTTTGTTTCCTGGGCAGCATTTTCTTGACCACGGAGTCAGGTATTTTCTTCCCCAGGCACCAAAAAGCCTTGATTTTTAAAAAGTGGAAGCAACAACATTTTTAGACATGGAATTTCATCCCGAAACTCACCCTGGTGTCCATTTTTGCATTTGGTTAAAAAAAAAATTGGCTTCAAAAAACATTTTGCTTTCTGGGTAGCATTTTCTTGACCGCAGAGTCACGCGTTTTGTTCTCCAAGCACCAAAAGGCTTGATTTTTAAAAAGTGGAAGCAACACCATTTTTAGACATGGAATTTGATCCCGAAACTCACCCTGGTGTCCATTTCTGCATTTGGTTTAAAAAAAAAATTGGCTTCAAAAAACATTTTGCTTCCTGGGCAGTAATTTTCCTCTCCGCGGAGTCACGCGTTTTCTTCTCCAGACACCAAAAAGGCTTGATTTTTAAAAAGGGGAAGCAACACCATTTTTAGACATGGAATTTCATCCCGAAACTCATCCTGGTGTCCGTTTTTCCATTTGGTTTCAAAAAAAAATTTGGCTTCAAAAAATATTTTGCTTCCTGGACAGCATATTTCCTGACCGCGCAGTCCCGCGTTTTCTTCCCCAAGCACCAAAAGGATTGATTTTTAAAAAGTGGAAGCAACACCATTTTTAGACATGGAATTTCATCCCGAAACTCACCATGGTGTCCGTTTTTGCATTTGGTTTCAAAAAAAAAATTGGCTTCAAAAAATATTTTGGTTCCTGGGCAGCATTTTCTTGACCACGAAGTCAGGTATTTTCTTCCCCAGGCACCAAAAAGGCTTGATTTTTAAAATGTGGAAGCAACACCATTTTTAGACATGGAATTTCATCCCGAAACTCACCCTGGTGTCCGTTTTTGCATTTGGTTTCAAAAAAAAAATTGGCTTCAAAAAACATTTTGTTTCCTGGGCAGCATTTTCTTGACCACGGAGTCAGGTATTTTCTTCCCCAGGCACCAAAAAGCCTTGATTTTTAAAAAGTGGAAGCAACAACATTTTTAGACATGGAATTTCATCCCGAAACTCACCCTGGTGTCCATTTTTGCATTTGGTTAAAAAAAAAATTGGCTTCAAAAAACATTTTGCTTTCTGGGCAGCATTTTCTTGACCGCAGAGTCACGCGTTTTCTTCTCCAAGCACCAAAAGGCTTGATTTTTAAAAAGTGGAAGCAACACCATTTTTAGACATGGAATTTGATCCCGAAACTCACCCTGGTGTCCATTTCTGCATTTGGTTTAAAAAAAAAATTGGCTTCAAAAAACATTTTGCTTCCTGGGCAGTAATTTTCCTCTCCGCGGAGTCACGCGTTTTCTTCTCCAGACACCAAAAAGGCTTGATTTTTAAAAAGGGGAAGCAACACCATTTTTAGACATGGAATTTCATCCCGAAACTCATCCTGGTGTCCGTTTTTCCATTTGGTTTCAAAAAAAAATTTGGCTTCAAAAAATATTTTGCTTCCTGGACAGCATATTTCCTGACCGCGCAGTCCCGCGTTTTCTTCCCCAAGCACCAAAAGGATTGATTTTTAAAAAGTGGAAGCAACACCATTTTTAGACATGGAATTTCATCCCGAAACTCACCATGGTGTCCGTTTTTGCATTTGGTTTCAAAAAAAAAATTGGCTTCAAAAAATATTTTGGTTCCTGGGCAGCATTTTCTTGACCACGAAGTCAGGTATTTTCTTCCCCAGGCACCAAAAAGGCTTGATTTTTAAAATGTGGAAGCAACACCATTTTTAGACATGGAATTTCATCCCGAAACTCACCCTGGTGTCCGTTTTTGCATTTGGTTTCAAAAAAAAAATTGGCTTCAAAAAACATTTTGTTTCCTGGGCAGCATTTTCTTGACCACGGAGTCAGGTATTTTCTTCCCCAGGCACCAAAAAGCCTTGATTTTTAAAAAGTAGAAGCAACAACATTTTTAGACATGGAATTTCATCCCGAAACTCACCCTGGTGTCCATTTTTGCATTTGGTTAAAAAAAAAATTGGCTTCAAAAAACATTTTGCTTTCTGGGCAGCATTTTCTTGACCGCAGAGTCACGCGTTTTCTTCTCCAAGCACCAAAAGGCTTGATTTTTAAAAAGTGGAAGCAACACCATTTTTAGACATGGAATTTGATCCCGAAACTCACCCTGGTGTCCATTTCTGCATTTGGTTTAAAAAAAAAATTGGCTTCAAAAAACATTTTGCTTCCTGGGCAGTAATTTTCCTCTCCGCGGAGTCACGCGTTTTCTTCTCCAGACACCAAAAAGGCTTGATTTTTAAAAAGGGGAAGCAACACCATTTTTAGACATGGAATTTCATCCCGAAACTCATCCTGGTGTCCGTTTTTCCATTTGGTTTCAAAAAAAAATTTGGCTTCAAAAAATATTTTGCTTCCTGGACAGCATATTTCCTGACCGCGCAGTCCCGCGTTTTCTTCCCCAAGCACCAAAAGGATTGATTTTTAAAAAGTGGAAGCAACACCATTTTTAGACATGGAATTTCATCCCGAAACTCACCATGGTGTCCGTTTTTGCATTTGGTTTCAAAAAAAAAATTGGCTTCAAAAAATATTTTGGTTCCTGGGCAGCATTTTCTTGACCACGAAGTCAGGTATTTTCTTCCCCAGGCACCAAAAAGGCTTGATTTTTAAAATGTGGAAGCAACACCATTTTTAGACATGGAATTTCATCCCGAAACTCACCCTGGTGTCCGTTTTTGCATTTGGTTTCAAAAAAAAAATTGGCTTCAAAAAACATTTTGTTTCCTGGGCAGCATTTTCTTGACCACGGAGTCAGGTATTTTCTTCCCCAGGCACCAAAAAGCCTTGATTTTTAAAAAGTAGAAGCAACAACATTTTTAGACATGGAATTTCATCCCGAAACTCACCCTGGTGTCCATTTTTGCATTTGGTTAAAAAAAAAATTGGCTTCAAAAAACATTTTGCTTTCTGGGCAGCATTTTCTTGACCGCAGAGTCACGCGTTTTCTTCTCCAAGCACCAAAAGGCTTGATTTTTAAAAAGTGGAAGCAACACCATTTTTAGACATGGAATTTGATCCCGAAACTCACCCTGGTGTCCATTTCTGCATTTGGTTTAAAAAAAAAATTGGCTTCAAAAAACATTTTGCTTCCTGGGCAGTAATTTTCCTCTCCGCGGAGTCACGCGTTTTCTTCTCCAGACACCAAAAAGGCTTGATTTTTAAAAAGGGGAAGCAACACCATTTTTAGACATGGAATTTCATCCCGAAACTCATCCTGGTGTCCGTTTTTCCATTTGGTTTCAAAAAAAAATTTGGCTTCAAAAAATATTTTGCTTCCTGGACAGCATATTTCCTGACCGCGCAGTCCCGCGTTTTCTTCCCCAAGCACCAAAAGGCTTGATTTTTAAAAAGTGGAAGCAACACCATTTTTAGACATGGAATTTCATCCCGAAACTCACCCTGGTGTCCGTTTTTCCTTTTGGTTTCAAAAAAAAATTTGGCTTCAAAAAACATTTTGTTTCCTGGGCAGCATTTTTCCTGCCACGGAGTCACGCGTTTTCTTCCCCAAGCACCAAAAGGCTTGATTTTTAAAAAGTGGAAGCAACACCATTTTTAGACATGGAATTTCATCCCGAAACTCACCCTGGTTTCCATTTTTGCATTTGGTTTAAAAAAAAAAATAGGCTTCAAAAAACATTTTGCTTCCTGGGCAGCAATTTTCCTAACCGTGGAGTCACGCGTTTTCTTCCCCAAGCACCAAAAGGCGTGATTTTTAAAAACTGGAAGCAACACCATTTTTAGACATGGAATTTCATCCCGAAACTCATCCTGGTGTCCGTTTTTCCATTTGGTTTCAAAAAAAAATTTGGCTTCAAAAAATATTTTGCTTCCTGGACAGCATTTTTCCTGACCACGCAGTCCCGCGTTTTCTTCCCCAAGCACCAAAAGGATTGATTTTTAAAAAGTGGAAGCAACACCATTTTTAGACATGGAATTTCATCCCGAAACTCACCATGGTGTCCGTTTTTGCATTTGGTTTCAAAAAAAAAATTGGCTTCAAAAAATATTTTGGTTCCTGGGCAGCATTTTCTTGACCACGAAGTCAGGTATTTTCTTCCCCAGGCACCAAAAAGGCTTGATTTTTAAAATGTGGAAGCAACACCATTTTTAGACATGGAATTTCATCCCGAAACTCACCCTGGTGTCCATTTTTGCATTTGGTTTCAAAAAAAAAATTGGCTTCAAAAAACATTTTGCTTTCTGGGCAGCATTTTCTTGACCGCAGAGTCACGCGTTTTCTTCTCCAAGCACCAAAAGGCTTGATTTTTAAAAAGTGGAAGCAACACCATTTTTAGACATGGAATTTGATCCCGAAACTCACCCTGGTGTCCATTTCTGCATTTGGTTTAAAAAAAAAATTGGCTTCAAAAAACATTTTGCTTCCTGGGCAGTAATTTTCCTCTCCGCGGAGTCACGCGTTTTCTTCTCCAGACACCAAAAAGGCTTGATTTTTAAAAAGGGGAAGCAACACCATTTTTAGACATGGAATTTCATCCCGAAACTCATCCTCGTGTCCGTTTTTGCATTTGGTTTAAAAAAAAAATTGGCTTCAAAAAACATTTTGCTTACTGGACAGCATTTTTCCTGACCGCGGAGTCAGGTATTTTCTTCCCCAGGCACCAAAAAGGCTTGATTTTTAAAAAGTGGAAGCAACAACATTTTTAGACATGGAATTTCATCCCGAAACTCACCCTGGTGTCCATTTTTGCATTTGGTTAAAAAAAAAATTGGCTTCAAAAAACATTTTGCTTTCTGGGCAGCATTTTCTTGACCGCAGAGTCACGCGTTTTCTTCCCCAAGCACCAAAAGGCTTGATTTTTAAAAAGTGGAAGCAACACCATTTTTAGACATGGAATTTGATCCCGAAACTCACCCTGGTGTCCATTTCTGCATTTGGTTTAAAAAAAAAATTGGCTTCAAAAAACATTTTGCTTCCTGGGCAGTAATTTTCCTCTCCGCGGAGTCACGCGTTTTCTTCCCCAGACACCAAAAAGGCTTGATTTTTAAAAAGGGGAAGCAACACCATTTTTAGACATGGAATTTCATCTCGAAACTCATCCTCGTGTCCGTTTTTGCATTTGGTTTAAAAAAAAAATTGGCTTCAAAAAACATTTTGCTTACTGGACAGCATTTTTCCTGACCGCGGAGTCACGCGTTTTCTTCCTCAAGCACCAAAAGGCTTGATTTTTAAAAAGTGGAAGCAACACCATTTTTAGACATGGAATTTCATCCCGAAACTCACCCTGGTGTCCGTTTTTGCATTTGGTTTCAAAAAAAAAATTTGGCTTCAAAAAACATTTTGTTTCCTGGGCAGCATTTTCTTGACCACGGAGTCAGGTATTTTCTTCCCCAGGCACCAAAAAGCCTTGATTTTTAAAAAGTGGAAGCAACACCATTTTTAGACATGGAATTTCATCCCGAAACTCATCCTCGTGTCCGTTTTTGCATTTGGTTTCAAAAAAAAATTTGGCTTCAAAAAACATTTTGCATACTGGACAGCATTTTTCCTGACCGCGGAGTCACGAGTTTTCTTCCTCAAGCACCAAAAGGCGTGATTTTTAAAAACTGGAAGCAACACCATTTTTAGACATGGAATTTCATCCCGAAACTCATCCTGGTGTCCGTTTTTCCATTTGGTTTCAAAAAAAAATTTGGCTTCAAAAAATATTTTGCTTACTGGACAGCATTTTTCCTGACCGCGCAGTCCCGCGTTTTCTTCCCCAAGCACCAAAAGGCTTGATTTTTAAAAAGTGGAAGCAACACCATTTTTAGACATGGAATTTCATCCCGAAACTCACCCTGGTGTCCGTTTTTCCATTTGGTTTCAAAAAAAAATTTGGCTTCAAAAAACATTTTGTTTCCTGGGTAGCATTTTTCCTGCCACGGAGTCACGCGTTTTCTTCCCCAAGCAGGAAAAGGCTTGATTTTTAAAAAGTGGAAGCAACACCATTTTTAGACATGGAATTTCACCCCGAAACTCACCCTGGTGTCCATTTCTGCATTTGGTTTAAAAAAAAAATTGGCTTCAAAAAACATTTTGCTTCCTGGGCAGTAATTTTCCTCTCCGCGGAGTCACGCGTTTTCTTCCCCAGACACCAAAAAGGCTTGATTTTTAAAAAGGGGAAGCAACACCATTTTTAGACATGGAATTTCATCCCGAAACTCATCCTCGTGTCCGTTTTTGCATTTGGTTTAAAAAAAAAATTGGCTTCAAAAAACATTTTGCTTACTGGACAGCATTTTTCCTGACCGCGGAGTCACGCGTTTTCTTCCTCAAGCACCAAAAGGCTTGATTTTTAAAAAGTGGAAGCAACAACATTTTTAGACATGGAATTTCATCCCGAAACTCACCCTGGTGTCCGTTTTTGCATTTGGTTTCAAAAAAAAAATTTGGCTTCAAAAAACATTTTGTTTCCTGGGCAGCATTTTCTTGACCACGGAGTCAGGTATTTTCTTCCCCAGGCACCAAAAAGCCTTGATTTTTAAAAAGTGGAAGCAACACCATTTTTAGACATGGAATTTCATCCCGAAACTCATCCTCGTGTCCGTTTTTGCATTTGGTTTCAAAAAACAAATTTGGCTTCAAAAAACATTTTGCATACTGGACAGCATTTTTCCTGACCGCGGAGTCACGAGTTTTCTTCCTCAAGCACCAAAAGTCGTGATTTTTAAAAACTGGAAGCAACACCATTTTTAGACATGGAATTTCATCCCGAAACTCATCCTGGTGTCCGTTTTTCCATTTGGTTTCAAAAAAAAATTTGGCTTCAAAAAATATTTTGCTTACTGGACAGCATTTTTCCTGACCGCGCAGTCCCGCGTTTTCTTCCCCAAGCACCAAAAGGCTTGATTTTTAAAAAGTGGAAGCAACACCATTTTTAGACATGGAATTTCATCCCGAAACTCACCCTGGTGTCCGTTTTTCCATTTGGTTTCAAAAAAAAATTTGGCTTCAAAAAACATTTTGTTTCCTGGGCAGCATTTTTCCTGCCACGGAGTCACGCGTTTTCTTCCCCAAGCAGGAAAAGGCTTGATTTTTAAAAAGTGGAAGCAACACCATTTTTAGACATGGAATTTCACCCCGAAACTCACCCTGGTGTCCATTTCTGCATTTGGTTTAAAAAAAAAATTGGCTTCAAAAAACATTTTGCTTCCTGGGCAGTAATTTTCCTCTCCGCGGAGTCACGCGTTTTCTTCCCCAGACACCAAAAAGGCTTGATTTTTAAAAAGGGGAAGCAACACCATTTTTAGACATGGAATTTCATCCCGAAACTCATCCTCGTGTCCGTTTTTGCATTTGGTTTAAAAAAAAAATTGGCTTCAAAAAACATTTTGCTTACTGGACAGCATTTTTCCTGACCGCGGAGTCACACGTTTTCTTCCTCAAGCACCAAAAGGCTTGATTTTTAAAAAGTGGAAGCAACACCATTTTTAGACATGGAATTTCATCCCGAAACTCACCCTGGTGTCCGTTTTTGCATTTGGTTTCAAAAAAAAAATTTGGCTTCAAAAAACATTTTGTTTCCTGGGCAGCATTTTCTTGACCACGGAGTCAGGTATTTTCTTCCCCAGGCACCAAAAAGCCTTGATTTTTAAAAAGTGGAAGCAACACCATTTTTAGACATGGAATTTCATCCTGAAACTCATCCTCATGTCCGTTTTTGCATTTGGTTTCAAAAAAAAATTTGGCTTCAAAAAATATTTTGCTTCCTGGACAGCATTTTTTCTGACCACGCAGTCCCGCGTTTTCTTCCCCAAGCACCAAAAGGATTGATTTTTAAAAAGTGGAAGCAACACCATTTTTAGACATGGAATTTCATTCCGAAACTCACCCTGGTGTCCGTTTTTGCATTTGGTTTCAAAAAAAAAATTTGGCTTCAAAAAACATTTTGTTTCCTGGGCAGCATTTTCTTGACCACGGAGTCAGGTATTTTCTTCCCCAGGCACCAAAAAGCCTTGATTTTTAAAAAGTGGAAGCAACACCATTTTTAGACATGGAATTTCATCCCGAAACTCATCCTCGTGTCCGTTTTTGCATTTGGTTTCAAAAAAAAATTTGGCTTCAAAAAACATTTTGCTTACTGGACAGCATTTTTCCTGACCGCGGAGTCACGCGTTTTCTTCCTCAAGCACCAAAAGGCGTGATTTTTAAAAACTGGAAGCAACACCATTTTTAGACATGGAATTTCATCCCGAAACTCATCCTGGTGTCCGTTTTTCCATTTGGTTTCAAAAAAAAATTTGGCTTCAAAAAATATTTTGCTTACTGGACAGCATTTTTCCTGACCGCGCAGTCCCGCGTTTTCTTCCCCAAGCACCAAAAGGCTTGATTTTTAAAAAGTGGAAGCAACACCATTTTTAGACATGGAATTTCATCCCGAAACTCACCCTGGTGTCCGTTTTTCCATTTGGTTTCAAAAAAAAATTTGGCTTCAAAAAACATTTTGTTTCCTGGGCAGCATTTTTCCTGCCACGGAGTCACGCGTTTTCTTCCCCAAGCAGGAAAAGGCTTGATTTTTAAAAAGTGGAAGCAACACCATTTTTAGACATGGAATTTCACCCCGAAACTCACCCTGGTGTCCATTTCTGCATTTGGTTTAAAAAAAAAATTGGCTTCAAAAAACATTTTGCTTCCTGGGCAGTAATTTTCCTCACCGCATAGTCACGCGTTTTCTTCCCCAGACACCAAAAAGGCTTGATTTTTAAAAAGGGGAAGCAACACTATTTTTAGACATGGAATTTCCTCCCGAAACTCATCCTGGTGTCCGTTTTTCCATTTGGTTTCAAAAAAAAATTTGGCTTCAAAAAACATTTTGCTTACTGGACAGGATTTTTCCTGACCGCGGAGTCACGCGTTTTCTTCCCCAAGCACCAAAAGGCGTGATTTTTAAAAACTGGAAGCAACACCATTTTTAGACATGGAATTTCATCCCGAAACTCATCCTGGTGTCCGTTTTTCCATTTGGTTTCAAAAAAAAATTTGGCTTCAAAAAATATTTTGCTTCCTGGACAGCATTTTTTCTGACCGCGCAGTCCCGCGTTTTCTTCCCCAAGCACCAAAAGGATTGATTTTTAAAAAGTGGAAGCAACACCATTTTTAGACATGGAATTTCATTCCGAAACTCACCCTGGTGTCCGTTTTTGCATTTGGTTTCAAAAAAAAAATTTGGCGTCAAAAAACATTTTGTTTCCTGGGCAGCATTTTCTTGACCACGGAGTCAGGTATTTTCTTCCCCAGGCACCAAAAAGCCTTGATTTTTAAAAAGTGGAAGCAACACCATTTTTAGACATGGAATTTCATCCCGAAACTCATCCTCGTGTCCGTTTTTGCATTTGGTTTCAAAAAAAAATTTGGCTTCAAAAAACATTTTGCTTACTGGACAGCATTTTTCCTGACCGCGGAGTCACGCGTTTTCTTCCTCAAGCACCAAAAGGCGTGATTTTTAAAAACTGGAAGCAACACCATTTTTAGACATGGAATTTCATCCCGTAACTCATCCTGGTGTCCGTTTTTCCATTTGGTTTCAAAAAAAAATTTGGCTTCAAAAAATATTTTGCTTACTGGACAGCATTTTTCCTGACCGCGCAGTCCCGCGTTTTCTTCCCCAAGCACCAAAAGGCTTGATTTTTAAAAAGTGGAAGCAACACCATTTTTAGACATGGAATTTCATCCCGAAACTCACCCTGGTGTCCGTTTTTCCATTTGGTTTCAAAAAAAAATTTGGCTTCAAAAAACATTTTGATTCCTGGGCAGCAATTTTCCTGACCGCGGAGTCAGGTATTTTATTCCCCAGGCACCAAAAAGCCTTGATTTTTAAAAAGTGGAAGCAACACCATTTTTAGACATGGAATTTCATCCCGAAACTCACCCTGGTGTCCGCTTTTTCATTTGGTTTAAAAAAAAAAATTGGCTTCAAAAAAGATTTTGGTTCCTGGGCAGCAATTTTCCTGACCGCAGAGTCACGCGTTTTCTTCCCTAGGCACCAAAAAGGCTTGATTTTTAAAAAGTGGAAGCAACACCATTTTTAGACATGGAATTTCATCCCGAAACTCACCCTGGTGTCCATTTTTGCATTTGGTTTAAAAAAAAAATTGGCTTCAAAAAACATTTTTCTTCCTGGGCAGCAATTTTCCTGACCGCGGAGTCAGGTATTTTCTTCCCCAGGCACCAAAAAGCCTTGATTTTTAAAAAGTGGAAGCAACACCATTTTTAGACATGGAATTTCATCCCGAAACTCACCCTGGTGTCCATTTTTGCATTTGGTTTAAAAAAAAAATTGGCTTCAAAAAACATTTTTCTTCCTGGGCAGCAATTTTCCTGACCGCGGAGTCAGGTATTTTCTTCCCCAGGCACCAAAAAGCCTTGATTTTTAAAAAGTGGAAGCAACACCATTTTTAGACATGGAATTTCATCCCGAAACTCACCCTGGTGTCCGTTTTTTCATTTGGTTTGAAAAAAAAATTGGCTTCAAAAAAGATTTTGGTTCCTGGGCAGCAATTTTCCTGACCGCGGAGTCACGCGTTTTCTTCAACAGGCACCAAAAAGGCTTGATTTTTAAAAAGGGGAAGCAACACCATTTTTAGACATGGAATTTCCTCCCGAAACTCATCCTGGTGTCTGTTTTTCCATTTGGTTTCAAAAAAAAATTTGGCTTCAAAAAACATTTTGCTTACTGGACAGCATTTTTCCTGACCGCGGAGTCAGGTATTTTCTTCCCCAGGCACCAAAAAGCCTTGATTTTTAAAAAGTGGAAGCAACACCATTTTTAGACATGGAATTTCATCCCGAAACTCACCCTGGTGTCCGTTTTTTCATTTGATTTAAAAAAAAAATTGGCTTCAAAAAACATTTTGATTCCTGGGCAGCAATTTTCCTGACCGCGGAGTCACGTGTTTTCTTCCCTAGGCACCAAAAAGCCTTGATTTTTAAAAAGGGGAAGCAACACCATTTTTAGACATGGAATTTCATCCCGAAACTCATCCTCGTGTCCGTTTTTGCATTTGGTTTCAAAAAAAAAATTGGCTTCAAAAAACATTTTGGTTCCTGGGCAGCAATTTTCCTGACCGCGGAGTCACGCGTTTTCTTCCCTAGGCACCAAAAAGGCTTGATTTTTCAAAAGTGGAAGTAACACCATTTGTAGACATGGAATTTCATCCCGAAACTCATCCTGGTGTCCGTTTTTGCATTTGGTTTCAAAAAAAAAAATTGGCTTCAAAAAACGTTTTGGTTCCTGGGCAGCATTTTCTTGACCATGGAGTCAGGTATTTTCTTCCCCAGGCACCAAAAAGGCTTGATTTTTAAAAAGTGGAAACAACACCATTTTTAGACATTGAATCTCATCCCGAAACTGACCCTGCTGTCCGTTTTTGCATTTGGTTTCAAAAAAAAATTTTGCTTCAAAAAACATTTTGTTTCCTGGGCAGCATTTTCTTGACCACGGAGTCAGGTATTTTCTTCCCCAGGCACCAAAAAGGCTTGATTTTTAAAAAGTGGAATCAACATCATTTTTAGACATGGAATTTCATCCCGAAACTCATCCTCATGTCCGTTTTTGCATTTGGTTTCAAAAAAAAATTTGGCTTCAAAAAACATTTTGGTTCCTGGGCAGCAATTTTCCTGACCGCGGAGTCACGCGTTTTCTTCCCTAGGCACCAAAAAGGCTTGATTTTTCAAAAGTGGAAGTAACACCATTTGTAGACATGGAATTTCATCCCGAAACTCACCCTGGTGTCCATTTTTGCATTTGGTTTAAAAAAAAAATTGGCTTCAAAAAACATTTTTCTTCCTGGGCAGCAATTTTCCTGACCGCGGAGTCAGGTATTTTCTTCCCCAGGCACCAAAAATACTTGATTTTTAAAAAGTGGAAGCAACACCATTTTTAGACATGGAATTTCATCCCGAAACTCACCCTGGTGTCTGTTTTTTCATTTGGTTTGAAAAAAAAATTGGCTTCAAAAAAGATTTTGGTTCCTGGGCAGCAATTTTCCTGACCGCGGAGTCACGCGTTTTCTTCAACAGGCACCAAAAAGGCTTGATTTTTAAAAAGGGGAAGCAACACCATTTTTAGACATGGAATTTCCTCCCGAAACTCATCCTGGTGTCTGTTTTTCCATTTGGTTTCAAAAAAAAATTTGGCTTCAAAAAACATTTTGCTTACTGGACAGCATTTTTCCTGACCGCGGAGTCAGGTATTTTCTTCCCCAGGCACCAAAAAGCCTTGATTTTTAAAAAGTGGAAGCAACACCATTTTTAGACATGGAATTTCATCCCGAAACTCACCCTGGTGTCCGTTTTTTCATTTGATTTAAAAAAAAAATTGGCTTCAAAAAACATTTTGATTCCTGGGCAGCAATTTTCCTGACCGCGGAGTCACGTGTTTTCTTCCCTAGGCACCAAAAAGCCTTGATTTTTAAAAAGGGGAAGCAACACCATTTTTAGACATGGAATTTCATCCCGAAACTCATCCTCGTGTCCGTTTTTGCATTTGGTTTCAAAAAAAAAATTGGCTTCAAAAAACATTTTGGTTCCTGGGCAGCAATTTTCCTGACCGCGGAGT
This sequence comes from Arizona elegans, assembly GCA_022577455.1. NCBI lineage: Eukaryota > Metazoa > Chordata > Lepidosauria > Squamata > Colubridae > Arizona > Arizona elegans. The sequence continues at coordinate 90,115,206 of JAKOOJ010000005.1, read as the reverse complement.
CACGCGTTTTCTTCCCTAGGCACCAAAAAGGCTTGATTTTTCAAAAGTGGAAGTAACACCATTTGTAGACATGGAATTTCATCCCGAAACTCATCCTGGTGTCCGTTTTTGCATTTGGTTTCAAAAAAAAAAATTGGCTTCAAAAAACGTTTTGGTTCCTGGGCAGCATTTTCTTGTCCATGGAGTCAGGTATTTTATTCCCCAGGCACCAAAAAGCCTTGATTTTTAAAAAGTGGAAGCAACACCATTTTTAGACATGGAATTTCATCCCGAAACTCACCCTGGTGTCCGTTTTTTCATTTGGTTTAAAAAAAAAAATTGGCTTCAAAAAACATTTTGGTTCCTGGGCAGCAATTTTCCTGACCGCGGAGTCACGCGTTTTCTTCCCTAGGCACCAAAAAGCCTTGATTTTTCAAAAGTGGAAGCAACACCATTTTTAGACATGGAATTTCATCCCGAAACTCACCCTGGTGTCCATTTTTGCATTTGGTTTAAAAAAAAAATTGGCTTGAAAAAACATTTTTCTTCCTGGGCAGCAATTTTCCTGACCGCGGAGTCAGGTATTTTCTTCCCCAGGCACCAAAAAGCCTTGATTTTTAAAAAGTGGAAGCAACACCATTTTTAGACATGGAATTTCATCCCGAAACTCACCCTGGTGTCCATTTTTGCATTTGGTTTAAAAAAAAAATTGGCTTCAAAAAACATTTTTCTTCCTGGGCAGCAATTTTCCTGACCGCGGAGTCAGGTATTTTCTTCCCCAGGCACCAAAAAGCCTTGATTTTTAAAAAGTGGAAGCAACACCATTTTTAGACATGGAATTTCATCCCGAAACTCACCCTGGTGTCCGTTTTTTCATTTGGTTTGAAAAAAAAATTGGCTTCAAAAAAGATTTTGGTTCCTGGGCAGCAATTTTCCTGACCGCGGAGTCACGCGTTTTCTTCAACAGGCACCAAAAAGGCTTGATTTTTAAAAAGGGGAAGCAACACCATTTTTAGACATGGAATTTCCTCCCGAAACTCATCCTGGTGTCTGTTTTTCCATTTGGTTTCAAAAAAAAATTTGGCTTCAAAAAACATTTTGCTTACTGGACAGCATTTTTCCTGACCGCGGAGTCAGGTATTTTCTTCCCCAGGCACCAAAAAGCCTTGATTTTTAAAAAGTGGAAGCAACACCATTTTTAGACATGGAATTTCATCCCGAAACTCACCCTGGTGTCCGTTTTTTCATTTGATTTAAAAAAAAAATTGGCTTCAAAAAACATTTTGATTCCTGGGCAGCAATTTTCCTGACCGCGGAGTCACGTGTTTTCTTCCCTAGGCACCAAAAAGCCTTGATTTTTAAAAAGGGGAAGCAACACCATTTTTAGACATGGAATTTCATCCCGAAACTCATCCTCGTGTCCGTTTTTGCATTTGGTTTAAAAAAAAAATTGGCTTCAAAAAACATTTTGCTTACTGGGCAGCATTTTCTTGACCATGGAGTCAGGTATTTTATTCCCCAGGCACCAAAAAGCCTTGATTTTTAAAAAGTGGAAGCAACACCATTTTTAGACATGGAATTTCATCCCGAAACTCACCCTGGTGTCCATTTTTCATTTGGTTTAAAAAAAAAATTGGCTTCAAAAAACATTTTTCTTCCTGGGCAGCAATTTTCCTGACCGCGGAGTCAGGTATTTTCTTCCCCAGGCACCAAAAAGCCTTGATTTTTAAAAAGTGGAAGCAACACCATTTTTAGACATGGAATTTCATCCCGAAATTCACCCTGGTGTCCATTTTTGCATTTGGTTTAAAAAAAAAATTGGCTTCAAAAAACATTTTTCTTCCTGGGCAGCAATTTTCCTGACCGCGGAGTCAGGTATTTTCTTCCCCAGGCACCAAAAATCCTTGATTTTTAAAAAGTGGAAGCAACACCATTTTTAGACATGGAATTTCATCCCGAAACTCACCCTGGTGTCCATTTTTGCATTTGGTTTAAAAAAAAAATTGGCTTCAAAAAACATTTTTCTTCCTGGGCAGCAATTTTCCTGACCGCGGAGTCAGGTATTTTCTTCCCCAGGCACCAAAAAGCCTTGATTTTTAAAAAGTGGAAGCAACACCATTTTTAGACATGGAATTTCATCCCGAAACTCACCCTGGTGTCCATTTTTGCATTTGGTTTAAAAAAAAAATTGGCTTCAAAGAACATTTTTCTTCCTGGGCAGCAATTTTCCTGACCGCGGAGTCAGGTATTTTCTTCCCCAGGCACCAAAAAGCCTTGATTTTTAAAAAGTGGAAGCAACACCATTTTTAGACATGGAATTTCATCCCGAAACTCACCCTGGTGTCCATTTTTTCATTTGGTTTAAAAAAAAATTGGCTTCAAAAAACATTTTGGTTCCTGGGCAGCAATTTTCCTGACCGCGGAGTCACGCGTTTTCTTCCCTAGGCACCAAAAAGGCTTGATTTTTAAAAAGTGGAGGCAACACCATTTTTAGACATGGAATTTCATCCGGAAACTCATCCTCCTGTCCGTTTTTGCATTTGGTTTCAAAAAAAAAAAATTGGCTTCAAAAAACATTTTGGTTCCTGAGCAGCATTTTTCCTGACCGAGGAGTCAGGTATTTTCTTCCCCAGGCACCAAAAAGCCTTGATTTTTAAAAAGTGGAAGCAACACCATTTGTAGACATGGAATTTCATCCCGAAACTCACCCTGGTGTCCATTTTTGCATTTGGTTTAAAAAAAAATTGGCTTCAAAAAACATTTTTCTTCCTGGGCAGCAATTTTCCTGACCGCGGAGTCAGGTATTTTCTTCCCCAGGCACCAAAAAGCCTTGATTTTTAAAAAGTGGAGGCAACACCATTTTTAGACATGGAATTTCATCCGGAAACTCATCCTCCTGTCCGTTTTTGCATTTGGTTTCAAAAAAAAATTTGGCTTCAAAAAACATTTTGGTTCCTGGGCAGCAATTTTCCTGACCGCGGAGTCACGCGTTTTCTTCCCTAGGCACCAAAAAGGCTTGATTTTTCAAAAGTGGAAGTAACACCATTTGTAGACATGGAATTTCATCCCGAAACTCACCCTGGTGTCCATTTTTGCATTTGGTTTAAAAAAAAAATTGGCTTCAAAAAACATTTTTCTTCCTGGGCAGCAATTTTCCTGACCGCGGAGTCAGGTATTTTCTTCCCCAGGCACCAAAAATACTTGATTTTTAAAAAGTGGAAGCAACACCATTTTTAGACATGGAATTTCATCCCGAAACTCACCCTGGTGTCCGTTTTTTCATTTGGTTTGAAAAAAAAATTGGCTTCAAAAAAGATTTTGGTTCCTGGGCAGCAATTTTCCTGACCGCGGAGTCACGCGTTTTCTTCAACAGGCACCAAAAAGGCTTGATTTTTAAAAAGGGGAAGCAACACCATTTTTAGACATGGAATTTCCTCCCGAAACTCATCCTGGTGTCTGTTTTTCCATTTGGTTTCAAAAAAAAATTTGGCTTCAAAAAACATTTTGCTTACTGGACAGCATTTTTCCTGACCGCGGAGTCAGGTATTTTCTTCCCCAGGCACCAAAAAGCCTTGATTTTTAAAAAGTGGAAGCAACACCATTTTTAGACATGGAATTTCATCCCGAAACTCACCCTGGTGTCCGTTTTTTCATTTGATTTAAAAAAAAAATTGGCTTCAAAAAACATTTTGATTCCTGGGCAGCAATTTTCCTGACCGCGGAGTCACGTGTTTTCTTCCCTAGGCACCAAAAAGCCTTGATTTTTAAAAAGGGGAAGCAACACCATTTTTAGACATGGAATTTCATCCCGAAACTCATCCTCGTGTCCGTTTTTGCATTTGGTTTCAAAAAAAAAATTGGCTTCAAAAAACATTTTGGTTCCTGGGCAGCAATTTTCCTGACCGCGGAGTCACGCGTTTTCTTCCCTAGGCACCAAAAAGGCTTGATTTTTCAAAAGTGGAAGTAACACCATTTGTAGACATGGAATTTCATCCCGAAACTCATCCTGGTGTCCGTTTTTGCATTTGGTTTCAAAAAAAAAAATTGGCTTCAAAAAACGTTTTGGTTCCTGGGCAGCATTTTCTTGACCATGGAGTCAGGTATTTTCTTCCCCAGGCACCAAAAAGGCTTGATTTTTAAAAAGTGGAAGCAACACCATTTTTAGACATGGAATTTCATCCCGAAACTCACCCTGGTGTCCATTTTTGCATTTGGTTTAAAAAAAAAATTGGCTTCAAAAAACATTTTTCTTCCTGGGCAGCAATTTTCCTGACCGCGGAGTCAGGTATTTTCTTCCCCAGGCACCAAAAAGCCTTGATTTTTAAAAAGTGGAAGCAACACCATTTTTAGACATGGAATTTCATCCCGAAACTCACCCTGGTGTCCATTTTTTCATTTGGTTTAAAAAAAAATTGGCTTCAAAAAACATTTTGGTTCCTGGGCAGCAATTTTCCTGACCGCGGAGTCACGCGTTTTCTTCCCTAGGCACCAAAAAGGCTTGATTTTTAAAAAGTGGGGGCAACACCATTTTTAGACATGGAATTTCATCCGGAAACTCATCCTCCTGTCCGTTTTTGCATTTGGTTTCAAAAAAAAAAAATTGGCTTCAAAAAACATTTTGGTTCCTGAGCAGCATTTTTCCTGACCGAGGAGTCAGGTATTTTCTTCCCCAGGCACCAAAAAGCCTTGATTTTTAAAAAGTGGAAGCAACACCATTTGTAGACATGGAATTTCATCCCGAAACTCACCCTGGTGTCCATTTTTGCATTTGGTTTAAAAAAAAATTGGCTTCAAAAAACATTTTTCTTCCTGGGCAGCAATTTTCCTAACCGCGGAGTCAGGTATTTTCTTCCCCAGGCACCAAAAAGCCTTGATTTTTAAAAAGTGGAGGCAACACCATTTTTAGACATGGAATTTCATCCGGAAACTCATCCTCCTGTCCGTTTTTGCATTTGGTTTCAAAAAAAAATTTGGCTTCAAAAAACATTTTGGTTCCTGGGCAGCAATTTTCCTGACCGCGGAGTCAGGTATTTTCTTCCCCAGGCACCAAAAAGCCTTGATTTTTAAAAAGTGGAAGCAACACCATTTTTAGACATGGAATTTCATCCCGAAACTCACCCTGGTGTCCATTTTTGCATTTGGTTTAAAAAAAAAATTGGCTTCAAAAAACATTTTTCTTCCTGGGCAGCAATTTTCCTGACCGCGGAGTCAGGTATTTTCTTCCCCAGGCACCAAAAAGCCTTGATTTTTAAAAAGTGGAAGCAACACCATTTTTAGACATGGAATTTCATCCCGAAACTCACCCTGGTGTCCGTTTTTTCATTTGGTTTGAAAAAAAAATTGGCTTCAAAAAAGATTTTGGTTCCTGGGCAGCAATTTTCCTGACCGCGGAGTCACGCGTTTTCTTCAACAGGCACCAAAAAGGCTTGATTTTTAAAAAGGGGAAGCAACACCATTTTTAGACATGGAATTTCCTCCCGAAACTCATCCTGGTGTCTGTTTTTCCATTTGGTTTCAAAAAAAAATTTGGCTTCAAAAAACATTTTGCTTACTGGACAGCATTTTTCCTGACCGCGGAGTCAGGTATTTTCTTCCCCAGGCACCAAAAAGCCTTGATTTTTAAAAAGTGGAAGCAACACCATTTTTAGACATGGAATTTCATCCCGAAACTCACCCTGGTGTCCGTTTTTTCATTTGATTTAAAAAAAAAATTGGCTTCAAAAAACATTTTGATTCCTGGGCAGCAATTTTCCTGACCGCGGAGTCACGTGTTTTCTTCCCTAGGCACCAAAAAGCCTTGATTTTTAAAAAGGGGAAGCAACACCATTTTTAGACATGGAATTTCATCCCGAAACTCATCCTCGTGTCCGTTTTTGCATTTGGTTTCAAAAAAAAAATTGGCTTCAAAAAACATTTTGGTTCCTGGGCAGCAATTTTCCTGACCGCGGAGTCACGCGTTTTCTTCCCTAGGCACCAAAAAGGCTTGATTTTTCAAAAGTGGAAGTAACACCATTTGTAGACATGCAATTTCATCCCGAAACTCATCCTGGTGTCCGTTTTTGCATTTGGTTTCAAAAAAAAAAATTGGCTTCAAAAAACGTTTTGGTTCCTGGGCAGCATTTTCTTGACCATGGAGTCAGGTATTTTCTTCCCCAGGCACCAAAAAGGCTTGATTTTTAAAAAGTGGAAGCAACACCATTTTTAGACATGGAATTTCATCCCGAAACTCACCCTGGTGTCCGTTTTTTCATTTGGTTTAAAAAAAAAATTGGCTTCAAAAAACATTTTGGTTCCTGGGCAGCAATTTTCCTGACCGCGGAGTCACGCGTTTTCTTCCCTAGGCACCAAAAAGGCTTGATTTTTCAAAAGTGGAAGCAACACCATTTTTAGACATGGAATTTCATCCCGAAACTCACCCTGGTGTCCATTTTTGCATTTGGTTTAAAAAAAAAATTGGCTTCAAAAAACATTTTTCTTCCTGGGCAGCAATTTTCCTGACCGCGGAGTCAGGTATTTTCTTCCCCAGGCACCAAAAAGCCTTGATTTTTAAAAAGTGGAAGCAACACCATTTTTAGACATGGAATTTCATCCCGAAACTCACCCTGGTGTCCGTTTTTTCATTTGGTTTGAAAAAAAAATTGGCTTCAAAAAAGATTTTGGTTCCTGGGCAGCAATTTTCCTGACCGCGGAGTCACGCGTTTTCTTCAACAGGCACCAAAAAGGCTTGATTTTTAAAAAGGGGAAGCAACACCATTTTTAGACATGGAATTTCCTCCCGAAACTCATCCTGGTGTCTGTTTTTCCATTTGGTTTCAAAAAAAAATTTGGCTTCAAAAAACATTTTGCTTACTGGACAGCATTTTTCCTGACCGCGGAGTCAGGTATTTTCTTCCCCAGGCACCAAAAAGCCTTGATTTTTAAAAAGTGGAAGCAACACCATTTTTAGACATGGAATTTCATCCCGAAACTCACCCTGGTGTCCGTTTTTTCATTTGATTTAAAAAAAAAATTGGCTTCAAAAAACATTTTGATTCCTGGGCAGCAATTTTCCTGACCGCGGAGTCACGTGTTTTCTTCCCTAGGCACCAAAAAGCCTTGATTTTTAAAAAGGGGAAGCAACACCATTTTTAGACATGGAATTTCATCCCGAAACTCATCCTCGTGTCCGTTTTTGCATTTGGTTTCAAAAAAAAAATTGGCTTCAAAAAAGATTTTGGTTCCTGGGCAGCAATTTTCCTGACCGCGGAGTCACGCGTTTTCTTCAACAGGCACCAAAAAGGCTTGATTTTTAAAAAGGGGAAGCAACACCATTTTTAGACATGGAATTTCCTCCCGAAACTCATCCTGGTGTCTGTTTTTCCATTTGGTTTCAAAAAAAAATTTGGCTTCAAAAAACATTTTGCTTACTGGACAGCATTTTTCCTGACCGCGGAGTCAGGTATTTTCTTCCCCAGGCACCAAAAAGCCTTGATTTTTAAAAAGTGGAAGCAACACCATTTTTAGACATGGAATTTCATCCCGAAACTCACCCTGGTGTCCGTTTTTTCATTTGATTTAAAAAAAAAATTGGCTTCAAAAAACATTTTGATTCCTGGGCAGCAATTTTCCTGACCGCGGAGTCACGTGTTTTCTTCCCTAGGCACCAAAAAGCCTTGATTTTTAAAAAGGGGAAGCAACACCATTTTTAGACATGGAATTTCATCCCGAAACTCATCCTCGTGTCCGTTTTTGCATTTGGTTTCAAAAAAAAAATTGGCTTCAAAAAACATTTTGGTTCCTGGGCAGCAATTTTCCTGACCGCGGAGTCACGCGTTTTCTTCCCTAGGCACCAAAAAGGCTTGATTTTTCAAAAGTGGAAGTAACACCATTTGTAGACATGGAATTTCATCCCGAAACTCATCCTGGTGTCCGTTTTTGCATTTGGTTTCAAAAAAAAAAATTGGCTTCAAAAAACGTTTTGGTTCCTGGGCAGCATTTTCTTGACCATGGAGTCAGGTATTTTATTCCCCAGGCACCAAAAAGCCTTGATTTTTAAAAAGTGGAAGCAACACCATTTTTAGACATGGAATTTCATCCCGAAACTCACCCTGGTGTCCGTTTTTTCATTTGGTTTAAAAAAAAAAATTGGCTTCAAAAAACATTTTGGTTCCTGGGCAGCAATTTTCCTGACCGCGGAGTCACGCGTTTTCTTCCCTAGGCACCAAAAAGGCTTGATTTTTCAAAAGTGGAAGCAACACCATTTTTAGACATGGAATTTCATCCCGAAACTCACCCTGGTGTCCATTTTTGCATTTGGTTTAAAAAAAAAATTGGCTTCAAAAAACATTTTTCTTCCTGGGCAGCAATTTTCCTGACCGCGGAGTCAGGTATTTTCTTCCCCAGGCACCAAAAAGCCTTGATTTTTAAAAAGTGGAAGCAACACCATTTTTAGACATGGAATTTCATCCCGAAACTCACCCTGGTGTCCATTTTTGCATTTGGTTTAAAAAAAAAATTGGCTTCAAAAAACATTTTTCTTCCTGGGCAGCAATTTTCCTGACCGCGGAGTCAGGTATTTTCTTCCCCAGGCACCAAAAAGCCTTGATTTTTAAAAAGTGGAAGCAACACCATTTTTAGACATGGAATTTCATCCCGAAACTCACCCTGGTGTCCGTTTTTTCATTTGGTTTGAAAAAAAAATTGGCTTCAAAAAAGATTTTGGTTCCTGGGCAGCAATTTTCCTGACCGCGGAGTCACGCGTTTTCTTCAACAGGCACCAAAAAGGCTTGATTTTTAAAAAGGGGAAGCAACACCATTTTTAGACATGGAATTTCCTCCCGAAACTCATCCTGGTGTCTGTTTTTCCATTTGGTTTCAAAAAAAAATTTGGCTTCAAAAAACATTTTGCTTACTGGACAGCATTTTTCCTGACCGCGGAGTCAGGTATTTTCTTCCCCAGGCACCAAAAAGCCTTGATTTTTAAAAAGTGGAAGCAACACCATTTTTAGACATGGAATTTCATCCCGAAACTCACCCTGGTGTCCGTTTTTTCATTTGATTTAAAAAAAAAATTGGCTTCAAAAAACATTTTGATTCCTGGGCAGCAATTTTCCTGACCGCGGAGTCACGTGTTTTCTTCCCTAGGCACCAAAAAGCCTTGATTTTTAAAAAGGGGAAGCAACACCATTTTTAGACATGGAATTTCATCCCGAAACTCATCCTCGTGTCCGTTTTTGCATTTGGTTTCAAAAAAAAAATTGGCTTCAAAAAACATTTTGGTTCCTGGGCAGCAATTTTCCTGACCGCGGAGTCACGCGTTTTCTTCCCTAGGCACCAAAAAGGCTTGATTTTTCAAAAGTGGAAGTAACACCATTTGTAGACATGGAATTTCATCCCGAAACTCATCCTGGTGTCCGTTTTTGCATTTGGTTTCAAAAAAAAAAATTGGCTTCAAAAAACGTTTTGGTTCCTGGGCAGCATTTTCTTGACCATGGAGTCAGGTATTTTCTTCCCCAGGCACCAAAAAGGCTTGATTTTTAAAAAGTGGAAACAACACCATTTTTAGACATTGAATCTCATCCCGAAACTCATCCTGTTGTCCGTTTTTGCATTTGGTTTCAAAAAAAAATTTGGCTTCAAAAAACATTTGCTTACTGGGCAGCATTTTTCCTGACCGCGGAGTCACGCGTTTTCTTCCCCAAGCACCAAAAGGCTTGATTTTTAAAAAGTGGAAGCAACACCATTTTTAGACATGGAATTTCATCCCGAAACTCACCCTGGTGTCCATATTTTCATTTTGTTTAAAAAAAATTGGCTTCAAAAAACATTTTGGTTCCTGGGCAGCATTTTTCCTGACCGCGGAGTCACGCGTTTTCTTCCCTAGGCACCAAAAAGGCTTGATTTTTAAAAAGTGGAGGCAACACCATTTTTAGACATGGAATTTCATCCCGAAACTCATCCTCCTGTCCGTTTTTGCATTTGGTTTCAAAAAAAAAAATTGGCTTCAAAAAACATTTTGGTTCCTGAGCAGCATTTTTCCTGACCGCGGAGTCACGCGTTTTCTTCCCCAAGCACCAAAAGGCTTGATTTTTAAAAAGGGGAAGCAACACCATTTTTAGACATGGAATTTCATCCCGAAACTCACCCTGGTGTCCGTTTTTGCATTTGGTTTCAAAAAAAAAAAATTGGCTTCAAAAAACATTTTGTTTCCTGGGCAGCATTTTCTTGACCATGGAGTCAGGTATTTTCTTCCCCAGGCACCAAAAAGGCTTGATTTTTAAAAAGGGGAAACAACACCATTTTTAGACATGGAATTTCATCCCGAAACTCATCCTGGTGTCCGTTTTTGCATTTGGTTTCAAAAAAAAAAAATTGGCTTCAAAAAATGTTTTGGTTCCTGAGCAGCATTTTCCTGACCGCAGAGTCACACGTTTTCTTCCCCAAGCACCAAAAAGGCTTGATTTTTAAAAAGTGGAAACAACACCATTTTTAGACATTGAATCTCATCCCGAAACTCATCCTCGTGTCCGTTTTTGCATTTGGTTTAAAAAAAAATTTGGCTTCAAAAAACATTTTGCTTACTGGGCAGCATTTTTCCTGAACGCGGAGTAAGGTATTTTCTTCCCCAAGGACCAAAAAGGCTTGATTTTTAAAAAGGGGAAGCAACACCATTTTTAGACATGGAATTTCATCCCGAAACTCACCCTGGTGTCCATTTTTGCATTTGGTTTAAAAAAAAAATTGGCTTCAAAAAACATTTTTCTTCCTGGGCAGCAATTTTCCTGACCGCGGAGTCAGGTATTTTCTTCCCCAGGCACCAAAAATCCTTGATTTTTAAAAAGTGGAAGCAACACCATTTTTAGACATGGAATTTCATCCCGAAACTCACCCTGGTGTCCATTTTTGCATTTGGTTTAAAAAAAAAATTGGCTTCAAAAAACATTTTTCTTCCTGGGCAGCAATTTTCCTGACCGCGGAGTCAGGTATTTTCTTCCCCAGGCACCAAAAAGCCTTGATTTTTAAAAAGTGGAAGCAACACCATTTTTAGACATTGAATTTCATCCCGAAACACACCCTGGTGTCCATTTTTGCATTTGGTTTAAAAAAAAAATTGGCTTCAAAAAACATTTTTCTTCCTGGGCAGCAATTTTCCTGACCGCGGAGTCAGGTATTTTCTTCCCCAGGCACCAAAAAGCCTTGATTTTTAAAAAGTGGAAGCAACACCATTTTTAGACATGGAATTTCATCCCGAAACTCACCCTGGTGTCCATTTTTTCATTTGGTTTAAAAAAAAATTGGCTTCAAAAAACATTTTGGTTCCTGGGCAGCAATTTTCCTGACCGCGGAGTCACGCGTTTTCGTCCCTAGGCACCAAAAAGGCTTGATTTTTAAAAAGTGGAGGCAACACCATTTTTAGACATGGAATTTCATCCGGAAACTCATCCTCCTGTCCGTTTTTGCATTTGGTTTCAAAAAAAAAATTGGCTTCAAAAAAGATTTTGGTTCCTGGGCAGCAATTTTCCTGACCGCGGAGTCACGCGTTTTCTTCAACAGGCACCAAAAAGGCTTGATTTTTAAAAAGGGGAAGCAACACCATTTTTAGACATGGAATTTCCTCCCGAAACTCATCCTGGTGTCTGTTTTTCCATTTGGTTTCAAAAAAAAATTTGGCTTCAAAAAACATTTTGCTTACTGGACAGCATTTTTCCTGACCGCGGAGTCAGGTATTTTCTTCCCCAGGCACCAAAAAGCCTTGATTTTTAAAAAGTGGAAGCAACACCATTTTTAGACATGGAATTTCATCCCGAAACTCACCCTGGTGTCCGTTTTTTCATTTGATTTAAAAAAAAAATTGGCTTCAAAAAACATTTTGATTCCTGGGCAGCAATTTTCCTGACCGCGGAGTCACGTGTTTTCTTCCCTAGGCACCAAAAAGCCTTGATTTTTAAAAAGGGGAAGCAACACCATTTTTAGACATGGAATTTCATCCCGAAACTCATCCTCGTGTCCGTTTTTGCATTTGGTTTCAAAAAAAAAATTGGCTTCAAAAAACATTTTGGTTCCTGGGCAGCAATTTTCCTGACCGCGGAGTCACGCGTTTTCTTCCCTAGGCACCAAAAAGGCTTGATTTTTCAAAAGTGGAAGTAACACCATTTGTAGACATGGAATTTCATCCCGAAACTCATCCTGGTGTCCGTTTTTGCATTTGGTTTCAAAAAAAAAAATTGGCTTCAAAAAACGTTTTGGTTCCTGGGCAGCATTTTCTTGACCATGGAGTCAGGTATTTTATTCCCCAGGCACCAAAAAGCCTTGATTTTTAAAAAGTGGAAGCAACACCATTTTTAGACATGGAATTTCATCCCGAAACTCACCCTGGTGTCCGTTTTTTCATTTGGTTTAAAAAAAAAAATTGGCTTCAAAAAACATTTTGGTTCCTGGGCAGCAATTTTCCTGACCGCGGAGTCACGCGTTTTCTTCCCTAGGCACCAAAAAGGCTTGATTTTTCAAAAGTGGAAGCAACACCATTTTTAGACATGGAATTTCATCCCGAAACTCACCCTGGTGTCCATTTTTGCATTTGGTTTAAAAAAAAAATTGGCTTCAAAAAACATTTTTCTTCCTGGGCAGCAATTTTCCTGACCGCGGAGTCAGGTATTTTCTTCCCCAGGCACCAAAAAGCCTTGATTTTTAAAAAGTGGAAGCAACACCATTTTTAGACATGGAATTTCATCCCGAAACTCACCCTGGTGTCCATTTTTGCATTTGGTTTAAAAAAAAAATTGGCTTCAAAAAACATTTTTCTTCCTGGGCAGCAATTTTCCTGACCGCGGAGTCAGGTATTTTCTTCCCCAGGCACCAAAAAGCCTTGATTTTTAAAAAGTGGAAGCAACACCATTTTTAGACATGGAATTTCATCCCGAAACTCACCCTGGTGTCCGTTTTTTCATTTGGTTTGAAAAAAAAATTGGCTTCAAAAAAGATTTTGGTTCCTGGGCAGCAATTTTCCTGACCGCGGAGTCACGCGTTTTCTTCAACAGGCACCAAAAAGGCTTGATTTTTAAAAAGGGGAAGCAACACCATTTTTAGACATGGAATTTCCTCCCGAAACTCATCCTGGTGTCTGTTTTTCCATTTGGTTTCAAAAAAAAATTTGGCTTCAAAAAACATTTTGCTTACTGGACAGCATTTTTCCTGACCGCGGAGTCAGGTATTTTCTTCCCCAGGCACCAAAAAGCCTTGATTTTTAAAAAGTGGAAGCAACACCATTTTTAGACATGGAATTTCATCCCGAAACTCACCCTGGTGTCCGTTTTTTCATTTGATTTAAAAAAAAAATTGGCTTCAAAAAACATTTTGATTCCTGGGCAGCAATTTTCCTGACCGCGGAGTCACGTGTTTTCTTCCCTAGGCACCAAAAAGCCTTGATTTTTAAAAAGGGGAAGCAACACCATTTTTAGACATGGAATTTCATCCCGAAACTCATCCTCGTGTCCGTTTTTGCATTTGGTTTCAAAAAAAAAATTGGCTTCAAAAAACATTTTGGTTCCTGGGCCGCAATTTTCCTGACCGCGGAGTCACGCGTTTTCTTCCCTAGGCACCAAAAAGGCTTGATTTTTCAAAAGTGGAAGTAACACCATTTGTAGACATGGAATTTCATCCCGAAACTCATCCTGGTGTCCGTTTTTGCATTTGGTTTCAAAAAAAAAAATTGGCTTCAAAAAACGTTTTGGTTCCTGGGCAGCATTTTCTTGACCATGGAGTCAGGTATTTTCTTCCCCAGGCACCAAAAAGGCTTGATTTTTAAAAAGTGGAAACAACACCATTTTTAGACATTGAATCTCATCCCGAAACTCATCCTGTTGTCCGTTTTTGCATTTGGTTTCAAAAAAAAATTTGGCTTCAAAAAACATTTGCTTACTGGGCAGCATTTTTCCTGACCGCGGAGTCACGCGTTTTCTTCCCCAAGCACCAAAAGGCTTGATTTTTAAAAAGTGGAAGCAACACCATTTTTAGACATGGAATTTCATCCCGAAACTCACCCGGCTGTCCGTTTTACCATTTGGCTTCAAAAAAAAATTTGGCTTCAAAAAACATTTTGCTTACTGGGCAGCATTTTCTTGACCATGGAGTCAGGTATTTTATTCCCCAGGCACCAAAAAGCCTTGATTTTTAAAAAGTGGAAGCAACACCATTTTTAGACATGGAATTTCATCCCGAAACTCACCCTGGTGTCCGTTTTTTCATTTGGTTTAAAAAAAAAAATTGGCTTCAAAAAACATTTTGGTTCCTGGGCAGCAATTTTCCTGACCGCGGAGTCACGCGTTTTCTTCCCTAGGCACCAAAAAGGCTTGATTTTTAAAAAGTGGAAGCAACACCATTTTTAGACATGGAATTTCATCCCGAAACTCACCCTGGTGTCCATTTTTGCATTTGGTTTAAAAAAAAAATTGGCTTCAAAAAACATTTTTCTTCCTGGGCAGCAATTTTCCTGACCGCGGAGTCAGGTATTTTCTTCCCCAGGCACCAAAAAGCCTTGATTTTTAAAAAGTGGAAGCAACACCATTTTTAGACATGGAATTTCATCCCGAAACTCACCCTGGTGTCCATTTTTGCATTTGGTTTAAAAAAAAAATTGGCTTCAAAAAACATTTTTCTTCCTGGGCAGCAATTTTCCTGACCGCGGAGTCAGGTATTTTCTTCCCCAGGCACCAAAAATCCTTGATTTTTAAAAAGTGGAAGCAACACCATTTTTAGACATGGAATTTCATCCCGAAACTCACCCTGGTGTCCATTTTTGCATTTGGTTTAAAAAAAAAATTGGCTTCAAAAAACATTTTTCTTCCTGGGCAGCAATTTTCCTGACCGCGGAGTCAGGTATTTTCTTCCCCAGGCACCAAAAAGCCTTGATTTTTAAAAAGTGGAAGCAACACCATTTTTAGACATTGAATTTCATCCCGAAACACACCCTGGTGTCCATTTTTGCATTTGGTTTAAAAAAAAAATTGGCTTCAAAAAACATTTTTCTTCCTGGGCAGCAATTTTCCTGACCGCGGAGTCAGGTATTTTCTTCCCCAGGCACCAAAAAGCCTTGATTTTTAAAAAGTGGAAGCAACACCATTTTTAGACATGGAATTTCATCCCGAAACTCACCCTGGTGTCCATTTTTTCATTTGGTTTAAAAAAAAATTGGCTTCAAAAAACATTTTGGTTCCTGGGCAGCAATTTTCCTGACCGCGGAGTCACGCGTTTTCGTCCCTAGGCACCAAAAAGGCTTGATTTTTAAAAAGTGGAGGCAACACCATTTTTAGACATGGAATTTCATCCGGAAACTCATCCTCCTGTCCGTTTTTGCATTTGGTTTCAAAAAAAAAAAATTGGCTTCAAAAAACATTTTGTTTCCTGAGCAGCATTTTTCCTGACCGAGGAGTCAGGTATTTTCTTCCCCAGGCACCAAAAAGCCTTGATTTTTAAAAAGTGGAAGCAACACCATTTGTAGACATGGAATTTCATCCCGAAACTCACCCTGGTGTCCATTTTTGCATTTGGTTTAAAAAAAAATTGGCTTCAAAAAACATTTTTCTTCCTGGGCAGCAATTTTCCTGACCGCGGAGTCAGGTATTTAGTTCCCCAGGCACCAAAAAGCCTTGATTTTTAAAAAGTGGAAGCAACACCATTTTTAGACATGTAATTTCATCCCGAAACTCATCCTCGTGTCCGTTTTTGCATTTGGTTTCAAAAAAAAAATTGGGTTCAAAAAACATTTTGCTTACTGGGCAGCATTTTTCCTGACCGCGGGGTCACGCGTTTTCTTCCCCAAGCACCAAAAGGCTTGATTTTTAAAAAGTGGAAGCAACACCATTTTTAGACATGGAATTTCATCCCGAAACTCACCCTGGTGTCCGTTTTTGCATTTGGTTTCAAAAAAAAAAAATTGGCTTCAAAAAACATTTTGTTTCCTGGGCAGCATTTTCTTGACCATGGAGTCAGGTATTTTCTTCCCCAGGCACCAAAAAGGCTTGATTTTTAAAAAGGGGAAACAACACCATTTTTAGACATGGAATTTCATCCCGAAACTCATCCTGGTGTCCGTTTTTGCATTTGGTTTCAAAAAAAAAAATTGGCTTCAAAAAACGTTTTGGTTCCTGAGCAGCATTTTCCTGACCGCAGAGTCACACGTTTTCTTCCCCAAGCACCAAAAAGGCTTGATTTTTAAAAAGTGGAAACAACACCATTTTTAGACATTGAATCTCATCCCGAAACTCATCCTCGTGTCCGTTTTTGCATTTGGTTTAAAAAAAAATTTGGCTTCAAAAAACATTTTGCTTACTGGGCAGCATTTTTCCTGAACGCGGAGTAAGGTATTTTCTTCCCCAAGGACCAAAAAGGCTTGATTTTTAAAAAGGGGAAACAACACCATTTTTAGACATGGAATTTCATCCCGAAACTCATCCTGGTGTCCGTTTTTCCATTTGGTTTCAAAAAAAAATTTGGCTTCAAAAAACATTTTGCCTACTGGACAGCATTTTTCCTGACCGCGGAGTCACGCGTTTTCTTCCCCAAGCACCAAAAGGCTTCATTTTTAAAAAGTGGAAGCAACACCATTTTTAGACATGGAATTTCATCCCGAAACTCACCCTGCTGTCCGTTTTTGCATTTGGTTTAAAAAAAAAAATTGGCTTCAAAAAACATTTTGGTTCCTGGGCAGCAATTTTCCTGACCGCGGAGTCAGGTATTTTCTTCCCCAGGCACCAAAAAGCCTTGATTTTTAAAAAGTGGAAGCAACACCATTTTTAGACATGGAATTTCATCCCGAAACTCACCCTGGTGTCCATTTTTTCATTTGGTTTAAAAAAAATTGGCTTCAAAAAACATTTTGGTTCCTGGGCAGCAATTTTCCTGACCGCGGAGTCACGCGTTTTCTTCCCTAGGCACCAAAAAGGCTTGATTTTTAAAAAGTGGAGGCAACACCATTTTTAGACATGGAATTTCATCCCGAAACTCATCCTCCTGTCCGTTTTTGCATTTTGTTTCAAAAAAAAAAAAATTGGCTTCAAAAAACATTTTGGTTCCTGAGCAGCATTTTTCCTGACCGCGGAGTCAGGTATTTTCTTCCCCAGGCACCAAAAAGCCTTGATTTTTAAAAAGTGGAAGCAACACCATTTTTAGACATGGAATTTCATCCCGAAACTCACCCTGGTGTCCATTTTTGCATTTGGTTTAAAAAAAAAATTGGCTTCAAAAAACATTTTTCTTCCTGGGCAGCAATTTTCCTGACCGCGGAGTCAGGTATTTTCTTCCCCAGGCACCAAAAAGCCTTGATTTTTAAAAAGTGGAAGCAACACCATTTTTAGACATGGAATTTCATCCCGAAACTCACCCTGGTGTCCATATTTTCATTTTGTTTAAAAAAAATTGGCTTCAAAAAACATTTTGGTTCCTGGGCAGCATTTTTCCTGACCGCGGAGTCACGCGTTTTCTTCCCTAGGCACCAAAAAGGCTTGATTTTTAAAAAGTGGAGGCAACACCATTTTTAGACATGGAATTTCATCCCGAAACTCATCCTCGTGTCCGTTTTTGCATTTGGTTTCAAAAAAAAAAATTGGCTTCAAAAAACATTTTGGTTCCTGGGCAGCATTTTTCCTGACCGCGGAGTCACGCGTTTTCTTCCCTAGGCACCAAAAAGGCTTGATTTTTAAAAAGTGGAGGCAACACCATTTTTAGACATGGAATTTCATCCCGAAACTCATCCTCCTGTCCGTTTTTGCATTTGGTTTCAAAAAAAAAAATTGGCTTCAAAAAACATTTTGGTTCCTGAGCAGCATTTTTCCTGACCGCAGAGTCACACGTTTTCTTCTCCAAGCACCAAAAAGGCTTGATTTTTAAAAAGTGGAAACAACACCATTTTTAGACATTGAATTTCATCCCAAAACTCATCCTCGTGTCCGTTTTTGCATTTGGTTTCAAAAAAAAATTTGGCTTCAAAAAACATTTTGCTTACTGGGCAGCATTTTTCCTGACCGCGGAGTCACGCGTTTTCTTCCCCAAGCACCAAAAGGCTTGATTTTTAAAAAGGGGAAGCAACACCATTTTTAGACATGGAATTTCATCCCGAAACTCACCCTGGTGTCCGTTTTTGCATTTGGTTTCAAAAAAAAAAAATTGGCTTCAAAAAACATTTTGTTTCCTGGGCAGCATTTTCTTGACCATGGAGTCAGGTATTTTCTTCCCCAGGCACCAAAAAGGCTTGATTTTTAAAAAGGGGAAACAACACCATTTTTAGACATGGAATTTCATCCCGAAACTCATCCTGGTGTCCGTTTTTGCATTTGGTTTCAAAAAAAAAAAATTGGCTTCAAAAAATGTTTTGGTTCCTGAGCAGCATTTTCCTGACCGCAGAGTCACACGTTTTCTTCCCCAAGCACCAAAAAGGCTTGATTTTTAAAAAGTGGAAACAACACCATTTTTAGACATTGAATCTCATCCCGAAACTCATCCTCGTGTCCGTTTTTGCATTTGGTTTAAAAAAAAATTTGGCTTCAAAAAACATTTTGCTTACTGGGCAGCATTTTTCCTGAACGCGGAGTAAGGTATTTTCTTCCCCAAGGACCAAAAAGGCTTGATTTTTAAAAAGGGGAAGCAACACCATTTTTAGACATGGAATTTAATCCCGAAACTCACCCTGGTGTCCATTTTTGCATTTGGTTTAAAAAAAAAATTGGCTTCAAAAAACATTTTTCTTCCTGGGCAGCAATTTTCCTGACCGCGGAGTCAAGCGTTTTCTTCCCCAGGCACCAAAAAGCCTTGATTTTTAAAAAGTGGAAGCAACACCATTTTTAGACATGGAATTTCATCCCGAAATTCATCCTCGTGTCCGTTTTTGAATTTGGTTTCAAAAAAAATTGGCTTCAAAAAACATTTTGGTTCCTGGGCAGCAATTTTCCTGACCGCGGAGTCACGCGTTTTCTTCCCTAGGCTCCAAAAAGGCTTGATTTTTAAAAAGTGGAGGCAACACCATTTTTAGACATGGAATTTCATCCCGAAACTCACCCTGGTGTCCGTTTTTGCATTTGGTTTAAAAAAAAAAATTTGGCTTCAAAAAACATTTTGTTTCCTGGGCAGCATTTTCTTGACCATGGAGTCAGGTATTTTCTTCCCCAGGCACCAAAAAGGCTTGATTTTTAAAAAGGGGAAACAACACCATTTTTAGACATGGAATTTCATCCCGAAACTCATCCTGGTGTCCGTTTTTCCATTTGGTTTCAAAAAAAAAATTGGCTTCAAAAAACGTTTTGGTTCCTGAGCAGCATTTTCCTGACCGCAGTCACGCGTTTTCTTCCCGAAGCACCAAAAGGCTTGATTTTTAAAAAGTGGAAGCAACACCATTTTTAGACATGGAATTTCATCCCGAAACTCACCCGGCTGTCCGTTTTACCATTTGGTTTCAAAAAAAAATTTGGCTTCAAAAAACATTTTGCTTACTGGGCAGCATTTTTCCTGACCGCGGAGTCACGCGTTTTCTTCCCCAAGCACCAAAAGGCTTGATTTTTAAAAAGTGGAAGCAACACCATTTTTAGACATGGAATTTCATCCCGAAACTCACCCTGGTGTCCGTTTTTGCATTTGGTTTCAAAAAAAAAAATTGGCTTCAAAAAACATTTTTTTCCTGGGCAGCATTTTCTTGACCATGGAGTCAGGTATTTTCTTCCCCAGGCACCAAAAAGGCTTGATTTTTAAAAAGGGGAAACAACACCATTTTTAGACATGGAATTTCATCCCGAAACTCATCCTGGTGTCCGTTTTTGCATTTGGTTTCAAAAAAAAAAAATTGGCTTCAAAAAATGTTTTGGTTCCTGAGCAGCATTTTCCTGACCGCAGAGTCACACGTTTTCTTCCCCAAGCACCAAAAAGGCTTGATTTTTAAAAAGTGGAAACAACACCATTTTTAGACATTGAATCTCATCCCGAAACTCATCCTCGTGTCCGTTTCTGCATTTGGTTTAAAAAAAAATTTGGCTTCAAAAAACATTTTGCTTACTGGGCAGCATTTTTCCTGAACGCGGAGTAAGGTATTTTCTTCCCCAAGGACCAAAAAGGCTTGATTTTTAAAAAGGGGAAACAACACCATTTTCAGACATGGAATTTCATCCCGAAACTCATCCTGGTGTCCGTTTTTCCATTTGGTTTCAAAAAAAAATTTGGCTTCAAAAAACATTTTGCCTACTGGAAAGCATTTTTCCTGACCGCGGAGTCACGCGTTTTCTTCCCCAAGCACCAAAAAAGCTTGATTTTTAAAAAGTGGAAACAACACCATTTTTAGACATTGAATCTCATCCCGAAACTCATCCTCGTGTCCGTTTTTGCATTTGGTTTCAAAAAAAAAATTTGGCTTCAAAAACATTTTGGTTCCTGGGCAGCAATTTTCCTGACCGCGGAGTCACGCGTTTTCTTCCCTAGGCACCAAAAAGGCTTGATTTTTAAAAAGTGGAGGCAACACCATTTTTAGACATGGAATTTCATCCCGAAACTCACCCTGGTGTCCGTTTTTGCATTTGGTTTCAAAAAAAAAATTTGGCTTCAAAAAACATTTTGTTTCCTGGGCAGCATTTTCTTGACCATGGAGTCAGGTATTTTCTTCCCCAGGCACCAAAAAGGCTTGATTTTTAAAAAGGGGAAACAACACCATTTTTAGACATGGAATTCCATCCCGAAACTCACCCTGGTGTCCATTTTTGCATTTGGTTTAAAAAAAAAATTGGCTTCAAAAAACATTTTTCTTCCTGGGAAGCAATTTTCCTGACCGCGGAGTCAGGTATTTTCTTCCCCAGGCACCAAAAAGCCTTGATTTTTAAAAAGTGGAAGCAACACCATTTTTAGACATGGAATTTCATCCCGAAACTCACCCTGGTGTCCGTTTTTTCATTTGGTTTAAAAAAAAATTGTCTTCAAAAAACATTTTGGTTCCTGGGCAGCAATTTTCCTGACCACGGAGTCACGCGTTTTCTTCCCTAGGCACCAAAAAGGCTTGATTTTTAAAAAGTGGAGGCAACACCATTTTTAGACATGGAATTTCATCCCGAAACTCATCCTCCTGTCCGTTTTTGCATTTGGTTTCAAAAAAAAAAATTGGCTTCAAAAAACATTTTGGTTCCTGAGCAGCATTTTTCCTGACCGCGGAGTCACGCGTTTTCTTCCCCAAGAACCAAAAGGCTTGATTTTTAAAAAGTGGAAGCAACACCATTTTTAGACATGGAATTTCATCCCGAAACTCACCCTGGTGTCCGTTTTTGCATTTGGTTTCAAAAAAAAAATTTGGCTTCAAAAAACATTTTGTTTCCTGGGCAGCATTTTCTTGACCATGGAGTCAGGTATTTTCTTCCCCAGGCACCAAAAAGGCTTGATTTTTAAAAAGTGGAAACAACACCATTTTTAGACATGGAATTTCATCCCAAAACTCATCCTGGTGTCCGTTTTTCCATTTGGTTTCAAAAAAAAATTTGGCTTCAAAAAACATTTTGCCTACTGGACAGCATTTTTCCTGACCGCGGAGTCACGCGTTTTCTTCCCCAAGCAGCAAAAGGCTTGATTTTTAAAAAGTGGAAGCAACACCATTTTTAGACATGGAATTTCATCCCGAAACTCACCCTGGTGTCCGTTTTTGCATTTGGTTTCAAAAAAAAAAAATTGGCTTCAAAAAACATTTTGTTTCCTGGGCAGCATTTTCTTGACCATGGAGTCAGGTATTTTCTTCCCCAGGCACCAAAAAGGCTTGATTTTTAAAAAGGGGAAACAACACCATTTTTAGACATGGAATTTCATCCCGAAACTCATCCTGGTGTCCGTTTTTGCATTTGGTTTCAAAAAAAAAAATTGGCTTCAAAAAACGTTTTGGTTCCTGAGCAGCATTTTCCTGACCGCAGAGTCACTCGTTTTCTTCCCCAAGCACCAAAAAGGCTTGATTTTTAAAAAGTGGAAACAACACCATTTTTAGACATTGAATCTCATCCCGAAACTCATCCTCGTGTCCGTTTTTGCATTTGGTTTCAAAAAAAAATTTGGGTTCAAAAAACATTTTGCTTACTGGGCAGCATTTTTCCTGACCGCGGAGTCACGCGTTTTCTTCCCCAAGAACCAAAAGGCTTGATTTTTAAAAGGTGGAAGCAACACCATTTTTAGACATTGAATCTCATCCCGAAACTCATCCTCGTGTCCGTTTTTGCATTTGGTTTAAAAAAAAATTTGGCTTCAAAAAACATTTTGCTTACTGGGCAGCATTTTTCCTGAACGCGGAGTAAGATATTTTCTTCCCCAAGGACCAAAAAGGCTTGATTTTTAAAAAGTGGAAGCAACACCATTTTTAGACATGGAATTTCATCCCGAAACTCACCCTGGTGTCCATTTTTTCATTTGGTTTAAAAAAAAATTGGCTTCAAAAAACATTTTGCTTCCTGGGCAGCAATTTTCCTGACCGCGGAGTCACGCGTTTTCTTCCCTAGGCACCAAAAAGGCTTGATTTTTAAAAAGTGGAGGCAACACCATTTTTAGACATGGAATTTCATCCCGAAACTCACCCTGGTGTCCGTTTTTGCATTTGGTTTCAAAAAAAAAAATTGGCTTCAAAAAACATTTTGGTTCCTGAGCAGCATTTTTCCTGACCGCAGAGTCACGTGTTTTCTTCCCTAGGCACCAAAAAGCCTTGATTTTTAAAAAGTGGAAACAACACCATTTTTAGACATTGAATTTCATCCCAAAACTCATCCTCGTGTCCGTTTTTGCATTTGGTTTCAAAAAAAAATTTGGCTTCAAAAAACATTTTGCTTACTGGGCAGCATTTTTCCTGACTGCGGAGTCACGCGTTTTCTTCCCCAAGCACCAAAAGGCTTGATTTTTAAAAAGTGGAGGCAACACCATTTTTAGACATGGAATTTCATCCCGAAACTCACCCTGGTGTCCGTTTTTGCATTTGGTTTCAAAAAAAAAAATTTGGCTTCAAAAAACATTTTGTTTCCTGGGCAGCATTTTCTTGACCATGGAGTCAGGTATTTTCTTCCCCAGGCACCAAAAAGGCTTGATTTTTAAAAAGGGGAAACAACACCATTTTTAGACATGGAATTCCATCCCGAAACTCACCCTGGTGTCCATTTTTGCATTTGGTTTAAAAAAAAAATTGGCTTCAAAAAACATTTTTCTTCCTGGGAAGCAATTTTCCTGACCGCAGAGTCAGGTATTTTCTTCCCCAGGCACCAAAAAGCCTTGATTTTTAAAAAGTGGAAGCAACACCATTTTTAGACATGGAATTTCATCCCGAAACTCACCCTGGTGTCCGTTTTTTCATTTGGTTTAAAAAAAAATTGTCTTCAAAAAACATTTTGGTTCCTGGGCAGCAATTTTCCTGACCACGGAGTCACGCGTTTTCTTCCCTAGGCACCAAAAAGGCTTGATTTTTAAAAAGTGGAGGCAACACCATTTTTAGACATGGAATTTCATCCCGAAACTCATCCTCCTGTCCGTTTTTGCATTTGGTTTCAAAAAAAAAAATTGGCTTCAAAAAACATTTTGGTTCCTGAGCAGCATTTTTCCTGACCGCGGAGTCACGCGTTTTCTTCCCCAAGAACCAAAAGGCTTGATTTTTAAAAAGTGGAAGCAACACCATTTTTAGACATGGAATTTCATCCCGAAACTCACCCTGGTGTCCGTTTTTGCATTTGGTTTCAAAAAAAAAATTTGGCTTCAAAAAACATTTTGTTTCCTGGGCAGCATTTTCTTGACCATGGAGTCAGGTATTTTCTTCCCCAGGCACCAAAAAGGCTTGATTTTTAAAAAGTGGAAACAACACCATTTTTAGACATGGAATTTCATCCCAAAACTCATCCTGGTGTCCGTTTTTCCATTTGGTTTCAAAAAAAAATTTGGCTTCAAAAAACATTTTTCTTCCTGGGCAGCAATTTTCCTGACCGCGGAGTCACGCGTTTTCTTCCCTAGGCACCAAAAAGGCTTGATTTTTAAAAAGTGGAAGCAACACCATTTTTAGACATGGAATTTCATCCCGAAACTCACCCTGGTGTCCATTTTTTCATTTGGTTTAAAAAAAAATTGGCTTCAAAAAACATTTTTCTTCCTGGGCAGCAATTTTCCTGACCGCGGAGTCACGCGTTTTCTTCCCTAGGCACCAAAAAGGCTTGATTTTTAAAAAGTGGAGGCAACACCATTTTTAGACATGGAATTTCATCCAGAAACTCATCCTCCTGTCCGTTTTTGCATTTGGTTTCAAAAAAAAAAATTGGCTTCAAAAAACATTTTGGTTCCTGAGCAGCATTTTTCCTGACCGCAGAGTCACGCGTTTTCTTCCCCAAGCACCAAAAAGGCTTGATTTTTAAAAAGTGGAAACAACACCATTTTTAGACATTGAATTTCATCCCAAAACTCATCCTCGTGTCCCTTTTTGCATTTGGTTTCAAAAAAAAATTTGGCTTCAAAAAACATTTTGCTTACTGGGCAGCATTTTTCCTGACCGCGGAGTCACGCGTTTTCTTCCCCAAGCAGCAAAAGGCTTGATTTTTAAAAAGTGGAAGCAACACCATTTTTAGACATGGAATTTCATCCCGAAACTCACCCTGGTGTCCGTTTTTGCATTTGGTTTCAAAAAAAAAAAAATTGGCTTCAAAAAACATTTTGTTTCCTGGGCAGCATTTTCTTGACCATGGAGTCAGGTATTTTCTTCCCCAGGCACCAAAAAGGCTTGATTTTTAAAAAGGGGAAACAACACCATTTTTAGACATGGAATTTCATCCCGAAACTCATCCTGGTGTCCGTTTTTGCATTTGGTTTCAAAAAAAAAAATTGGCTTCAAAAAACGTTTTGGTTCCTGAGCAGCATTTTCCTGACCGCAGAGTCACTCGTTTTCTTCCCCAAGCACCAAAAAGGCTTGATTTTTAAAAAGTGGAAACAACACCATTTTTAGACATTGAATCTCATCCCGAAACTCATCCTCGTGTCCGTTTTTGCATTTGGTTTCAAAAAAAAATTTGGCTTCAAAAAACATTTTGCTTACTGGGCAGCATTTTTCCTGACCGCGGAGTCACGCGTTTTCTTCCCCAAGAACCAAAAGGCTTGATTTTTAAAAGGTGGAAGCAACACCATTTTTAGACATTGAATCTCATCCCGAAACTCATCCTCGTGTCCGTTTTTGCATTTGGTTTAAAAAAAAATTTGGCTTCAAAAAACATTTTGCTTACTGGGCAGCATTTTTCCTGAACGCGGAGTAAGATATTTTCTTCCCCAAGGACCAAAAAGGCTTGATTTTTAAAAAGGGGAAACAACACCATTTTTAGACATGGAATTTCATCCCGAAACTCATCCTGGTGTCCATTTTTCCATTTGGTTTCAAAAAAAAATTTGGCTTCAAAAAACATTTTGCCTACTGGACAGCATTTTTCCTGACCGCGGAGTCACGTGTTTTCTTCCCCAAGCACCAAAAGGCTTGATTTTTAAAAAGTGGAAGCAACACCATTTTTAGACATGGAATTTCATCCCGAAACTCACCCTGGTGTCCATTTTTTCATTTGGTTTAAAAAAAAATTGGCTTCAAAAAACATTTTTCTTCCTGGGCAGCAATTTTCCTGACCGCGGAGTCACGTGTTTTCTTCCCTAGGCACCAAAAAGGCTTGATTTTTAAAAAGTGGAGGCAACACCATTTTTAGACATGGAATTTCATCCCGAAACTCATCCTCCTGTCCGTTTTTGCATTTGGTTTCAAAAAAAAAAATTGGCTTCAAAAAACATTTTGGTTCCTGAGCAGCATTTTTCCTGACCGCAGAGTCACACGTTTTCTTCTCCAAGCACCAAAAAGGCTTGATTTTTAAAAAGTGGAAACAACACCATTTTTAGACATTGAATTTCATCCCAAAACTCATCCTCGTGTCCGTTTTTGCATTTGGTTTCAAAAAAAAATTTGGCTTCAAAAAACATTTTGTTTCCTGGGCAGCATTTTCTTGACCATGGAGTCAGGTATTTTCTTCCCCAGGCACCAAAAAGGCTTGATTTTTAAAAAGGGGAAAAAACACCATTTTTAGACATGGAATTTCATCCCGAAACTCATCCTGGTGTCCGTTTTTGCATTTGGTTTCAAAAAAAAAAATTGGCTTCAAAAAACGTTTTGGTTCCTGAGCAGCATTTTCCTGACCGCAGAGTCACTCGTTTTCTTCCCAAAGCACCAAAAAGGCTTGATTTTTAAAAAGTGGAAACAACACCATTTTTAGACATTGAATCTCATCCCGAAACTCATCCTCGTGTCCGTTTTTGCATTTGGTTTCAAAAAAAAATTTGGCTTCAAAAAACATTTTGCTTACTGGGCAGCATTTTTCCTGACCGCGGACTTACGCGTTTTCTTCCCCAAGAACCAAAAGGCTTGATTTTTAAAAAGTGGAAGCAACACCATTTTTAGACATTGAATCTCATCCCGAAACTCATCCTCGTGTCCGTTTTTGCATTTGGTTTAAAAAAAAATTTGGCTTCAAAAAACATTTTGCTTACTGGGCAGCATTTTTCCTGAACGCGGAGGAAGATATTTTCTTCCCAAGCACCAAAAGGCGTGATTTTTAAAATGTGGAAGCAACACCATTTTTAGACATGGAATTTCATCCCGAAACTCACCCTGGTGTCCATTTTTGCATTTGGTTTAAAAAAAAAATTGGCTTCAAAAAACATTTTGATTCCTGGGCAGCAATTTTCCTGACCGCGGAGTCAAGCGTTTTCTTCCCCAGGCACCAAAAAGCCTTGATTTTTAAAAAGTGGATGCAACACCATTTTTAGACATGGAATTTCATCCCGAAATTCATCCTCGTGTCCGTTTTTGAATTTGGTTTCAAAAAAAATTGGCTTCAAAAAACATTTTGCCTACTGGACAGCATTTTTCCTGACCGCGGAGTCACGCGTTTTCTTCCCCAAGCACCAAAAAGGCTTGATTTTTAAAAAGTGGAAGCAACACCATTTTTAGACATGGAATTTCATCCCGAAACTCACCCTGGTGTCCGTTTTTGCATTTGGTTTCAAAAAAAAAAATTGGCTTCAAAAAACGTTTTGGTTCCTGAGCAGCAATTTCCTGACCGCAGAGTCACTCGTTTTCTTCCCCAAGCACCAAAAAGGCTTGATTTTTAAAAAGTGGAAACAACACCATTTTTAGACATTGAATCTCATCCCGAAACTCATCCTTGTGTCCGTTTTTGCATTTGGTTTAAAAAAAAATTTGGCTTCAAAAAACATTTTGCTTACTGGGCAGCATTTTTCCTGAACGCGGAGTAAGGTATTTTCTTCCCCAAGGACCAAAAAGGCTTGATTTTTAAAAAGGGGAAACAACACCATTTTTAGACATGGAATTTCATCCCGAAACTCATCCTGGTGTCCGTTTTTCCATTTGGTTTCAAAAAAAAATTTGGCTTCAAAAAACATTTTGCCTACTGGACAGCATTTTTCCTGACCGCGGAGTCACGCGTTTTCTTCCCCAAGCAACAAAAGGCTTTATTTTTAAAAAGTGGAAGCAACACCATTTTTAGACATGGAATTTCATCCCGAAACTCATCCTGCTGTCCGTTTTTGCATTTGGTTTAAAAAAAAAAAATTGGCTTCAAAAAACATTTTGTTTCCTGGGCAGCATTTTTCCTGACCGCGGAGTCACACGTTTTCTTCCCAAGCACCAAAAGGCGTGATTTTTAAAATGTGGAAGCAACACCATTTTTAGACATGGAATTTCATCCCGAAACTCACCCTGGTGTCCATTTTTGTATTTGGTTTAAAAAAAAAATTGGCTTCAAAAAACATTTTGATTCCTGGGCAGCAATTTTCCTGACCGCGGAGTCAAGCGTTTTCTTCCCCAGGCACCAAAAAGCCTTGATTTTTAAAAAGTGGAAGCAACACCGTTTTTAGACATGGAATTTCATCCCGAAATTCATCCTCGTGTCCGTTTTTGAATTTGGTTTCAAAAAAAATTGGCTTCAAAAAACATTTTGGTTCCTGGGCAGCAATTTTCCTGACCGCGGAGTCACGCGTTTTCTTCCCCAAGCACCAAAAAGGCTTGATTTTTAAAAAGTGGAAACAACACCATTTTTAGACATTGAATCTCATCCCGAAACTCATCCTCGTGTCCGTTTTTGCATTTGGTTTCAAAAAAAAATTTGGCTTCAAAAAACATTTTGCTTACTGGGCAGCATTTTTCCTGACCGCGGAGTCACGCGTTTTCTTCCCCAAGAACCAAAAGGCTTGATTTTTAAAAAGTGGAAGCAACACCATTTTTAGACATTGAATCTCATCCCGAAACTCATCCTCGTGTCCGTTTTTGCATTTGGTTTAAAAAAAAATTTGGCTTCAAAAAACATTTTGCTTACTGGGCAGTATTTTTCCTGAACGCGGAGTAAGGTATTTTCTTCCCCAAGGACCAAAAAGGCTTGATTTTTAAAAAGGGGAAACAACACCATTTTTAGACATGGAATTTCATCCCGAAACTCATCCTGGTGTCCGTTTTTCCATTTGGTTTCAAAAAAAAATTTGGCTTCAAAAAACATTTTGCCTACTGGACAGCATTTTTCCTGACCGCGGAGTCACGCGTTTTCTTCCCCAAGCACCAAAAGGCTTCATTTTTAAAAAGTGGAAGCAACACCATTTTTAGACATGGAATTTCATCCCGAAACTCACCCTGCTGTCCGTTTTTGCATTTGGTTTAAAAAAAAAAATTGGCTTCAAAAAACATTTTGTTTCCTGGGCAGCATTTTTCCTGACCGCGGAGTCACATGTTTTCTTCCCAAGCACCAAAAGGCGTGATTTTTAAAATGTGGAAGCAACACCATTTTTAGACATGGAATTTCATCCCGAAACTCACCCTGGTGTCCATTTTTGCATTTGGTTTAAAAAAAAAATTGGCTTCAAAAAACATTTTTCTTCCTGGGCAGCAATTTTCCTGACCGCGGAGTCAAGCGTTTTCTTCCCCAGGCACCAAAAAGCCTTGATTTTTAAAAAGTGGAAGCAACACCATTTTTAGACATGGAATTTCATCCCGAAATTCATCCTCGTGTCCGTTTTTGAATTTGGTTTCAAAAAAAATTGGTTTCAAAAAACATTTTGGTTCCTGGGCAGCAATTTTCCTGACCGCGGAGTCACGCGTTTTCTTCCCTAGGCACCAAAAAGGCTTGATTTTTAAAAAGTGGAGGCAACACCATTTTTAGACATGGAATTTCATCCCGAAACTCACCCTGGTGTCCGTTTTTGCATTTGGTTTCAAAAAAAAAATTTGGCTTCAAAAAACATTTTGTTTCTTGGGCAGCATTTTCTTGACCATGGAGTCAGGTATTTTCTTCCCCAGGCACCAAAAAGGCTTGATTTTTAAAAAGGGGAAACAACACCATTTTTAGACATGGAATTTCATCCCGAAACTCATCCTGGTGTCCGTTTTTCCATTTGGTTTCAAAAAAAAATTGGCTTCAAAAAACGTTTTGGTTCCTGAGCAGCATTTTCCTGACCGCAGAATCACGCGTTTTCTTCCCCAAGCACCAAAAAGGCTTGATTTTTAAAAAGTGGAAGCAACACCATTTTTAGACATGGAATTTCATCCCGAAACTCACCCTGGTGTCCATTTTTTCATTTGGTTTAAAAAAAATTGGCTTCAAAAAACATTTTGGTTCCTGGGCAGCAATTTTCTTGACCGTGGAGTCACGCGTTTTCTTCCCTAGGCACCAAAAAGGTTTGATTTTTAAAAAGTGGAGGCAACACCATTTTTAGACATGGAATTTCATCCCGAAACTCATCCTCCTGTCCGTTTTTGCATTTGGTTTCAAAAAAAAATTTGGCTTCAAAAAACATTTTGCTTACTGGGCAGTATTTTTCCTGAACGCGGAGTAAGGTATTTTCTTCCCCAAGGACCAAAAAGGCTTGATTTTTAAAAAGGGGAAACAACACCATTTTTAGACATGGAATTTCATCCCGAAACTCATCCTGGTGTCCGTTTTTCCATTTGGTTTCAAAAAAAAATTTGGCTTCAAAAAACATTTTGCCTACTGGACAGCATTTTTCCTGACCGCGGAGTCACGCGTTTTCTTCCCCAAGCACCAAAAGGCTTCATTTTTAAAAAGTGGAAGCAACACCATTTTTAGACATGGAATTTCATCCCGAAACTCATCCTCGTGTCCGTTTTTGCATTTGGTTTAAAAAAAAATTTGGCTTCAAAAAACATTTTGCTTACTGGGCAGTATTTTTCCTGAACGCGGAGTAAGGTATTTTCTTCCCCAAGGACCAAAAAGGCTTGATTTTTAAAAAGGGGAAACAACACCATTTTTAGACATGGAATTTCATCCCGAAACTCATCCTGGTGTCCGTTTTTCCATTTGGTTTCAAAAAAAAATTTGGCTTCAAAAAACATTTTGCCTACTGGACAGCATTTTTCCTGACCGCGGAGTCACGCGTTTTCTTCCCCAAGCACCAAAAGGCTTCATTTTTAAAAAGTGGAAGCAACACCATTTTTAGACATGGAATTTCATCCCGAAACTCACCCTGCTGTCCGTTTTTGCATTTGGTTTAAAAAAAAAAATTGGCTTCAAAAAACATTTTGTTTCCTGGGCAGCATTTTTCCTGACCGCGGAGTCACATGTTTTCTTCCCAAGCACCAAAAGGCGTGATTTTTAAAATGTGGAAGCAACACCATTTTTAGACATGGAATTTCATCCCGAAACTCACCCTGGTGTCCATTTTTGCATTTGGTTTAAAAAAAAAATTGGCTTCAAAAAACATTTTTCTTCCTGGGCAGCAATTTTCCTGACCGCGGAGTCAAGCGTTTTCTTCCCCAGGCACCAAAAAGCCTTGATTTTTAAAAAGTGGAAGCAACACCATTTTTAGACATGGAATTTCATCCCGAAATTCATCCTCGTGTCCGTTTTTGAATTTGGTTTCAAAAAAAATTGGTTTCAAAAAACATTTTGGTTCCTGGGCAGCAATTTTCCTGACCGCGGAGTCACGCGTTTTCTTCCCTAGGCACCAAAAAGGCTTGATTTTTAAAAAGTGGAGGCAACACCATTTTTAGACATGGAATTTCATCCCGAAACTCACCCTGGTGTCCGTTTTTGCATTTGGTTTCAAAAAAAAAATTTGGCTTCAAAAAACATTTTGTTTCTTGGGCAGCATTTTCTTGACCATGGAGTCAGGTATTTTCTTCCCCAGGCACCAAAAAGGCTTGATTTTTAAAAAGGGGAAACAACACCATTTTTAGACATGGAATTTCATCCCGAAACTCATCCTGGTGTCCGTTTTTCCATTTGGTTTCAAAAAAAAATTGGCTTCAAAAAACGTTTTGGTTCCTGAGCAGCATTTTCCTGACCGCAGAATCACGCGTTTTCTTCCCCAAGCACCAAAAAGGCTTGATTTTTAAAAAGTGGAAGCAACACCATTTTTAGACATGGAATTTCATCCCGAAACTCACCCTGGTGTCCATTTTTTCATTTGGTTTAAAAAAAATTGGCTTCAAAAAACATTTTGGTTCCTGGGCAGCAATTTTCTTGACCGTGGAGTCACGCGTTTTCTTCCCTAGGCACCAAAAAGGTTTGATTTTTAAAAAGTGGAGGCAACACCATTTTTAGACATGGAATTTCATCCCGAAACTCATCCTCCTGTCCGTTTTTGCATTTGGTTTCAAAAAAAAAAATTGGCTTCAAAAAACATTTTGGTTCCTGGGCAGCATTTTCTTGACCATGGAGTCAGGTATTTTCTTCCCCAGGCACCAAAAAGGCTTGATTTTTAAAAAGGGGAAACAACACCATTTTTAGACATGATATTTCATCCCGAAACTCATCCTGGTGCCCGTTTTTCCATTTGGTTTCAAAAAAAAATTTGGCTTCAAAAAACATTTTGCCTACTGGACAGCATTTTTCCTGACCGCGGAGTCACGCGTTTTCTTCCCCAAGCACCAAAAGGCTTGATTTTTAAAAAGTGGAAGCAACACCATTTTTAGACATGGAATTTCATCCCGAAACTCACCCTGGTGTCCGTTTTTGCATTTGGTTTCAAAAAAAAAATTTGGCTTCAAAAAACATTTTGTTTCCTGGGCAGCATTTTCTTGACCATGGAGTCAGGTATTTTCTTCCCCAGGCACCAAAAAGGCTTGATTTTTAAAAAGGGGAAACAACACCATTTTTAGACATGGAATTTCATCCCGAAACTCATCCTGGTGTCCGTTTTTGCATTTGGTTTCAAAAAAAAAAAATTGGCTTCAAAAAACGTTTTGGTTCCTGAGCAGCATTTAACTGACCGCAGAGTCACTCGTTTTCTTCCCCAAGCACCAAAAAGGCTTGATTTTTAAAAAGTGGAAACAACACCATTTTTAGACATTGAATCTCATCCCGAAACTCATCCTCGTGTCCGTTTTTGCATTTGGTTTCAAAAAAAAATTTGGCTTCAAAAAACATTTTGCTTACTGGGCAGCATTTTCTTGACCATGGATTCAGGTATTTTCTTCCCCAGGCACCAAAAAGCCTTGATTTTTAAAAAGTGGAAGCAACACCATTTTTAGACATGGAATTTCATCCCGAAACTCACCCTGGTGTCCATTTTTTCATTTGGTTTAAAAAAAAATTGGCTTCAAAAAACATTTTGGTTCCTGGGCAGCAATTTTCCTGACCCCGGAGTCACGCGTTTTCTTCCCCAGGCACCAAAAAGGCTTGATTTTTAAAAAGTGGAAGCAACACCATTTTTAGACATGGAATTTCATCCCGAAACTCACCCTGGTGTCCATTTTTTCATTTGGTTTAAAAAAAAATTGGCTTCAAAAAACATTTTGGTTCCTGGGCAGCAATTTTCCTGACCGCGGAGTCACGCGTTTTCTTCCCTAGGCACCAAAAAGGCTTGATTTTTAAAAAGTGGAGGCAACACCATTTTTAGACATGGAATTTCATCCCGAAACTCATCCTCCTGTCCGTTTTTGCATTTGGTTTCAAAAAAAGAAATTGGCTTCAAAAAACATTTTGGTTCCTGAGCAGCATTTTTCCTGACCGCGGAGTCACGCGTTTTCTTCCCCAAGAACCAAAAGGCTTGATTTTTAAAAAGTGGAAGCAACACCATTTTTAGACATGGAATTTCATCCAGAAACTCACCCTGGTGTCCGTTTTTGCATTTGGTTTCAAAAAAAAAATTTGGCTTCAAAAAACATTTTGTTTCCTGGGCAGCATTTTCTTGACCATGGAGTCAGTTATTTTCTTCCCCAGGCACCAAAAAGGCTTGATTTTTAAAAAGGGGAAACAACACCATTTTTAGACATGGAATTTCATCCCGAAACTCATCCTGGTGTCCGTTTTTCCATTTGGTTTCAAAAAAAAATTTGGCTTCAAAAAACATTTTGCCTACTGGACAGCATTTTTCCTGACCGCGGAGTCACGCGTTTTCTTCCCCAAGCACCAAAGGGCTTCATTTTTAAAAACTGGAAGCAACACCATTTTTAGACATGGAATTTCA
Source organism: Arizona elegans (assembly GCA_022577455.1). Classification (NCBI taxonomy): domain Eukaryota; kingdom Metazoa; phylum Chordata; class Lepidosauria; order Squamata; family Colubridae; genus Arizona; species Arizona elegans. Next base: position 90,081,771 of record JAKOOJ010000005.1, on the reverse strand, counting down.
TCCCGAAACTCACCCTGCTGTCCGTTTTTGCATTTGGTTTAAAAAAAAAAATTGGCTTCAAAAAACATTTTGCTTCCTGGGCAGCATTTTTCCTGACCGCGGAGTCACACGTTTTCTTCCCAAGCACCAAAAGGCGTGATTTTTAAAATGTGGAAGCAACACCATTTTTAGACATGGAATTTCATCCCGAAATTCATCCTCGTGTCCGTTTTTGAATTTGGTTTCAAAAAAAAAAAAATTGGCTTCAAATAACCTTTTCGTTTCTGGGCAGCATTTTTCCTGACAGCCGAGTCACTTATTTTCTTCCCCAGACACCAAAAAGGCTTGATTTTTAAAAAGTCGAAGCAACACCATTTTTAGACATGGAATTTCACCCGGAAACGCACCCTGGTGTCCATTTTTGCATTTGGTTTCAAAAAAAAAAAAAAATTGGCTTCAAATAACCCTTTCGTTTCTGGGCAGCATTTTTCCTGACCGCGGAGTCAGGTATTTTCTTCCCAAGGCACCAAAAAGGCTTGATTTTTAAAAAATGGAAGCAACACCATTTTTAGACCTGGAATTTCATACCGAAACTCACCCTGGTGTCCGTTTTTGCTTTTGGTTTCAAAAAAAAAAAATTGGCTTCAAAAAACATTTTGGTTCCTGGGCAGCAATTTTCCTGACCCCGGAGTCACGCGTTTTCTTCCCCAGGCACCAAAAAGGCTTGATTTTTAAAAAGTGGAAGCAACACCATTTTTAGACATGGAATTTCATCCTGAAACTCATCCTCGTGTCCGTTTTTGCATTTGGTTTCAAAAAAAAAAAATTGGCTTCAAAAAACATTTTGTTTCCTGGGCAGCATTTTTCCTGACAGCAGAGTCAGGTATTTTCCTCCCAGGCACCAAAAAGGCTTGATTTTTAAAAAGTGGAAGCAACACCATTTTTAGACATGGAATTTCATCCCGAAACTCATCCTGGTGTCCGTTTTTGCATTTGGTTTCAAAAAAAAAAAAAAAAAATTGGCTTCAAATAACCTTTTTGTTTCTGGGCAGCATTTTTCCTGACAGCCGAGTCACTTATTTTCTTCCCCAGGCACCAAAAAGCCTTGATTTTTAAAAAGTGAAAGCAACACCATTTTTAGACATGGAATTTCATCCCGAAACTCATCCTGGTGTCCGTTTTTGCATTTGGTTTCAAAAAAAAAAAATTGGCTTCAAAAAACGTTTTGGTTCCTGAGCAGCATTTAACTGACCGCAGAGTCACTCGTTTTCTTCCCCAAGCACCAAAAAGGCTTGATTTTTAAAAAGTGGAAACAACACCATTTTTAGACATTGAATCTCATCCCGAAACTCATCCTCGTGTCCGTTTTTGCATTTGGTTTCAAAAAAAAATTTGGCTTCAAAAAACATTTTGCTTACTGGGCAGCATTTTCTTGACCATGGATTCAGGTATTTTCTTCCCCAGGCACCAAAAAGCCTTGATTTTTAAAAAGTGGAAGCAACACCATTTTTAGACATGGAATTTCATCCCGAAACTCACCCTGGTGTCCATTTTTTCATTTGGTTTAAAAAAAAATTGGCTTCAAAAAACATTTTGGTTCCTGGGCAGCAATTTTCCTGACCCCGGAGTCACGCGGTTTCTTCCCCAGGCACCAAAAAGGCTTGATTTTTAAAAAGTGGAAGCAACACCATTTTTAGACATGGAATTTCATCCCGAAACTCACCCTGGTGTCCATTTTTTCATTTGGTTTAAAAAAAAATTGGCTTCAAAAAACATTTTGGTTCCTGGGCAGCAATTTTCCTGACCGCGGAGTCACGCGTTTTCTTCCCTAGGCACCAAAAAGGCTTGATTTTTAAAAAGTGGAGGCAACACCATTTTTAGACATGGAATTTCATCCCGAAACTCATCCTCCTGTCCGTTTTTGCATTTGGTTTCAAAAAAAGAAATTGGCTTCAAAAAACATTTTGGTTCCTGAGCAGCATTTTTCCTGACCGCGGAGTCACGCGTTTTCTTCCCCAAGAACCAAAAGGCTTGATTTTTAAAAAGTGGAAGCAACACCATTTTTAGACATGGAATTTCATCCAGAAACTCACCCTGGTGTCCGTTTTTGCATTTGGTTTCAAAAAAAAAATTTGGCTTCAAAAAACATTTTGTTTCCTGGGCAGCATTTTCTTGACCATGGAGTCAGTTATTTTCTTCCCCAGGCACCAAAAAGGCTTGATTTTTAAAAAGGGGAAACAACACCATTTTTAGACATGGAATTTCATCCCGAAACTCATCCTGGTGTCCGTTTTTCCATTTGGTTTCAAAAAAAAATTTGGCTTCAAAAAAATTTTTGCCTACTGGACAGCATTTTTCCTGACCGCGGAGTCACGCGTTTTCTTCCCCAAGCACCAAAGGGCTTCATTTTTAAAAACTGGAAGCAACACCATTTTTAGACATGGAATTTCATCCCGAAACTCACCCTGCTGTCCGTTTTTGCATTTGGTTTAAAAAAAAAAATTGGCTTCAAAAAACATTTTGCTTCCTGGGCAGCATTTTTCCTGACCGCGGAGTCACACGTTTTCTTCCCAAGCACCAAAAGGCGTGATTTTTAAAATGTGGAAGCAACACCATTTTTAGACATGGAATTTCATCCCGAAACTCACCCTGGTGTCCATTTTTGCATTTGGTTTAAAAAAAAAATTGGCTTCAAAAAACATTTTTCTTCCTGGGCAGCAATTTTCCTGACCGCGGAGTCAAGCGTTTTCTTCCCCAGGCACCAAAACGGCTTGATTTTTAAAAAGTGGAAGCAACACCATTTTTAGACATGGAATTTCATCCCGAAATTCATCCTCGTGTCCGTTTTTGAATTTGGTTTCAAAAAAAAAAAATTGGCTTCAAATAACCTTTTCGTTTCTGGGCAGCATTTTTCCTGACAGCCGAGTCACTTATTTTCTTCCCCAGACACCAAAAAGGCTTGATTTTTAAAAAGTCGAAGCAACACCATTTTTAGACATGGAATTTCACCCGGAAACGCACCCTGGTGTCCATTTTTGCATTTGGTTTCAAAAAAAAAAAAAAAATTGGCTTCAAATAACCCTTTCGTTTCTGGGCAGCATTTTTCCTGACCGCGGAGTCAGGTATTTTCTTCCCAAGGCACCAAAAAGGCTTGATTTTTAAAAAATGGAAGCAACACCATTTTTAGACCTGGAATTTCATACCGAAACTCACCCTGGTGTCCGTTTTTGCTTTTGGTTTCAAAAAAAAAAAATTGGCTTCAAAAAACATTTTGGTTCCTGGGCAGCAATTTTCCTGACCCCGGAGTCACGCGTTTTCTTCCCCAGGCACCAAAAAGGCTTGATTTTTAAAAAGTGGAAGCAACACCATTTTTAGACATGGAATTTCATCCTGAAACTCATCCTCGTGTCCGTTTTTGCATTTGGTTTCAAAAAAAAAAAATTGGCTTCAAAAAACATTTTGTTTCCTGGGCAGCATTTTTCCTGACAGCAGAGTCAGTTATTTTCCTCCCAGGCACCAAAAAGGCTTGATTTTTAAAAAGTGGAAGCAACACCATTTTTAGACATGGAATTTCATCCCGAAACTCATCCTGGTGTCCGTTTTTGCATTTGGTTTCAAAAAAAAAAAAAAAAAATTGGCTTCAAATAACCTTTTTGTTTCTGGGCAGCATTTTTCCTGACAGCCGAGTCACTTATTTTCTTCCCCAGGCACCAAAAAGCCTTGATTTTTAAAAAGTGAAAGCAACACCATTTTTAGACATGGAATTTCATCCCGAAACTCATCCTCGTGTCGGTTTTTGCATTTGGTTTCAAAAAAAAAATTGGCTTCAAAAAACGTTTTGGTTCCTGAGCAGCATTTTCCTGACCGCAGAGTCACACATTTTCTTCCCAAAGCACCAAAAAGGCTTGATTTTTAAAAAGTGGAAACAACACCATTTTTAGACATTGAATCTCATCCCGAAACTCATCCTCGTGTCCGTTTTTGCATTTGGTTTCAAAAAAAAATTTGGCTTCAAAAAACATTTTGCTTACTGGGCTGCATTTTTCCCGACCGCGGAGTCACGCGTTTTCTTCCCCAAGCATCAAAAAGGCTTGATTTTTAAAAAGTGGAAACAACACCATTTTTAGACATTGAATTTCATCCCGAAACTCACCCTGGTGCCCGTTTTTTCATTTGGTTTAAAAAAAAAATTGGCTTCAAAAAACATTTTGGTTCCTGAGCAGCAATTTTCCTGACCGCGGAGTCACGCGTTTTCTTCCCTAGGAACCAAAAAGTCTTGATTTTTAAAAAGTGGAAGCAACACCATTTTTAGACATTGAATTTCATCCCGAAACTCACCCTGGTGTCCATTTTTGCATTTGGTTTAAAAAAAAAATTGGCTTCAAAAAACATTTTTCTTCCTTGGCAGCAATTTTCCTGACCGCGGAGTCACGCGTTTTCTTCCCCAGGCACCAAAACGGCTTGATTTTTAAAAAGTTGAAGCAACACCATTTTTAGACATGGAATTTCATCCCGAAATTCATCCTCGTGTCCATTTTTGAATTTGGTTTCAAAAAAAACTTGGCTTCAAAAAACATTTTGGTTACTGGACAGCATTTTTCCTGACCGCGGAGTCATGCGTTTTCTTCCCCAAGCACCAAAAGGCGTGATTTTTAAAAAGTGGAAGCAACACCATTTTTAGACATGGAATTTTATCCCGAAACTCATCCTGGTGTCTGTTTTTGGATTTGGTTTCAAAAAAAAAAAATTGGATTCAAATAACCTTTTCGTTTCTGGGCAGCATTTTTCCTGACAGTGGAGTCAGGTATTTTCTTCCCCAGGCACCAAAAAGGCTTGATTTTTAAAAAGTGGAAGCAACACCATTTTTAGACATGGAATTTCATCCCGAAACTCATCCTCGTGTCCGTTTTTCCATTTGGTTTCAAAAAAAAATTGGCTTCAAAAAACATTTTTCTTCCTGGGCAGCAATTTTCCTGACCGCGGAGTCAAGTGTTTTCTTCCCCAGGCACCAAAAAGCCTTGATTTTTAAAAAGTGGAAGCAACACCATTTTTAGACATGGAATTTCATCCCGAAATTCATCCTCGTGTCCGTTTTTGAATTTGGTTTCAAAAAAAATTGGCTTCAAAAAACATTTTGGTTCCTGGGCAGCAATTTTCCTGACCGCGGAGTCACGCGTTTTCTTCCCTAGGCACCAAAAAGGCTTGATTTTTAAAAAGTGGAGGCAACACCATTTTTAGACATGGAATTTCATCCCGAAACTCACCCTGGTGTCCGTTTTTGCATTTGATTTCAAAAAAAAAATTTGGCTTCAAAAAACATTTTGTTTCCTGGGCAGCATTTTCTTGACCATGGAGTCAGGTATTTTCTTCCCCAGGCACCAAAAAGGCTTGATTTTTAAAAAGGGGAAACAACACCATTTTTAGACATGGAATTTCATCCCGAAATTCATCCTGGTGTCCGTTTTTCCATTTGGTTTCAAAAAAAAAATTGTCTTCAAAAAACGTTTTGGTTCCTGAGCAGCATTTTCCTGACCGCACAGTCACTCGTTTTCTTCCCCAAGCACCAAAAAGGCTTGATTTTTAAAAAGTGGAAACAACACCATTTTTAGACATTGAATCTCATCCCGAAACTCATCCTCGTGTCCGTTTTTGCATTTGGTTTCAAAAAAAAATTTGGCTTCAAAAAACATTTTGCTTACTGGGCAGCATTTTTCCTGACCGCGGAGTCACGCGTTTTCTTCCCCAAGCACCAAAAGGCTTGATTTTTAAAAAGTGGAAGCAACACCATTTTTAGACATGGAATTTCATCCCGAAACTCACCCGGCTGTCCGTTTTACCATTTGGTTTCAAAAAAAAATTTGGCTTCAAAAAACATTTTGCTTACTGGGCAGCATTTTCTTGACCATGGAGTCAGGTATTTTATTCCCCAGGCACCAAAAAGCCTTGATTTTTAAAAAGTGGAAGCAACACCTTTTTTAGATATGGAATTTCATCCCGAAACTCACCCTGGTGTCCGTTTTTTCATTTGGTTTAAAAAAAAAAATTGGCTTCAAAAAACATTTTGGTTCCTGGGCAGCAATTTTCCTGACCGCGGAGTCACGCGTTTTCTTCCCTAGGCACCAAAAAGGCTTGATTTTTAAAAAGTGGAAGCAACACCATTTTTAGACATGGAATTTCATCCCGAAACTCACCCTGGTGTCCATTTTTGCATTTGGATTAAAAAAAAATTGGCTTCAAAAAACATTTTTCTTCCTAGGCAGCAATTTTCCTGACCGCGGAGTCAGGTATTTTCTTCCCCAGGCACCAAAAAGCCTTGATTTTTAAAAAGTGGAAGCAACACCATTTTTAGAGATGGAATTTCATCCCGAAACTCATCCTCCTGTCCGTTTTTGCATTTGGGTTCAAAAAAAAAAAATTGGCTTCAAAAAACATTTTGGTTCCTGAGCAGCATTTTTCCTGACCGCGGAGTCACGCGTTTTCTTCCCCAAGAACCAAAAGGCTTGATTTTTAAAAAGTGGAAGCAACACCATTTTTAGACATGGAATTTCATCCCGAAACTCACCCTGGTGTCCGTTTTTGCATTTGGTTTCAAAAAAAAAATTTGGCTTCAAAAAACATTTTGTTTCCTGGGCAGCATTTTCTTGACCATGGAGTCAGGTATTTTCTTCCCCAGGCACCAAAAAGGCTTGATTTTTAAAAAGGGGAAACAACACCATTTTTAGACATGGAATTTCATCCTGAAACTCATCCTGGTGTCCGTTTTTCCATTTGGTTTCAAAAAAAAATTTGGCTTCAAAAAACATTTTGCCTACTGGACAGCATTTTTCCTGACCGTGGAGTCATGCGTTTTCTTCCCCAGGCACCAAAACGGCTTGATTTTTAAAAAGTGTTAGCAACAACATTTTTAGACATGGAATTTCATTCCGAAACTCACCCTGGTGTCCGTTTTTGCATTTGGTTTCAAAAAAAAAATTTGGCTTCAAAAAACATTTTGTTTACTGGGCAGCATTTTCTTGACCATGGAGTCAGGTATTTTCTTCCCCAGGCACCAAAAAGGCTTGATTTTTAAAAAGGGGAAACAACACCATTTTTAGACATGGAATTTCATCCCGAAACTCATCCTGGTGTCCGTTTTTGCATTTGGTTTCAAAAAAAAAAATTGGCTTCAAAAAACGTTTTGGTTCCTGAGCAGCATTTTCCTGACCGCAGAGTCACTCGTTTTCTTCCCCAAGCACCAAAAAGGCTTGATTTTTAAAAAGTGGAAACAACACCATTTTTAGACATTGAATCTCATCCCGAAACTCATCCTCGTGTCCGTTTTTGCATTTGGTTTCAAAAAAAAATTTGGCTTCAAAAAACATTTTGCTTACTGGGCAGCATTTTTCCTGACCGCGGACTCACGCGTTTTCTTCCCCAAGAACCAAAAGGCTTGATTTTTAAAAAGTGGAAGCAACACCATTTTTAGACATGGAATTTCATCCCGAAACTCACCCGGCTGTCCGTTTTTCCATTTGGTTTCAAAAAAAAATTTGGCTTCAAAAAACATTTTGCTTACTGGGCAGCATTTTCTTGACCATGGATTCAGTTATTTTCTTCCCCAGGCACCAAAAAGCCTTGATTTTTAAAAAGTGGAAGCAACACCATTTTTAGACATGGAATTTCATCCCGAAACTCACCCTGGTGTCCATTTTTTCATTTGGTTTAAAAAAAAATTGGCTTCAAAAAACATTTTGGTTCCTGGGCAGCAATTTTCCTGACCCCGGAGTCACGTGTTTTCTTCCCAAGGCACCAAAAAGGCTTCATTTTTAAAAAGTGGAAGCAACACCATTTTTAGACATGGAATTTCATCCCGAAACTCACCCTGGTGTCCATTTTTTCATTTGGTTTAAAAAAAAATTGGTTTCAAAAAACATTTTGGTTCCTGGGCAGCAATTTTCCTGACCGCGGAGTCACGCGTTTTCTTCCCTAGGCACCAAAAAGGCTTGATTTTTAAAAAGTGGAGGCAACACCATTTTTAGACATGGAATTTCATCCCGAAACTCACCCTGGTGTCCGTTTTTGCATTTGGTTTCAAAAAAAAAATTTGGCTTCAAAAAACATTTTGTTTCCTGGGCAGCATTTTCTTGACCATGGAGTCAGGTATTTTCTTCCCCAGGCACCAAAAAGGCTTGATTTTTAAAAAGGGGAAACAACACCATTTTTAGACATGGAATTTCATCCCGAAACTCATCCTGGTGTCCGTTTTTCCATTTGGTTTCAAAAAAAAATTTGGCTTCAAAAAACATTTTGCCTACTGGACAGCATTTTTCCTGACCGCGGAGTCACGCGTTTTCTTCCCCAAGCACCAAAAGGCTTGATTTTTAAAAAGTGGAAGCAACACCATTTTTAGACATGGAATTTCATCCCGAAACTCATCCTGGTGTCCGTTTTTGCATTTGGTTTCAAAAAAAAAAATTGGCTTCAAAAAACGTTTTGGTTCCTGGGCAGCAATTTCCTGATCGCAGAGTCACTCGTTTTCTTCCCCAAGCACCAAAAAGGCTTGATTTTTAAAAAGTGGAAACAACACCATTTTTAGACATTGAATCTCATCCCGAAACTCATCCTCGTGTCCGTTTTTGCATTTGGTTTCAAAAAAAAATTTGGCTTCAAAAAACATTTTGCTTACTGGGCAGCATTTTTCCTGACCGCGGAGTCACGCGTTTTCTTCCCCAAGCACCAAAAGGCTTGATTTTTAAAAAGTGGAAGCAACACCATTTTTAGACATGGAATTTAATCCCGAAACTCACCCGGCTGTCCGTTTTTCCATTTGGTTTCAAAAAAAAATTTGGCTTCAAAAAACATTTTGCTTACTGGGCAGCATTTTCTTGACCATGGATTCAGGTATTTTCTTCCCCAGGCACCAAAAAGCCTTGATTTTTAAAAAGTGGAAGCAACACCATTTTTAGACATGGAATTTCATCCCGAAACTCACCCTGGTGTCCATTTTTCATTTGGTTTAAAAAAAAATTGGCTTCAAAAAACATTTTGGTTCCTGGGCAGCAATTTTCCTGACCGCGGAGTCCCGCGTTTTCTTCCGTAGGCACCAAAAAGGCTTGATTTTTAAAAAGTGGAGGCAACACCATTTTTAGACATGGAATTTCATCCCGAAACTCATCCTCCTGTCCGTTTTTGCATTTGGTTTCAAAAAAAAAAATTGGCTTCAAAAAACATTTTGGTTCCTGAGCAGCATTTTTCCTGACCGCGGAGTCACGCGTTTTCTTCCCCAAGAACCAAAAGGCTTGATTTTTAAAAAGTGGAAGCAACACCATTTTTAGACATGGAATTTCATCCCGAAACTCACCCTGGTGTCCGTTTCTGCATTTGGTTTCAAAAAAAAAAATTTGGCTTCAAAAAACATTTTGTTTCCTGGGCAGCATTTTCTTGACCATGGAGTCAGGTATTTTCTTCCCCAGGCACCAAAAAGGCTTGATTTTTAAAAAATGGAAGCAACACCATTTTTAGACCTGGAATTTCATACCGAAACTCACCCTGGTGTCCGTTTTTGCTTTTGGTTTCAAAAAAAAAAAATTGGCTTCAAATAACCTTTTCGTTTCTGGGCAGCATTTTTCCTGACAGCCGAGTCACTTATTTTCTTCCCCAGACACCAAAAAGGCTTGATTTTTAAAAAGTCGAAGCAACACCATTTTTAGACATGGAATTTCACCCGGAAACGCACCCTGGTGTCCATTTTTGCATTTGGTTTCAAAAAAAAAAAAAATTGGCTTCAAATAACCCTTTCGTTTCTGGGCAGCATTTTTCCTGACCGCGGAGTCAGGTATTTTCTTCCCAAGGCACCAAAAAGGCTTGATTTTTAAAAAATGGAAGCAACACCATTTTTAGACCTGGAATTTCATACCGAAACTCACCCTGGTGTCCGTTTTTGCTTTTGGTTTCAAAAAAAAAAAAATTGGCTTCAAAAAATATTTTGGTTCCTGGGCAGCATTTTTCCTGACAGCAGAGTCAGGTATTTTCTTCCCAGGCACCAAAAAGGCTTGATTTTTAAAAAGTGGAAGCAACACCATTTTTAGACATGGAATTTCATCCCGAAACTCACCCTGGTGTCCATTTTTTCATTTGGTTTAAAAAAAAATTGGTTTCAAAAAACATTTTGGTTCCTGGGCAGCAATTTTCCTGACCGCGGAGTCACGCGTTTTCTTCCCTAGGCACCAAAAAGGCTTGATTTTTAAAAAGTGGAGGCAACACCATTTTTAGACATGGAATTTCATCCCGAAACTCATCCACCTGTCCGTTTTTGCATTTGGTTTCAAAAAAAAAAATTGGCTTCAAAAAACATTTTGGTTCCTGAGCAGCATTTTTCCTGACCGCGGAGTCACGCGTTTTCTTCCACAAGAACCAAAAGGCTTGATTTTTAAAAAGTGGAAGCAACACCATTTTTAGACATGGAATTTCATCCCGAAACTCACCCTGGTGTCCGTTTTTGCATTTGGTTTCAAAAAAAAAATTTGGCTTCAAAAAACATTTTGTTTCCTGGGCAGCATTTTCTTGACCATGGAGTCAGGTATTTTCTTCCCCAGGCACCAAAAAGGCTTGATTTTTAAAAAGGGGAAACAACACCATTTTTAGACATGGAATTTCATCCCGAAACTCATCCTGGTGTCCGTTTTTCCATTTGGTTTCAAAAAAAAATTTGGCTTCAAAAAACATTTTGCCTACTGGACAGCATTTTTCCTGACCGCGGAGTCACGCGTTTTCTTCCCCAAGCACCAAAAGGCTTGATTTTTAAAAAGTGGAAGCAACACCATTTTTAGACATGGAATTTCATCCCGAAACTCATCCTGGTGTCCGTTTTTGCATTTGGTTTCAAAAAAAAAAATTGGCTTCAAAAAACGTTTTGGTTCCTGGGCAGCAATTTCCTGATCGCAGAGTCACTCGTTTTCTTCCCCAAGCACCAAAAAGGCTTGATTTTTAAAAAGTGGAAACAACACCATTTTTAGACATTGAATCTCATCCCGAAACTCATCCTCGTGTCCGTTTTTGCATTTGGTTTCAAAAAAAAATTTGGCTTCAAAAAACATTTTGCTTACTGGGCAGCATTTTTCCTGACCGCGGAGTCACGCGATTTCTTCCCCAAGCACCAAAAGGCTTGATTTTTAAAAAGTGGAAGCAACACCATTTTTAGACATGGAATTTCATCCCGAAACTCACCCTGGTGTCCATTTTTTCATTTGGTTTAAAAAAAAATTGGCTTCAAAAAACATTTTGGTTCCTGGGCAGCAATTTTCCTGACCGCGGAGTCCCGCGTTTTCTTCCCTAGGCACCAAAAAGGCTTGATTTTTAAAAAGTGGAGGCAACACCATTTTTAGACATGGAATTTCATCCCGAAACTCATCCACCTGTCCGTTTTTGCATTTGGTTTCAAAAAAAAAAATTGGCTTCAAAAAACATTTTGGTTCCTGAGCAGCATTTTTCCTGACCGCGGAGTCACGCGTTTTCTTCCCCAAGAACCAAAAGGCTTGATTTTTAAAAAGTGGAAGCAACACCATTTTTAGACATGGAATTTCATCCCGAAACTCACCCTGGTGTCCGTTTCTGCATTTGGTTTCAAAAAAAAAAATTTGGCTTCAAAAAACATTTTGTTTCCTGGGCAGCATTTTCTTGACCATGGAGTCAGGTATTTTCTTCCCCAGGCACCAAAAAGGCTTGATTTTTAAAAAATGGAAGCAACACCATTTTTAGACCTGGACTTTCATACCGAAACTCACCCTGGTGTCCGTTTTTGCTTTTGGTTTCAAAAAAAAAAAATTGGCTTCAAATAACCTTTTCGTTTCTGGGCAGCATTTTTCCTGACAGCCGAGTCACTTATTTTCTTCCCCAGACACCAAAAAGGCTTGATTTTTAAAAAGTCGAAGCAACACCATTTTTAGACATGGAATTTCACCCGGAAACGCACCCTGGTGTCCATTTTTGCATTTGGTTTCAAAAAAAAAAAAAATTGGCTTCAAATAACCCTTTCGTTTCTGGGCAGCATTTTTCCTGACCGCGGAGTCAGGTATTTTCTTCCCAAGGCACCAAAAAGGCTTGATTTTTAAAAAATGGAAGCAACACCATTTTTAGACCTGGAATTTCATACCGAAACTCACCCTGGTGTCCGTTTTTGCTTTTGGTTTCAAAAAAAAAAAATTGGCTTCAAAAAATATTTTGGTTCCTGGGCAGCATTTTTCCTGACAGCAGAGTCAGGTATTTTCTTCCCAGGCACCAAAAAGGCTTGATTTTTAAAAAGTGGAAGCAACACCATTTTTAGACATGGAATTTCATCCAGAAACTCATCCTGGTGTCCGTTTTTGCATTTGGTTTCAAAAAAAAAAAAAAAAAAAAATTGGCTTCAAATAACCTTTTTGTTTCTGGGCAGCATTTTTCCTGACAGCCGAGTCACTTATTTTCTTCCCCAGGCACCAAAAAGCCTTGATTTTTAAAAAGTGGAAGCAACACCATTTTTAGACATGGAATTTCATCCCGAAACTCATCCTCGTGTCGGTTTTTGCATTTGGTTTCAAAAAAAAAATTGGCTTCAAAAAACGTTTTGGTTCCTGAGCAGCATTTTCCTGACCGCAAAGTCACACGTTTTCTTCCCAAAGCACCAAAAAGGCTTGATTTTTAAAAAGTGGAAACAACACCATTTTTAGACATTGAATCTCATCCCGAAACTCATCCTCGTGTCCATTTTTGCATTTGGTTTCAAAAAAAAATTTGGCTTCAAAAAACATTTTGCTTACTGGGCTGCATTTTTCCTGACCGCGGAGTCACGCGTTTTCTTCCCCAAGCATCAAAAAGGCTTGATTTTTAAAAAGTGGAAACAACACCATTTTTAGACATTGAATTTCATCCCGAAACTCACCCTGGTGTCCGTTTTTTCATTTGGTTTAAAAAAAAAATTGGCTTCAAAAAACATTTTGGTTCCTGAGCAGCAATTTTCCTGACTGCGGAGTCACGCGTTTTCTTCCCTAGGAACCAAAAAGTCTTGATTTTTAAAAAGTGGAAGCAACACCATTTTTAGACATGGAATTTCATCCCGAAACTCATCCTCATGTCCGTTTTTCCATTTGGTTTCAAAAAAAAATTTGGCGTCAAAAAACATTTTGCTTACTGGACAGCATTTTTCCTGACTGCGGAGTCACGCGTTTTCTTCCCCAAGCACCAAAAGGCTTCATTTTTAAAAAGTGGAAGCAACACCATTTTTAGACATGGAATTTCATCCCGAAACTCACCCTGGTGTCCGTTTTTGCATTTGGTTTCAAAAAAAAAATTTGGCTTCAAAAAACATTTTGTTTCCTGGGCAGCATTTTCTTGACCACGGAGTCAGGGATTTTCTTCCCCAGGCACCAAAACGGCTTGATTTTTAAAAAGTGGAAGCAACACCATTTTTAGACATGGAATTTCATCCCGAAACTCACCCTGCTGTCCATTTTTGCATTTGGTTTCAAAAAAAAATTTGGCTTCAAAAAACATTTTGTTTCCTGGGCAGTATTTTCTTGACCACCCAGTCAGGTATATTCTTCCCCAGGCACCAAAAAGGCTTGATTTTTAAAAAGTGGAATCAACACCATTTTTAGACATGGAATTTCATCCCATAACTCATTCTCGTGTCCGTTTTTGCATTTGGTTTCAAAAAAAAATTTGGCTTCAAAAAACATTTTGCTTCCTGGGCAGCAATTTTCCTGACCGCGGAGTCACGTGTTTTCTTCCCCAGGCACCAAAAAGGCTTGATTTTTAAAAAGGGGAAACAACACCATTTTTAGACATGGAATTTCATCCCGAAACTCACCCTGGTGTCCATTTGTGTATTTGGTTAAAAAAAAAAATTGGCTTCAAAAAACATTTTGCTTCCTGGGCAGCAATTTTCCTGACCGCGGAGTCACACGTTTTCTTCCCCAGGCACCAAAAAGGCTTGATTTTTAAAAAGTGGAAGCAACACCATTTTTAGACATGGAATTTCACCCGGAAACGCACCCTGGTGTCCATTTTTGCATTTGGTTTCAAAAAAAAAAAAAATTGGCTTCAAATAACCCTTTCGTTTCTGGGCAGCATTTTTCCTGACCGCGGAGTCAGGTATTTTCTTCCCAAGGCACCAAAAAGGCTTGATTTTTAAAAAATGGAAGCAACACCATTTTTAGACCTGGAATTTCATACCGAAACTCACCCTGGTGTCCGTTTTTGCTTTTGGTTTCAAAAAAAAAAAATTGGCTTCAAAAAATATTTTGGTTCCTGGGCAGCATTTTTCCTGACAGCAGAGTCAGGTATTTTCTTCCCAGGCACCAAAAAGGCTTGATTTTTAAAAAGTGGAAGCAACACCATTTTTAGACATGGAATTTCATCCAGAAACTCATCCTGGTGTCCGTTTTTGCATTTGGTTTCAAAAAAAAAAAAAAAAAAAATTGGCTTCAAATAACCTTTTTGTTTCTGGGCAGCATTTTTCCTGACAGCCGAGTCACTTATTTTCTTCCCCAGGCACCAAAAAGCCTTGATTTTTAAAAAGTGGAAGCAACACCATTTTTAGACATGGAATTTCATCCCGAAACTCATCCTCGTGTCGGTTTTTGCATTTGGTTTCAAAAAAAAAATTGGCTTCAAAAAACGTTTTGGTTCCTGAGCAGCATTTTCCTGACCGCAAAGTCACACGTTTTCTTCCCAAAGCACCAAAAAGGCTTGATTTTTAAAAAGTGGAAACAACACCATTTTTAGACATTGAATCTCATCCCGAAACTCATCCTCGTGTCCGTTTTTGCATTTGGTTTCAAAAAAAAATTTGGCTTCAAAAAACATTTTGCTTACTGGGCTGCATTTTTCCTGACCGCGGAGTCACGCGTTTTCTTCCCCAAGCATCAAAAAGGCTTGATTTTTAAAAAGTGGAAACAACACCATTTTTAGACATTGAATTTCATCCCGAAACTCACCCTGGTGTCCGTTTTTTCATTTGGTTTAAAAAAAAAATTGGCTTCAAAAAACATTTTGGTTCCTGAGCAGCAATTTTCCTGACTGCGGAGTCACGCGTTTTCTTCCCTAGGAACCAAAAAGTCTTGATTTTTAAAAAGTGGAAGCAACACCATTTTTAGACATGGAATTTCATCCCGAAACTCATCCTCATGTCCGTTTTTCCATTTGGTTTCAAAAAAAAATTTGGCGTCAAAAAACATTTTGCTTACTGGACAGCATTTTTCCTGACTGCGGAGTCACGCGTTTTCTTCCCCAAGCACCAAAAGGCTTCATTTTTAAAAAGTGGAAGCAACACCATTTTTAGACATGGAATTTCATCCCGAAACTCACCCTGGTGTCCGTTTTTGCATTTGGTTTCAAAAAAAAAATTTGGCTTCAAAAAACATTTTGTTTCCTGGGCAGCATTTTCTTGACCACGGAGTCAGGGATTTTCTTCCCCAGGCACCAAAACGGCTTGATTTTTAAAAAGTGGAAGCAACACCATTTTTAGACATGGAATTTCATCCCGAAACTCACCCTGCTGTCCATTTTTGCATTTGGTTTCAAAAAAAAATTTGGCTTCAAAAAACATTTTGTTTCCTGGGCAGTATTTTCTTGACCACCCAGTCAGGTATTTTCTTCCCCAGGCACCAAAAAGGCTTGATTTTTAAAAAGTGGAATCAACACCATTTTTAGACATGGAATTTCACCCGGAAACGCACCCTGGTGTCCATTTTTGCATTTGGTTTCAAAAAAAAAAAAAAATTGGCTTCAAATAACCCTTTCGTTTCTGGGCAGCATTTTTCCTGACCGCGGAGTCAGGTATTTTCTTCCCAAGGCACCAAAAAGGCTTGATTTTTAAAAAATGGAAGCAACACCATTTTTAGACCTGGAATTTCATACCGAAACTCACCCTGGTGTCCGTTTTTGCTTTTGGTTTCAAAAAAAAAAAATTGGCTTCAAAAAACATTTTGGTTCCTGGGCAGCAATTTTCCTGACCCCGGAGTCACGCGTTTTCTTCCCCAGGCACCAAAAAGGCTTGATTTTTAAAAAGTGGAAGCAACACCATTTTTAGACATGGAATTTCATCCTGAAACTCATCCTCGTGTCCGTTTTTGCATTTGGTTTCAAAAAAAAAAAATTGGCTTCAAAAAACATTTTGTTTCCTGGGCAGCATTTTTCCTGACAGCAGAGTCAGGTATTTTCCTCCCAGGCACCAAAAAGGCTTGATTTTTAAAAAGTGGAAGCAACACCATTTTTAGACATGGAATTTCATCCCGAAACTCATCCTGGTGTCCGTTTTTGCATTTGGTTTCAAAAAAAAAAATAAAAAAAATTGGCTTCAAATAACCTTTTTGTTTCTGGGCAGCATTTTTCCTGACAGCCGAGTCACTTATTTTCTTCCCCAGGCCCCAAAAAGCCTTGATTTTTAAAAAGTGAAAGCAACACCATTTTTAGACATGGAATTTCATCCCGAAACTCATCCTCGTGTCGGTTTTTGCATTTGGTTTCAAAAAAAAAATTGGCTTCAAAAAACGTTTTGGTTCCTGAGCAGCATTTTCCTGACCGCAGAGTCACACATTTTCTTCCCAAAGCACCAAAAAGGCTTGATTTTTAAAAAGTGGAAACAACACCATTTTTAGACATTGAATCTCATCCCGAAACTCATCCTCGTGTCCGTTTTTGCATTTGGTTTCAAAAAAAAATTTGGCTTCAAAAAACATTTTGCTTACTGGGCTGCATTTTTCCTGACCGCGGAGTCACGCGTTTTCTTCCCCAAGCATCAAAAAGGCTTGATTTTTAAAAAGTGGAAACAACACCATTTTTAGACATTGAATTTCATCCCGAAACTCACCCTGGTGCCCGTTTTTTCATTTGGTTTAAAAAAAAAATTGGCTTCAAAAAACATTTTGGTTCCTGAGCAGCAATTTTCCTGACCGCGGAGTCACGCGTTTTCTTCCCTAGGAACCAAAAAGTCTTGATTTTTAAAAAGTGGAAGCAACACCATTTTTAGACATTGAATTTCATCCCGAAACTCACCCTGGTGTCCATTTTTGCATTTGGTTTAAAAAAAAAATTGGCTTCAAAAAACATTTTTCTTCCTTGGCAGCAATTTTCCTGACCGCGGAGTCACGCGTTTTCTTCCCCAGGCACCAAAACGGCTTGATTTTTAAAAAGTTGAAGCAACACCATTTTTAGACATGGAATTTCATCCCGAAATTCATCCTCGTGTCCATTTTTGAATTTGGTTTCAAAAAAAACTTGGCTTCAAAAAACATTTTGGTTACTGGACAGCATTTTTCCTGACCGCGGAGTCATGCGTTTTCTTCCCCAAGCACCAAAAGGCGTGATTTTTAAAAAGTGGAAGCAACACCATTTTTAGACATGGAATTTTATCCCGAAACTCATCCTGGTGTCTGTTTTTGGATTTGGTTTCAAAAAAAAAAAATTGGATTCAAATAACCTTTTCGTTTCTGGGCAGCATTTTTCCTGACAGTGGAGTCAGGTATTTTCTTCCCCAGGCACCAAAAAGGCTTGATTTTTAAAAAGTGGAAGCAACACCATTTTTAGACATGGAATTTCATCCCGAAACTCATCCTCGTGTCCGTTTTTCCATTTGGTTTCAAAAAAAAATTGGCTTCAAAAAACATTTTTCTTCCTGGGCAGCAATTTTCCTGACCGCGGAGTCAAGTGTTTTCTTCCCCAGGCACCAAAAAGCCTTGATTTTTAAAAAGTGGAAGCAACACCATTTTTAGACATGGAATTTCATCCCGAAATTCATCCTCGTGTCCGTTTTTGAATTTGGTTTCAAAAAAAATTGGCTTCAAAAAACATTTTGGTTCCTGGGCAGCAATTTTCCTGACCGCGGAGTCACGCGTTTTCTTCCCTAGGCACCAAAAAGGCTTGATTTTTAAAAACTGGAGGCAACACCATTTTTAGACATGGAATTTCATCCCGAAACTCACCCTGGTGTCCGTTTTTGCATTTGATTTCAAAAAAAAAATTTGGCTTCAAAAAACATTTTGTTTCCTGGGCAGCATTTTCTTGACCATGGAGTCAGGTATTTTCTTCCCCAGGCACCAAAAAGGCTTGATTTTTAAAAAGGGGAAACAACACCATTTTTAGACATGGAATTTCATCCCGAAATTCATCCTGGTGTCCGTTTTTCCATTTGGTTTCAAAAAAAAAATTGTCTTCAAAAAACGTTTTGGTTCCTGAGCAGCATTTTCCTGACCGCAGAGTCACTCGTTTTCTTCCCCAAGCACCAAAAAGGCTTGATTTTTAAAAAGTGGAAACAACACCATTTTTAGACATTGAATCTCATCCCGAAACTCATCCTCGTGTCCGTTTTTGCATTTGGTTTCAAAAAAAAATTTGGCTTCAAAAAACATTTTGCTTACTGGGCAGCATTTTTCCTGACCGCGGAGTCACGCGTTTTCTTCCCCAAGCACCAAAAGGCTTGATTTTTAAAAAGTGGAAGCAACACCATTTTTAGACATGGAATTTCATCCCGAAACTCACCCGGCTGTCCGTTTTACCATTTGGTTTCAAAAAAAAATTTGGCTTCAAAAAACATTTTGCTTACTGGGCAGCATTTTCTTGACCATGGAGTCAGGTATTTTATTCCCCAGGCACCAAAAAGCCTTGATTTTTAAAAAGTGGAAGCAACACCTTTTTTAGATATGGAATTTCATCCCGAAACTCACCCTGGTGTCCGTTTTTTCATTTGGTTTAAAAAAAAAAATTGGCTTCAAAAAACATTTTGGTTCCTGGGCAGCAATTTTCCTGACCGCGGAGTCACGCGTTTTCTTCCCTAGGCACCAAAAAGGCTTGATTTTTAAAAAGTGGAAGCAACACCATTTTTAGACATGGAATTTCATCCCGAAACTCACCCTGGTGTCCATTTTTGCATTTGGATTAAAAAAAAATTGGCTTCAAAAAACATTTTTCTTCCTAGGCAGCAATTTTCCTGACCGCGGAGTCAGGTATTTTCTTCCCCAGGCACCAAAAAGCCTTGATTTTTAAAAAGTGGAAGCAACACCATTTTTAGACATGGAATTTCATCCCGAAACTCACCCTGGTGTCCATTTTTTCATTTGGTTTAAAAAAAAATTGGCTTCAAAAAACATTTTGGTTCCTGGGCAGCAATTTTCCTGACCGCGGAGTCTCGCGTTTTCTTCCCTAGGCACCAAAAAGGCTTGATTTTTAAAAAGTGGAGGCAACACCATTTTTAGACATGGAATTTCATCCCGAAACTCATCCTCCTGTCCGTTTTTGCATTTGGGTTCAAAAAAAAAAATTGGCTTCAAAAAACATTTTGGTTCCTGAGCAGCATTTTTCCTGACCGCGGAGTCACGCGTTTTCTTCCCCAAGAACCAAAAGGCTTGATTTTTAAAAAGTGGAAGCAACACCATTTTTAGACATGGAATTTCATCCCGAAACTCACCCTGGTGTCCGTTTTTGCATTTGGTTTCAAAAAAAAAATTTGGCTTCAAAAAACATTTTGTTTCCTGGGCAGCATTTTCTTGACCATGGAGTCAGGTATTTTCTTCCCCAGGCACCAAAAAGGCTTGATTTTTAAAAAGGGGAAACAACACCATTTTTAGACATGGAATTTCATACTGAAACTCATCCTGGTGTCCGTTTTTCCATTTGGTTTCAAAAAAAAATTTGGCTTCAAAAAACATTTTGCCTACTGGACAGCATTTTTCCTGACCGTGGAGTCACGCGTTTTCTTCCCCAAGCACCAAAAGGCTTGATTTTTAAAAAGTGGAAGCAACAACATTTTTAGACATGGAATTTCATCCCGAAACTCATCCTGGTGTCCGTTTTTGCATTTGGTTTCAAAAAAAAAAATTGGCTTCAAAAAACGTTTTGGTTCCTGGGCAGCAATTTCCTGATCGCAGAGTCACTCGTTTTCTTCCCCAAGCACCAAAAAGGCTTGATTTTTAAAAAGTGGAAACAACACCATTTTTAGACATTGAATCTCATCCCGAAACTCATCCTCGTGTCCGTTTTTGCATTTGGTTTCAAAAAAAAATTTGGCTTCAAAAAACATTTTGCTTACTGGGCAGCATTTTTCCTGACCGCGGAGTCACGCGTTTTCTTCCCCAAGCACCAAAAGGCTTGATTTTTAAAAAGTGGAAGCAACACCATTTTTAGACATGGAATTTCATCCCGAAACTCACCCTGGTGTCCATTTTTTCATTTGGTTTAAAAAAAAATTGGCTTCAAAAAACATTTTGGTTCCTGGGCAGCAATTTTCCTGACCGCGGAGTCCC
Source organism: Arizona elegans (assembly GCA_022577455.1). Lineage (NCBI taxonomy): Eukaryota > Metazoa > Chordata > Lepidosauria > Squamata > Colubridae > Arizona > Arizona elegans. Next base: position 90,061,540 of record JAKOOJ010000005.1, on the reverse strand, counting down.
GCGTTTTCTTCCCTAGGCACCAAAAAGGCTTGATTTTTAAAAAGTGGAGGCAACACCATTTTTAGACATGGAATTTCATCCCGAAACTCATCCACCTGTCCGTTTTTGCATTTGGTTTCAAAAAAAAAAATTGGCTTCAAAAAACATTTTGGTTCCTGAGCAGCATTTTTCCTGACCGCGGAGTCACGCGTTTTCTTCCCCAAGAACCAAAAGGCTTGATTTTTAAAAAGTGGAAGCAACACCATTTTTAGACATGGAATTTCATCCCGAAACTCACCCTGGTGTCCGTTTCTGCATTTGGTTTCAAAAAAAAAAATTTGGCTTCAAAAAACATTTTGTTTCCTGGGCAGCATTTTCTTGACCATGGAGTCAGGTATTTTCTTCCCCAGGCACCAAAAAGGCTTGATTTTTAAAAAATGGAAGCAACACCATTTTTAGACCTGGAATTTCATACCGAAACTCACCCTGGTGTCCGTTTTTGCTTTTGGTTTCAAAAAAAAAAAATTGGCTTCAAATAACCTTTTCGTTTCTGGGCAGCATTTTTCCTGACAGCCGAGTCACTTATTTTCTTCCCCAGACACCAAAAAGGCTTGATTTTTAAAAAGTCGAAGCAACACCATTTTTAGACATGGAATTTCACCCGGAAACGCACCCTGGTGTCCATTTTTGCATTTGGTTTCAAAAAAAAAAAAAATTGGCTTCAAATAACCCTTTCGTTTCTGGGCAGCATTTTTCCTGACCGCGGAGTCAGGTATTTTCTTCCCAAGGCACCAAAAAGGCTTGATTTTTAAAAAATGGAAGCAACACCATTTTTAGACCTGGAATTTCATACCGAAACTCACCCTGGTGTCCGTTTTTGCTTTTGGTTTCAAAAAAAAAAAATTGGCTTCAAAAAATATTTTGGTTCCTGGGCAGCATTTTTCCTGACAGCAGAGTCAGGTATTTTCTTCCCAGGCACCAAAAAGGCTTGATTTTTAAAAAGTGGAAGCAACACCATTTTTAGACATGGAATTTCATCCAGAAACTCATCCTGGTGTCCGTTTTTGCATTTGGTTTCAAAAAAAAAAAAAAAAAAATTGGCTTCAAATAACCTTTTTGTTTCTGGGCAGCATTTTTCCTGACAGCCGAGTCACTTATTTTCTTCCCCAGGCACCAAAAAGCCTTGATTTTTAAAAAGTGGAAGCAACACCATTTTTAGACATGGAATTTCATCCCGAAACTCATCCTCGTGTCGGTTTTTGCATTTGGTTTCAAAAAAAAAATTGGCTTCAAAAAACGTTTTGGTTCCTGAGCAGCATTTTCCTGACCGCAAAGTCACACGTTTTCTTCCCAAAGCACCAAAAAGGCTTGATTTTTAAAAAGTGGAAACAACACCATTTTTAGACATTGAATCTCATCCCGAAACTCATCCTCGTGTCCGTTTTTGCATTTGGTTTCAAAAAAAAATTTGGCTTCAAAAAACATTTTGCTTACTGGGCTGCATTTTTCCTGACCGCGGAGTCACGCGTTTTCTTCCCCAAGCATCAAAAAGGCTTGATTTTTAAAAAGTGGAAACAACACCATTTTTAGACATTGAATTTCATCCCGAAACTCACCCTGGTGTCCGTTTTTTCATTTGGTTTAAAAAAAAAATTGGCTTCAAAAAACATTTTGGTTCCTGAGCAGCAATTTTCCTGACTGCGGAGTCACGCGTTTTCTTCCCTAGGAACCAAAAAGTCTTGATTTTTAAAAAGTGGAAGCAACACCATTTTTAGACATGGAATTTCATCCCGAAACTCATCCTCATGTCCGTTTTTCCATTTGGTTTCAAAAAAAAATTTGGCGTCAAAAAACATTTTGCTTACTGGACAGCATTTTTCCTGACTGCGGAGTCACGCGTTTTCTTCCCCAAGCACCAAAAGGCTTCATTTTTAAAAAGTGGAAGCAACACCATTTTTAGACATGGAATTTCATCCCGAAACTCACCCTGGTGTCCGTTTTTGCATTTGGTTTCAAAAAAAAAATTTGGCTTCAAAAAACATTTTGTTTCCTGGGCAGCATTTTCTTGACCACGGAGTCAGGGATTTTCTTCCCCAGGCACCAAAACGGCTTGATTTTTAAAAAGTGGAAGCAACACCATTTTTAGACATGGAATTTCATCCCGAAACTCACCCTGCTGTCCATTTTTGCATTTGGTTTCAAAAAAAAATTTGGCTTCAAAAAACATTTTGTTTCCTGGGCAGTATTTTCTTGACCACCCAGTCAGGTATATTCTTCCCCAGGCACCAAAAAGGCTTGATTTTTAAAAAGTGGAATCAACACCATTTTTAGACATGGAATTTCATCCCGTAACTCATTCTCGTGTCCGTTTTTGCATTTGGTTTCAAAAAAAAATTTGGCTTCAAAAAACATTTTGCTTCCTGGGCAGCAATTTTCCTGACCGCGGAGTCACGTGTTTTCTTCCCCAGGCACCAAAAAGGCTTGATTTTTAAAAAGGGGAAACAACACCATTTTTAGACATGGAATTTCATCCCGAAACTCACCCTGGTGTCCATTTGTGTATTTGGTTAAAAAAAAAAATTGGCTTCAAAAAACATTTTGCTTCCTGGGCAGCAATTTTCCTGACCGCGGAGTCACACGTTTTCTTCCCCAGGCACCAAAAAGGCTTGATTTTTAAAAAGTGGAAGCAACACCATTTTTAGACATGGAATTTCACCCGGAAACGCACCCTGGTGTCCATTTTTGCATTTGGTTTCAAAAAAAAAAAAAATTGGCTTCAAATAACCCTTTCGTTTCTGGGCAGCATTTTTCCTGACCGCGGAGTCAGGTATTTTCTTCCCAAGGCACCAAAAAGGCTTGATTTTTAAAAAATGGAAGCAACACCATTTTTAGACCTGGAATTTCATACCGAAACTCACCCTGGTGTCCGTTTTTGCTTTTGGTTTCAAAAAAAAAAAATTGGCTTCAAAAAATATTTTGGTTCCTGGGCAGCATTTTTCCTGACAGCAGAGTCAGGTATTTTCTTCCCAGGCACCAAAAAGGCTTGATTTTTAAAAAGTGGAAGCAACACCATTTTTAGACATGGAATTTCATCCAGAAACTCATCCTGGTGTCCGTTTTTGCATTTGGTTTCAAAAAAAAAAAAAAAAAAAATTGGCTTCAAATAACCTTTTTGTTTCTGGGCAGCATTTTTCCTGACAGCCGAGTCACTTATTTTCTTCCCCAGGCACCAAAAAGCCTTGATTTTTAAAAAGTGGAAGCAACACCATTTTTAGACATGGAATTTCATCCCGAAACTCATCCTCGTGTCGGTTTTTGCATTTGGTTTCAAAAAAAAAATTGGCTTCAAAAAACGTTTTGGTTCCTGAGCAGCATTTTCCTGACCGCAAAGTCACACGTTTTCTTCCCAAAGCACCAAAAAGGCTTGATTTTTAAAAAGTGGAAACAACACCATTTTTAGACATTGAATCTCATCCCGAAACTCATCCTCGTGTCCGTTTTTGCATTTGGTTTCAAAAAAAAATTTGGCTTCAAAAAACATTTTGCTTACTGGGCTGCATTTTTCCTGACCGCGGAGTCACGCGTTTTCTTCCCCAAGCATCAAAAAGGCTTGATTTTTAAAAAGTGGAAACAACACCATTTTTAGACATTGAATTTCATCCCGAAACTCACCCTGGTGTCCGTTTTTTCATTTGGTTTAAAAAAAAAATTGGCTTCAAAAAACATTTTGGTTCCTGAGCAGCAATTTTCCTGACTGCGGAGTCACGCGTTTTCTTCCCTAGGAACCAAAAAGTCTTGATTTTTAAAAAGTGGAAGCAACACCATTTTTAGACATGGAATTTCATCCCGAAACTCATCCTCATGTCCGTTTTTCCATTTGGTTTCAAAAAAAAATTTGGCGTCAAAAAACATTTTGCTTACTGGACAGCATTTTTCCTGACTGCGGAGTCACGCGTTTTCTTCCCCAAGCACCAAAAGGCTTCATTTTTAAAAAGTGGAAGCAACACCATTTTTAGACATGGAATTTCATCCCGAAACTCACCCTGGTGTCCGTTTTTGCATTTGGTTTCAAAAAAAAAATTTGGCTTCAAAAAACATTTTGTTTCCTGGGCAGCATTTTCTTGACCACGGAGTCAGGGATTTTCTTCCCCAGGCACCAAAACGGCTTGATTTTTAAAAAGTGGAAGCAACACCATTTTTAGACATGGAATTTCATCCCGAAACTCACCCTGCTGTCCATTTTTGCATTTGGTTTCAAAAAAAAATTTGGCTTCAAAAAACATTTTGTTTCCTGGGCAGTATTTTCTTGACCACCCAGTCAGGTATATTCTTCCCCAGGCACCAAAAAGGCTTGATTTTTAAAAAGTGGAATCAACACCATTTTTAGACATGGAATTTCATCCCGTAACTCATTCTCGTGTCCGTTTTTGCATTTGGTTTCAAAAAAAAATTTGGCTTCAAAAAACATTTTGCTTCCTGGGCAGCAATTTTCCTGACCGCGGAGTCACGTGTTTTCTTCCCCAGGCACCAAAAAGGCTTGATTTTTAAAAAGGGGAAACAACACCATTTTTAGACATGGAATTTCATCCCGAAACTCACCCTGGTGTCCATTTGTGTATTTGGTTAAAAAAAAAATTGGCTTCAAAAAACATTTTGCTTCCTGGGCAGCAATTTTCCTGACCGCGGAGTCACACGTTTTCTTCCCCAGGCACCAAAAAGGCTTGATTTTTAAAAAGTGGAAGCAACACCATTTTTAGACATGGAATTTCACCCGGAAACGCACCCTGGTGTCCATTTTTGCATTTGGTTTCAAAAAAAAAAAAAAATTGGCTTCAAATAACCCTTTCGTTTCTGGGCAGCATTTTTCCTGACCGCGGAGTCAGGTATTTTCTTCCCAAGGCACCAAAAAGGCTTGATTTTTAAAAAATGGAAGCAACACCATTTTTAGACCTGGAATTTCATACCGAAACTCACCCTGGTGTCCGTTTTTGCTTTTGGTTTCAAAAAAAAAAAATTGGCTTCAAAAAATATTTTGGTTCCTGGGCAGCATTTTTCCTGACAGCAGAGTCAGGTATTTTCTTCCCAGGCACCAAAAAGGCTTGATTTTTAAAAAGTGGAAGCAACACCATTTTTAGACATGGAATTTCATCCAGAAACTCATCCTGGTGTCCGTTTTTGCATTTGGTTTCAAAAAAAAAAAAAAAAAAATTGGCTTCAAATAACCTTTTTGTTTCTGGGCAGCATTTTTCCTGACAGCCGAGTCACTTATTTTCTTCCCCAGGCACCAAAAAGCCTTGATTTTTAAAAAGTGGAAGCAACACCATTTTTAGACATGGAATTTCATCCCGAAACTCATCCTCGTGTCGGTTTTTGCATTTGGTTTCAAAAAAAAAATTGGCTTCAAAAAACGTTTTGGTTCCTGAGCAGCATTTTCCTGACCGCAAAGTCACACGTTTTCTTCCCAAAGCACCAAAAAGGCTTGATTTTTAAAAAGTGGAAACAACACCATTTTTAGACATTGAATCTCATCCCGAAACTCATCCTCGTGTCCGTTTTTGCATTTGGTTTCAAAAAAAAATTTGGCTTCAAAAAACATTTTGCTTACTGGGCTGCATTTTTCCTGACCGCGGAGTCACGCGTTTTCTTCCCCAAGCATCAAAAAGGCTTGATTTTTAAAAAGTGGAAACAACACCATTTTTAGACATTGAATTTCATCCCGAAACTCACCCTGGTGTCCGTTTTTTCATTTGGTTTAAAAAAAAAATTGGCTTCAAAAAACATTTTGGTTCCTGAGCAGCAATTTTCCTGACTGCGGAGTCACGCGTTTTCTTCCCTAGGAACCAAAAAGTCTTGATTTTTAAAAAGTGGAAGCAACACCATTTTTAGACATGGAATTTCATCCCGAAACTCATCCTCATGTCCGTTTTTCCATTTGGTTTCAAAAAAAAATTTGGCGTCAAAAAACATTTTGCTTACTGGACAGCATTTTTCCTGACTGCGGAGTCACGCGTTTTCTTCCCCAAGCACCAAAAGGCTTCATTTTTAAAAAGTGGAAGCAACACCATTTTTAGACATGGAATTTCATCCCGAAACTCACCCTGGTGTCCGTTTTTGCATTTGGTTTCAAAAAAAAAATTTGGCTTCAAAAAACATTTTGTTTCCTGGGCAGCATTTTCTTGACCACGGAGTCAGGGATTTTCTTCCCCAGGCACCAAAACGGCTTGATTTTTAAAAAGTGGAAGCAACACCATTTTTAGACATGGAATTTCATCCCGAAACTCACCCTGCTGTCCATTTTTGCATTTGGTTTCAAAAAAAAATTTGGCTTCAAAAAACATTTTGTTTCCTGGGCAGTATTTTCTTGACCACCCAGTCAGGTATATTCTTCCCCAGGCACCAAAAAGGCTTGATTTTTAAAAAGTGGAATCAACACCATTTTTAGACATGGAATTTCATCCCGTAACTCATTCTCGTGTCCGTTTTTGCATTTGGTTTCAAAAAAAAATTTGGCTTCAAAAAACATTTTGCTTCCTGGGCAGCAATTTTCCTGACCGCGGAGTCACGTGTTTTCTTCCCCAGGCACCAAAAAGGCTTGATTTTTAAAAAGGGGAAACAACACCATTTTTAGACATGGAATTTCATCCCGAAACTCACCCTGGTGTCCATTTGTGTATTTGGTTAAAAAAAAAAATTGGCTTCAAAAAACATTTTGCTTCCTGGGCAGCAATTTTCCTGACCGCGGAGTCACACGTTTTCTTCCCCAGGCACCAAAAAGGCTTGATTTTTAAAAAGTGGAAGCAACACCATTTTTAGACATGGAATTTCACCCGGAAACGCACCCTGGTGTCCATTTTTGCATTTGGTTTCAAAAAAAAAAAAAAATTGGCTTCAAATAACCCTTTCGTTTCTGGGCAGCATTTTTCCTGACCGCGGAGTCAGGTATTTTCTTCCCAAGGCACCAAAAAGGCTTGATTTTTAAAAAATGGAAGCAACACCATTTTTAGACCTGGAATTTCATACCGAAACTCACCCTGGTGTCCGTTTTTGCTTTTGGTTTCAAAAAAAAAAAATTGGCTTCAAAAAATATTTTGGTTCCTGGGCAGCATTTTTCCTGACAGCAGAGTCAGGTATTTTCTTCCCAGGCACCAAAAAGGCTTGATTTTTAAAAAGTGGAAGCAACACCATTTTTAGACATGGAATTTCATCCAGAAACTCATCCTGGTGTCCGTTTTTGCATTTGGTTTCAAAAAAAAAAAAAAAAAAATTGGCTTCAAATAACCTTTTTGTTTCTGGGCAGCATTTTTCCTGACAGCCGAGTCACTTATTTTCTTCCCCAGGCACCAAAAAGCCTTGATTTTTAAAAAGTGGAAGCAACACCATTTTTAGACATGGAATTTCATCCCGAAACTCATCCTCGTGTCGGTTTTTGCATTTGGTTTCAAAAAAAAAATTGGCTTCAAAAAACGTTTTGGTTCCTGAGCAGCATTTTCCTGACCGCAAAGTCACACGTTTTCTTCCCAAAGCACCAAAAAGGCTTGATTTTTAAAAAGTGGAAACAACACCATTTTTAGACATTGAATCTCATCCCGAAACTCATCCTCGTGTCCGTTTTTGCATTTGGTTTCAAAAAAAAATTTGGCTTCAAAAAACATTTTGCTTACTGGGCTGCATTTTTCCTGACCGCGGAGTCACGCGTTTTCTTCCCCAAGCATCAAAAAGGCTTGATTTTTAAAAAGTGGAAACAACACCATTTTTAGACATTGAATTTCATCCCGAAACTCACCCTGGTGTCCGTTTTTTCATTTGGTTTAAAAAAAAAATTGGCTTCAAAAAACATTTTGGTTCCTGAGCAGCAATTTTCCTGACTGCGGAGTCACGCGTTTTCTTCCCTAGGAACCAAAAAGTCTTGATTTTTAAAAAGTGGAAGCAACACCATTTTTAGACATGGAATTTCATCCCGAAACTCATCCTCATGTCCGTTTTTCCATTTGGTTTCAAAAAAAAATTTGGCGTCAAAAAACATTTTGCTTACTGGACAGCATTTTCTTGACCACGGAGTCAGGGATTTTCTTCCCCAGGCACCAAAACGGCTTGATTTTTAAAAAGTGGAAGCAACACCATTTTTAGACATGGAATTTCATCCCGAAACTCACCCTGCTGTCCATTTTTGCATTTGGTTTCAAAAAAAAATTTGGCTTCAAAAAACATTTTGTTACCTGGGCAGTATTTTCTTGACCACCCAGTCAGGTATATTCTTCCCCAGGCACCAAAAAGGCTTGATTTTTAAAAAGTGGAATCAACACCATTTTTAGACATGGAATTTCATCCCGTAACTCATTCTCGTGTCCGTTTTTGCATTTGGTTTCAAAAAAAAATTTGGCTTCAAAAAACATTTTGCTTCCTGGGCAGCAATTTTCCTGACCGCGGAGTCACGTGTTTTCTTCCCCAGGCACCAAAAAGGCTTGATTTTTAAAAAGGGGAAACAACACCATTTTTAGACATGGAATTTCATCCCGAAACTCACCCTGGTGTCCATTTGTGTATTTGGTTAAAAAAAAAAATTGGCTTCAAAAAACATTTTGCTTCCTGGGCAGCAATTTTCCTGACCGCGGAGTCACACGTTTTCTTCCCCAGGCACCAAAAAGGCTTGATTTTTAAAAAGTGGAAGCAACACCATTTTTAGACATGGAATTTCACCCGGAAACGCACCCTGGTGTCCATTTTTGCATTTGGTTTCAAAAAAAAAAAAAAATTGGCTTCAAATAACCCTTTCGTTTCTGGGCAGCATTTTTCCTGACCGCGGAGTCAGGTATTTTCTTCCCAAGGCACCAAAAAGGCTTGATTTTTAAAAAATGGAAGCAACACCATTTTTAGACCTGGAATTTCATACCGAAACTCACCCTGGTGTCCGTTTTTGCTTTTGGTTTCAAAAAAAAAAAATTGGCTTCAAAAAATATTTTGGTTCCTGGGCAGCATTTTTCCTGACAGCAGAGTCAGGTATTTTCTTCCCAGGCACCAAAAAGGCTTGATTTTTAAAAAGTGGAAGCAACACCATTTTTAGACATGGAATTTCATCCAGAAACTCATCCTGGTGTCCGTTTTTGCATTTGGTTTCAAAAAAAAAAAAAAAAAAATTGGCTTCAAATAACCTTTTTGTTTCTGGGCAGCATTTTTCCTGACAGCCGAGTCACTTATTTTCTTCCCCAGGCACCAAAAAGCCTTGATTTTTAAAAAGTGGAAGCAACACCATTTTTAGACATGGAATTTCATCCCGAAACTCATCCTCGTGTCGGTTTTTGCATTTGGTTTCAAAAAAAAAATTGGCTTCAAAAAACGTTTTGGTTCCTGAGCAGCATTTTCCTGACCGCAAAGTCACACGTTTTCTTCCCAAAGCACCAAAAAGGCTTGATTTTTAAAAAGTGGAAACAACACCATTTTTAGACATTGAATCTCATCCCGAAACTCATCCTCGTGTCCGTTTTTGCATTTGGTTTCAAAAAAAAATTTGGCTTCAAAAAACATTTTGCTTACTGGGCTGCATTTTTCCTGACCGCGGAGTCACGCGTTTTCTTCCCCAAGCATCAAAAAGGCTTGATTTTTAAAAAGTGGAAACAACACCATTTTTAGACATTGAATTTCATCCCGAAACTCACCCTGGTGTCCGTTTTTTCATTTGGTTTAAAAAAAAAATTGGCTTCAAAAAACATTTTGGTTCCTGAGCAGCATTTTCTTGACCACGGAGTCAGGGATTTTCTTCCCCAGGCACCAAAACGGCTTGATTTTTAAAAAGTGGAAGCAACACCATTTTTAGACATGGAATTTCATCCCGAAACTCACCCTGCTGTCCATTTTTGCATTTGGTTTCAAAAAAAAATTTGGCTTCAAAAAACATTTTGTTTCCTGGGCAGTATTTTCTTGACCACCCAGTCAGGTATTTTCTTCCCCAGGCACCAAAAAGGCTTGATTTTTAAAAAGTGGAATCAACACCATTTTTAGACATGGAATTTCATCCCGTAACTCATTCTCGTGTCCGTTTTTGCATTTGGTTTCAAAAAAAAATTTGGCTTCAAAAAACATTTTGCTTCCTGGGCAGCAATTTTCCTGACCGCGGAGTCACGTGTTTTCTTCCCCAGGCACCAAAAAGGCTTGATTTTTAAAAAGGGGAAACAACACCATTTTTAGACATGGAATTTCATCCCGAAACTCACCCTGGTGTCCATTTGTGTATTTGGTTAAAAAAAAAAATTGGCTTCAAAAAACATTTTGCTTCCTGGGCAGCAATTTTCCTGACCGCGGAGTCACACGTTTTCTTCCCCAGGCACCAAAAAGGCTTGATTTTTAAAAAGTGGAAGCAACACCATTTTTAGAAATGGAATTTCATCCCGAAACTCATTCTCGTGTCCGTTTTTGCATTTGGTTTCAAAAAAAAATTTGACTTCAAAAAACATTTTGCTTACTGGGCAGCATTTTTCCTGACCGCGGAGTCACGCGTTTTCTTCCCAAGCACCAAAAGGCGTGATTTTTAAAAAGTGGAAGCAACACCATTTTTAGACATGGAATTTTATCCCGAAACTCATACTGGTGTCCGTTTTTGGATTTGGTTTCAAAAAAAAAAAAAAATTGGCTTCAAATAATCTTTTGGTTTCTGGGAAGCATTTTTCCTGTCTGCGGAGTCAGGTATTTTCTTCCCAGGCACCAAAAAGGCTTGATTTTTAAAAAGTGGAAGCAACACCATTTTTAGACATGGAATTTCATCCCGAAACTCACCCTGGGGTCCATTTTTGCATTTGGTTTAAAAAAAAAATTGGCTTCAAAAAACATTTTGTTTCCTGGCCAGAATTTTCTTGACCACGGAGTCAGGTATTTTCTTCCCCAGGCACCAAAAAGGCTTGATTTTTAAAAAGTGGAAGCAACACCATTTTTAGACATGGAATTTCATCCCGAAACTCATCCTGGTGTCCGTTTTTGCATTTGGTTTAAAAAAAAAAAACAAATTTGGCATCAAAAAACATTTTGGTTCCTGGGCAGCATTTTCCTGACTGCAGAATCACCTGTTTTCTTTCCCAGGCACCAAAAAGGCTCGATTTTTTAAAAGTGGAAGCAACACTATTTTTAGACATGGAATTTCATCCCGAAACTCATCCTGGTGTCCGTTTTTGCATTTGGTTTAGAAATAAAAATTTGGCTACAAAAAACCTTTTGGTTCCTGTGCAGCATTTTTCTGACCGTGGAGTCATGCGTTTTCTTCGCCAGGCACCAAAAGGCTTGATTTCTAAAAAGTGGAAGCAACACCATTTTTAGACATGGAATTTCATCCCGAAACTCATCCTGGTGTCCGTTTTTGCATTTGGTTTCCAAACAAAAATTTGGCTTCAAAAAGCTATTTGGTTCCTGGGCAGCATTTTCTGGACCGCACTATTTTTAGATATGGAATTTTACCCTCAGTCTTCTCCTGGTGTCCGTTTTTGCCTTTGGTTTCAAAAAAAAAATTGGCTTCAAAAAACATTTTGGTTCCTGGGCAGCATTTTTCCTTACCGTGGAGTCACGCCTTTTGTTCCACAGGCACCAAAAAGGGTTATTTTTAAAAATTGGAAGCAACACCATTTTTAGACATGGAATTTTGCCCGAAACTCATCCTGGTGTCCGTTTTCGCATTTGGTTTAAAAAAAAAAAACAAATTTGGCATCAAAAAACATTTTGGTTCCTGGGCAGCATTTTCCTGACTGCAGAGTCACCGGTTTTCTTTCCCAGGCACCAAAAAGGCTTGATTTTTAAAAAGTGGAAGCAACACTATTTTTAGACATGGAATTTTATCCCGAAACTCATTCTGGTGTCCGTTTTTGCATTTGGTTTCAAAAAAAAATTTGGCTTCAAAAAACATTTTGGACATTTTGGGCAAAAATGCCTGGGCAGCATTTTTCCTGTCCGCGGAGTCACGCGTTTTCTTCCCCAGGTACAAAAAGGCTTGATTTTTTAAAAATAGAAAGAACACCATTTTTAAACCTGGAATTGCATCCTGAAAATCATCCTGGTGTCCGTTTTTGCATTTGGTTTAGAAATATAAATTTGGCTTCAAAAAACATTTTGGTTCCTGGGCAGCATTTTCCTGACTGCAGAGTCACCTGTTTTCTTTCCCAGGCACCAAAAAGGCTCGATTTTTTAAAAGTGGAAGCAACACCATTTTTAGACAGGGAATTTCATCCCGAAACTCATCCTGGTGTCCGTTTTTGCATTTGGTTTCAAAACAAAAATTTGGCTCCAAAAAGCTATTTGGTTCCTGGGCATCATTTTCCGGACCGCACTATTTTTAGATATGGAATTTTACCCTCAGTCTTCTCCTGGTGTCCGTTTTTGCATTTGGTTTCAAAAAAAAATTTGGCTTCAAAAAACATTTTGGTTCCTGGGCAGCATTTTTCCTGTCCGCGGAGTCACGCGTTTTCTTCCCCAGGTACAAAAAGGCTTGATTTTTTAAAAATAGAAGGAACACCATTTTTAAACCTGGAATTGTATCCTGAAACTCATCCTGGTGTCCGTTTTTGCATTTGGTTTAGAAATATAAATTTGGCGTCAAAAAACATTTTGGTTCCTGGGCAGCATTTTCCTGACTGCAGAGTCACCTGTTTTCTTTCCCAGGCACCAAAAAGGCTCGATTTTTTAAAAGTGGAAGCAATACTATTTTTAGACATGGAATTTCATCCCGAAACTCATCCTGGTGTCTGTTTTTGCATTTGGTTTAGAAATACAAATTTGGCTTCAAAAAACCTTTTGGTTCCTGTGCAGCATTTTTCTGACCGTGGAGTCATGCGTTTTCTTCCCCAGGCACCAAAAGGCTTGATTTCTAAAAAGTGGAAGCAACACCATTTTTAGACAGGGAATTTCATCCCGAAACTCATCCTGGTGTCCGTTTTTGCATTTGGTTTCAAAACAAAAATTTGGCTCCAAAAAGCTATTTGGTTCCTGGGCAGCATTTTCCTGACCCCGGAGTCACGTGTTTTCTTCCCCAGGCACCAAAAGGCTTGATTTTTAAAAAGTAGAAGAAACACTATTTTTAGACATGGAATTTCATCCCGAAACTCACCCTGGTGTCCATTTATGCATTTGGTTTAAAAAAAAATTTGGCTTTAAAAAACATTTTGGTTCCTAGGCAGCATTTTCTTGACCACGGAGTCAGGTATTTTCTTCCCCAGGCACCAAAAAGGCTTGATTTTTAAAAAGTGGAAGCAACACCATTTTTGCACATGGAATTTTATCCCGAAACTCATTCTGGTGTCCGTTTTTGCATTTGGTTTCAAAAAAAAATTTGGCTTCAAAAAACATTTGGGGCATTTTAGGCAAAAATGCCTGGGCAGCATTTTTCCTGTCCGCGGAGTCACGCGTTTTCTTCCCCAGGTACAAAAAGGCTTGATTTTTTAAAAATAGAAGGAACACCATTTTTAAACCTGGAATTGCATCCTGAAAATCATCCTGGTGTCCGTTTTTGCATTTGGTTTAAAAAAAAAAAACAAATTTGGCATCAAAAAACATTTTGGTTCCTGGGCAGCATTTTCCTGACTGCAGAATCACCTGTTTTCTTTCCCAGGCACCAAAAAGGCTTGATTTTTAAAAAGTGGAAGCAACACCATTTTTAGACATGGAATTTCATCCCGAAACTCACCCTGGTGTCCATTTATGCATTTGGTTTAAAAAAAAAAATTGGCTTTAAAAAACATTTTGGTTCCTAGGCAGCATTTTCTTGACCACGGAGTCAGGTATTTTCTTCCCCAGGCACCAAAAAGGCTTTATTTTTAAAAAGTGGAAGCAACACCATTTTTAGACATGGAATTTCATCCCGAAACTCATCCTGGTGTCCGTTTTTGCATTTGGTTTCCAAACAAAAATTTGGCTTCAAAAAGCTATTTGGTTCCTGGGCAGCATTTTCCGGACCGCACTATTTTTAGATATGGAATTTTACCCTCAGTCTTCTCCTGGTGTCCGTTTTTGCATTTGGTTTCAAAAAAAAATTTGGCTTCAAAAAACATTTTGGTTCCTGGGCAGCATTTTTCCTGTCCGCGGAGTCACGCGTTTTCTTCCCCAGGTACAAAAAGGTTTGATTTTTTAAAAATAGAAGGAACACCATTTTTAAACCTGGAATTGCATCCTGAAAATCATCCTGGTGTCCGTTTTTGCATTTGGTTTAGAAATATAAATTTGGCTTCAAAAAACATTTTGGTTCCTGGGCAGCATTTTCCTGACTGCAGAGTCACCTGTTTTCTTTCCCAGGCACCAAAAAGGCTTGATTTTTAAAAAGTGGAAGCAACACTATTTTTAGACATGGAATTTTATCCCGAAACTCATTCTGGTGTCCGTTTTTGCATTTGGTTTCAAAAAAAAATTTGGCTTCAAAAAACATTTTGGACATTTTGGGCAAAAATGCCTGGGCAGCATTTTTCCTGTCCGCGGAGTCACGCGTTTTCTTCCCCAGGTACAAAAAGGCTTGATTTTTTAAAAATAGAAGGAACACCATTTTTAAACCTGGAATTGCATCCTGAAAATCATCCTGGTGTCCGTTTTTGCATTTGGTTTAGAAATATAAATTTTGCTTCAAAAAACATTTTGGTTCCTGGGCAGCATTTTCCTGACTGCAGAGTCACCTGTTTTCTTTCCCAGGCACCAAAAAGGCTCGATTTTTTAAAAGTGGAAGCAACACCATTTTTAGACAGGGAATTTCATCCCGAAACTCATCCTGGTGTCCGTTTTTGCATTTGGTTTCAAAACAAAAATTTGGCTCCAAAATGCTATTTGGTTCCTGGGCAGCATTTTCCGGACTGCACTATTTTTAGATATGGAATTTTACCCTCAGTCTTCTCCTGGTGTCCGTTTTTGCCTTTTGGTTTCAAAAAAAAAAATTGGCTTCAAAAAACATTTTGGTTCCTGGGCAGCATTTTTCCTGACCCCGGAGGCAGGTATTTTCTTCCCAGGCACCAAAAAGGCTTGATTTTTAAAAAGTGGAAGCAACACCATTTTTAGACATGGAATTTCATCCCGAAACTCACCCTGGTGTCCGTTTTTGCATTTGGTTTCAAAAAAAAAATTTGGCTTCAAAAAACATTTTGGGCATTTTGGGCAAAAATGCCTGGGCAGCATTTTTCCTGTCCGCGGAGTCACACGTTTTCTTCCCCAGGTACAAAAAGGCTTGATTTTTTAAAAATAGAAGGAACACCATTTTTAAACCTGGAATTGTATCCTGAAAGTCATTCTGGTGTCCGTTTTTGCATTTGGCTTAAAAAAAAAATATTTGGCTTCAAATAAATTTCCTTTTCTGGGGAGCATTTTCCTGACAGCGGAGTCATGTGTTTTCTTCCCCAGGCACCAAAAAGGCTTGATTTTTAAAAAGTGGAAGCAACACTATTTTTAGACATGGAATTTCATCCCGAAACTCATCCTGGTGTCCGTTTTTGCATTTGGTTTAGAAATATAAATTTGGCTTCAAAAACATTTTGGTTCCTGGGCAGTATTCTTCCCCAGGCACCAAAAGGCTTGATTTTTAAAAAGTGGAAGCAACACCATTTTTAGACATGGAATTTCATCCCAAAAGTCATCCTGGTGTCCGTTTAAGCATTTGGTTTAGAAATAAAAATTTGGCTTCAAAAAACCTTTTGGTTCCTGTGCAGCATATTTCTGACCGCGGAGTCATGCGTTTTCTTCCCCAGGCACCAAAAGGCTTGATTTCTAAAAAGTGGAAGCAACACCATTTTTAGACATGGAATTTCATCCCGAAACTCATCCTGGTGTCCGTTTTTGCATTTGGTTTCCAAACAAAAATTTGGCTTCAAAAAGCTATTTGGTTCCTGGGCAGCATTTTTCCTGACCCCGGAGGCAGGTATTTTCTTCCCAGGCACCAAAAAGGCTTGATTTTTAAAAAGTGGAAGCAACACCATTTTTAGACATGGAATTTCATCCCGAAACTCATCCTGGTGTCCGTTTTTGCATTTGGTTTCCAAACAAAAATTTGGCTTCAAAAAGCTATTTGGTTCCTGGGCAGCATTTTTCCTGACCCCGGAGGCAGGTATTTTCTTCCCAGGCACCAAAAAGGCTTGATTTTTAAAAAGTGGAAGCAACACCATTTTTAGACATGGAATTTCATCCCGAAACTCACCCTGGTGTCCGTTTTTGCATTTGGTTTCAAAAAAAAAATTTGGCTTCAAAAAACATTTTTCTTCCTGGGCAGCAATTTTCCTGACCGCGGAGTCAGGTATTTTCTTCCCCAGGCACCAAAAAGGCTTGATTTTTAAAAAGTGGAAGCAACACCATTTTTAGACATGGAATTTCATCCCGAAACTCACCCTGGTGTCCATTTATGCATTTGGTTTAAAAAAAAAAATTGGCTTTAAAAAACATTTTGGTTCCTAGGCAGCATTTTCTTGACCACGGAGTCAGGTATTTTCTTCCCCAGGCACCAAAAAGGCTTTATTTTTAAAAAGTGGAAGCAACACCATTTTTAGACATGGAATTTTATCCCGAAACTCATTCTGGTGTCCGTTTTTGCATTTGGTTTCAAAAAAAAATTTGGCTTCAAAAAGCATTTTGGGCATTTTGGGCAAAAATGCCTGGGCAGCATTTTTCCTGTCCGCGGAGTCACGCGTTTTCTTCCCCAGGTACAAAAAGGCTTGATTTTTTAAAAATAGAAGGAACACCATTTTTAAACCTGGAATTGTATCCTGAAACTCATCCTGGTGTCCGTTTTTGCATTTGGTTTAGAAATATAAATTTGGCGTCAAAAAACATTTTGGTTCCTGGGCAGCATTTTCCTGACTGCAGAGTCACCTGTTTTCTTTCCCAGGCACCAAAAAGGCTCGATTTTTTAAAAGTGGAAGCAATACTATTTTTAGACATGGAATTTCATCCCGAAACTCATCCTGGTGTCCGTTTTTGCATTTGGTTTAGAAATACAAATTTGGCTTCAAAAAACCTTTTGGTTCCTGTGCAGCATTTTTCTGACCGTGGAGTCATGCGTTTTCTTCCCCAGGCACCAAAAGGCTTGATTTCTAAAAAGTGGAAGCAACACCATTTTTAGACAGGGAATTTCATCCCGAAACTCATCCTGGTGTCCGTTTTTGCATTTGGTTTCAAAACAAAAATTTGGCTCCAAAAAGCTATTTGGTTCCTGGGCATCATTTTCCGGACCGCACTATTTTTAGATATGGAATTTTACCCTCAGTCTTCTCCTGGTGTCCGTTTTTGCATTTGGTTTCAAAAAAAAATTTGGCTTCAAAAAACATTTTGGTTCCTGGGCAGCATTTTTCCTGTCCGCGGAGTCACGCGTTTTCTTCCCCAGGTACAAAAAGGCTTGATTTTTTAAAAATAGAAGGAACACCATTTTTAAACCTGGAATTGTATCCTGAAACTCATCCTGGTGTCCGTTTTTGCATTTGGTTTAGAAATATAAATTTGGCGTCAAAAAACATTTTGGTTCCTGGGCAGCATTTTCCTGACTGCAGAGTCACCTGTTTTCTTTCCCAGGCACCAAAAAGGCTCGATTTTTTAAAAGTGGAAGCAATACTATTTTTAGACATGGAATTTCATCCCGAAACTCATCCTGGTGTCTGTTTTTGCATTTGGTTTAAAAAAAAAATTTGGCTTTAAAAAACATTTTGGTTCCTAGGCAGCATTTTCTTGACCACGGAGTCAGGTATTTTCTTCCCCAGGCACCAAAAAGGCTTGATTTTTAAAAAGTGGAAGCAACACCATTTTTACACATGGAATTTTATCCCGAAACTCATTCTGGTGTCCGTTTTTGCATTTGGTTTCAAAAAAAAATTTGGCTTCAAAAAACATTTGGGGCATTTTAGGCAAAAATGCCTGGGCAGCATTTTTCCTGTCCGCGGAGTCACGCGTTTTCTTCCCCAGGTACAAAAAGGCTTGATTTTTTAAAAATAGAAGGAACACCATTTTTAAACCTGGAATTGCATCCTGAAAATCATCCTGGTGTCCGTTTTTGCATTTGGTTTAAAAAAAAAAAACAAATTTGGCATCAAAAAACATTTTGGTTCCTGGGCAGCATTTTCCTGTCTGCAGAATCACCTGTTTTCTTTCCCAGGCACCAAAAAGGCTCGATTTTTTAAAAGTGGAAGCAACACTATTTTTAGACATGGAATTTCATCCCGAAACTCATCCTGGTGTCCGTTTTTGCATTTGGTTTAGAAATAAAAATTTGGCTACAAAAAACCTTTTGGTTCCTGTGCAGCATTTTTCTGACCGCGGAGTCATGCGTTTTCTTCGCCAGGCACCAAAAGGCTTGATTTCTAAAAAGTGGAAGCAACACCATTTTTAGACATGGAATTTCATCCCGAAACTCATCCTGGTGTCCGTTTTTGCATTTGGTTTCCAAACAAAAATTTGGCTTCAAAAAGCTATTTGGTTCCTGGGCAGCATTTTCCGGACCGCACTATTTTTAGATATGGAATTTTACCCTCAGTCTTCTCCTGGTGTCCGTTTTTGCCTTTGGTTTCAAAAAAAAAATTGGCTTCAAAAAACATTTTGGTTCCTGGGCAGCATTTTTCCTTACCGTGGAGTCACGCCTTTTGTTCCACAGGCACCAAAAAGGGTTATTTTTAAAAATTGGAAGCAACACCATTTTTAGACATGGAATTTCGCCCGAAACTCATCCTGGTGTCCGTTTTCGCATTTGGTTTAAAAAAAAAAAACAAATTTGGCATCAAAAAACATTTTGGTTCCTGGGCAGCATTTTCCTGACTGCAGAGTCACCTGTTTTCTTTCCCAGGCACCAAAAAGGCTTGATTTTTAAAAAGTGGAAGCAACACTATTTTTAGACATGGAATTTTATCCCGAAACTCATTCTGGTGTCCCTTTTTGCATTTGGTTTCAAAAAAAAATTTGGCTTCAAAAAACATTTTGGACATTTTGGGCAAAAATGCCTGGGCAGCATTTTTCCTGTCCGCGGAGTCACGCGTTTTCTTCCCCAGGTACAAAAAGGCTTGATTTTTTAAAAATAGAAGGAACACCATTTTTAAACCTGGAATTGCATCCTGAAAATCATCCTGGTGTCCGTTTTTGCATTTGGTTTAGAAATATAAATTTGGCTTCAAAAAACATTTTGGTTCCTGGGCAGCATTTTCCTGACTGCAGAGTCACCTGTTTTCTTTCCCAGGCACCAAAAAGGCTCGATTTTTTAAAAGTGGAAGCAACACCATTTTTAGACAGGGAATTTCATCCCGAAACTCATCCTGGTGTCCGTTTTTGCATTTGGTTTCAAAACAAAAATTTGGCTCCAAAAAGCTATTTGGTTCCTGGGCAGCATTTTCCGGACTGCACTATTTTTAGATATGGAATTTTACCCTCAGTCTTCTCCTGGTGTCCGTTTTTGCCTTTTGGTTTCAAAAAAAAAAATTGGCTTCAAAAAACATTTTGGTTCCTGGGCAGCATTTTTCCTGACCCCGGAGGCAGGTATTTTCTTCCCAGGCACCAAAAAGGCTTGATTTTTAAAAAGTGGAAGCAACACCATTTTTAGACATGGAATTTCATCCCGAAACTCACCCTGGTGTCCGTTTTTGCATTTGGTTTCAAAAAAAAAATTTGGCTTCAAAAAACATTTTGTTTCCTGGGCAGCATTTTCTTGACCACGAAGTCATGTATTTTCTTCCCCAGGCACCAAAAAGGCTTGATTTTTAAAAAGTGGAAGCAACACCATTTTTAGACATGGAATTTTATCCCGAAACTCATGTCCGTACCACCGAAACTGGTGTCCGTTTTTGCATTTGGTTTCAAAAAAAAAATTTGGCTTCAAAAAACATTTTGGGCATTTTGGGCAAAAATGCCTGGGCAGAATTTTTCCTGTCCGCGGAGTCACACGTTTTCTTCCCCAGGTACAAAACGGCTTGATTTTTTAAAAATAGAAGGAACACCATTTTTAAACCTGGAATTGTATCCTGAAAGTCATTCTGGTGTCCGTTTTTGCATTTGGCTTAAAAAAAAAATATTTGGCTTCAAATAAATTTCCTTTTCTGGGGAGCATTTTCCTGACAGCGGAGTCATGTGTTTTCTTCCCCAGGCACCAAAAAGGCTTGATTTTTAAAAAGTGGAAGCAACACTATTTTTAGACATGGAATTTCATCCCGAAACTCATCCTGGTGTCCGTTTTTGCATTTGGTTTAGAAATATAAATTTGGCTTCAAAAACATTTTGGTTCCTGGGCAGTTTTCTTCCCCAGGCACCAAAAGGCTTGATTTTTAAAAAGTGGAAGCAACACCATTTTTAGACATGGAATTTCATCCCGAAACTCATCCTGGTGTCCGTTTAAGCATTTGGTTTAGAAATAAAAATTTGGCTTCAAAAAACCTTTTGGTTCCTGTGCAGCATATTTCTGACCGCGGAGTCATGCGTTTTCTTCCCCAGGCACCAAAAGGCTTGATTTCTAAAAAGTGGAAGCAACACCATTTTTAGACATGGAATTTCATCCCGAAACTCATCCTGGTGTCCGTTTTTGCATTTGGTTTCCAAACAAAAATTTGGCTTCAAAAAACATTTTGGTTCCTGGGCAGCATTTTTCCTGACCCCGGAGGCAGGTATTTTCTTCCCAGGCACCAAAAAGGCTTGATTTTTAAAAAGTGGAAGCAACACCATTTTTAGACATGGAATTTCATCCCGAAACTCACCCTGGTGTCCGTTTTTGCATTTGGTTTCAAAAAAAAAATTTGGCTTCAAAAAACATTTTGTTTCCTGGGCAGCATTTTCTTGACCACGAAATCAGGTATTTTCTTCCCCAGGCACCAAAAAGGCTTGATTTTTAAAAAGTGGAAGCAACACCATTTTTAGACATGGAATTTCATCCCGAAACTCACCCTGGTGTCCATTTATGCATTTGGTTTAAAAAAAAAATTTGGCTTTAAAAAACATTTTGGTTCCTAGGCAGCATTTTCTTGACCACGGAGTCAGGTATTTTCTTCCCCAGGCACCAAAAAGGCTTTATTTTTAAAAAGTGGAAGCAACACCATTTTTAGACATGGAATTTTATCCCGAAACTCATTCTGGTGTCCGTTTTTGCATTTGGTTTCAAAAAAAAATTTGGCTTCAAAAAGCATTTTGGGCATTTTGGGCAAAAATGCCTGGGCAGCATTTTTCCTGTCCGCGGAGTCACGCGTTTTCTTCCCCAGGTACAAAAAGGCTTGATTTTTTAAAAATAGAAGGAACACCATTTTTAAACCTGGAATTGTATCCTGAAACTCATCCTGGTGTCCGTTTTTGCATTTGGTTTAAAAAAAAATTGGCTTCAAAAAACATTTTGGTTCCTGGGCAGCAATTTTCCTGACCGCGGAGTCCCGCGTTTTCTTCCCTAGGCACCAAAAAGGCTTGATTTTTAAAAAGTGGAGGCAACACCATTTTTAGACATGGAATTTCATCCCGAAACTCATCCACCTGTCCGTTTTTGCATTTGGTTTCAAAAAAAAAAATTGGCTTCAAAAAACATTTTGGTTCCTGAGCAGCATTTTTCCTGACCGCGGAGTCACGCGTTTTCTTCCCCAAGAACCAAAAGGCTTGATTTTTAAAAAGTGGAAGCAACACCATTTTTAGACATGGAATTTCATCCCGAAACTCACCCTGGTGTCCGTTTCTGCATTTGGTTTCAAAAAAAAAAATTTGGCTTCAAAAAACATTTTGTTTCCTGGGCAGCATTTTCTTGACCATGGAGTCAGGTATTTTCTTCCCCAGGCACCAAAAAGGCTTGATTTTTAAAAAATGGAAGCAACACCATTTTTAGACCTGGAATTTCATACCGAAACTCACCCTGGTGTCCGTTTTTGCTTTTGGTTTCAAAAAAAAAAAATTGGCTTCAAATAACCTTTTCGTTTCTGGGCAGCATTTTTCCTGACAGCCGAGTCACTTATTTTCTTCCCCAGACACCAAAAAGGCTTGATTTTTAAAAAGTCGAAGCAACACCATTTTTAGACATGGAATTTCACCCGGAAACGCACCCTGGTGTCCATTTTTGCATTTGGTTTCAAAAAAAAAAAAAATTGGCTTCAAATAACCCTTTCGTTTCTGGGCAGCATTTTTCCTGACCGCGGAGTCAGGTATTTTCTTCCCAAGGCACCAAAAAGGCTTGATTTTTAAAAAATGGAAGCAACACCATTTTTAGACCTGGAATTTCATACCGAAACTCACCCTGGTGTCCGTTTTTGCTTTTGGTTTCAAAAAAAAAAAATTGGCTTCAAAAAATATTTTGGTTCCTGGGCAGCATTTTTCCTGACAGCAGAGTCAGGTATTTTCTTCCCAGGCACCAAAAAGGCTTGATTTTTAAAAAGTGGAAGCAACACCATTTTTAGACATGGAATTTCATCCAGAAACTCATCCTGGTGTCCGTTTTTGCATTTGGTTTCAAAAAAAAAAAAAAAAAAAATTGGCTTCAAATAACCTTTTTGTTTCTGGGCAGCATTTTTCCTGACAGCCGAGTCACTTATTTTCTTCCCCAGGCACCAAAAAGCCTTGATTTTTAAAAAGTGGAAGCAACACCATTTTTAGACATGGAATTTCATCCCGAAACTCATCCTCGTGTCGGTTTTTGCATTTGGTTTCAAAAAAAAAATTGGCTTCAAAAAACGTTTTGGTTCCTGAGCAGCATTTTCCTGACCGCAAAGTCACACGTTTTCTTCCCAAAGCACCAAAAAGGCTTGATTTTTAAAAAGTGGAAACAACACCATTTTTAGACATTGAATCTCATCCCGAAACTCATCCTCGTGTCCATTTTTGCATTTGGTTTCAAAAAAAAATTTGGCTTCAAAAAACATTTTGCTTACTGGGCTGCATTTTTCCTGACCGCGGAGTCACGCGTTTTCTTCCCCAAGCATCAAAAAGGCTTGATTTTTAAAAAGTGGAAACAACACCATTTTTAGACATTGAATTTCATCCCGAAACTCACCCTGGTGTCCGTTTTTTCATTTGGTTTAAAAAAAAAATTGGCTTCAAAAAACATTTTGGTTCCTGAGCAGCAATTTTCCTGACTGCGGAGTCACGCGTTTTCTTCCCTAGGAACCAAAAAGTCTTGATTTTTAAAAAGTGGAAGCAACACCATTTTTAGACATGGAATTTCATCCCGAAACTCATCCTCATGTCCGTTTTTCCATTTGGTTTCAAAAAAAAATTTGGCGTCAAAAAACATTTTGCTTACTGGACAGCATTTTTCCTGACTGCGGAGTCACGCGTTTTCTTCCCCAAGCACCAAAAGGCTTCATTTTTAAAAAGTGGAAGCAACACCATTTTTAGACATGGAATTTCATCCCGAAACTCACCCTGGTGTCCGTTTTTGCATTTGGTTTCAAAAAAAAAATTTGGCTTCAAAAAACATTTTGTTTCCTGGGCAGCATTTTCTTGACCACGGAGTCAGGGATTTTCTTCCCCAGGCACCAAAACGGCTTGATTTTTAAAAAGTGGAAGCAACACCATTTTTAGACATGGAATTTCATCCCGAAACTCACCCTGCTGTCCATTTTTGCATTTGGTTTCAAAAAAAAATTTGGCTTCAAAAAACATTTTGTTTCCTGGGCAGTATTTTCTTGACCACCCAGTCAGGTATATTCTTCCCCAGGCACCAAAAAGGCTTGATTTTTAAAAAGTGGAATCAACACCATTTTTAGACATGGAATTTCATCCCGTAACTCATTCTCGTGTCCGTTTTTGCATTTGGTTTCAAAAAAAAATTTGGCTTCAAAAAACATTTTGCTTCCTGGGCAGCAATTTTCCTGACCGCGGAGTCACGTGTTTTCTTCCCCAGGCACCAAAAAGGCTTGATTTTTAAAAAGGGGAAACAACACCATTTTTAGACATGGAATTTCATCCCGAAACTCACCCTGGTGTCCATTTGTGTATTTGGTTAAAAAAAAAAATTGGCTTCAAAAAACATTTTGCTTACTGGACAGCATTTTTCCTGACTGCGGAGTCACGCGTTTTCTTCCCCAAGCACCAAAAGGCTTCATTTTTAAAAAGTGGAAGCAACACCATTTTTAGACATGGAATTTCATCCCGAAACTCACCCTGGTGTCCGTTTTTGCATTTGGTTTCAAAAAAAAAATTTGGCTTCAAAAAACATTTTGTTTCCTGGGCAGCATTTTCTTGACCACGGAGTCAGGGATTTTCTTCCCCAGGCACCAAAACGGCTTGATTTTTAAAAAGTGGAAGCAACACCATTTTTAGACATGGAATTTCATCCCGAAACTCACCCTGCTGTCCATTTTTGCATTTGGTTTCAAAAAAAAATTTGGCTTCAAAAAACATTTTGTTTCCTGGGCAGTATTTTCTTGACCACCCAGTCAGGTATATTCTTCCCCAGGCACCAAAAAGGCTTGATTTTTAAAAAGTGGAATCAACACCATTTTTAGACATGGAATTTCATCCCGTAACTCATTCTCGTGTCCGTTTTTGCATTTGGTTTCAAAAAAAAATTTGGCTTCAAAAAACATTTTGCTTCCTGGGCAGCAATTTTCCTGACCGCGGAGTCACGTGTTTTCTTCCCCAGGCACCAAAAAGGCTTGATTTTTAAAAAGGGGAAACAACACCATTTTTAGACATGGAATTTCATCCCGAAACTCACCCTGGTGTCCATTTGTGCATTTGGTTAAAAAAAAAAATTGGCTTCAAAAAACATTTTGCTTCCTGGGCAGCAATTTTCCTGACCGCGGAGTCACACGTTTTCTTCCCCAGGCACCAAAAAGGCTTGATTTTTAAAAAGTGGAAGCAACACCATTTTTAGACATGGAATTTCACCCGGAAACGCACCCTGGTGTCCATTTTTGCATTTGGTTTCAAAAAAAAAAAAAAATTGGCTTCAAATAACCCTTTCGTTTCTGGGCAGCATTTTTCCTGACCGCGGAGTCAGGTATTTTCTTCCCAAGGCACCAAAAAGGCTTGATTTTTAAAAAATGGAAGCAACACCATTTTTAGACCTGGAATTTCATACCGAAACTCACCCTGGTGTCCGTTTTTGCTTTTGGTTTCAAAAAAAAAAAATTGGCTTCAAAAAATATTTTGGTTCCTGGGCAGCATTTTTCCTGACAGCAGAGTCAGGTATTTTCTTCCCAGGCACCAAAAAGGCTTGATTTTTAAAAAGTGGAAGCAACACCATTTTTAGACATGGAATTTCATCCAGAAACTCATCCTGGTGTCCGTTTTTGCATTTGGTTTCAAAAAAAAAAAAAAAAAAAATTGGCTTCAAATAACCTTTTTGTTTCTGGGCAGCATTTTTCCTGACAGCCGAGTCACTTATTTTCTTCCCCAGGCACCAAAAAGCCTTGATTTTTAAAAAGTGGAAGCAACACCATTTTTAGACATGGAATTTCATCCCGAAACTCATCCTCGTGTCGGTTTTTGCATTTGGTTTCAAAAAAAAAATTGGCTTCAAAAAACGTTTTGGTTCCTGAGCAGCATTTTCCTGACCGCAAAGTCACACGTTTTCTTCCCAAAGCACCAAAAAGGCTTGATTTTTAAAAAGTGGAAACAACACCATTTTTAGACATTGAATCTCATCCCGAAACTCATCCTCGTGTCCGTTTTTGCATTTGGTTTCAAAAAAAAATTTGGCTTCAAAAAACATTTTGCTTACTGGGCTGCATTTTTCCTGACCGCGGAGTCACGCGTTTTCTTCCCCAAGCATCAAAAAGGCTTGATTTTTAAAAAGTGGAAACAACACCATTTTTAGACATTGAATTTCATCCCGAAACTCACCCTGGTGTCCGTTTTTTCATTTGGTTTAAAAAAAAAATTGGCTTCAAAAAAGATTTTGGTTCCTGAGCAGCAATTTTCCTGACTGCGGAGTCACGCGTTTTCTTCCCTAGGAACCAAAAAGTCTTGATTTTTAAAAAGTGGAAGCAACACCATTTTTAGACATGGAATTTCATCCCGAAACTCATCCTCATGTCCGTTTTTCCATTTGGTTTCAAAAAAAAATTTGGCGTCAAAAAACATTTTGCTTACTGGACAGCATTTTTCCTGACTGCGGAGTCACGCGTTTTCTTCCCCAAGCACCAAAATGCTTCATTTTTAAAAAGTGGAAGCAACACCATTTTTAGACATGGAATTTCATCCCGAAACTCACCCTGGTGTCCGTTTTTGCATTTGGTTTCAAAAAAAAAATTTGGCTTCAAAAAACATTTTGTTTCCTGGGCAGCATTTTCTTGACCACGGAGTCAGGGATTTTCTTCCCCAGGCACCAAAACGGCTTGATTTTTAAAAAGTGGAAGCAACACCATTTTTAGACATGGAATTTCATCCCGAAACTCACCCTGCTGTCCATTTTTGCATTTGGTTTCAAAAAAAAATTTGGCTTCAAAAAACATTTTGTTTCCTGGGCAGTATTTTCTTGACCACCCAGTCAGGTATTTTCTTCCCCAGGCACCAAAAAGGCTTGATTTTTAAAAAGTGGAATCAACACCATTTTTAGACATGGAATTTCATCCCGTAACTCATTCTCGTGTCCGTTTTTGCATTTGGTTTCAAAAAAAAATTTGGCTTCAAAAAACATTTTGCTTCCTGGGCAGCAATTTTCCTGACCGCGGAGTCACGTGTTTTCTTCCCCAGGCACCAAAAAGGCTTGATTTTTAAAAAGGGGAAACAACACCATTTTTAGACATGGAATTTCATCCCGAAACTCACCCTGGTGTCCATTTGTGTATTTGGTTAAAAAAAAAAATTGGCTTCAAAAAACATTTTGCTTCCTGGGCAGCAATTTTCCTGACCGCGGAGTCACACGTTTTCTTCCCCAGGCACCAAAAAGGCTTGATTTTTAAAAAGTGGAAGCAACACCATTTTTAGAAATGGAATTTCATCCCGAAACTCATTCTCGTGTCCGTTTTTGCATTTGGTTTCAAAAAAAAATTTGACTTCAAAAAACATTTTGCTTACTGGGCAGCATTTTTCCTGACCGCGGAGTCACGCGTTTTCTTCCCAAGCACCAAAAGGCGTGATTTTTAAAAAGTGGAAGCAACACCATTTTTAGACATGGAATTTTATCCCGAAACTCATACTGGTGTCCGTTTTTGGATTTGGTTTCAAAAAAAAAAAAAAATTGGCTTCAAATAATCTTTTGGTTTCTGGGAAGCATTTTTCCTGTCTGCGGAGTCAGGTATTTTCTTCCCAGGCACCAAAAAGGCTTGATTTTTAAAAAGTGGAAGCAACACCATTTTTAGACATGGAATTTCATCCCGAAACTCACCCTGGGGTCCATTTTTGCATTTGGTTTAAAAAAAAAATTGGCTTCAAAAAACATTTTGTTTCCTGGCCAGAATTTTCTTGACCACGGAGTCAGGTATTTTCTTCCCCAGGCACCAAAAAGGCTTGATTTTTAAAAAGTGGAAGCAACACCATTTTTAGACATGGAATTTCATCCCGAAACTCATCCTGGTGTCCGTTTTTGCATTTGGTTTAAAAAAAAAAAACAAATTTGGCATCAAAAAACATTTTGGTTCCTGGGCAGCATTTTCCTGACTGCAGAATCACCTGTTTTCTTTCCCAGGCACCAAAAAGGCTCGATTTTTTAAAAGTGGAAGCAACACTATTTTTAGACATGGAATTTCATCCCGAAACTCATCCTGGTGTCCGTTTTTGCATTTGGTTTAGAAATAAAAATTTGGCTACAAAAAACCTTTTGGTTCCTGTGCAGCATTTTTCTGACCGTGGAGTCATGCGTTTTCTTCGCCAGGCACCAAAAGGCTTGATTTCTAAAAAGTGGAAGCAACACCATTTTTAGACATGGAATTTCATCCCGAAACTCATCCTGGTGTCCGTTTTTGCATTTGGTTTCCAAACAAAAATTTGGCTTCAAAAAGCTATTTGGTTCCTGGGCAGCATTTTCTGGACCGCACTATTTTTAGATATGGAATTTTACCCTCAGTCTTCTCCTGGTGTCCGTTTTTGCCTTTGGTTTCAAAAAAAAAATTGGCTTCAAAAAACATTTTGGTTCCTGGGCAGCATTTTTCCTTACCGTGGAGTCACGCCTTTTGTTCCACAGGCACCAAAAAGGGTTATTTTTAAAAATTGGAAGCAACACCATTTTTAGACATGGAATTTCGCCCGAAACTCATCCTGGTGTCCGTTTTTGCCTTTTGGTTTCAAAAAAAAAAATTGGCTTCAAAAAACATTTTGGTTCCTGGGCAGCATTTTTCCTGACCCCGGAGGCAGGTATTTTCTTCCCAGGCACCAAAAAGGCTTGATTTTTAAAAAGTGGAAGCAACACCATTTTTAGACATGGAATTTCATCCCGAAACTCACCCTGGTGTCCGTTTTTGCATTTGGTTTCAAAAAAAAAATTTGGCTTCAAAAAACATTTTGGGCATTTTGGGCAAAAATGCCTGGGCAGCATTTTTCCTGTCCGCGGAGTCACACGTTTTCTTCCCCAGGTACAAAAAGGCTTGATTTTTTAAAAATAGAAGGAACACCATTTTTAAACCTGGAATTGTATCCTGAAAGTCATTCTGGTGTCCGTTTTTGCATTTGGCTTAAAAAAAAAATATTTGGCTTCAAATAAATTTCCTTTTCTGGGGAGCATTTTCCTGACAGCGGAGTCATGTGTTTTCTTCCCCAGGCACCAAAAAGGCTTGATTTTTAAAAAGTGGAAGCAACACTATTTTTAGACATGGAATTTCATCCCGAAACTCATCCTGGTGTCCGTTTTTGCATTTGGTTTAGAAATATAAATTTGGCTTCAAAAACATTTTGGTTCCTGGGCAGTATTCTTCCCCAGGCACCAAAAGGCTTGATTTTTAAAAAGTGGAAGCAACACCATTTTTAGACATGGAATTTCATCCCAAAAGTCATCCTGGTGTCCGTTTAAGCATTTGGTTTAGAAATAAAAATTTGGCTTCAAAAAACCTTTTGGTTCCTGTGCAGCATATTTCTGACCGCGGAGTCATGCGTTTTCTTCCCCAGGCACCAAAAGGCTTGATTTCTAAAAAGTGGAAGCAACACCATTTTTAGACATGGAATTTCATCCCGAAACTCATCCTGGTGTCCGTTTTTGCATTTGGTTTCCAAACAAAAATTTGGCTTCAAAAAGCTATTTGGTTCCTGGGCAGCATTTTTCCTGACCCCGGAGGCAGGTATTTTCTTCCCAGGCACCAAAAAGGCTTGATTTTTAAAAAGTGGAAGCAACACCATTTTTAGACATGGAATTTCATCCCGAAACTCATCCTGGTGTCCGTTTTTGCATTTGGTTTCCAAACAAAAATTTGGCTTCAAAAAGCTATTTGGTTCCTGGGCAGCATTTTTCCTGACCCCGGAGGCAGGTATTTTCTTCCCAGGCACCAAAAAGGCTTGATTTTTAAAAAGTGGAAGCAACACCATTTTTAGACATGGAATTTCATCCCGAAACTCACCCTGGTGTCCGTTTTTGCATTTGGTTTCAAAAAAAAAATTTGGCTTCAAAAAACATTTTGTTTCCTGGGCAGCATTTTCTTGACCACGAAGTCAGGCATTTTCTTCCCCAGGCACCAAAAAGGCTTGATTTTTAAAAAGTGGAAGCAACACCATTTTTAGACATGGAATTTCATCCCGAAACTCACCCTGGTGTCCATTTATGCATTTGGTTTAAAAAAAAAAATTGGCTTTAAAAAACATTTTGGTTCCTAGGCAGCATTTTCTTGACCACGGAGTCAGGTATTTTCTTCCCCAGGCACCAAAATGGCTTTATTTTTAAAAAGTGGAAGCAACACCATTTTTAGACATGGAATTTTATCCCGAAACTCATTCTGGTGTCCGTTTTTGCATTTGGTTTCAAAAAAAAATTTGGCTTCAAAAAGCATTTTGGGCATTTTGGGCAAAAATGCCTGGGCAGCATTTTTCCTGTCCGCGGAGTCACGCGTTTTCTTCCCCAGGTACAAAAAGGCTTGATTTTTTAAAAATAGAAGGAACACCATTTTTAAACCTGGAATTGTATCCTGAAACTCATCCTGGTGTCCGTTTTTGCATTTGGTTTAGAAATATAAATTTGGCGTCAAAAAACATTTTGGTTCCTGGGCAGCATTTTCCTGACTGCAGAGTCACCTGTTTTCTTTCCCAGGCACCAAAAAGGCTCGATTTTTTAAAAGTGGAAGCAATACTATTTTTAGACATGGAATTTCATCCCGAAACTCATCCTGGTGTCCGTTTTTGCATTTGGTTTAGAAATACAAATTTGGCTTCAAAAAACCTTTTGGTTCCTGTGCAGCATTTTTCTGACCGTGGAGTCATGCGTTTTCTTCCCCAGGCACCAAAAGGCTTGATTTCTAAAAAGTGGAAGCAACACCATTTTTAGACAGGGAATTTCATCCCGAAACTCATCCTGGTGTCCGTTTTTGCATTTGGTTTCAAAACAAAAATTTGGCTCCAAAAAGCTATTTGGTTCCTGGGCATCATTTTCCGGACCGCACTATTTTTAGATATGGAATTTTACCCTCAGTCTTCTCCTGGTGTCCGTTTTTGCATTTGGTTTCAAAAAAAAATTTGGCTTCAAAAAACATTTTGGTTCCTGGGCAGCATTTTTCCTGTCCGCGGAGTCACGCGTTTTCTTCCCCAGGTACAAAAAGGCTTGATTTTTTAAAAATAGAAGGAACACCATTTTTAAACCTGGAATTGTATCCTGAAACTCATCCTGGTGTCCGTTTTTGCATTTGGTTTAGAAATATAAATTTGGCGTCAAAAAACATTTTGGTTCCTGGGCAGCATTTTCCTGACTGCAGAGTCACCTGTTTTCTTTCCCAGGCACCAAAAAGGCTCGATTTTTTAAAAGTGGAAGCAATACTATTTTTAGACATGGAATTTCATCCCGAAACTCATCCTGGTGTCTGTTTTTGCATTTGGTTTAAAAAAAAAATTTGGCTTTAAAAAACATTTTGGTTCCTAGGCAGCATTTTCTTGACCACGGAGTCAGGTATTTTCTTCCCCAGGCACCAAAAAGGCTTGATTTTTAAAAAGTGGAAGCAACACCATTTTTACACATGGAATTTTATCCCGAAACTCATTCTGGTGTCCGTTTTTGCATTTGGTTTCAAAAAAAAATTTGGCTTCAAAAAACATTTGGGGCATTTTAGGCAAAAATGCCTGGGCAGCATTTTTCCTGTCCGCGGAGTCACGCGTTTTCTTCCCCAGGTACAAAAAGGCTTGATTTTTTAAAAATAGAAGGAACACCATTTTTAAACCTGGAATTGCATCCTGAAAATCATCCTGGTGTCCGTTTTTGCATTTGGTTTAAAAAAAAAAAACAAATTTGGCATCAAAAAACATTTTGGTTCCTGGGCAGCATTTTCCTGTCTGCAGAATCACCTGTTTTCTTTCCCAGGCACCAAAAAGGCTCGATTTTTTAAAAGTGGAAGCAACACTATTTTTAGACATGGAATTTCATCCCGAAACTCATCCTGGTGTCCGTTTTTGCATTTGGTTTAGAAATAAAAATTTGGCTACAAAAAACCTTTTGGTTCCTGTGCAGCATTTTTCTGACCGCGGAGTCATGCGTTTTCTTCGCCAGGCACCAAAAGGCTTGATTTCTAAAAAGTGGAAGCAACACCATTTTTAGACATGGAATTTCATCCCGAAACTCATCCTGGTGTCCGTTTTTGCATTTGGTTTCCAAACAAAAATTTGGCTTCAAAAAGCTATTTGGTTCCTGGGCAGCATTTTCCGGACCGCACTATTTTTAGATATGGAATTTTACCCTCAGTCTTCTCCTGGTGTCCGTTTTTGCCTTTGGTTTCAAAAAAAAAATTGGCTTCAAAAAACATTTTGGTTCCTGGGCAGCATTTTTCCTTACCGTGGAGTCACGCCTTTTGTTCCACAGGCACCAAAAAGGGTTATTTTTAAAAATTGGAAGCAACACCATTTTTAGACATGGAATTTCGCCCGAAACTCATCCTGGTGTCCGTTTTCGCATTTGGTTTAAAAAAAAAAAACAAATTTGGCATCAAAAAACATTTTGGTTCCTGGGCAGCATTTTCCTGACTGCAGAGTCACCTGTTTTCTTTCCCAGGCACCAAAAAGGCTTGATTTTTAAAAAGTGGAAGCAACACTATTTTTAGACATGGAATTTTATCCCGAAACTCATTCTGGTGTCCCTTTTTGCATTTGGTTTCAAAAAAAAATTTGGCTTCAAAAAACATTTTGGACATTTTGGGCAAAAATGCCTGGGCAGCATTTTTCCTGTCCGCGGAGTCACGCGTTTTCTTCCCCAGGTACAAAAAGGCTTGATTTTTTAAAAATAGAAGGAACACCATTTTTAAACCTGGAATTGCATCCTGAAAATCATCCTGGTGTCCGTTTTTGCATTTGGTTTAGAAATATAAATTTGGCTTCAAAAAACATTTTGGTTCCTGGGCAGCATTTTCCTGACTGCAGAGTCACCTGTTTTCTTTCCCAGGCACCAAAAAGGCTCGATTTTTTAAAAGTGGAAGCAACACCATTTTTAGACAGGGAATTTCATCCCGAAACTCATCCTGGTGTCCGTTTTTGCATTTGGTTTCAAAACAAAAATTTGGCTCCAAAAAGCTATTTGGTTCCTGGGCAGCATTTTCCGGACTGCACTATTTTTAGATATGGAATTTTACCCTCAGTCTTCTCCTGGTGTCCGTTTTTGCCTTTTGGTTTCAAAAAAAAAAATTGGCTTCAAAAAACATTTTGGTTCCTGGGCAGCATTTTTCCTGACCCCGGAGGCAGGTATTTTCTTCCCAGGCACCAAAAAGGCTTGATTTTTAAAAAGTGGAAGCAACACCATTTTTAGACATGGAATTTCATCCCGAAACTCACCCTGGTGTCCGTTTTTGCATTTGGTTTCAAAAAAAAAATTTGGCTTCAAAAAACATTTTGTTTCCTGGGCAGCATTTTCTTGACCACGAAGTCATGTATTTTCTTCCCCAGGCACCAAAAAGGCTTGATTTTTAAAAAGTGGAAGCAACACCATTTTTAGACATGGAATTTTATCCCGAAACTCATGTCCGTACCACCGAAACTGGTGTCCGTTTTTGCATTTGGTTTCAAAAAAAAAATTTGGCTTCAAAAAACATTTTGGGCATTTTGGGCAAAAATGCCTGGGCAGAATTTTTCCTGTCCGCGGAGTCACACGTTTTCTTCCCCAGGTACAAAACGGCTTGATTTTTTAAAAATAGAAGGAACACCATTTTTAAACCTGGAATTGTATCCTGAAAGTCATTCTGGTGTCCGTTTTTGCATTTGGCTTAAAAAAAAAATATTTGGCTTCAAATAAATTTCCTTTTCTGGGGAGCATTTTCCTGACAGCGGAGTCATGTGTTTTCTTCCCCAGGCACCAAAAAGGCTTGATTTTTAAAAAGTGGAAGCAACACTATTTTTAGACATGGAATTTCATCCCGAAACTCATCCTGGTGTCCGTTTTTGCATTTGGTTTAGAAATATAAATTTGGCTTCAAAAACATTTTGGTTCCTGGGCAGTTTTCTTCCCCAGGCACCAAAAGGCTTGATTTTTAAAAAGTGGAAGCAACACCATTTTTAGACATGGAATTTCATCCCGAAACTCATCCTGGTGTCCGTTTAAGCATTTGGTTTAGAAATAAAAATTTGGCTTCAAAAAACCTTTTGGTTCCTGTGCAGCATATTTCTGACCGCGGAGTCATGCGTTTTCTTCCCCAGGCACCAAAAGGCTTGATTTCTAAAAAGTGGAAGCAACACCATTTTTAGACATGGAATTTCATCCCGAAACTCATCCTGGTGTCCGTTTTTGCATTTGGTTTCCAAACAAAAATTTGGCTTCAAAAAACATTTTGGTTCCTGGGCAGCATTTTTCCTGACCCCGGAGGCAGGTATTTTCTTCCCAGGCACCAAAAAGGCTTGATTTTTAAAAAGTGGAAGCAACACCATTTTTAGACATGGAATTTCATCCCGAAACTCACCCTGGTGTCCGTTTTTGCATTTGGTTTCAAAAAAAAAATTTGGCTTCAAAAAACATTTTGTTTCCTGGGCAGCATTTTCTTGACCACGAAATCAGGTATTTTCTTCCCCAGGCACCAAAAAGGCTTGATTTTTAAAAAGTGGAAGCAACACCATTTTTAGACATGGAATTTCATCCCGAAACTCACCCTGGTGTCCATTTATGCATTTGGTTTAAAAAAAAAATTTGGCTTTAAAAAACATTTTGGTTCCTAGGCAGCATTTTCTTGACCACGGAGTCAGGTATTTTCTTCCCCAGGCACCAAAAAGGCTTTATTTTTAAAAAGTGGAAGCAACACCATTTTTAGACATGGAATTTTATCCCGAAACTCATTCTGGTGTCCGTTTTTGCATTTGGTTTCAAAAAAAAATTTGGCTTCAAAAAGCATTTTGGGCATTTTGGGCAAAAATGCCTGGGCAGCATTTTCTTGACCACGAAATCAGGTATTTTCTTCCCCAGGCACCAAAAAGGCTTGATTTTTAAAAAGTGGAAGCAACACCATTTTTAGACATGGAATTTCATCCCGAAACTCACCCTGGTGTCCATTTATGCATTTGGTTTAAAAAAAAAATTTGGCTTTAAAAAACATTTTGGTTCCTAGGCAGCATTTTCTTGACCACGGAGTCAGGTATTTTCTTCCCCAGGCACCAAAAAGGCTTTATTTTTAAAAAGTGGAAGCAACACCATTTTTAGACATGGAATTTCATCCCGAAACTCACCCTGGTGTCCATTTATGCATTTGGTTTAAAAAAAAAATTTGGCTTTAAAAAACATTTTGGTTCCTAGGCAGCATTTTCTTGACCACGGAGTCACGCGTTTTCTTCCCCAGGTACAAAAAGGCTTGATTTTTTAAAAATAGAAGGAACACCATTTTTAAACCTGGAATTGTATCCTGAAACTCATCCTGGTGTCCGTTTTTGCATTTGGTTTAGAAATATAAATTTGGCGTCAAAAAACATTTTGGTTCCTGGGCAGCATTTTCCTGACTGCAGAGTCACCTGTTTTCTTTCCCAGGCACCAAAAAGGCTCGATTTTTTAAAAGTGGAAGCAATACTATTTTTAGACATGGAATTTCATCCCGAAACTCATCCTGGTGTCCGTTTTTGCATTTGGTTTAGAAATACAAATTTGGCTTCAAAAAACCTTTTGGTTCCTGTGCAGCATTTTTCTGACCGTGGAGTCATGCGTTTTCTTCCCCAGGCACCAAAAGGCTTGATTTCTAAAAAGTGGAAGCAACACCATTTTTAGACAGGGAATTTCATCCCGAAACTCATCCTGGTGTCCGTTTTTGCATTTGGTTTCAAAACAAAAATTTGGCTCCAAAAAGCTATTTGGTTCCTGGGCATCATTTTCCGGACCGCACTATTTTTAGATATGGAATTTTACCCTCAGTCTTCTCCTGGTGTCCGTTTTTGCATTTGGTTTCAAAAAAAAATTTGGCTTCAAAAAACATTTTGGTTCCTGGGCAGCATTTTTCCTGTCCGCGGAGTCACGCGTTTTCTTCCCCAGGTACAAAAAGGCTTGATTTTTTAAAAATAGAAGGAACACCATTTTTAAACCTGGAATTGTATCCTGAAACTCATCCTGGTGTCCGTTTTTGCATTTGGTTTAGAAATATAAATTTGGCGTCAAAAAACCTTTTGGTTCCTGTGCAGCATTTTTCTGACCGTGGAGTCATGCGTTTTCTTCCCCAGGCACCAAAAGGCTTGATTTCTAAAAAGTGGAAGCAACACCATTTTTAGACAGGGAATTTCATCCCGAAACTCATCCTGGTGTCCGTTTTTGCATTTGGTTTCAAAACAAAAATTTGGCTCCAAAAAGCTATTTGGTTCCTGGGCATCATTTTCCGGACCGCACTATTTTTAGATATGGAATTTTACCCTCAGTCTTCTCCTGGTGTCCGTTTTTGCATTTGGTTTCAAAAAAAAATTTGGCTTCAAAAAACATTTTGGTTCCTGGGCAGCATTTTTCCTGTCCGCGGAGTCACGCGTTTTCTTCCCCAGGTACAAAAAGGCTTGATTTTTTAAAAATAGAAGGAACACCATTTTTAAACCTGGAATTGTATCCTGAAACTCATCCTGGTGTCCGTTTTTGCATTTGGTTTAGAAATATAAATTTGGCGTCAAAAAACATTTTGGTTCCTGGGCAGCATTTTCCTGACTGCAGAGTCACCTGTTTTCTTTCCCAGGCACCAAAAAGGCTCGATTTTTTAAAAGTGGAAGCAACACTATTTTTAGACATGGAATTTCATCCCGAAACTCATCCTGGTGTCTGTTTTTGCATTTGGTTTAGAAATACAAATTTGGCTTCAAAAAACCTTTTGGTTCCTGTGCAGCATTTTTCTGACCGCGGAGTCATGCGTTTTCTTCCCCAGGCACCAAAAGGCTTGATTTCTAAAAAGTGGAAGCAACACCATTTTTAGACAGGGAATTTCATCCCGAAACTCATCCTGGTGTCCGTTTTTGCATTTGGTTTCAAAACAAAAATTTGGCTCCAAAAAGCTATTTGGTTCCTGGGCATCATTTTCCGGACCGCACTATTTTTAGATATGGAATTTTACCCTCAGTCTTCTCCTGGTGTCCGTTTTTGCATTTGGTTTCAAAAAAAAATTTGGCTTCAAAAAACATTTTGGTTCCTGGGCAGCATTTTTCCTGTCCGCGGAGTCACGCGTTTTCTTCCCCAGGTACAAAAAGGCTTGATTTTTTAAAAATAGAAGGAACACCATTTTTAAACCTGGAATTGTATCCTGAAACTCATCCTGGTGTCCGTTTTTGCATTTGGTTTAGAAATATAAATTTGGCGTCAAAAAACATTTTGGTTCCTGGGCAGCATTTTCCTGACTGCAGAGTCACCTGTTTTCTTTCCCAGGCACCAAAAAGGCTCGATTTTTTAAAAGTGGAAGCAACACTATTTTTAGACATGGAATTTCATCCCGAAACTCATCCTGGTGTCTGTTTTTGCATTTGGTTTAGAAATACAAATTTGGCTTCAAAAAACCTTTTGGTTCCTGTGTAGCATTTTTCTGACCGCGGAGTCATGCGTTTTCTTCCCCAGGCACCAAAAGGCTTGATTTCTAAAAAGTGGAAGCAACACCATTTTTAGACAGGGAATTTCATCCCGAAACTCATCCTGGTGTCCGTTTTTGCATTTGGTTTCAAAACAAAAATTTGGCTCCAAAAAGCTATTTGGTTCCTGGGCAGCATTTTCCAGACCGCACTATTTTTAGATATGGAATTTTACCCTCAGTCTTCTCCTGGTGTCCGTTTTTGCCTTTGGTTTCAAAAAAAAAATTGGCTTCAAAAAACATTTTGGTTCCTGGGCAGCATTTTTCCTTACCGTGGAGTCACGCCTTTTGTTCCACAGGCACCAAAAAGGGTTATTTTTAAAAATTGGAAGCAACACCATTTTTAGACATGGAATTTCGCCCGAAACTCATCCTGGTGTCCGTTTTCGCATTTGGTTTAAAAAAAAAAAAAAACAAATTTGGCATCAAAAAACATTTTGGTTCCTGGGCAGCATTTTCCTGACTGCAGAGTCACCTGTTTTCTTTCCCAGGCACCAAAAAGGCTCGATTTTTTAAAAGTGGAAGAAACACTATTTTTAGACATGGAATTTCATCCTGAAACTCACCCTGGTGTCCATTTATGCATTTGGTTAAAAAAAAAATTTGGCTTTAAAAAACATTTTGGTTCCTAGGCAGCATTTTCTTGACCACGGAGTCAGGTATTTTCTTCCCCAGGCACCAAAAAGGCTTGATTTTTAAAAAGTGGAAGCAACACCATTTTTAGACATGGAATTTTATCCCGAAACTCATTCTGGTGTCCGTTTTTGCATTTGGTTTCAAAAAAAAATTTGGCTTCAAAAAACATTTTGGGCATTTTGGCAAAAATGCCTGGGCAGCATTTTTCCTGTCCGCGGAGTCACGCGTTTTCTTCCCCAGGTACAAAAAGGCTTGATTTTTTAAAAATAGAAGGAACACCATTTTTAAACCTGGAATTGTATCCTGAAAGTCATTCTGGTGTCCGTTTTTGCATTTGGCTTAAAAAAAAAATATTTGGCTTCAAAAAAATTTCCTTTTCTGGGGAGCATTTTCCTGACAGCGGAGTCATGTGTTTTCTTCCCCAGGCACCAAAAGGCTTGATTTTTAAAAAGTGGAAGCAACACTATTTTTAGACATGGAATTTCATCCCGAAACTCATCCTGGTGTCCGTTTTTGCATTTGGTTTAGAAATATAAATTTGGTTTCAAAAAACATTTTGGTTCTTGGGCAG
Organism: Arizona elegans; assembly: GCA_022577455.1. Taxonomy (NCBI): domain Eukaryota; kingdom Metazoa; phylum Chordata; class Lepidosauria; order Squamata; family Colubridae; genus Arizona; species Arizona elegans. The sequence goes on along the minus strand of JAKOOJ010000005.1, from coordinate 90,023,383 downwards.
TTTTCTTTACCACGGAGTCAGGTATTTTCTTCCACAGGCACCAAAAAGGCTCAATTTTTAAAAATTGGAAGCAACACCATTTTTAGACATGGAATTTCGCCCGAAACTCATCCTGGTGTCCGTTTTCGCATTTGGTTTAAAAAAAAAAAAACAAATTTGGCATCAAAAAACATTTTGGTTCCTGGGCAGCATTTTCCTGACTGCAGAGTCACCTGTTTTCTTTCCCAGGCACCAAAAAGGCTCGATTTTTTAAAAGTGGAAGCAACACCATTTTTAGACATGGAATTTCATCCCGAAACTCATCCTGGTGTCCGTTTTTGCATTTGGTTTCAAAACAAAAATTTGGCTTCAAAAAACATTTTGGTTCCTGGGCAGAATTTTTCCTTACCGTGGAGTCACGCCTTTTGTTCCACAGGCACCAAAAAGCTCTATTTTTAAAAAGTGGAAGCAACACCATTTTTAAACGTGGAATTCCACCCTCCATCTTGTCCTGTTGTCCTTTTTTGTCTTTGCTTTAAAAAAAATTGGCTTGAAAAAACATTTTGTTTCCTCGGCAGCATTTTCCTGACCGTGGAGTCACGTGTTTTCTTCCCCAGGCACCAAAAAGGCTTGATTTTTAAAAAGTGGAAGGCAGAAGTGGCAATGACAAATCGTTGTGCCGGTGTGACGAAATCTACATTGTTACATTGCACAAGGAGGAGCTTAGCTCGAAGAAGGTGTGGTTGTCTGTTCTGACCCAGCCTTAGCAGCAGCAAGAAACAGACTCCTTGTCACGAAAATCCCCTCTTTATTTATCTCTTGTGAATTAATTGCATTCACCCACCAAAATGTCCAGGGAAGAGTCCTTGAAAGAGTTAACTGCAGTTACATACCTTATCAGTTCCTTGCGATAATTGCAAGGCCATGAGCTCCCAGTCAAAAGGCTGCCAATTAAGTTCTGGCAAGTTGTCTTTGTGGCACAAACACCATGAGCAAAATTTTCAGAAATACAAACTGTTGTCTCCTACGACAACCATTCCCCTTTCTTTCTATTTATTCCCCAGCCAGGGAGGAGCTGTTTAGCATCCATGTGTGCTTTGCTTCCCGAGTTGACTCCTTGTCCTCAGTTGTTCTCCTCTCCTAACAGCTCTGCACATATGCACATCTGGAACAGGCCCCAGCTATTCTTCCTCCCCACTTATCTTAGCCTCCAAAGCCAGCTGCGTCTCCAGTAGCTGGGAAATGTCAGATGGCCCTAGCTCAGGGGTGAAATGCTCCTGGTTTGCACCAGATCGGGTGATCCGGTAATGATGGCTGAGCAAAGCTCTGCCACCTGCCTGGGTGTCATTCCTTAATGAGTTCACTACCTTCTGCACATACGCAGAAGGTTTTGTGCATGTGTAGAAGGTTTGTGTGGCTTCCAAACCAGTAAGGAAGGTAAATAGATTTCAGCCCTGCCCTGGCTCTATCTTTGTGTCCTACACAGAGCATTCATCAGAGCCTTCCCCAAACTCCAGAACTGGCCCAACTTCCTCCCCAACCTCCTTATAATCCAAGTCTGCCACCAGTTCCCCTGGCAGCTGGTGGGCCACAACAGTTGTCCATTTTGTGCCACTGCTCAGAAGATGTTCTCAAAAATTGAAGTATGCTTTAGAAAAAAAATCTTCCACGGCTGTAGATTGTACAGAGGCTACAATCCCTTAAAAGTGTATTTCGAAAACATTTCTAATATATAATCTCTCTGAAAGAAGCTTCATAAAATACTGGGAATATAAAAAGTCTACAAAAACAACCCAACCCCACTTTCATAAATATCCTTTGTAAGCAAAAATCTTACAAAGAGATGAGAATATTTCTGACTCTTCTGGTTTGAACAGTTTGTCCTGATAATCCTACTTCCTTGGAATCAGGCAATGGGCTTCTATGAACTCTGGATGATGTTTTTGTTGTCTTAGGTAATAATTAAGGCCAGGTTACGCATTCAGTTGTGTAGATTTGGCCTCAAATGAATGCCATGGATTTGTGGGGAAATAGGGATATGCCTAGGAAATAAGGGCGGCGTGGTGGCGCAGTGGTTAGAGTGCAGTATTGCAGGCTGACTTTGCCCACTGTCAGCAGTTTGATCCTGACCGGCTCAAGGCGGATTCCGCTGTCCAGATTGTGGAGGGCAATAGGCTGATTCTGTAAACTGCTTAAAGAGGGCTGTAAAGCACTATAAAGCGGTATAAAAAATCTAAGTTGTACTGCTGTTAAATTTGGCTTTTTTTTTTTTTTTTAAAGAGGACTTTAAAAAGTTAGTGGGAAGCTCATTTTGGAGATGATGGTTCTTTCTCTCTAAGAGGAGTGAGACATCAATGAAAATGTCTGTTTTGTTTTGTTTTTAACATTTGTTCATAGTTGAACGTAATCCCGGTTTTGCTCTTGGGGATATGTTCAACGTATCTTTTTCCGGAGAAAATGTTTTTTTTTTTTTTTCAATCTCCCATTTCAAGAGAGATTATAGAGCTCAGCTCAACCCTTTGAGATGATGAGCAGAAGTAACTATGCCAAAATGAGTGTTTGTGTGTTTTAATGTGCATGTGTGTATTTTAATGAAAACTGCGAGGAACCGTTTTAATTAGCCCGGCTCTGCTTCCAAAGGCAACCTGGTTCCAACACGAAATAACATAGCGCCTTTGAGAAGGACAAAGTGGTTGCATTTTTAATCAATGAGTTGTTTAATTGAAACCTTTTCTGCGCCTGAGAAGCAAGATCAACAGATAAAATAGCTCACTTTGAAGTCATGTTTCTTGGCTGAAGTGTCCTAGCAATGGTGTGTTTTGTGAATTATGAAAGAGGTTTTTTTTGAGAAACCTGAAATATAATCTGTATTTCTTTAAAGGGCTAGTGATTTATTTCGCAATTAACGTTGAACATGTTATGTTCACACCATTGCAGTAGGCCAAAGATTCTGTTCAGAGAGCATATGGTTTCTATCTCTCACCACATCATCACATGTGACTGGCGAACCCCAGTTTGGGGACTGGTCTTGTCAAGCTAGGATCAGTTGCCAATCATCCGTCAAATGTTGCTGAGGTGAACCCATTCTGTTATTTGCCTGCATTGTTTTGCAAAAAGAGAGAATTGGACAGAATTAAAAATTTTAAAAAGGGGAGGGGGGGAAAGAAATGGAAATTTGACATGAGGTTTCTTCTCCAAATTCCAGAATCGTGCATGCAGATTGTGCATTGTGTGTGAAATATTGCTTCTGACATATTGACCGCTGGCTGAATCCATCCCCAGATGCTAAATATTAATAGATCATTATTAAATTATCTTGGAGTCTTAGTGGACAACCAGCAGTGTGCAGTGGCAGCCAAAAAAGCCAATGCAATCCTAAATTGCAAGAACAGAGGGATACAATCAAGATCAAGTGAGGTACTAATACCACTCTATAAAGCCTTAGTAAGACCACACCTAGAATACTGCATCCAGTTTTGGTCACCACACTATAAAAAAGATGTTGAGACTCTAGAAAAAGTGTAGAGAAGAGCAACCAGGATGATTAGGGGACTGGAGATTAAAACATATGAAGAACGGTTACTAGAATGGCTAGTCTAGTGAAAAGAAGGACCAGGGGAGACATGAGACCAGTCTTCCAATATTTGAGGGGCTGCCACAGAGAGGAGGAGATCAAGCTATTTTCCAAATCACCTTGAAGGCCACACAAGGAATAATGGATGGAAACCGATCAAGGAGAGATTCAACCTAGAAATAAGGAGGAACTTTCTGACAGTGAGAACAGTCAACCAACGGAACAGAAATTGCCTTCAGAAGTTGTGGGTGATCCATCACTGGAGGTTTTCAAAAAAATAGACTGGGCATCCCTTTGACTAGCATGATATGAGGTCTCCTGCTGAAGTGGTGTTGGGTTTCCTATCTAAGCAGGGAGTTGGACTAGAAGACCTCCAACTAATTCTATTCTATTCTATTCTATTCTATTCTATTCTATTCTATTCTATTCTATTCTATTCTATTCTATTCTATTCTATTCTATTCTATTCTATTCTATTCTATTCTATTCTATTCTATCGCTTAACACTTGACTTGCAATGAGAAATTATTCTAATGCAATTCAACCAGGGTTGAAGTGTTGAAGCAGGGGTGTCAAACTTGATTTCATTGAGGGCCACATCAGGGCTGTGTTTGACCTTGAGGGGGTCAGGGGATCGTGGCCAGCTCAATGTCACTCATGTTGGGTGTGCCTGTGTCGGCCTGAGTGCTCTGCCATCAAAAACAGGCTCCTGAGCTCCATTTTTGGCTGTGATGACCTCCTGCAACCCTCTGCCAACAAAAACAGAGCTTGGGAGGGCCACTTTTCGGTGGCAGAGGCACCGTCGGCAGTCGTGGTTTGCTACCGGTTCGCCCCTGATCGGGCGAACTGGTAGCGGCGGTGTTACAAGGCTCCGCCCACCCACCTAGATACTTCTGTGCATGCGCAGAAGTGTTGCGCAGGTGTGTGGGAGCATACACACGCACATGAGCGAACCGGTAGCAAATTAAATTGAAACCCACTACTGACTGTGAGCCAATCCTTTGCTGTTTACGGGGCGGCCCTGCGGGCCAGATCTAAGCACCTCTGTGTTTGACACCTCTATGTTGGAGTATTCCTTATTAAAGAGAACAACAGCTGCAATTTATCTGGGATGTGGGCTGACATTTCTCCCTTTTTGGCAGTCTGAGCTAAGGAGAGAGAGACAGAGAGAGAGAGAGAGGGAGGGAGGGAGGGAGGGAAGGAGGGAGGGAGGGAGGGAGAGAGAGAGAGAGAGAGAGAGAGAGAGAGAGAGAGAGAGAGAGAGAGAGAGAGAGAGAGAGAGAGAGAGAGAGAGAGAGAGAGAGAGAGAGAGAGAAAATGAGACTGGAAGTAATTGCCCTAAGAGTTGCATATATCAACTCGCATCAACCCAAACAAGATTTTTTTATAATAAACAAAACCATTGATTGTAACGAAGTACAATGTCATTTCGCGGGGGTAGGTTTTGCAAATTTCACTGAGAGCCCTTTGTCTTTCTTTGCACGCGGGCCCATGTCAAGGCAAGAGAAATTGTGCACCTGTTTGGCACGATTTTTTTTCCTTCTCTTCAGCCGCTAAAGTACAACATGTCCTTGTTTCAGTCACACTTGTGCAGAGCAGATGAAATATCTCCCTAAAGTTGTGACTCGAGAGATTTGACTCCAAAACAAGACTGCTGTCCTAAAATAATATCCATTCATCCTTTATTTTGCAAGGATTTGAAAGGTTTTTTTTTAAAAAAATTACACTTATAATCCAATTGCTTCAGGCAAGTTTTAAAGGAAAGAATAAGAACAGCAAAATACAGGATTATGATTATGATTATTATCTATATTCATTAAACATGAAACTCAGTCAACTGAACATTAAAAAATGCATCACAAATACCATTGACTGGTGCTAATGGTTGATACAGGTTGCTGCCAGCGTCCTAGGTATCAACCAAGTATCTGTATTCGAAACTCCCACAAGATCTTCACCACCTCCACTTTATGTTCCCATGACATTTTGGATACAGGAAAGTCATATTTTTTACATAATGACCAGTGGATTAATTTAGCAACTCGGTCATGTCTCGGTCATGTCCAGCTTTGTAATCAGTTTGTGCAAAGTAGCACAGTTTTTTGCAGTTCCACTGGTGTTATTGTAGGAAGTTGCAATTTGCTGATATATGTTATAAAATTCTTGGACATAGTACCAAGTGCCCCAATGACAATGGGTATCACTGTTACATTATTATCTTTATTCATTAAATATGAAACTCAGTCAACTGAACATTCAAAAATGCATCACAAATACCGTTGACTGGTGGTAATGGTTGATACGGGTTGCTGCCAGCGTCCTAGGTACAGTATCAACCAAATATCTTCTTAACAGTTATGATGTTCAAAGTAGCGCAGTTTTTTGCAGTTCCACTGGTGTTATTGCAGGAAGCTGCAATTTCTTAATGTATCTTATAAAATTCTTGGACATGGTACCAAGTGCCCCGATGACAATGGGTATCACTGTGACATGTTTCGTCCATAGCCGTATAGTTTCAATGGCCAGGTCGCGATCATTCATGATTTTTTTCTAGTTCTTTTTCTTTGACTTTGGCATTTCCTGGTACCGCGATGTCAATAAATTGTACATCATCCTCATCATCACCACCACCACCATCATCATTATTGTATTTTATGAGTCTGAATCTATTGAAATATATGGAACATTGAAATGTATTGACATTAATTGTTTCATCAAATAGCAGCTTGCCCAAAATATTTTGGAAAATAGTTGCGCAATGCAGGTAGTCCTTAACTTATAACAGTTCATTTAGTGACCGTTCGAAGTTACAATGACATTGAAAAAAAGTGAATTGGGACCGTTTTTGACACTTAAGTCCGTTTTTCACAGTTACAACGATGTGGCAGCATCCCCACGGTCACATGATCAAAATTCACACGCTTGGCAGCTGGTTCATATTTATGACATACAGTATTTATTTAATATGTTTTTAAATTGTTTTTAAATTTTATGGATATGTGTGTTTTTATTGTGGCACCGCCCTGAGTCCCTCGGGAGAAGGGCGGTATAAAAATTTAAATAATAAATAAGTAAATAAATAAATGATGGTTGCAGTGTCTCCAGGCTCATGTGACCCCCCCTTTTGCGACCTTCTGACCATGGGGAAGCCGGATTCGCTTAACAACCCTGTGTTACTAACTTAATAACTACGGCAAGGAAGGTGGTAAAATGAGGCAAAAATCACTTCACAAATGTCTGTCTTAACAACAGATATTTGGGGTTTCCCAACTGTGGTTGTAAATTGAGGATTACCTGTAATATACATTTCAGGAAATGATTCACAGCTGTCAACTTCAATTGTAACATTCCTGCACTTTTTAGGGTTAGGTGAAGGCTGAAAGCTTTGAGAGAATCCCAGGGCTGGAAAGGATCTTGGAGGCCTTCTTCTACTCTAACCCTTATACTCGAGATGGCGAACCTGTGGCACATGTGCCAGAGGTGGCACACAGAGGCCTCTCTGTGGGCACACGCACCATCGACAGCTGCTCTTCTGGTTCCAGAAGAGCTCCAGCCAGCTGGTTTTTGAGGGTTCTGGAGCTCCAGAAAGTGGTCTGAAAATGGCCAAGAATGCTCAAAAAACAGGCTATTTTCAGGCTGTTTTCTGGGCTGTTTTCTGGCCTTTTTTCAGTCCATTTTTGGGGTGTTTTCAGGCCATTTTTGGGCCATTTTTTCAAGCCATTTTTGGGGTGTTTTCAGGCCATTTTGGGGTGTTTTCAGGCCATTTTTGGGGTCATTTTGGGGTTGTTTTTTGGGACATTTTCCGGGCCCGTAAACGGCCTGGGAAATGACCTGAAAATGGCCCAAAAATGGCTTGAAAACAGCCCTCAAAATGGCCCAAAACAGCCAAAAAACAGGCATGTGTGTGCCGGCCAGCTGGTCTTTGGTTTTCAGCGCTCCACCGGTTCTGTGGGTATGGCTTGGTGGGCGTGGCATGGCTTGGTGGGCGTGGCTTGGTGGGCATGGCAGGGGAAGAATACTGTAAAATCTCCATTCCCTCCCCAATCAGCTGGGACTTGGGAGGCAGAGAATAGATGGGGGCGGGGCCAATCAGAATTTTTACTACCAGGTCTCTGAATTACTCAAAATTTCCACTACCGGTTCTCCAGAACTGGTCAGAACCTGCTGAAACCCACCTCTGATGTGCGCACCTTCCGGTTTGGGCACTCAGTGCCGAAAAGTTTCATCATCACTGCCTTATACCATCCCAGACAAATGGTTGTCCAATCTTTTCTTGAAAACCTCCAGGGTTGGAGCACCCACAACTTCTGGAGTCAAGTTGTTCCACTGGTTAATTGTTCTCACTGTCTGGAAATTTCTCCTTAGTTTTAAGGTGCTTCTCTCCTTGATTAGTTTCCATCCGTCACTTCTTGTCCTGCCTTCAGGTGCTTTGGAGAATAGCTTGACTCCCTCCCCCCTCTTCTTTGTGGCAGCCCCTCAGATATTGAAACACTGCTATTATGTCACTCCTAGTCACTTTTTACTCCTGAAGGTTGTTCCTATGCAATTGTCTTATGAACCAATAAAGGAGAATATTTGCAGCTCAGGGTTGAATTGAAAGGTCCTTGGTACTCTCTGAGCTTGTTTTTTTTTCTTGCAGGTGTTTCATTTTCCCAAACTAGATAACATCATCAGTGCTAGTAAGGGGTGGGATTGTGTGGAGCACCCACAACCTCTGAAGGCGAGTCAGTCCAACGGTTAATTGTTTTCACTGTCAGAAAATTTCTCCTTAGTTTTAGGTTGGATCTAATTTCCCACCCATTGTTTCTTGTCCTGCCCTCAGGTGCTTTGGAGAATAGTTCAATCTCCTCTTCTTTGTAACAACCCCTCAAATATTGGAAGACTGCTATCATGTCACCCCTGGTCCTTCTGTGTTAGACTAGACTAGGGGACTGCAACCTTAAACACTCAAAGAGCCATTTGGACCCGTTTCCCACTAAAAAGAAAACACCAGGAGCCACAAAACCCTTCCTGTGTCTGACTATTATTACTTGAGAGGCCACAAAACTAGCATATGTAGTTGAATTAAATGTTCTGTTTTCTTCTGAAACTTTTCTTTTCTTGGATTTATCCATGGTTGGCCTACTGGGGGTTGAAAAGTTCAATAAATCACATGCCGGCAGGTGTCGCACATTGGCGGTTGTGGCGCATGTTTTGAGTGACAGGGATTTGCAGCAGAAGGGTGAAAGAGCCACATGCAGCTCCAGATCTGCAGGTTGCTGACCCCTGGACTAGACATACCCAGTTCCTTCAACCATTCATCCTACGCTTTGACCTCCAGGCCTCTTATCTTCTTTGCTGCTCTTTCTTCTCTTTCTAAGGTCTCAGCATTTTGTTTTCTATTGTGGTGACTGAAACTGGACAGATGGAGAGAAGAACAAAATATTTGGTCAAAAATAAAATGTTCCCAGGTTCAGAAACCGAACAGTACATTTAGTGCTTCAAAAGTGAAGGAGGTAGAGTTGTTACCAAATTCATCAGGGACGTCTGGACATGCCCCAGGGTCTATTTATTTACTGCAAATAATATAATAGAGGGAAATAGAAGATCGAAACCTTGCTGCCATGGGACAGAATGACCTTTCTTTGATAATTGACTTACATTTAAAGAAAAACAAATATGACTTAATAGTGGTGGTTGCATAATTAAAATTCCCAGGAAAACAAGGGTGTCTCTCATGCTTACATTTCAGTTGATGTATTGGGAGTTTTATTTTGGAAATGGAGATGGCCTATTTTTTTCCCCTGGGGTACTGATCTTGCACTGGCCAAGATTACAGAAAGTAGAGACGCGAGAGCTAGGTATGTCTAGCCCTGTGATGGTGAACCTATGGCACGCATGCCAGAGGTGGCATGCAGAGTCCTCTCTGTGGGCATGCGTGCCATCGCCAGCTGCTCTTCTGGTTTCTGGTGCCAGCTGGTCTTTGCGGGCACCAGAGCACTGGAAAACAGGCTGAAAACAGCCAAAAACCAGACCATTTTCTGGGGCGTTTTAGGCCTGAAAAACGGCCTGAAAATGCCCCCCCAAATGGCTGTTTTCTGGGCTGTTTTTAGGCTGTTTTCAAGCAGTTCTTGGGCTGTTTTCTGGGCCAGAAATGGCCTTGAAAATGACCAAAAACAGCCAAAAAAGAGGCATGCTTGTGCCAGCCAGCTGGTTTTCAGGTTTCCGGTGCCAGCACATGCATGGCACATGCACACGTATTCCGGTTTGGGCACTCAGTGCTGAAAAGGTTCACCATCGCTGGTCTAGCCTATCAAAGAGAAGGATTAGGGGAGACATGACAACTGTCTCCCAATCGTTGAGGGACAGTGACAGAGAAGAGGGGATTGATGTGTTCTCTAAAGCGCAAGAGGGGAAGGACAAGAAGTAATCAATGGAAGATTAACAGAGATCAAATCTAGAACTAAGGAGAAATTTCCCGACAGTGAAAAGAATTAATCAATGGAACAGGTTGACTCCTGGAGTTGTGGGTGCTCCATCACTGGAGGATGTCAAAAATAGACTGGACATCCATCTGACTGGGATGTTATAAGGTCTCCTACCTTGAGCTCCCTTCCAGATCCTTTCCAGCCCTATGGTTCTAGGTTTCTGATTCATTTCACAATCTCCTGAATCTCATAAACTGTTTGCAAATGATCCTTTGAAACCTATCCTGGCAATCAACTGGGCAGAGAAGAAAAAACCAAGTCAGAATGGGAAATTGTGTATTGAAAGAACAAGAGTGGGGGAAAAATGTGTGTGAGAGAGGGAATGGTCAGGATCACTTTTGCACCTTTTGGCTACACAACTCCAGCTGGTATTTGGCTCCCAATTGCTCTAAGAGGAAAGAACTCTATTTAAAGAATGGTTGCCCATCCTTTGGCCAGGAGACCAAAAGGGTTTAGAGTTACAATATGTGCATGGATATGTGCAGTGGTGGGATTCAATTTTTTTAACTGCCGGTTCTGTGGGTGTAGCTTGGTGGGCGTGGCTTGGTGGGCATAGCTTGGTGGGCATATGACTGGGTGGGGCAGAGTGGGTGGGGTGGGGTGGAGTGGGCAAGGCCAGCCAGAATTTTTACTACCAGTTTGCCAGAACCGGCTGAATCCCACCACTGGACGTGTTCACGTGTTTTAATCATCTTTGGCCCAGAAAAAAGATGGTTCACAGCATTCTTTTTCTGTATTGTCCCCAATTGTGAGATGGGCAAGTGTGCTGTTGAAAATATTCTTCACGCATGCTTATCTAGCTGGGGGAAGGCAGAGCAATTGCCAAACAAGACATTTCCTTGAAGTGGATTGCCGACTTTATTTTATTTATTTTTATTTTATTTTGAATTTGTATACCGCCCTTCTCCCTGAGGACTCAGGGCGGTGAACAGCCAAGTAAAAACATCAAGTACAAATATTAAAATACAGTTAAAAATATACATATATAAATTTGGCCCCGTTAATTAAAAACAATAAACAAAACACTTAAAAACACTTTAAAAAATTAGGCCAGCCCGGCTTGCTGGAAAAGGAAGGTTTTAAGGGCACGGCGGAAGGCACTGAGGTCTTGGATTCTCCTTATCTCTGGAGGCAGTTGGTTCCAGAGGGTAGGTGCCCCCACAGAGAAGGCCCTCCCCCTGGGGGTCACCAGCCTACACTGTTTGGCTGATGGCACCCCGAGGAGGCCCTCTCTGTGGGAGCGCACTGGTCGATGGGAGGTCGTCGGTGGCAGCAGGTGGTCTCGAAGATAGCTAGGCCCTATGCAATGGAGCGCTTTAAAGGTGATAACCAACACCTTGAAGCGCACCCGGAAGACCACTGGGAGCCAGTGCAGCTCGCGCAGGAGCGGTGTTACATGGGAGCGCCAAGCTGCTCCCATCACTACCCGCGCTGCTGCATTCTGGACCAGTTGGAGCCTCGGGTGCTCTTCAAGGGGAGCCCCATGTAGAGAGCATTGCAGTAGTCAAGGCGAGAGGTGACGAGGGCATGAGTGACTGTTCACAGGGAATCCCGATCAAGAAAGGGCCGCAACTGGCAAATCAGGCGAACCTGACAAAAGGTCCCCCTGGTTACAGCCGTCAGATATTCCTCCAAGGACAGCTGCGTATCCAGGAGGACTCCCAGATTGTGAGCCCTCTCAGTGGGGGCCAACGACTCGCCCCCAATAGTCAGTGATGGAGTCAACTGACTATATCGGGATGCTGGGAGCCACAGCCACTCAGTCTTGGAAGGGTTGAGCCTCAGCTTGTTCTTCCCCATCCAGATCCGCACAGCCTCCAGGCACTGGGACATCACTTCAAGGGCATCGTTGGGGTGGCCTGGGGTGGAGATGTACAGCTGGGTGTCATCAGCGTACTGGTGGTATCTCACCCCAAAGCCACGGATGATGCTGGTGTAAATAGTTCAGTACAAAACAGGATGATATAATAACTGTTAGAATTTCTGCGGAAAGATGTGTGAATAATTGTCTTCGGTCTTCAGCTCTCTTCCCTGGAAGCCTCCAAAATCAACTGCTAATAGCGAGCTGCTTTTGGTAATGTTTCAGTGGCTGAAATGTTTAAAACATATTGCTTGCAGGAAGAGTCAGTTTTTGAGACCTGTATCAACTCAGACGTTCCACCAGGTTTTCAAGGACTCAGGACTTCATCAGAAAGTCTGTGCAAAGCTGTAACACACATCCTGTATGCCAGTGTTTCTTAACCTTGGCAACTTTGAGAGGTGTGGATTTCAACTGCGGAAGCTGGGAAATTCTGGGAGTCGACGTCCACACCTCTGAAAATTGTCAAAGGCTGAGAAACACTGGTGTTTCCATGAGCTCTCTGAGGTGTCATGATGTTGTGGTCCACATGCTGCCTGTGCAGCTAGTAGCTGATTCAGACAACGAGGAGGCTGGTGTGGTACTGTGGCAGCAGCCTGTGCAGCTGGCACTTGAGTCGGACAATGAGAAGGCTGGAGAAGATATGGTGCCAGAGGCAGGGATTCAGCCAGGGCCTTCAGAACCTCCAGAAGCTCTCTTAAGTGAAGAGGACGAAGAGGAGGAGCCGCTTCTCGATGCACGGGCGCGCAAAGCTGCCAAAAGGCAGGAGGAGGTCTCCTCGAGAGTAAGGCTTGGGGCTAATTGGCCACTTCCTTAGCCTATTTAAGAAGGAATGCCAACTGAAGCAATTTGCAGGGAACAATTTAGTTCACATACCTTCGTGTCTTGCCTTGCTTATCTTATCAGCTTCCTGTAAATTGCTTCTGGGCATTCTGCCAACCATAGTAAGCTTTCAGTTATTATTCTTTGAATTCTTGGCAGCTGTTAATGCAATTATTAACAGCCGTTGTTGTAAAAGACTGATTTATTTAGTAAACCAAGGTTAGAATGGACTTTGTGTGTGCTGCGTTCTTTGGAGTCCATAGCTGGGGCAAAACACATGGCATCAAATACTGGAATGACTTTTCCTCCATTTTTTGAAACTGCATGGTTCCCTGAATATATTTATGTTAGGTATTTTCTCCATTTCTGAAAGGAGGAGACCATCAGAGGAAAAGAAAGAAAAAGAAAAAGCCAAAGCCATTTTACCCATTCTCACAAACTGATGTTAAGTGTTCATGGTGTTTCTTGAAATACAGCCTGCAGATGATCTTCTGGTCTGCTTTGAAATCAACCTCACCATCTCTTTTGAGAGGCAGGTAAACAGGTGTTGGAAGAAATAGCCATCTGGTTCAGTTCCAAGTGGGGAGAAAGACACTGGAAACACAGAGGTTGATTGGAAAGATGATTTAATAGAGCAGAACTAGTACTGGGTTCCTCTTACCTTCACTACCAGCATGAGCAGAGTGTCCATGATGATTTCCAGGCGGAGAGCCTCCCACTGCTGCCACTACTGGTTCACTCGAACCGGGACGAACTGGTAGAAACCCACCACTAAGCAGAACCATCAAGCACATGGTCCTGGTGCAGTTGACCACATGGAGTGGAGAGTGAAGGTTATTTATACCCTCTCTTGGGCCTTGCCCTTGAGCTTCCTGTTCCTGTCCAAGAAATGTATTCTATTGGTTGCTGTCAGACTCCCGTTGTCGAACCTGAAAATTGACATATGTGTAGCTATTTTAGTTAGCTCTATATTTTGGCTAGGTGACAGTCTTTCCCGTGGGAACAGAGGTTGTCCTTGCTGAGAGCTGGAGGTGGAGTTTGAAGACACCGGGCAATGTTGATTTTGCTTTTATTGGAGAATGTGACTTTTGTGGGGTGTTTCTAATTTACAATATTATGTGACGTAATTCCGGTTTGTCAGATCCGGAATTACGACAGACTTTGCCAATGACTTTGCCATTTGATGTCTACCTAAATAAAAGAAATTTGTTTTGGAAGATCGACTTTGCATATTTCTTTTTTGAATGGGTTTCATCACTTGGAAACCTGACACCCATGGGGCTCTGCAGGGGTCATAGCTGAGGTTGTCTGAGTTAAGTTTGGTTGAAACTTGGAGGGTGATGATGTAATGAAGACACTTGTGTTCTGTGGGTAATTCCTTAATGGCTTTGTCCTGGTTTGGATCTTCAGTGAAGGCTAATCCCATCACCCTGGAGCTGAGGTCTTTTGTTTTGTAGATAGGTTTGGCCCAGTCTTTCTTAATGGGCACCAAATATCTGCCGGGGGCAGGGAGCTGAAGCTTTGAGTTTCTGTCTTTAGAAACATGTTTCTCCTTTAGGGAAATATATTATCCCTTTTTAAAAATTCTATTCTTCTAGGAGGGGCGACTTCCCTCACAGGTAATAATAGGGCAGAAATTACAACAGCAGTAAAGCTGCAACATTGTCAGGTCCAGTTCCCTAAAACATAGTTTTTCAGATGAGATTCATTGGTTCTGCAAGAACATGATGGAGTTCCAGAAGAAATTATGGGCAAAAATAAAGACAAAACCATATACATTTGCCTAAATGATTTTACAGCAAGCCCCAGGTTGTTTTTTGTGTGTGTGCTGCAAATTTTGTGTCATTAGAGCTTTGTCTCTTGATCAGCAATTCCCAGATGTTTGTTTGTTTTTAAAGAAGAGGTCCTATAGCCATAAAAAAGTTTGATGATCCCCATCTTAGATGATGCCTAGAAACCTCACTTAACAGATAACGGAATAACAGAGTTGGAAGGACCTTGGAGGTCTTCTACTCCAACCCCCTGCTCAAGCAGGAGACCCTATACTATTTCAGATAAATCTCTGTCCAGTCTCTTCTTAAAAATCTCCAGTGATGAAGCACCCACAACTTCTGGTGGCAAGCTGTTCCACTGGTTAATTGTTCTCACTATTTGGAAGTTTCTCCTTAATTCCAGGTTGCTTCTCTCCTTGATTAGTTTCCATCCATTGCTTCTTGTCCTGCCTTCAGGTGCTTTGAAGAGTAGGTTGACCCCCTCTTCTGCGTGGCAGCCCCTGAGATATTGAAACACTGCTATCAGGTCACTTTTTACTCATGAAGGTAGTTCCTATGCAACCCTCTTATGTACCAATAAAGGAGAATATTTTCAGCTCAGGGTTTAATTGAGAGGTCCTTGGTGCTTTCTGATCTTGGTGGTTTTCTTGCAGATGTTGCATTGCCTAACTAGGTAACATCATCAGTGCAAGTAAGGAGTGGGATTTGCTCTCTGGGAGAACCAATTGAGAGCTCTCAGGCACTCAGTGGACCAAGAGCAAGCCCCACTCCTTACCAGCACTGATGATATTACCTAGTTGGATAATGAAACGTCTCCAGGAAAACAACCATGCTCAGAGACCACCAAGGAACCTTCAATTCTCTTGTGTCCCTGGCAAGAGCAGAAAAGAATCTCAAAATTTTGCCCATCTATTTTCTGTTCTATTTGTCCCCATCCCTATGACTTGTCACTTATGAAGAAATCAGTTCCCAGATCTGGACTGTGAAAATCCGGATAACTTCAAATAGAGAAGCAACCTGGAATTAAGGAGAAACTTCCTAATCTAGAGGACAATTAACCAATGGAATAGCTTGCCTTCAGAAAAACTGGGTGCTCCATCACTGGATGTTTTTAAGAAGAGTCTCTAAGCAGTCACTTACCTGAAATAGTATAGGCTCTCCTGCTTGAGCAGGGGGCTGGAGTAGATGACCTCCAAGGTCCCTTCCAGCTCATTCATTCTAAAAGTTATCTGGGGCCAGCAACTGTCTTGAAGTTAAACCTCCCCAACTATGGCAACAACAGAGAATATACAGAGATTTCTATAAATTTGCATCATTTGGATCATTTGGATGTTAAAGGAACTCATCTCATTCCGAACCAAGAATGACACATTTATCCAGGACACTCCCCCCTGGGTTATCCTAACTGTAGGATAACAACTGGGGGTAAGAATGAATGATCAAAATAAATGTATGGATCAGTGGTGGGTTGCCCCTGGTTCGGACCGATTCTATAGAACCGGTAGTAAAACTGGCGGAAGGCTCCACCCACTGACCCCAACGTTATTAGGACGCTTCTGCGCATGCGGGCAGCCCTGCTGCGAACCGGTAGTAAAGGTAAGTAGAACCCATCCCTGGTATGGATATATAATGTCAATATATCCCTAGAGCAGGGGTGTCAAACTCAAGGCCCACAAGCCACATCCAGGCCATGATGTGGTTGGATCCGGCCCACAGGGCTGTCCTGGTCTACCCAGTGCAAAGAGGAAACATGCCAACAGTTTGGGGAGTAGCGTCAAGCTGCCCACACCGACCCAATTGGCCACACCCACCTAGTCAGCCATGCCTGGCCGGTCCCCCGAGGTCAACCACAGCCCTGATGCGGCCCTCAATGAAATTGAGGTTGACACCAGGGGTGGGTTCTACTTACCTTTACTACAGGTTCGCAATGGGGCCGCGCTTCTGCGTGCGCAGAAGCGTTTTGATGACATCAGAGTCAGTGGGCAGAGGCTCACACGGGTTTTACTACCGGTTCTATAGAACCGGTGCGAACTGGGGGCAACCCACCACTGGTTGACACCCCTGCCCAGGAGTTTAACTTTTGAACTTTGTTATGCCTTCACAGTACTGACCTCGCTGGATTTCCTCACGATGCGGTGTTCCCTGTGTGCAAGAGAAATTAAGTGCAAGAACTCGAAATATGAAGATAAATATATTCTTGTCAAGTAAGTTTTGTTTTGTTTTGTTTTTTTGGTTTCGGTGAGAAGGGTTGAGTCTTTTGTTCTCTTTATCTCCTTTCCCAAAGTGTCCAGACTGCCGGTCTCCAAACCCTGTTAAAGTTGACAGGAAATCTGTCGTGTTCAGATTTTTTTATTTCCATCCTCAACAGGGCTCCCCTCCTCCTCCAGAGAGGTCCAGAGATATGAGGCTGTGTTGTATCCTGGGTTATCCCCAGGAAACACAATTATTGTTATCCCTGGCAATGGTGGAAATAAATTACAATAATCTCATTCAGGGAGTACCAAGAACTGGGATGCAACACACATCCCTATGCTCATTTACAGTAGTGGCCAAAATTGTGGAAACCCATTGGGAAAAGTGTATTTTCTAAAACTAGCTAATAACACCACTTTTTTTTTTGGAGTAGTACCATAAAATTATATATCAGTGGAAAGATAATTTAATCAAGAATGTAATGCGATAATTTTTATGAAGGACTTGCTATTAGAATAGCAGTTACAGTATAAAGAAGAAAAGTGAAACACATAGAAAAAATGAGATGTACAAAAATTATCACCATAGAAAAAAAACGAGATAGACAAAAATTATCACCATGTCAGCGGGTGATAATTTAGTTGATAATTTAGATAATTTAGTGATAACTTAATTGGGTAACCTTTAGAATTACGGCCTTACAACGTCTTCCCATGGAGTGAACCAAGTCTTTCAGTTCTGCAGCTGTTATAATGTGAAACCAAGATTGAATGATGGCTTCTAGTAACTGGGTTTTATTGCTGGGTCACTTCTGACTAACAAGTTTCTTTAGTCGGCTCCATCGATTTTCCATCGATTCTCCATCGATTTTCCATCGATTCTCCATCGATTTTCAAGTTGGGTTAAGGTCTGGGCTATTCCCAGGCCATTCCAGCAGTGGAATAGGATTATCTTGAAACTCCCCAAAAAAAGTGGTGTTATTAGCCATCAAACCTCAAAAATACACTTTTCCCAAAACGTTTCCTCAATTTTGGCCACTTCTGTAGATTGCTTTTAAACCTGGCTTCATATGATTGTCACCTAGCTTTTTGTGATCAGCAAAGACATGATGCTTATAGCAGTTAGATTGAAAATGTTATGTGAACAATGATCTCTTCAGGATAGGCAATGAAGATTGGGACTGTTGGAAGAAATGTCCATCTGGGTTCAGTTCCAAGTGGGGATTCATGGAAGTTGCTTGGAAAGAAGGTTTATTGATGAACAGGATTGCATGGCTTGAGATGCTGGGCAAAAAAGGAAGAAATGCTGAGTGTCTCTGGGTTTTAAACCCTCTCTGGCTTTGAATTTGAGTTTGTGTTCTGATTGGTTGTCAGAGTCCCATGGCACCATGCAGGGGTAACTTTGTAGGTTGTCTTTTGAGTCCCAGCTTGGTTGACTCTTGCTGGGTGATGATGTAATGGAAGGGCTTTGGGCAATTCCTATTATGGCTCTGCCTGAAGGAGCTAGATCTTTGTTATGTAGAATAGATTGGTCCAGGCCTTAATGGCCCATTTTTATGGCTTAGGGCAGTGATGCAGTGGTGAAATGTAAAATTTGTTACTACCAGTTCTGTAGGCGTGGCTTGGTGGGGGGGGGAGGTAATATGACTGAGTGGGCGTGGCCAACTTTTTTTTTTTTACTTTTAAAACCATTTTTTCTACAACCACTTCAACTGAAGAGTTTGTAAAAAAAATGCTTTTAAAAGCCTCTGACAATCCCAGCTGACTTGCCTGATTGGCAGAGGCTTTCTTTTTTTTTTTAAAGCCTCTGAGATCCCAGCTGACTTGCCTGATCGGCAGAGGCTTTTTTTCCTTTTAAAAACATTTTTTCTATAACCTCTTCGGCCAAAGAGGTTGTAGAAAAAATGTTTTTAAAAGCCTCTGATGACCCCAGCTGAGCTGCGCGATCATCAGAGGCTTTTTTTTTTACTTTTAAAAGCATTTTTTTTGGCCAAAGCAGTTGTAGAAAAAATGCTTTTAAAAATAAAAAAAAAAAGCCTCTGATGATTGCATGGCTCAGCTGGGCAATGGGGGGCGGGGGAAGACAGGAATTTTTGCTACCAGTTCTCTGGACCACCCCGCCTCCATTGCTACCAGATCAGGTGATCCAGTCCGAACCGGGAGCATTTCACCCCTACAGTGATGGGTAATGTTTTCTGGAGCGAATGTCCAAAGTGTGCATGTGCCCAAACCCCCAAAATGCAATGCGCGCATGAGCCCCACGCATGCAACACACACCCCGTGTGTGCCCCCCTCCACACGCCATGCACCACGCACATGCACACCAGAGACTCAGAGACCACCTGGCTGGTGGGAGGCACATATACATGCATGCATGGTGGAGCTGAATTAGGATGACGGCTCGCGTTTTCACAGAGAGGGCTCTGTGTACCACCTATGGCACACATGCCATAGGTTTGCTATCACGAGCTTAGGGTATTTTTGAAGCTGGACTTCTCCAGTCTTAAGTCAACATCTTAACTGATTCCATTATTTCTTACTGTACTGTAGGTACCATTGCATTAACTCAACATATGCACACCATTTTTATTATTTTCTGTTTCAAATACTGACATGTGAGGGACAGCTCACCTGTAAGATGCGTTGAGGGCATTTGTTATCTGACAAGGCCCTCTGTAGCAGAAGCCTTGAGTTGTGAAATCCAGAATCACCTCTGCACTGGTGAAACATTTGTCTTCAGACCAGAGAAACTCCGGTCTGAGACAAATTAAGTGATGCTGTCTTCTCCATTGGCCAAGAAAGGATGTTCTTTCATGGGCAAGCCCAATGAAAAGGAAACAGATAAGTGTTGCATGTGTATTGTTGTGTATGCTTATTTTTGGAGACGGATGAAGAATTTCTAGTAGGAACTGTTGACCGATTGCTTTCTTGACCAAGTTGTTGCTTGCACTGCCTGAGTAAAAGCCTCTAACCTCAATGCCTGTGAGGGAGAGCCATGGATATTTTTTTGTTCTGAGATTCATTGATTTTCTTAGTTAGCTGTGATTAGAGTTAAGGGTTGTTGTCTGTGGACAATGACTGCCTGGATAGCTACTTCCGTTCTAAATGATGTTGCCTTCTTGAAAATGTGGAAGTGCAGCATTGATAGTCTGTCTGCTAAAATAAAGCCAGGTCCTGACACACACTTGAAAGTAAATCAGGAAGCCTGTAATTGTGGAGTCTGTCTGACAAGAACAAAGACTGCTTTGAAATATGCACGTGTAAAGCTTGTAACAATTCTGGGTAGTTAGAAAACTGATAAAAGTAACAAAGAGTTAGGCAACTTGCGGACCTCAGCTAAAAGTGAGGAATAGAGATGGCCTGCAGCAAATAAAAGGTGTGTTAGATCACTCCTGGGGCATTCATTAGCCAAGGCTTAGGAATAGGGACAGCTAGAGACCAATAGAATAAATTGTAGAATTATTACTAAAATGTTTATCCCACCTTCTCCTTTAGTGAAAATGTATAAAGCTTGCTTAATCCTTTGTTCTTGGCTCTCTTGGCATTTTGGCCAGGAGCCCTTTTCCTTGGGGTACCCTAATAAAAAGTAATTAAAATCTGCACCTTGTGTCTGGCGTCCTTCATTGGCCTCGGCACCAAGCTCAGACCTCAACTGGGGACAAGAGCATTTTGCAGGAAGGATAAAACCCCCAGGACCCCAATATCTGATCTCAGACGAAGCATCTCCTTGAATAACAGAGTGAGAAGGGCTGATGGCTGACCAGGTAGTCCTTGACTTACAACCGCTCGTTTAGTGACCGTTCAAAAGTTAGGAGGCCCTGAAAAAAGTGACTTCACACATAGGAGCATCCGTTACAGCATCCTCATGGTCACGTGATCAAAATTGGGACACTTGGCAACTGGCGTGTATTTACGTGGAGTAGCGTGATCCGTTTTTCAGGACTTTCTGACAAGCAAAATCGATGGGAAAACCGGATTCACTTAACAGCCATGTTACGGATTTAACTGGATTTTTTTTACTACCAGTTCTGTGGGCGTGGCTTGATGGGCATGGCTTGGTGGGCGTGGCAGAGGAAGGATACTGCAAAATCTCCATTGCCACCCCACTCTGGGGCCAGCCAGAGGTGGTATTTGCCGGTTCTCTGAACTACTCAAAATTTCCACTACCGGTTCTCCGAATTGCTCAAAATTTCTACTACCGATTCTCCAGAACCTGGCAGAATCTGCTGGATTTCACCCCTGGAATGGTTTCACTTCACAAGCCGTGGCAAGAAAAGTTATAAAATGGAGGCAAAACTCATAATAACTCATAATAACTTTGTGGTTTAGAGGACTACCTATGCTCCAGTCTCCAATTCCACATCTGGATTTCATGGTTTTTCCTTCTAGGATTCCCCAATTCCATTTTGGGTTCAGCACAACCTAGAAACCCATGCAAAGCTCCAAAGAAACAAAGCAGAGAAAACAGTGGTATTCCTTGTTTGTTTGCAGTATTTTAATACAGCATTAAAACTGTCATAACACTAAAGACAAGCTAATACTATCCAGCAATTAAGGCACATGTCGGAATGCCATTTTATGGACAATCCACAGCAGAATTTTGACAGTCTTTTCCGCAACCCTTTTTATAGTCAAGTTGTCACTTTGGTGGCTGAGCTAAGCCTGTCTTCTCTGAGGCCCATGTCCATAGAAAAGTTATTATTTTCTTCATTAAACAAAAAAAAAGCTGTACAAGTTAACGACCAGTTAAAGAAGAGAAAAATTATACAACTAAGAACTCAAATGAGTACAGCTAGAAATTTTTTTAAAGTAAGTAATTAAACTAATTGAAATTGGCAGAAATTAATATAACAACATTAGTTTCATATATTGTAGTTTGCTGCTCTAAATAACTTTTGTAAGAGATAGTAAGAGCTCAGTGCGGGCCCGAGCTCGTTTTAAACAGGGTTTAAAACAAACAAACAAACAAACAATCTTAATATAACGGAACTATGGGAAACCGTAAAGAATAAGATGCATATAATATACATGATTCTAACATGCATACTGTATCACGTTATGCATTCTAAATAAAAATAAACACAAAATGCTTATATCACCGCAACCCTTTCTCGGTTTGCAGCCAATGACTGAGTGCATTGCTTTAACGCCAGCCTTATTGCTTTCCAGACCTCAGTGAAATGTTTCTTCAACGGTTTTCAGCATCGTTGGGTAGGGCAAGGTGTACCCTGCTCACCTCTAAGATGCAGTGTAAAAAAAAAAAAAACTCACACACATCCAACCATACTATAGCATTTCAGAAACAGCAACTCTTTGGATCATTTCACACCTTACACCACAAGACACCTGGAGTTCTCCTCAAGAGAGAGCACATGCCACGAAGAATGATGCTTAACTGCCTAACAGACCAATCTGGTTCATGTATGTCCTTTTTACTTTCTAAAAATTGACCCTTCAGATATGGAAATTGTTGGAATTCATTGTTGGAATGTATGTCTATGCAACAACTACAGTAGTATTCAGCCAGTAGATGGCAGTGTTTACAAGTTTGGATCTATGCTATATAATCTATGCTCTAAGTAAGAGTTTCCTGTTTCCTGTTACAGTTGAACAGCTGAGCAGTAAAACACATGGTGACTGTGCTTTACTGCTTTGTGGTGTTATATATAAACAGAATTTCTAACAGAAATGAATATTGTTGTTTTTTTAAAACATAAAGTTCCTAGGTGTGCGTTTAAGTGGAATGTGTGAAAAATATCCATAGAGCATTTACTCTTCAGTTCTTATCTTTGCACTAGAGTTTCTGCTGACAATGGGCAGATGTGGCAGTCATTAGGCCCAGTCCAAATGCTTGTCTTAGGTTTAGATTGTTAGTGTGTTTCACTCAAGGCCATTAAGTAGAAAAAGTTAACTCCAACAACCTGATTCTTACAAAATCAGTCCTAGCTTTTCTAAAAAGGCAATAATACTTTCCATAATACACATATAAATAAATCGAATAAGCATATTAATATAAGTTCTAAACACCCAAATAATACACTGGTTACTTAATACTGATATTTTCATCCAAATATAAGCAATAAGAAGAACAATATGGCTTAAAAGAATTGCAAGGCTTCATTTTCTTGTCAGAATTATGTATCAACTTTCATATAATATTCTATGTAGACAATATTTCCTTCTTAATGTAGCTCGGTTGCATATTTTATACAGACAAAGGCACGGTAAAAAAAAAAGAAAAGAAAAAAAATTCCTTCCATAAATATTTTCTTGAGGATACACCCTTAATTTTGTATAATACTTAAGAAAACTCTTAGCTCTGTTAGTATCATAGTATAGAAAACTAAGACGCTTTCTGAAAGCTTCAGAGTTGTAAAAACACTTTTTAAAAAAGCCTCAAGCAAAACTAACAATAGTAATTTTAAAAGACCCTCAAATATATACAGAAAGGTTACTGCAAAGTTTTCCAATAACAATTCAGTATTACAAAGAAATATTTGTAACCATTCAAAAATTTTAAACATCTAAAAAGTTCTCCAAAATACACACACAGTATTAAAAAAAAAAATGGAGAGGAACACTATGTCAAGTATAACTCAAGATAAATACACTTCGGCAAGTAAAACTGTAAAATATTTCATAATAAGGGAGAGTAAACATTATTATCCATGGACTACATTTATGAACTGCACACGATTGTCCCTTTTGACAATTATCCTAAAAAAAAACACAAGCCTTCATTTTGTTCAGTTAACCACATCGGTCAGGCTCAATCAGTGCTACAATCACACAGAAATATTTCTAGAGGCAGTGGTTTTTTTTCGCAGACATGAAAGGAAAGAGCACTGAAATTTTGGCTAGATATAAAATCATGTCTTATAAACAGCGGCCCCCCAACCCTTTCGGGCACTAGGGGACCGGTTCCATGGACAGAGGTTTTCCCATGGACTGGAGGGGGTGTGCCTGCATCCCGCGGATGGGGCTTTGCTTGCTTGTGTGGCCCAATTTCTGGCATGCTGCAGCCCAGTCCCAGTTCATGGCCCTGGAAGCCAGAGGTAACCTTGTCTTACAAGATGATGTGGCATATTCTTAGAAGGCCGAATTAGAATCTACTCGCTGTTGAATTGCAGTGTCACAAGATTGATAGAGGAATTCAATATAAGGCACGTAGGATGTCACTTGCCCCACTGCAGGGGATCCCCTCTGCTCTTTCAGGTGGGTCATTTGCAACCCTGAATGAAAAACTTCACAATCTGGTTTAAAACCAACCCTTTTATGGTCTCGACAGATACTCAAAATCATACCGTACACAACTGGTTTGTTCCATCAACAGCGCTGCTATTAATTCTTGCTATCAATGAACTTGATAAGAGTTCTTTTCTCAGCTGTCTTTAAAGTCAGGGTGTTTCCTAGAGTCTCTCACACACAAAACATACATTCTGAGTTCTGCCTGCCACTGACCTTAATCGAATTGCAGAATCCTATCCAGAAGAGCTCTTTTAATATAACCAGAGATAGTATGCAGCCGGTTCAGACCGGTTTGGGCAAACCGGTAGCTCCAATGATCAGCTGGCCCCGCCCATCCGCCCCCAACCTATCCTGTCCTTTATTTCCTGCTTTTGAGCTCATCTCAATTGCACAGCACAGCTGATTTCCCCCCCTTGCTGTTCTACTTACTGTTACTGACTTGGAAGATAAGCAACTGAGCTTCTGAATGCTCCATTTTCAGCGCTGCACACAAGTGCCTTAGGCATGTGCACATGCTCACTGAACCGGTTGTTAAACCAGCAGTATCTCACCACTGAGCATAACATATTAAACCTACATGAAATGGCTTGGGCTGGACTTTCCATCGCAGAGATCATGCAATGATAGGATCTCCTGCTTGAGCAAGGGGCTGGACTAGAAGACCTCCACGGTCCATTCCAACTCTATTATTCTCTTAAGGAAATTAAGAACAATCGCCTGCTATTTAAAATGAATTGTGCTCAACTGGCCTTCATTTTTTAACATCAGTTGAAAAAAAATAATAATAATCTTATCTACATTTTGTTCTCCTAATATACTTTTGGGGAATTTTATGTAGGCAGGTATGACAACAACTAGGAAGATTTTGGTTAATATTTTATAAGTGCTCAAACAACAACAATAACACCAATAACAAAACCTGCAGCTGGTTTAATATAAGGCTATTTGTATTGTATTTCTCCTATTATTCAATTCTTACTCCTACTTTAAAAAGAAAAACGAACGAACTTTAACGCTAAAGTTCAAGTCTTCAAAAGCCGTCACTTGCATTCTTCCTGCTCTGGATAATAACACAATGCTAGAAAGTGTTTTCCTGAAAATAAGACCCTGTCTTAGATTTTTTTCTGAACCCCGAAATAAGTGCTTGGCCTTATTTTCAGGGAGGTCATATTATTTTGGGGCGTGTGGAGCAAGACGGGGCTCCTCTTGCCATCTTACCTAATTTCTAGCTCTGTCTCCCTAACCAGAAGAAATGGTGGGGACCGGCTGCGCATGCAGTTAAATATTTTGAGGGAGGGCTTATTTTTAGGGAGGACTTATTTTCAGGGGGTGGTTTATTTTAGCGCATGCGCTCAAAAGCGCGATTGGGCTTTTTATCAGGGGGTGTCTTATTTTCAGGGAAACAGCGTAATTATCCAGATTCTCTGGTTTATATCTTTTTCTTAACACATGTTATAATACCATTAATCTTGATTTTCTTTTTTTGGACTCAATTAATTGAGTCCTTAATCATGTAAACAATGCAGAGGAAAGCTTTCAGCTTGGTTAATTCAGAGGAGTTGCTATGTAAACAAAAACTGATCCAGAAATGGTCCTAATCATGGATTCATCTATGCTTATTCATTTTTATAATAAACCCACTGACAATAATGGGATTTAAAGGAGTTGTTTCCAAACAACCGTTGGATCCAATACAAATGATGACCCAACTGCTAATGAATTTTATCTAACTGTGTCAAGAAAATTTACTTGAAGCTAAAAAAATAAAAAATAAAATCGCTTTCTACCTATGGCTTAAAGCAGATTAATAAGGTTCATAATACCCCCATAAAGAGATGCACCTGGTTTCCATAGAGACCTAAACAGATTTAGCGACTTTTCTAAATTAGGAAGTTCACTCCATTACTGTACAACAAGATGCTGGAAATATTTATATTAAGATACAGGAATTCCCCACTGGTTTGAAGAAGGAAACATGGTTCACGAGAAATTGTAAGGTGTATGTGTTCCATGTACAGTCATGGCTAAAATTGTGGAAATCTTTTGGGAAAAGTGTATTTTTGAGGTTTGATGGCTAATAGCACCATTTTTTTTTTTTTTGGAGTTTCAAGATGATCCTATTCCACTGCTGGAATGGCCTGGGAATAGCCCAGATCTTAACTCAGTTGAAAATCTATGGAGCAGACTAAAGAAACTTGTTAGTCAGAAGTGACCCAGCAATAAAACCCAGTTAATAGAATAGAATCCTTCAATCTTGGTTTCACATTAGAATAGCAACAGAACTAAAAGACTTGGTTCACTCCATGGGAAGAGGTTGTAAGGCCATAATTCATGCTAAAGGTTACCCAACTATTAACTGACATGGTAATAATTTTTGTATATCTGGTTTATTCTGTGGTGATAATTTTTGTATATCTCATTTTTTCTACGGTGATAATTTTTGTATATCTCATTTTTTCTACGTGTTTCACTTTTCTTCTTTATACTGTAACTGCTATTCTAATAGCAAATCCTTCATAAAAGTTATTGCATTACATTCTTGATTAAATTATCTTTCCACTGATATATAATTTTATGATACTACTCCCCCCAAAAATGGTGTTATTAGCTAGGTTTCCACAATTTTGGCCACTACTGTAAATCTGGAAAATTTAATTTAATTTAATTTAATTAATATAAATTTATATTAAAAGAATTCTTGGTGTTGGCAACATTTGTCAAGATTTTTTTCTCCACCAAATGTGCTAGACAAACATCTCCAACAAGTCCAATCTATCAAGCCATTGGTGTAATGCTGGCTTGGAGGGTCTCATATCTCTGGAGAATATTTGGAAATAGCTGGAACAGGCTACATTTGAACACTGCTCCTTAAGTTCTATGGCAGAAAGGTATGGGTTGACTTGGAATTTATAGAAAGAGACTAAGAATAGGTAGAGAGGAGTAGCTAGATCTGTCAAATATCTCCCTGCTTTGTAGACCCTTACCCTGTAATTCTTACATTGCTGAACTCTTGTAGTTTGGCAAAATACGGCAGGTCATCCAGTTCTCTAAGGTCCTACCAGTATCTTGAAACTCTTCCAGATGCAAAGCACCTCTGTTTACTTGCCATCTGCAGTACAGAGCATGGTATTACTCTTCTTGATGATCTGGCAATGGTCTTGGTTGATTTTGAATAACGTAACTTCACTGTTCAATATTGCCCTGATCTGAATTCCTAATCCTAGGAATTCAGTCCTAGTTGTAGAAGAGCACACAGGAGTTAAGCGAGTCATTAGCCTAGAGCAGGGGTGTCAAACTCGATTTCATTGCAGGCCGCATCAGGGTTGTGTTTGACCTCGGGGGTGGGGGAGAGTGGGCAATGCTGGGGCGGGCGTGGTCAGCTCAACGTCACTCATGTCGGGGGCACCTGTGGTGGCCCCGAATGCTCTGTCAGAGAAAACGGGCTCCTGAGCCCCATTTTCAGTTGTGACGGCTTCCTGAAACCCTCTGCCAGCGAAAATGGAGCTTGGGTGGGCCACATGCAGCCCTCCTGAGCTCCATTTTCACTGGCAGAGGCACTGAGGGCCTGTCCTTTTTATTTCCCCTTGGGCCAGATCTAAGCACCCTGCAGGCCGGATCTGGCCCCTGGACCTTGTGTTTGACATCCCTCGCCTACAGTCTTTGTGTTTCCACAAACAGTCTAAATCCAATCCCATTGACCTTAACTACCGCCAATTTAGTGTTGACTAGATTCTTATCTGTAGACTGGAGCAATTAATCTTAACTTCAATTTAATGTATGGTTTTCATGCCTAACACTAGATTTCTATTGAAACAAACAGGGGATACCTAGAATACTTCAACTGCTGCTTTAACAGCATTTTAAATGAAGGTAATTTTTAAAAAAGAAGCTCAACTATTATTCAGGACAGAAATTTGGCAAGTAGGAAGAACCATGGTTGAGATGCTTCCAAGATAGGAATGGAAGAATGGCAACTGAGTTTTTAAAAACAGTAAAATTTGGGCAGGGAGTTGGATTAGATGATTTACAAAGTCCCTTCCAATTCTGTTATTCTGTTCTGTCCTGTTCTGTAAGTAAACCAAGGATCAGAATTAGATCTGATTTGATTTATCTTTACTAAGAATTAAAAACGGTTAAAAAGAATACTTTTTCCAGTTGTTCATTTAATAACTATCTTATTAAAAATTACCCTTAGTTTAACTTCCACAGGACTCTGGAAACCATTTTCAGAGATCAATTGCCACTCAGTACTGAGGAAGGTCAAAGTGGGACACCTCTCCTTCTGTCGAGCTACAGGGCACCTTATCATGAAAATGAAATTTTGGTCTATTGTATGGCATATTGCATTATGTGTCAGTAAGTAAGATCTATCCTCTTTTTCTGGTGTTCTAAACTCAGGGTCAATTGAAATTATAGACTCCCATCGAGAGGCGATCAAGAAAAGGTCTTAATCATCATAGTAGACCATCAGCTGAAGGTACCAATTGACCTCCACTGGATTTGATATGATCCCATGGGATTACCCATTTAGTTGATCTTGGCCAACGGAAGTGTGTAAACAGACTCCTACAATAAATTTCTGGGTGTTCTAAACTGAAGGCTAAATCTTGATCCTAGACACATTTTTATTAGACATTGTTCTAAAAGTCATGGCACCATGCAAGAATTGAAATAAATTGCAATCTGTAGATGAACGAAGAAGAGAGACAACCTATTCTCCCAAAACCTGAAGGCAAGACAGGAATTAATGAATGGAAATTTATCAGAGAGAGATCTAACCTAGAATTAAGGAGAAATTTCCTGACAGTGAGAACAATTAAATCAGTGGAACAGGATGCCTTCAGAAATTGTGGGAGGTCCATCACTGGAGAGAGATCAAGAGAGATTGAACAGCCATTTGTCCAGAATAGGGGGTTAGACTACAAGACCTCCAAGGTCCCTTCCAACTGTATTTTGCTCTGATGCAACATTGTACAGCTCCTTATTGGTTGTTGACTTCTCTTACCATGTTTTTAAAACCTCATGTGGCTCAATGGAGAGAGAGAGAGAGAGAAAGAGAGAGAGGGAGAGGGAGAGAGAGAGAGAAAGATTTCTCAGTCTTTCTTCTCTAAATGTATCAAACTTTCCTTCACCCTAGTTGGCCAAGGATTATATGGGCGTGCAGTCCAACCCATTGAGAGAACATTCATGTGAGAAAGAATAGCATGAAAGAAAGATGAAACTCTGGCTGGTCCCACCATTAATTGTTGATGGAGGAACAGGCCAAACTCCACCCAAAATTATGTGTTTGGGGGACAATGATGGTAGAGAAACAGGCACAAGTGGAGAGGGGCAACTGAATTTGGAAAGTCTTTGTCTGTTGAAGACAAAATGATGCACCTCTTGTTGGCTACCTATGTTGGTTATGCAGCCTGAGGAGAGGAAATTGAGCCACCGTTGGTAGCTGAAGAAAAAGGTGAGAATTACACGGGAAGTTAGGGCAAACAAAAAAACAGCCTTTAAAAATAAGTGCATTTATGCAAGCTTGTTCTCAAATAGGTCTCCTGGATTTTAACGGGACCTCCATTGACCTAAACGTGCATAAAATTGCTACACAAAAAAGACACATTCTTGTTCCACTCTACGTGTTCGACCATCATCACGCTTCCATGAAAACCACTCATCAGACAATTATTCACTTGTTCTTTTCAGCCCTCAGATTTAAAAAAAAAAATACCCTAAAGCTCACCAAAAGCCTCTCTTCAGTGGCCTTGCGAGACTCTTGGAAAGCAAGCAAGCGAGTAGAACTTCCACACCATGTCCACTGTCAAGAAAACTGAATATTTGCACCACATCCTTAATTCCTCCTAAAACCTTAGCTTTAAAGAATCCTAGTTGGCAGCATTAGCTAAAATAAGCATTTATCAATAGCGTTTAGACTTAGAGACTGCCCCCATAAAATGCATCTTGAGTCATGCTTGCCTGATCCCATCCCATCCCACCCCACCTCACCCCTTAATTCATCCAAGCATATGTTCCAGATCTCTCTAGACAAACAGCACTAGATCACTTAGGGTAGAATACTGGAATTGTGTAAACAATCAGTGGAAACCACCATAGCAGTGGAAATCCATCATGAGTATGGCGGGTATAGTCCAGTAAGAGCCAGTGGTCAGTTGGTCTCCACCCATATGAAAGCATGGCTTGTTTTGCGAGACCTTTAAGGAAGGAATACGCATCACACCACATAGACCTATAGATGCAAGTTGTATGTCCGTAGTACAGAGTCCGTACATACACAGGGAAAAGTGTTACATTCAGTTAAAGGAAAGGCATATGATTAGGTTAGGCAATATTGGTGACAGATGAAGGTTCTTGGACGACGGTGGTTCCTCCTCCTTCCCTTTTGGCTGTCGCCACAAGATCTGTGGAGGCAGACCCAAATCTCCATGGGTTTCTTTATTGCACACGGCGGCAGTAGTAGCCCAGGACTTTGCATTTCTCGCAGAGATGCTGCGGGTGTTCTTTGCTTTGATCCGACACGTCTAGCCCATCGGGTTTTTCCAACGGTCTCTGCATGGAGGAGGCAAGCACAGGGATTAAACCCAGTCCCCACGTTTTGCTGCTACACCTCTGAATCTGGACAGACACAAGGGTCTTTTTCAAGCAGCGGCTCAGGAAATGCCTACAGAACCTTCACAAGAAGGTTGCCCGTGGTCTAAAGCATTTGATTAATCGTCACTACATTTATCTGATTGGAGTTCATTCATTGGACTTACTATTCATAAGTCCTTTGAGGTCAACATCTTGAGCTCATTTGGAGGTTGTAGCAGGAGATCACTGCCATAGCTTAGTCTTAGACTAACTATATTGTCACTTTGAATGTACACTAATTGGCATACATTAAAATGAAAGTTTGTTGCCTACAGCTCTCATCAGGTCTCCACGAGAGATATTCACTACATAAACATGACAAAATAAGTAAATAAGTAAATAAATAAATAAGTAAATAAGTAAATAAATAAATAAATAAAAATGCATATACCCACATATATTGTCTGACACAGAGAAACAACACAGTCTAGTTCAAACGTATACATGTACATGGTGAGAAAAACGAATCTTGCGACTTTGCCAGATGGATGGCCTAGGGAACATCTGGTAGTCCTGCTAGAAATACTTCGAAACCTCCTCCCGAAGGGGAGCAACAGAAACAGACCATGAAGTGGGTGGATGGGGTCTCTAACAATGCTTTGAGTTCCAAGTATGCTGAATATCGGGAAGCGAGCTTCCTATAATCATCTCCGCTGTCCTCATCACTCTCTGTAGGGACTTTCTATCTGAGGCACTGCTGCCACCAAACCAAAGAGGGATGCAGTTTGTTAAAAGGCTCTTAATCATGCCTCTATAAAAAGTGGCCGGGACAAAAAGATGTGCTCTCCTCATCCAATGCAGGAAATGCAGGCACTGGTTTGCACGCTTCACTATGGATGACGTGTGAGGAGACCAAGTCAGATTGTTGGTCATCTGCCATCTCTTTGTGTGTGTGTGTGGCGGGGGGAGGGGGGTTTGCAATAGCTGATGCTCGGCCAAATAGATATCATGCTATTCCTTTTGCAACATTGAAGAAAACATAGAAAAGGAGTAAGTCAAAAGTAGGAAACAAATAAAATGTTGCCAGGACAAACAAAAACAGAAAGCCTAACTAAATGTTTATAACATTTATGTTTTATCTTTAGCCATGGTTGTCAGTTGTCATAAACCACACGCAGCCTTCAACTTACAACCATTTGTTTAGTGACCATTCGAAGTTACAATGGCACTGAAAAAAAGTGACTTATGACCATTTTTCACATTTATGACCATTGCAACGTTCCCAGGATCACAGGATCAAAATTCGGACGCTTGGCAACTGATTTGTATTTATGAGGGTCGCAGTGATCCCCTTTTGTAACTTCTGACAAGCGAAGTCAAGGGGGGAAAGCCCGATTCATTTAACTGTGGGCAAAGGACCTGGGTACTTGCGGGACCGCCTACTATCACCAATAGCCTCCCACCGGCCGGTACGCTCCCATAGAGAGGGGCTCCTCCAGGTGCTGTCAGCCAAACAATGCCGACTGGCGGCCCCCAGGGGGAGAGCCTTCTCTGTGGGGGCACCTACTATTTGCAACGAGCTCCCCCCCAAGATACGGAGGATCCCAGATCTGTGCACCTTCTGCTGCGCCTTAAAGACCTTACTATTTCACCAGGTCAGCCTGGCCTAATTTTCCCCCTCTTTTATAAAAGATTTTTAAAATTTTAAATATCTTTTAGTATTTTATATATTCAATTTTAAATTGGTTTTAAAAGTTTGGGGTTTTAAATTTGTCAGGGCCAAAATTATCTAATTTGATTTTATTCTATTTTAAATTTTGTATGTATGTGTTTTTATTGTTTGGCTGTGCACCGCCCTGAGTCCTTCGGGAGTAGGGCGGTATAGAAATCTAATAAAATATAAATATAAATATGAATATAAATATAAATATAAAAGAGGTGGCGAAATGGGACAAAACTCGCTTAACAACTGCCATGTTCAGCAATAAAAGTTTTGGGCTCAGTTGTGGACGTAAATCAGGGACTAGCTGCATTCTTCTGGTACAAAGTTGTTATATACAAAGTAGTCCTCGACTTACGACCACAATTGAGCCCAAAGTTTATGTTGCTAAGTGAGACCTTTGTTAAATGAATGTTGCCCTATTTTACGACTTTTCTTGCCATGTTTGTTAAGTGAAGCATTGCAATGGATAAGTTAGGAACACGGTTGTTAAGTGAATCCAGCTTCCCCGTTGACTTTGCTTGTCAGAAGGTCGCAAAAGGGGATTGCGTGACCCCCAGGGGAACACTGTGACCGTCATAAAGTGAGTCAGTTGCCAAGCGTCTCAATTTTGATCATGTGACCATGGATCGTAAGTGTGAAAAACGGTCATAAGTCCCTTTTTTCAGTGCCATTGTAACTTCGAATATTGTAAGTCAAGGACTACCTGTACAATAAATACCTACATACACAGAAATCAGTATGATTTACAGGTAACAGCACAATATATTGTTGGAATTTATTCATAGTTGTCCAGTGGTGGGATTCAAATAATTTAACAACTGGTTCTCTGCCCTAATGACGGGCTGGTGGGCGTGGCCTTGGTGGGTGTGGCCACGGTGTGACAGGCAGCACTCGACCTCCTGCACTCCCCTGGGAGCAAAAACGGGCCACAGGGGGAGGGAACGTGCCGCTCCCCGGCCTGTTTTGGGCCTAGTAGTCCTCCCTGCAGCCTCCTGGGAGTGAAAACGGGCCACGGGGGTGGGGGTGGGGGGTGCCGCACCCCCGTGCCCCATTTTGGGCCTAGGAGACCTCTCTGCACTTACCTGGGAGCCAAAATGGGGTGCGAGGGGGCTCCTGGAAGGGGTGGGGTGGGGCCACCCAGCAATTTAACTACCAGATGAATCCCACCACTGTAGTTGTCCCACTTGAAGTGACTGATAAGCTTCATTAAATTAAATTCCAGCCATATGTCCTAAGGATAATACAAGTTAGGATTTAACTTGAATTAAACAAGATTATTGTGTGAAGAGCATTAATAGGGCTTGTTCAATTTAATATTTCTACTCTCACAGTTAATACTGTCAATTAAATTGGGGCAATGGAATATGTTAAAATAAAATAATATCTCTCTTCTCTTTCCCTCCAAAAATGAAGGCTTTTAATGGAAACAAGTTTTACACAAGCCCAAGTGATTTTTTTTTCAGGTGGGTGGGTGGGAACAGGCCATTAATTCAATTTCTGGAATTGCTGACACACTGAAGTGATTTCTGGATAAAACAAATGAAATTAAACTTGCACACACTAGAGTTAAATTAGTGAGTGAGCCAGACAAACACAGTTTGACAGTTCCTATAAAATTGCTCAGTCCAAATATCTTAACTTGCTCAATAAACATGTGCTTTCAGAAAACAATAATACACTGTTTATACTTCCCTCCTAATATGTTTAAGTTACAGATTGGGCTATCATTTATCTGGAATATTTATATGTTTTACCATCTATTTTCTTCTTCTTTGTTAACCAGCCTTAAATTCATCCCAAGAACGTTGAACTGAACTAAACATCTGTATTTCATTTGTACTTCTTATTGTACAATAAACAACTATCTGTCTTGAATAAATAATATAAAAAGCAAAAAGAACCAAAAATCAAGAGCCACCAAGTTCTTATTACGTAAGATTTTAAGGCATCTTTTCTATATGGATTTAAACCCCGAAGTGGGGATAGACTAGACTAGACTAGACTAGACTAGACTAGACTAGAATAACAGAGTTGTAAGAGAACTTAGAGGTCTTCTAGTCCAACCCCGTTAGGCAGGAAACCCTATATCATTTCAGACAAATGGTTAACCAGTGTCTTCTTAAAAACTTCCAGTGTTGGAACATTTACAACTTCTGGAGGCGAGTTGTTCCACTGATTAATTGTTCTAAGTGTCAGGACACTTCTCCTTAGTTCTAAATTGCTTCTCTCCTTGATGAGTTTCCACCCATTGCTTCTTGTCCTGCCTTCAAGTGCTTTGGAGGATAGGTTGTCCCCCTCTTCCTTGTAGCAGCCCCTGAGATACTGGAACTCTGCTATCAGGTCAGTCCTAGTCCTTCTTTTCATCAAATTAGACATACCCAGTTCCAGCAACCGTTCTTCATATGTTTTAGCCTCCAGTCCCCTAATCATCTTTGTTGCTCTTCTCTGCACTTTTTCTAGAGTCTCCACATCTTCTTTATATCATGGCGACCAAAACATGATGCAGTATTCCAAGCGTGGCCTTACCAAGGTATTATAAAGTGGTATTAACATTTCATGTGATCCTGAGTCTATCCCTTTGTTGATGCAGCTTAGAACTGTGTTGGTTTTTTTGGCAGCTGCAGCACACTGCTGGCTTATATTTAAATGATTGTCCACTAGGACTCCAAGATCCCTCTCACAGTTACTACTATTGAGTAAGGTACCACGTATGCCTTGCTCAATAGTAGTTGGACATAAACGGTTCCTTGTTGAATTGAACTGCTCTCTAGGAATCCGAAGAGTTGCTTTGCAAGAGGTTTATTTATCACTTTATCCCCACAGTGGCCATTACTCCCTTAACTCTTTCATTCCTACCCTTGGGTTTTCAGCACTCCCTAAAGTTTCATGACTTGTCTGTTAAGCAATGAAAAAGTTGAGAAACTCCACAGCTGAGTTGTGCTTAGGACCTCTGATGGCCACCATCCAGCCATGGAGGAATCTTCGACCTGGACATCCCTTAAACTTCTACTTCTACCCTCTTTTGAACCCTGTCTGTACCTGCTTGTGAGGATAAACATTGATATGGCACTTGATACATTCTTGTCCCATGTTGGCCCACGAGTTCCCACTCATCCATTTTCTCTTGCATTTGGGGCACTTATATTCTCCAAAGCAGCGTTTCTTCCCTTGATATGGAGTCAAGCCTTCTCCTTTTGGACGAGCCTGAGAACAAGAAAGAGAGAGAAAACAGCCTTAGTGAAGGCTAGAATCTATCTATCTATATATATAAATGGCTGTGTGTGTGTTTGTGTATGTTCCAGCATAACTCTGGAACGCCTCAAGCAATTTCAACCAAACTTGGTACACAGATGACTTACTCTCTGGAAACAAATACTGTGGAGGTAAAACACTCCTAACACCCGTCAGGGTGTGTGTTCTGTTAAAATACAGCCTGTTGTGCCTTAAAATGGCTTCTACTGTACTGCCTTAAAATGGCTTCTACTGTGCAGCACAGTGGAGTTGCCATGGTAACGGCTTCACAGTACTCCACAAGAGGGCTGCTTCTGATAAGGGGGAAAATCCAACATTATAAATTACGTTTGGTCCAGACAATTTCAACAAGGCTTTGATTACTCTTGAGGATAAATGTATGGCCCTGGTCAATAAAACATTATTGCAACTTGGCCTGCCTGCACCACTACGAGACCGGCACGACGTACGTCACACAGATTACATACGAGAAAAGAACTACAACGTCCAACAGCTTAGTGCATATATCATGGACAAGAAGTCACTTCTAAATCAAGATCAGAAAAAAGCATACCAAATGATCATGGATCAGCTAGCAAAACAACAAGGTGGTTTCATGTTACTTGACACTTCTGGGGCCACAGGGAAAACATTTTAAACTAATTCAATTCTCGCCGAAATCAGGGCTCAGGGTGAAGTTGTTCTTCCTGTCTAATACGGGATTGGCTGGGTTATCAGCTAGTAGAAAATAAAAATGCATTTTCTTTGCCGACTGCATTAACGGAACAAGAACAAGAACAGCAGCTACGTTATAACAAGGTCAATCTGTTTGGAAACCGAAAGGAACATGCAATTTTCTGAATTGTTTGCCTTCTGCAGGTTTGTTTATCTTCAGTTCTCCCGAATGCATCTCTCCTTGCATTTCTGACTTCAGGAAAATAGGGTTTTTTTTTTCTTTTCATCTATGCTTTTTGAGTTGGCTTAATAAAGATTTTAAGGAAAGTTCAACTGGGACTGACAGGTGTCAGCTAAAAGTTTAGAGCAGGGTTGTCCTGCTCTATAGAAGAATAAAGAGAATTAAAAATGAGAGAGTGGAGATAAACATGTTGCAGTTAATTATCAATGTGTCAAAGACATGTGGAGGACTGAGAATACTCAGAATAATATAGGAGCAATAACATGAAATATTTTGGAAGGTGCTTCAGGGAGGATCCAAAGAACTCAAGTGCAACCAAGGACAGCAGGATTTACTATCATTCCTTCTTTAAAATATAGATTATCCTTCCAGTGTATTGATTAATAGAGATATAATTTCAGTTTACAGTATACCTTGCCTATTGTCCATAGGGAAGAGCTGAAAAACAAAGATTGGCAATTTTAAGATTTGTGGACTTCAACTCCCAGAATTCTCCAGTTGGCTGACTGAGTTGAAGTCCACAAGACTTCAATTTACCAAACTTGGTTTGGAGGTAAAATTTTGCATCTCTCTACAATCCTCTAGTGGTGAACTGGATTCTATATTTTACAATCTTTGGTTTTCAGCTCTTCCCTATGGTCAATAGGCAAGATATACCAAGAGAGGGGGGGGAGGGAGGAAGGGAGGGAGGAGAAGGAGGCAAGAAAGATTAGATAGATAGATAGATAGATAGATAGATAGATAGATAGATAGATAGACAGATGATAGATAGATTTTAGTAGATTGATAGATGATTGCTAGATGGTAGATAGATTGATAGATGATAGATAGAAAAAGAAAAAAGAAAGAAATGAAAGAAACAAAGAAAGAATGAAAGAGAGAGAGGGGGGGAAGAAAAAAATGTTTAAAGATACTCTGTTTGTGGCTGGCAGAGACCAGATTTGAACAAAATACAGTGAAAAATACATTCCTTTGATCAGTTTCAAAGTCGGAATTGAAACAAAACTGGCCTTCAGAGATTGTTAATGATGGAATTTCTTTGAAGGGGATTCCAACTCTATGATGCATTTCAAAAGATGGCTGCTTCCATTTTTCCAATTGCCGGAAAATGCAGTGAAGCTTTCCTCTTCCTGCAATTAGCCATCTTTCCCCCGCTATTCCTTGGCTTACTTGGTAATTTCACCCGGCAGAGGTGGGGGGGGGGTATTTTTGGCTGTCCCACTTTTCAGCCACAAAATATTTGGGCTAAATGCAAAAGTTAAAACCCTTGGACTTTAGCAGTAGTTCTTGCCATTCCTTTGCATTCACCAATCATTGTTTTTTTTTCTTTAGTTTTTCTTTTCTATGTAGTTGTTTTATTATCTCCCTTCTGGAAACCGTGAATCATAGCTTCGATGGATCTGGTGATCTCTGTGTGTGGATATTGTTATCTCTTATGGTTACTCAACATTCCCTAACAGCTCTAACTGTTTCATAATTGTTTGGGGTTCTATATAAACCTAATAAAATTAAAATTCTGGCAGTATAAACATTTCCTTTATTTTATACAGATGCCCCCATTATTGAAGACAATTCTTTTTTTTTTAAATAATCTTTATTTACATTTTTCATTAAAAAAGAAAGACAACACACCATATAAATAACATACAGAACAACACAACAAATAACAAGCATACCTATAAGTAGTGCCTTAATAACCTAGTATTCGGTACAATATATCTATATTATATTCCGGGGCAGACAGAACAATTTATATACCTTTATAGATCAATTAGGTCTATCCGACCTCACTTTACTTGTATAGTATAAGTTTCTCAATAGATACAATTCCTCATCTAGTTTGGGTTATAATTTTCTTTCTCTAGCCAAATTTATATTTTTTCCCAGGATAAACATGTTTGTGTTTGGTCTCTATCTTTTAGTTTTTTAGTCAATTTATCTGCTTCAGCACATTCTAAAATCTTCTTTATAATTGCCTCCTCTGATGGGATATTTTTGTTTTTCCAAAGTTGAGCGTACGTCAATCTCGCCGCTGTGATAATGTGTAATGCAAGGTACCATAAGTCTTTTTAAATATTTTCTGGTTTGGAGCCGAGCAGAATTGAATTGAAGACAATTCTTCAGATATTTTTTTTTTCTTCTTTGTTGAGTTCTCCAAGGAGGACACCAATCCATTTCTTTCCTAAATGTCTTACTTTGCGCCTAGTAAAAGTGATGGTCACTCTCTGGGTGTAATAAACCATGTATTAAACTTCCCCTCTACTGTCTCTCAGCACTGATGATGGTACCTAGTTTGGTAATGAAATATCAGAGAACCCCTGTTGTGGCCTGCCAGCTGCCAGCGGAGCTGGCGGCAGACTTAGATGATGAGGAGGTTGAGGAGGAACTTGGGCCAGTTCTGGAGTCTGGGAAAGGCTCTGATGGATGCTCTGTGTCAGAAGCAGAGATAGAGCCAGGGCCATCTGACATTTCCCAGCCACCAGAGGCAGATGACTTTGGAAGTGGAGATAAGTGGGGAGGAAAATACTCCCAGATACACATATGCTCAGAGCTCAGAACAATGGAGGACAAGGAGTCGACTCAGGAAGCAAAGCACACCTAGACGCTGAATGCCCCCTCCCTTGCTGGTGAATAAATAGAAGAAAAGGGGAGTGGTGGTCGTAGGAGACAACAGTTCGTCTCATCGTGTTTTGTGCCTCAGAGACTGCTTGCCAGAACTTATATTGCAGCTTTGCGGCTGGAAGCTCATGGCGTGGCAATTATCTCAAGGAACTGATAAGATCTGTTACTGCAGTTAACTCCTTGAAGGACTCTTGCCTGGATTTTTCAGTGTGTGAATGCCATTAATTCACAGGAGATAAATAAAAAGGGGTTTTTCAGGACAAGGAGTCTGTTTTTTTTTTAAAAAAATTGATTTATATGCCGCCCTTTTCCGGAGACTCAAGGCGGCTTACAATGCGTTAAGCAATAGCCTTCATACTTTTGTATATTTATACAAAGTCAGCTTATTGCCCCCACAAACTGGGTCCTCAATTTACCTACCTTAGAAAGGATGGAAGGCTGAGTCAACCTTGAGCCTTGGAGAGATTCGAACCAGCAGTAATTGCAGGCAGCTGTGTTAATGACAGGGTGCTCTAGACCACTGTGCTATCAAGGCTCCTTTCTTGTTTCTTGTTTCTGCTAAGGTTGGGTCAGAATAGCCCCCATTTCTACTCCAATATACCATTTTAATTACACTTTTAAAAAATGTCAAGACTTTTCTTTTCGCAGAAATTCTGCATCAAATATCCCCGTAATGCTAAATCTCTTTTCCAAGATTCCAACAAGCTGATTTTTTTTCAGCCGAAGAGGTTGTAGAAAAAATGCTTTTAAAAATAAAAATAAAAAGCCTCTGATGATTGCACGGATCAGCTGGGCATGTGGGGGGGGGGCAGGGATTTTGCTACCGGTCCTCTGAACCACCCGCTTCCATCGCTACCGGATCAGGTGATCCAGTCAGAACTGGGAGCATTTCACCCCTGGACTGGATGTTAAAACATATAAAGAACGGCTGCAGGAACTGGGTATATTTAGTCTAATGAAAAGAAGGACCTGGGGTGACATGATAGAAGTCTTCCAATATCTCAGGGGTTGCCACAAAGAAGAGGGAGTCAAGCTATTCTCCAAAGCACCTGAAGGCAGAACAAGAAACAATTGATGGAAGGTAATCAAGGAGAGAAATAACCTAGAACTAAGGAGAAATGTATTAATAGTGAGAACAATTAATCAGTGGAACAACTTGCCTCCAGAAGTTGTTGTTCTTACACTCGAAGTTTTTAAGAAGAGATTGGACAACCATTTGATTGAAATGGTTTAGGGCTTCCTGTCTGAGCAAGGGGTTGGACGAGAAGACTTCCAAGGTTCCTTCCAACTCTTGTTATTCTTTCATAAATGGTGAGGAAGTAGAAGCTGGCTACAGAAGGCAAGGAGAAAGTAGTCCGCATACATAGACTCAGTCAGGAAGATATAATGGATAAGCTTGTCTAGCTTTTTGGTCATCAACATTTAGATTCGAAAAAAAAGCCCTGAAGCATCTTTTCTTTGGCGGAGTGTTTAATGGAACAGCTGGAGTTGTTTCCAAGAAAAATAGAGATTTCCAACCCAAGGCATCTCACCAAAGCAGGGAAGAAGTGGTGATCAAATGATTGTCTTTGTCAATTCCCCAAATGATCCCTGTCAACTAAGATGAAAACAAAAAAAGCTGAAAGGACATTAGATACAATGCTGCAATTGAGAAAGCATTAATTTAGAGAGACAGTTTGGTACATAGGTTAGAAATGGGAGGCTGTGAGTTCGAGCCCCATCTTGGACACAAAAGCCAGCTGGATGATCTTGGGCCAGTCATACTCTTTCAACCCTAAGAAGAAGGAAATGGCAAACCATTTCTGAAAAAAACTTGTCCAGGCAGTCTCTTCAGAATCGGACATGGCTGTATGGAATTTTAGAAAATTCCAATGATATACCATATTTTTCGGAGTATAAGACGCACCTTTCCCCTCCCCCCCCAAAAGAGGCTGACAATTTGGGTACGTCTTATACTCCGAATGTAGCTTTTTCAAAACTTTTTTTTCAGCCCTAACAAGGTGCTAATGAGGCACTAGTGAGTGATATTCCCAACTTTGCCTGCTCTCTCAACTCTCCGCTGTGCTTTAGCAAGGCGCTAGCGAGTGAAGCGATTTCCATGCTTTGCTCCGACTCTCAGCTGTGCTTTAGAAGCTTTTTTCAGCCCTAACTAGGCGCTAGCCGAGAGAAGTGATCTCCCCGTGCTTTGCCTGCTTTTCTCATTGCTGCTTCCTCTCAGCTGTGCCTTAGAAGCTGTTTTTTATCCCCAAGCAGGGGATTAAAAAACCCAGTAAAATAATGAAGCTGACCAGACTAAGGACGCTAGCCAGATGAATATCTGGTAGACAGTTCCCCCCTCCCATTTTCCTCCCCAAAAACTAAGCTGTGTCTTAGATTCCGGTGCGTCTTATACTCCGAAAAATATGGTTTGTTAATAGAATTCTTGCAACAGCTATGCAGTATATGATGATATGCAGACTGGAAATAAGAGAACCAAGACTTGGTTACTTCCAGATCATAAGCCTTGTCTTCCTTTCTAAATTAATCTGAGATTGAGGCTATACTGATTTCCAGGTTTAGATGGGCATCAGCAGAGGTGGTATTCAGCCGGTTCGGACTGGACCTGCCCACCCGCCTGGGTGCAATCCTGTCCTATATCGTTGTGTTTTTGATTCTGCATGCAAATGTGGATGGTGCACGTGAGTGAATTGCTGTGTTGTTTGATGTTGCACACATGTGCAGATGGAACGCGCAAATGAATTGCCGTGTTTTGTGACACCGCACACATGCACAAATGGCACAAGCTAACATTTCCGGTGCTGAGCAAACTGGTTGCTACAGTATGTGAATCCCACCGCTGGGCATCAGGATACCATGTCTAGGAGTATAGTTATATGTAAGTCTACAACCCTAAGAAAATGGCTTGTATGGGCTGTAAGCTGATCAACGCTCATTGGTCAGTACCTGCATATCATGTCCCCTCAAGTCCATGTCTGAAATGCTTTTACTTCCCCTGTTTTTTTAGCTTTTCCCTGGGTTTCTGTGTTTGCCTTCACAACTATGGCCGCCATATTGCCTTGGGCATCTTGATTTAAACATGCTAGCATGTTGCTACAGCAATCCTAGCAGAAGGGAGAGGAAGCAAACCAAGGTTATTTTCTGCTGCACAGTAACCCGCAACTGTTTTTTCCACAGCATTTGCCAGGATTCAACTGAATTTACAACAAGTTCATGGGATCAAGAGAAATATCATCCCGTATTGCCTAGATCAGGGGCCTCCAACCTTGGCAACTTTTAAGACCCGTGGACTTCAACTCCCAGAATTCAGCTGAGGAATTCCCAACCCTAACCCCCCATCCCCAATATATAACCTGCCCTCTTACTAGGCTAGAAAACAGTTAGTCCTCGCCTTACGACCACAGCTGAGCCTAAAATTTCTGTCGCTAAGTGAGACATTTGTTAAGTGAGCTTTACCCTGTTTTATGACCTTTCCTGCCTCCGTTGTTAAGTGAATCACTGCACCAAATAAGTTCTTATCCCACCCAATATACATCCCTATAGTATACTATCTCTGAACATCGAAACTATGTTTTATCATGACTGCTTTGATATAGATCTATCGCTATGAATCTGTCTGTCATTTTGAAAGCCACCTTACTCCGTTTGCCAACATTTCTGTTCATGAAACTTATAAATCAGGTAAGGATCTTTGGGAAACAAAAAACTCATTTGGGGATAATCTGCCTTGCCTCCTGCACATGTATATGTGGCCCCCGCAGTGCCCCGCATGCACCCCGCCCTGGATGTGCCCCGCCCCCCATGCATGCATGCGCACACCCTGCCCCCTGCTCATGTCTGCATGGACCCCACAGGTGCCCCACCCCCACACATGCGCATGTGGTCCCTGTGTACACCCCACTCCCCGCAGAGACCCACAGGTGCCCCGCTCCCCAGCAGAAACCCACATGTGCCCCGCCCCCCATGCATGCATGCGCACATCCTGCATGCACCCCGCCCCCTATCTGCACGGACCCTGCACATGCCCTGCCCCCACACATGTGCATGTGGTCCCACTCCCCACACATGCCCTGCCCCCTCACATGTGTGCACAGCCCTTGCACGTGCCCCGGCCCCCTGTGCATGCATGACAGAGACCCACAGGTGCCCCGCCCCCACACATGTGCATGTGGTCCCTGCATACACCCCACTTCCCATGCATGCCCTGCCCCCCTCATATGTGTGCACAGCCCCCGCACGTGCCCCGGCCCCCCATGCATGCATGGCAGAGACCCACAGGTGCCCCACCCCCGACAACCATCTGGCCAGTGGGAGGCGTGTGTGCGTGCACGGCAGAACTGAACTGGGGCGATGGGTCATGTGCCCACAGAGAGGGCGCTGTGTGCCACTTGTGGCACACGTGCCATAGGTTCGCCATCACGGCACTACTTGCAAAGTTCCTAGCCAAGATATATGAGAAACATCTTGAAAGAATATCTTGAAAATATATATATCTTGAGAAATGAAACAAATAAAGAGGAGACTCAACCTGTTTCCCAAAGCACCAAGAGGGCAAGACAAGAAACAATGGATGGAAACTAATCAAGGAGAGAAGCAATCTAGAACTAAGGAGAAATTTCCTGATAGTGAGGACAATCAACCAGTCCTCCAGATATTTTGGGTGCTCCATCACTGGGGGTTTTAAGAAGAGACACTGGACAACCATTTGTCAAAAATGGTATAGGCTCTGCTGCTTGAACAGGGGGTTGGATTAGAAGACCTCCAAGGTCCCTTCCAACTCTGTTAGTCTGAAAAATAATGGCAAAAAAGACATGAAGGGCAAAAAAAAAAAAAAAAAAAGACAAATAACCTTTCCCACTGCCCCATTTTCTTCAGCCACTGCAGAGCTCACCACAACCTTGTATAACAGGTTGTCTCAAGACTGTGGCTCACAACAGCCCATTGTGCCCCAAAGCCCTCCTTACCTTTTCAGAAGATGAGCCCCGTTTCTGAGAACGTTTGGAGACAGGCATAGTGCTAGTAGGCTTTTTTTAAAGGTGTTCTTCAGAAGAAGAAGTGGAAGAAGAGAAATTTATTGGGAAAGAAGGCATCACAGGACCTCCAGCTGATGGGAGACAGAAGGATTTCAGACCTCCAGAGGAAAGTCTGAAAGCTGTTCAGCAAACTGGTTGGCTGGAAAATCCAGAAACAAACCACAGGCAACCAAATTGATGTTTGGGTCTATTTAAAGGGTCTGGAGCCAAGGAAGCTAACAGGGAGGGAGCAAGGAGGGTGTAAACTGTTTCAATTACAAACTGAAAGTAGGCAGGAAACAAGCACAAGAGAGGAGAAATGAAAGTGAAAACCTAAAGCAAGCAAGAAGAGAAACCAATCAGA
Source organism: Arizona elegans (assembly GCA_022577455.1). Classification (NCBI taxonomy): domain Eukaryota; kingdom Metazoa; phylum Chordata; class Lepidosauria; order Squamata; family Colubridae; genus Arizona; species Arizona elegans. The sequence goes on along the minus strand of JAKOOJ010000005.1, from coordinate 89,979,033 downwards.
GGTAGAAGAAAAGGAAATAGAAACTTAGGAAGAAAAGAGAGGGGGGAAGGAACTGGTAATAGAGATTTCACACACACACACACACACATACACACACACACATTCAGTAAATACACATGTTCATTTAACTGGTGGCTGCCACAACAGATTTTAATTAAGCAAATAGCATGAAGAGTGTGCAGTGGTGGATTGCTCTCGGTTCGGACCGGTTCGCAAGAACCAATAGTAAAACCAGCGGGAGGCACCGCCGACAGCCCCGGATGTCGTCATCGGTAATCTGCGCATGCGCAGAAGCAAGGCATGCGCGCAGGAGCAAAGCAAGCACACGCGTGAGATTCTATTGCGAACTGGTAGTAAAGGTAAGTAGAAGCCACCCCTGAGAGTGTGTATTTGTGTGCATGTCATTATTAAACAATTCTGGTTTGTTCCCTCTTCCCAAATTCAAATTCAAATCAAGCTCAGAGTCTGCCATGAATCCATCTGTTGTTTTTACCAGGTTGGACTTTGCAAAATACACCGCCCTGAGTCCTTCGGGAGAAGGGCGGTATAGAAATAAAATTATTATTATTATTATTATTATTATTATTATTATTATTATTATTATTATTATTATTGTTGTTGTTGTTGTTGTTGTTGTTGTTGTTGTTGTTGTTGTTGTTATTGTTATTATTAATATATCCAGTGGTGGGATTCTACTGGTTCACACCGGTTCGGTAGAACTGGTTGTTAAGTAGTTAAGCAATTCGGAGAACCAGTTGTTAGAAGAAATCTCCTTTTGTTTTTTTCCACTTTACAGGGTTAATCCTGTAAGGAATTACAACTTTCTGGTGCTAAATCTAGCCTAATCTTTATTGCCCTGCTTACAGAAACTGTGTCTCTCTTAACCCTTATTACATTCTTGGCAGTACGCCTAGATTTACTGTTGCTTCCGGTTCCGGAAATTCTCAGAGTTTTTTTTTTTTTGCTTGACTTTCTTAAAGGGGAAGGGTTGTTTTAAGCTTTTTACACCCCTGTTGGGAGGAAATACTCCTATCCAAAGAGAAGCAAATGTATAGAAGAACCTCATGGAGACAAGAAGACTATTGAATAGTGTCTCCCTGATTTAGACCAGTGTTTTGCAAACCTGGCAATGTTAAGGTGTGTGAACCTGTTCACCAAAGCACCTGAGGGTAAGACAAGAAGTAACAGACAGAAACCTGTAAAGGAGAGCTAAAACCTGGAATTAAGGAGAAGTTTCCTGACAATGAGAACAATTAACCAGTGGAATGGCTTGCCTTCCAAACTTGTGGGTGCTCCATCACTGAAGGTCTTCAAGGAGAGATTGCACAAGTTTTTAAAAAGAGATAGGAAAGTCATCTGTCCAGAATCGAGTAGGATGGAGTCTCCTGCTTGAGCAAAGGGCTGCATTAGAAGACCTCCAAAGTCACTTCAGACTCTTGTTATTCTGTATTCCAGCTCCCAGATGGCTGGGGAATTCTGGTAGTTGAAGTCCACAAAGCTTAAAATTGCCAAGGTTGAGAAACTCCGATACAGAGCAATTCCTTGCTCTATGGAAGAGCTCTGAGAGATGAAGACGAAGAGGAAGGTAAAGACATGGTGAAAGATGAGAAATGGGTCCAAGAGGTTTCAGCCAATTAACCCAGAGGAAATGGGCAAAGTCACTGAAAGATCAGCTCTGCCAACTCTTCAAGGTGCTGGTTCTCACCTATAAGGCCCTACATGACTTAGGTCCAGGATATTTGCAGGACCTTCTCCTGCCTGCCTCTCACCATCCTGTTCGCTCACATAGGGCTGCTCTCCTCAGGGTTCCGACGGTGAGCCAATGTTGTCTGGCGGTGCCCAGGGGTAGGGCGTTCTCTGTGGGTGTTCCCACCCTCTGGAATGAGTTGCCTACTGAGCTCCAGACGGCTCCTGATCTCCGCTTCTTCTGTCGGGACCTGAAGACTTGGCTGTTCAAGCAAATAGGCTGACTCTGATTCTGGGTTTTATTATTTATTATTTTTTTATTTAAAAAGTTTTACAAATACATTTTCTCCCCAGTTTCCCCCCCCCAAGCCCCCCATACCCTCCCTAACCCTCCCCTTTTCCTCCCAGGACTTCCACAAAATAAAATCCTAATTGAAAAATACATTTTATAAAACTTAAACCCCTCCACCCCTATATACTATTTATACCTTCATAAAACTCAATTAATCTGTCCCTACATAATACATTCATTTAGCTAAAAGCTATCTGATATTTCCTAGTTTGGTATTTATTCTGCACATAATCTATCCACTTTTTCCACTCCCATACATAAGTCTCTTGAGTTCGATCTTTTAAATATGCTGAAATCTTCGCCATCTCTGCAAAACTGGCCATCTTCAAAGTCCATTCTTCAATAATGGGCATAGCTTCATTTTTCCAATATTGATCTATCAGTAATCTCGCTGCTGTCACCACATACAATATCAGCTTTGTTTCGCCCAATGTGAAACCCTTAACTATACCCAATAAAAACAATTGTGGAGAAAACTGAAGTTTTTTCTTCAAAACATTTTGCATAACCCACCAAATTTTTATCCAAAAAGCCTTCACTTTCTTACAAGTCCACCACATATGGTAATATGTGGCATCTAAGCAATCACATCTCCAGCATTTTGGTTGAACATTAGGATACATACACGATAATTTCTTAGGATCTAAATGCCACCTATAAAACATTTTATAAAAATTTTCCCTCAAATTCTGTGACTGTGTAAATTTAACATTCTGGACCCATATTTTTTCCCATGTTTCCAACATCACTGGTTCTGCAAAGTTTTGTGCCCACTTTATCATACAATCTTTAACCAATTCATTTTCCGAGTCCCTTTCTAGCAAAACATTATAAACCCTCTTAATATGCATTGGACCTTTCTCTTTTATATGTCTAACCAATTCTTCTTCATGCATCATTATACCAGTTTTTTGATCTTCTTTCCATCTCAGTTGAAGTTGATTATACTGTAGCCAAGTTAAATTAATCCCTTCTTCCAACAGCATTTCTAATGTCTTTAATTGCCATCTGCCCCCATCCATAAAAAGAACTTCTTTGTATAAAAACCCCCCGAGTGACATTATATTTGTATTCCACATGATATGACCAAGATCCAGCCATTACGGTATTTTATAATCCCATTTGAATCAGTGCTTCTTCTAAACTCTCATCAAGGAGTTCCTAAGTATGTGGCTTTTGAATACTTTATCCACTTTATTCTCATAAAATAAATATGCATGCCAACCAAATTCAAGATCATGACTTTCTATATTCAATATTCCAGTCTTTATCCTTCCAAACCAATCACTTGCTTGTGTCAACGCTGCTGCTTCAAAGTACAATTGTAGATTTGGAAGTTTAAGGCCTCCCCTTTCTGAAACATCTTGCATAATTTTCAGTTTGACTCTCGGCTTTTTCTCATTCCAAACAAACTTATTCAATCCATTTTGCCATTCTCTCAATTGCTTATCACTTTTAAGCACCAGAATCATTTGAAACAAAAAAAGAAATCTAGGCAAAACGTTCATCTTGACTGCTGCTATTCTTCCAAGCAACGACAGCTGCAGTTTTTTCCAAGTCTCCATATCCTTTTGTACCTCTCGCCACAACACCTCATAATTATTTTGAAATAATTTTATATTTGAATCTGCAACTTGCACTCCTAAATATTTAACTTTTGATACTATTTCAAAGCCTGCCTTGCTTTCAAGTTCCTGCTTCCGATCTTGTGTCATATTTTTAACAATCATCTTAGTCTTTTTCTGGTTCAGTCTAAATCCTGATATCATACCATATTCTTTTATAATGTCTTTCATCTGGATTATTGATTCCATTGGCTGTGCTAGGGTAACAACCAGATCATCTGCAAATGCCCTGGTCCTGTAATCCTCATGCCTAATAGCTATGCCATATAATGAGTTTGAGTCCCGTATTGTATTCAACAAGACTTCTAATGTTAGAATAAATAACAATGGGGATAGCAGACAACCTTGTCTTGTTCCTTTTTCAATACTAAAATTTGTAGTCAGACTTCCATTAATAATAATTTGTGCCGTTTACTGTTGATAAATTGCTGAAACCGCCTGTATAAACTGATCCCCAAAGTCCATTTTTCTCAGAGTCTTTAATAGAAAATTCCAATCCACTCTATCAAAGGCCTTCTCCGCATCCAAAAACACCAGCACTGAAGATATCTGTTTATTCTTCTCAAGATAGTCCAATAAGTTTATTATTTGCCTTACATTATCCTTCATGTATCTGCCTTCTATAAATCCTGCTTGGTCATGATGAATCACCTCTTGAATAACTGGCATTAACCTGTTGGCTAATACTTTTGCAAAAATTTTATAATCATTGTTCAGAAGAGATATTGGTCTATAATTCTCAGGTTTTTTAAGACCTTTAATATTTATTATTTATTAGTTAATTTGGTTTAAAATGGGATTTTGTTGTACATGTTTTAAACTTGTGTTCGCCGCCCTGAGTCCTTCTGGAGAAGGGTGGCATATAAATACATGAAATAAATAAATAAACAAACAAACAAACAAACAAACAAACAAACTTTCCATCAACTTCTGGCATCAACTCAAGTTCTCAGGGGGTCTTATGCAGTGGTGGGTTGCTCCCGGTTCGGTCTGGTTCTATAGAACTGGTAGTAAAACTGGTGGGAGGCTCTGCCCACCCACCACGACATCATCATGGGTGATCTGCGCATGTGCAGAAGCGTGCGTGGTCCCATTGTGAACCAGTAGTAAAGGTAAGTAGAACCCACCCCTGGTCTTATGGCATCTGCTAAAGATTCCAGGGATCATTATAGGGTCAACACAAGCTTCCAGGAGTAATTGTGGCCACAACTCAAACTTTCAGGGGTACTTCTGGGGTCAGTTAAGGTTTCAAGGGTCTCTTGAGGATAACTCAAGCTTCCAGGGATAACACTCGGGTCAAATAAGGTCACAGAGGTCATTTGAGGTCAACTCAAGCTTCCAGGGGTAATTCTGGGGTCTTTAAGTTTCCAAAGGTCATTTGAGGTCAACTGAAGCTTCCAGAGGTAATTGTGGGGTTAGTTAAGGTTCTGATATCCTGCCACCTAGTGGCCAACTGAGGTTCTGTAGTCTATATCTAGTAGCCCCAAACTCCATTCTTATATGGCAGAAATAACCAAAATGAACTCAATTAGCTAATTTTGCACATTTAGTACTAGTGTCAAAAGGAACTGATAAAACTTTTTCGACTACAGAATCCACCTCTCCCTAACACGGTTTAGCAGCTGCCTTTCTGCCCAATGGGAAAGTGGTGTCACAAATCCCAAGCGCTCGCTCCTGTTTTTGGAAGCCCAGTTTCCCTTTCTGCCAACTTTCTTTCAGAAACCAATTCCCCCAAAGAGCCATGTCTAACTGATACCATCCCTTTGATAAATGAAGCCAACAGGCCTAAGCCTTTGTTCCATTTCCGGCCTTGGTTGAGGATTATATCTCTGGGTTATTTTGGTCTTCCTCACAGCTGTTCCTTTCTTCTACTCTTCCATAATTAGAAGGAGAAGGAAGAGAAGGAGAAGAAAGAGGAGGAGGAGGAAAGGTGGAGGAGGGAAGGTGGAGGAGGAGGAGGAGAAGAAAGAAGAAGAAGAAGAAAGAGGAGGAGGAAAGGTGAAGGAGGAGGAGGAGGAGGAGGAGGAGGGAAGGTGGAGGTGGAGGGAAGGTGGAGGAGGAGAGGAAAAAGAGGAAGAGGGAGGAGGAGGAGAAAAGAAAGAGGAGGAGGGAAGGTGGAGATGGAGGAAGGTGGAGGAGGAGGAGAAGGGAAGGTGGAGGAGGAGGAGGAAAGATGGAGGAGAAGGAAAGTTGGAGGAGGAGAAGAAGAAAGAAGAAGAAGAAAGAGGAGGAGGTGGTGGAGGGAAGGTGGATGAGGAGAAGAAGGGAAGGTGGAGGAGGAGGCGGGAAGATGGAGGAGGAGAAAAGGTGGAGGAGGAGGAGAAGAAAGAAGAAAGAGGAGGAGGTGGTGGAGGGAAGGTGGAGGAGGAGAAGGAGGAGGGAAGGTGGAGAAGAGGAGGAGGAGAAGGGAATATGGTGGTAGAGGAAGAGAAGAAAAAGAGGAAGAGGAAGGAGGAGGAGGAGAAAAAGAGGAAGAGAGAGGAGGAGGAAGAAGAGAAAAAGAAGGAGGAGGGAAGATGGAGGAGGAGGGAAGGTGGAGGAGGAGGAAAAGGGAAGTTGGAGGAGGAGGAGGATGGAAGATGGAGGAGGAGGAAAGGTGGAGGAGGAGAAGAAAGAAGAAGAAAGAGGAGGAGGAGGAGGGAAGGTGGAGATGGAAGAAGGTGGATGCGGAGGAGAAGGGAAGGTGGTGGTAGAGGAAGAGAAGAAAAAGAGGAAGAGAGAGGAGGAGGAGGAAGAGAAAAAGAAGGAGGAGGGAAGATGGAGGAGGAGGAGGGAAGGTGGAGGAGGAAGAAAAGGGAAGTTGGAGGAGGAGGAGGAGGGAAGATGGAGGAGAAGGAAAGTGGAGGAGGAGGAGAAGAAAGAAGAAAAAGAGAGGAGGAGGAGGAGGAGGTGGTGGTCTGAAAAGTCTCCACAGGAAAACTCTGAAAGAACAGGTGTGCTGTGGAGGAGGGAAAGAGAGAGAAAGAGAACATAGCCAAGACAATGCTTGGAGTGTTTTGATGCCACCGAGTAGACAAGCTTTCAAAGGTGGCCTTGTCAGGGTGAAATCTCAACAGACGGATTCTTTTTCTCCTCTCTTTCCTCGCTTATCCCACCCCGAGTTGACAACCCTCCTGTGCCACACAGAAATGTCATCCATTCTTTGAGCCCCATTGGCATTCGATGGGAACAAAGGCAGCATTTATTGAAACAGGAGCTAGCTTTGTGCGTCTCGGCCTGCCGAGTGGGCCTGGGTCTGTACGTGTTTTCGGGTGGGAGAAGGCTGAACTCCAAGAGAGCTGCCACTTGTCACAGAGACTGGGCTAAATTCAAAACCACAGAGTGGCGGAGACGATGCCCGTTTTCAACCTTGCCCCCGCCCCGTAGCTGGGTTTTCCCAAAGTTCATTCAAAACATTTTGTAGAATACAGTCTCAGTTATTCTTTCCAAAGGCCAGAAAGACTTGGAGTTGTTGCATTGTCCCAACTAGGAACCATGCTGTCATCAAGAGCCAGAGGGTTGTGAGTCCTCTGTTCCTTGCTAAACACATGTGGTAGAAGTTGAAGTTGTTGCTCCAGGACTGTTCAAGTCCTGATGGCATGGTAATTCCTTGGGTAGCTTTGTCCCACCGTCCCCTCCTTCCCTTCCTTCCTTCCTTCCTTCCTTCCTTCCTTCCTTCCTTCCTTCCCTCCCTCTTTCTCTTCCTCCCTCCCTTCTCTTCCCTCCTTTCCTTTCTTTTCCTTTCCTTTCCTCCTTCCACCTACCTACCTTCCTTTCCTTTCCTTCCCTCCCTCCCTCCTCCTTTCTTTCCTTCCCTCCACTTTTCTTCCTTTCTTCCTTTTCTTCCTCCCTCTCTCCTTCCCTTCTTCCTTCCTTCCTTTCCTTGCTCCCTTCTTTCCTTTCTTCCCTCCCTCCTCCTTCCCTTCCCTCCACTTTTCTTGCTTGCTTGCTTCCTTTTCTTCCTCCCTCCCTCCCCCTTTCCTTTCCTTTCCTTTCCTTTCCTTTCCTTTCCTTCCCTTCCCTTCTCTCCCTTCCCTTTCCTTCTTTATCCATTAACCACCTTCCCTTTCCTCCCTCCCTCTCTCCCTTTCTCCTCCTCCTTCTTTCCTTTCCTTCCCTTCCCTTCCCTTCACTCCCTTCCTCCTCCTTTCTTTCCTTTATTCCCTTCCCTTCCTTTCCCTTCCCTTCTCTCCCTTCCTCCTCCTTTCCTTTCCTTTCTTTCCTCCCTCCCTCCCACCCTTCCTTCTCACTCACTTACCTACAACCCCTCCTTTCCCCCTCACCAACAACCCTGCCACTAGGCTGGGCAAGGGAGACTTCCAAAATACCTTGTGAGCTTCTACAGCTAAGGCTGCCTTTGAATCTAGGCACCTCTGTTCCTATCTAGGGCCTCAACTCTCCGGCACAATTTCACATTCAGAACTCAACCCTAGAAGGTTTGTCCAAGGGGATGTTCCATTCAATTTGAAAATATCCTTACTGTGCCAAATCCTCCCCCCCCCCCACTCTCCACTTGGAGTCTTAAGTTTGCACCAGTGTCATGATCCATGCCATCACTTTCCCAGGGAAAGCATGGGAGTGTAATAAGTAACTCTCTGTCCTGAAAACAGACCTGGAAGAAGAAGCTAGCAAGATGTATCCTTAAAGCCACCAGAAACGGACAGCTTCTAAGACGTTTTACATCTTCAATTGTTACGTTAGAATGACTTGTGCAATATTACTGTGCCAGCTTCATGGATGAGTCAGGATATGAACCTCAGCCCAATAAGGACAATGCCAACTATTCATAATGCACAGTTTGGTTGATTTAGCAGATAAATTTCCTACCGGTTAGGTAGCACTTTGGTAGCTTTAACATTTTACAGGGATAAAAAAAAAAACAACTGCAAGGATAGAGATGCAACGTGCCTACAGTTGTGCCATAAGGAGAAGCCAAGAAAAGCCTGGTAGGTTGCTCACTCATTCTGGTTGCCCACTAACCTTATTGGGCATCGCTCCAGAAAAATGGGTAATTCGTCACCTGCGTTGCTTCCTATCCATTTTGGACCGTCATCTAATCAAGTTCTCAAAGTGCAAAATTGGGATGCTTTCAAAAGACTGAGATGGACTAAGATTGCAAGGGTTTGGTCTATGACTCATCCTTCCATAGTTCCCCCTCTCCAATGGTGGGTTGCCCCCGGTTCAGACCAGTTCGCAAGAGCCGGTAGTAAAACTGGTGGGAGGCCCCGCCCACCGCCCCCGATGTCATCATCGGCGATCTGTGCATACGCAGAAGCAAGGTTCGTGAGCGAGCGAACGGATCACACATGCACGATCCCATTGCCGGTGGTAAAGGTGAATAGAACCTACCCCTGCCCCCTTCCCGTCCGCCCCAAAAAAGAACCCAGAGCCCAATGCCAAAATCTGAGACTCAAATGGCAATTTCATGTTTGTTTGTTTTAAAAACATCTTCCCGAGGTGTACTCAGCAGCTCGATGCAATTCAATGTTGTTGAGCACAGAAGACCCCAAAGGAATGAATGATAGACTGAAGTTGCTAATGGAGATCCCCAGTTTACTCTTCCGATGCATTCCTTTGAGTAAGTGGAAGCAACAAAGAAAACAACTGACAACCGAGACCCCTGGATCACATTTTCCCCTCGAGTTAAACTTCTTTTTTTCCCCCCTTTTAACCCAGAGACTCTCATAAAAGGGAGAACAAACAATAAACATAGATGCGAAGTCCACATCGTTCTGAAATCATTTTTTTTCAAGAGGAACATAGTCCAGCTGCGCTTGGATGTTAGCCAAAGGTGCAGATGAGTTCGCGGCCTGCCAATAATTAGTAGAAAAACTCTACCATCCGCTTTTAGTGGAGCAAGGATTTAAATCTCAGCTTTGTATCGGAATCTCACACTCTGATTTGTCTTTTTTCCCCCACATAAATATATTATACACAAAGAACATGGCTGGGTTCTTCTTTTGCTCACTTTTCCCATTAGTGAGGGAGACAGAGAGAGAGAGACAGAGAGACAGAGAGAGTGAGAGAGAGGGACAAAGACAGACAGAGAGAGAGAGAGAGAGAAAGAGAGAGAAAGAGAGAGAAAGAGAAAGAGAGATGGAGAGAGTAGGGATGCAGTGGCTCATTGGTTAAGACACTGAGCTTGTTGATCGAAAGGCCGGCAGTTCAGCGGTTCAAATCCCTAGTGCCGCATAACGGGGTAAGCTCCCATTACTTGTCCCAGCTTCTGCCAACCTAGCAGTTCGAAAGCATGTAAAAAATGCAAGTAGAAAAAATAGGGACCACTTTTGGTGGAAAGGTAACAGCGTTCTGTAGGCCTTTGGCATTTAGTCATGCCGGCCACATGACCACAGAGACGTCTTTGGACAGCACTGGCTCTTCGGCTTTGAAACTGAGATGTTCTCTAGAGTTGGGAGCAACTAGCACATATATGTGAGGGGAACCCTTATCTTTTACTTTTACCCATTAGTGAAAAGCTCTTTTTTTGCACTGATTGTGGGTTTAACCCAGTGGTGAGTTTCTACCAGTTTGTCCCAGTTTGGGCGAACCGGTAGTGGCAGTGGCGGGAGGCTCCGCCCACCCACCCGGATGTCATTACGGATGTTTTGTGCATGTGCAGAAGGTTCTGCACATGCGTAGAAGCACCGTGTGCGAGCGAAACAAGCGCACACTCACAGTTCCGAACAGTAGCGAAGATAAGTGGAACACATTACTGGTTTAATCTCTTGGAACAGAAGGCATTCACCTTCTCACCGGAGAAATGCACATACATTTATGTACGAAGTAGAGTCGGAAACATTTCTATCTGGACTTTTGTTTGTTTTTTAATGAGCAAAATGCCTCTAATGTATGATTTTAATCACCTCATATGCTGCAGGGGATTGTATCAGTGGTGGGTTGCCCCCGGTTCAGACCGGTTCACAAGAACTGGTAGTAAAACTGGTGGTAGGCCCCGCCCACTGCCCCAGATGTCATCATCAGCGATCTGCGCATGCGATCCTGTTGCGAACCGGTGGTAAAGATAAGTAGAACCCACCCCTAGATCGTACATATTACAAAACTGCACAATTGGCTGTATAATAAAATGACGAAATCAGAAGTAGGAACTAGAGCAATGTGAGCACAACAGCAAGAATATTAATAGGGCATATAATATTATCAACCCTGGCATCAAACTCTATTTTTTTGAACAGAATTTAGGTGAATAAAGTGAGAACAAACAATAGAATGAAAGCAGAGCAGTTTCTGATACTAACAATTGGTTCCATGGATATAATTCTGTAATCTTTTGTTTATTTGATCTGCTTTGCTTTGATTTACTATTTGTGTTTCAAGATAAATTGGAGTAGAATAGAATGGAATGGAATACAAAGGAATGGAATAGAATAGAATTTTTTGGGGGGCGGGGACACGCCTTAATTCAATTTCTGGAATTGCTGACAGACTTGAAGTGATTTCTGGATAAAACAAATGAAATTAAACTTGCACACATTGGAGTTAAATTAGTGAGTGAGCCAGACAAACACAGTTTGGCAGTTCCCACAAATTGCTCAGTCCAATTATCTTAAATTGCTCAACATATGTGTTTTTGGAAAACAGTAATACACACTGTTTATACTTCCCTCCTAATATGTTTAAATTAACAGATTGGGCTATCATTTATCTGGAATATTTATATGTTTTACCATCTATTTTCTTCTTCTTTTTAACCAACTCTAAATTCATCCCAAGAATGACCATTGAACTGAACTAAACATCTGCATTTCACTTGCACTTCTTATTGTACAATAAATATCAGTCTTGAATAAATAATATAAAAAGCAAAAAGAACCAAAAATCAAGAGCCAACAAGTTCTTATTACATAAGATTTTAAGGCATCTTTTCTATATGGATTTAAACCTCGAAGTGGGAATAGAATAGAATAGGATAGGATAGGATAGGATAGGATAGGATAGGATAGGATAGGATAGGATAGGATAGGATAGGATAGGATAGAACAGAATGCAGAATAGAATAGAAAAATAGAATAGGAAAATAGAATAGAATGCAGAATAGAATAGAAAAATAGAATAGGAAAATAGAATAGAATGCAGAATAGAATAGAAAAATAGAATAGGAAAATAAAATAGAATGCAGAATAGAATAGAAAAATAGAATAGAAAAATAGAATAGAATGCAGAATAGAATAGATTTGTATCCTTACGATTTATATTGATATTGTTTTCTGATTGCTTATTTGTACCCTATGACTATCATTACGTGTTGTACCTTATGATTCTTGATGAACGTATCTTTTCTTTTATGTACACTGAGAGCATAAGCACCAAGACAAATTCCTTGTGTGTCCAATCACACTTGGCCAATAAAAAATTCTAAAATTCTAGCACTCTTCAGTGTGATATCCTTGTGATATCCAGTGTGATTCCAAAAATTCTCACTGAGTTGAGCAGCCCTTCTAAAAGTCAATAAATTGTACATTTCAGTATGGTTTTTTTTTTAAAAAAAGGAAATTGTTAAATGTATGGGAAGTAGAATAGAATAGAATAGAATAGAATAGAATAGAATAGAATAGAACAGAATGCAGAATAGAATGGAATGGAATGGAATGGAACGGAACAGAATATAGAATTCAGAATTCAGAACAGAACAGAACAGAACAGAACAGAACAGAACAGAACAGAACAGAACAGAATGCAGAACAGAATAGAATATAATTCTTTCTGGCCAAGTGTGATTGGAGACACACAAAGAATTTGTCTCGGGTGCATAAGGTCTCACAGTACATGCTATGTGAATTCTTCACATCAGAATTCAACCTTCCTGCAATTGGTTTTTCTCCCTTATTTATTTTTTTTAAAAATACTATGATTGCATGTATACATGCTCATACCGCACAAGTAAGAAGCGCATAATAATCACACCAGTTTATTAATAAGCTGAATGATTTTTTTCCTACAAAGAAAAGAAAAGAGCAACCACATTATTCTAATGGGAGATGCCTTCATAGGGATTTAGTTTCAATTTCCCTTTCTCTGGCAGAGATCTCCCCACTTCTCCTTGGCCACATGGTACAAGCTTCTGGATCAGAAATCCCAGATTTTTTTTTTTTAGGCGCAAACTACCATGAAGGTCTTGTCTGGAGGCTTTTGCGGCTGTTGTTTTAAGACTCAGCCAAATAGAATAAGGAGACATAAACCCTCCTTTCCTTGATCACAATTGTAAGAAAAATAACTCTCCCTCTTTTGAAGTCCTCTCCAAACGATAAGTGCTGCCCTTAAAGCTTAACTGGATTAGGGGAATAAAACCTGCCAGATGCTTGTCTTTTGGGGGCACCGTTCCTGCTTTGGGTTTAAAGAATAACAGAGTTGGAAGGGATCGTGGAGGTCTTCTAGTTCAACCCCCTGCTCGAGCAGGGGACCTTATACCAGTGATGGCTAACCTTTTTGTCATTGCATGCTGAAAGTGTGTGTGTGAATGTGTGTGTGCATGCCGGCACCCATAATGCAATGTGTGTGTGATGCACACCGCATGCCCTGCCCCTGTGCATGCATGTATGTCCCCCGTGGCCCCCTGTGCTCCTGCAAATGTGCATGTGACACCCCCCCCCGCGGCCTGTTTTGGATCTAGCAGGCATCTCTGCAGCCTCCTGGGACAAAATATGACCCACGGGGGGGGGGGTGCAATTTACCCCCTTGATCTCCCTGCAACCCCCCACCCACTGCACATGCACATGGGTCTCCCACATGTGCCCCATCCACCCCCGCGCATATGTGGCAGAGAGCCGAAAATTAGCTGGCCGGCAGGAGGTCCGTGCGTGGTGGAACTGAGGTGGGCAATGGCTCGTGTGCCCGCAAAGAGGACTCTGTGTGCCATCCGTGGCATGCATGCCATAGGTTTGCCATCACAACCTTATACCATTCCAGACAGATGGCTATCCAATCTCTTCTTAAAAATCTCTAGGGATGAAGCACAGATAAATTCCGGAGAGGAGCTATTTCTAGGCCAGTCTCTGCCAACTATTTTCATGTTGAACTGCTACATGATTGCCTCTTAAAACTTTTGGCTTCCTTTGGTTGTCCTGTCTCACTTAAATATTTCAAAGGCAAGCCCGGATGCTCAACTCCGGGACTGTATCTTGAACACAGAGCATCTTTCCTATGAAATCCAGAATACTGCATATATTTTCCCCTCCCCTCAAAGAATCAGAATGAACCCTGCCAAAAAGTACTGAAGGTGAAGAGAACGTCTTTAAGGGTTAGAGGGACAGATTTGTGCCGTCAATTGATATTGATCGAGGAAATTCCTTTTCTGTTATTTTAGCTGGCTCACAAGCTGTGTCTTGCTGACCCTTTGGGTTAGAAGCTTGTTATTTAAAGAAAGGATTTGAATTTATGGTAAGATTATATCATTCGGGGCCCTGGAGAGGGGCTCTTCACCACTGGAGATGGTTGATGGCTAAGAAGACCTCATCCCGATGTTATCCGTCTGTTGGTTCTGGTTTCTTGGTTTGGCTTTTTTTTTTTTTTTTTTGCATAGTTTTAAATTTTAGTTAGTTTTTTTACGATCTATAAGCCACCCAGAGTCACCTTATCAGGGAGATTGACAGCATATACATTTAATAGAGATAGATAGATAGATAGATAGATAGATAGATAGATAGATAGATGATAGACAGATAGACAGACAGATACCGGTAGATAGATGATAGATAGTTAGACAGACAGACAGACGGATGGACGGATGGACAGACAGGCAGATAGATAGAGGATAGAGATAGAAAGGTAGGTAGGTAGATGATAGATAGATAGATAGATAGATAGATAGATAGATAGATAGATAGATATGGATGGCTGGCTGGATGATAGATAATTGATAGATAGATGATAGATAGATAAATAGATGGATGGATGGATGGAAGATAATTGATAGATTGATAGATGATAGATAGATGATAGATAGATAGATAGATAGATAGATAGATAGATAGATAGAAAGAGTCTTATCTACATGTACCAATACTGAATAAATATATTATTGGTACATTGTATTTTTCATCAGTCTCTATCCAACAGGCTTCATAGGCCTTGCAGGGATTTAAGTTGAATTTTTTTTAAAAAAAGTCTGAATCTAAAGAAGGATGGACAAAGTTGCTGCAATAAACGTTGAAGATAACTTACATAAAGATTCCCTTTTACCTCAACAGCAGCCCTGTTAGGTGAAGTTGGCTGAGAAAGAAGGTTTGGGCCAAGGTTCATAGAGGATGGTGGATGGTAATGGAGACCTCCTAGGTTCTAGCCTTCATTGTTCCACCAGACAGCTTCTGGACAAATGTTATCATGTGTCCATGACCCCTATCAAAACCAGAAGCATTCCTGATAAATAGCTTTCAAAATTAATATGTTCAGTTTGTGGAAAGGGTGTTGGAGGAAAAAAGAAAGAAAAGGAAGTTCAATTCATTTTCTGGAGAAACCAACCAGAGCAGAAATGGGTTATAAACAGAACTAGACCATTTCACATCATTGTTGAATGTAAGGGGGTCACAGGCCGTTTTTAATATTGTAGTGGAGAGAAACGTAGAGGGCACGGAAGAGGTTAAAGACAAAAAAACCCCGAGTGACTCTCTTTCTCCAACAGCTGCATTTCATTGTGAAAAGGGTCATGTAGTGCCAAGCAAAACAGAAAAGAGGAAGGCACATAGATTTGTTAGTTTGAAGTAATGGACCACATGGTGTCCGATGGTTTATGTTCTCATGTTTTCTGGAGTGGAGTCCCAGGGGACTTGAGATACCGCTTCCAATTCCTAGCGCTCTATTGTTTCTATTGATGGCTTCCAGATGGCAGAGACAACCATGGTGAAATCCCTGGCTGTAGGCCAAAAATATAGGGGGAAGACAAAGTGAAAATGGAGAACTTCTTTCCCCCACTCCTCACCCTTGTGATTTTTGAGTTGCCAGATTTCATTTTGGAATTATGAAATACACATCTCAACTCTGCCATTGATACAGCTTATCTCAGAGGGAGAGACACAGAGAGAGACAGAGATAATGGATGGATGATGATAGATGGGATAGCTAGCTAGCTAGATAAATGATACATAGATAATAGATAGATGATAGATAGAAGATAGATGATAGATCCGTGACAGAGAACCTATGGCACATGTGACACAGGTGGCACGTGGAGCCATATCTGTGGGCACGCGAGCGCTGCCCTAGCTCAGCTCCAGTGAGCATGCGCACGCTGGCCAGCTAATTTTTTGGGCCTTCTGGGCCCACCAGAAGTCAGGAAACAGACCGTTTCCTGCCTCTGTAGGGCCTCTGGGAGAGCAGGGAAGGCTGTTTTCACCCTCCCCAGGCTCCAAGAAAGACTCTGGAGCCTGGGGAGGGCGAAAAAACGGGCCTTCCGAGCCCACTGGTAACCTTTTTGGCATTGCGTGCCAAAAGTGGGGGTCGTGTGGAGAGGGGGGGCATGCGCGGGGGCAGGACGGCATTGAATTATGGGTGTGGGCACGCACGTGCACGACCCCCTCGCACCCCCCTACTTTTGGCATGTGATGGCAAAAAGGTTAGCCATCACTTTGATAAATGATAGATAGATAGATAGATAGATAGATAGATAGATAGATAGATGGATGATAGATAGATGATGGATAGATAGATGAGAGAGAAAGAGAGAGAGAGGGAGAGAGAATCCTTGGCTTCTAAGTGTTAAGCATTAATTCTGCCCTACTTATCTCATCTGACCCATGGACAATATTTTTCTCTACATTATAAGGATGAACATCAGAGAGAGGGACCCACAGCCTGTATAAGCCAGAGTGGGTTCTTCCCTCCAAACTTGGTAGTGAGTTTTTTAACTGGTTTGGGAATTAAGAAGATGCCATGTTATTCACAACTAAACATGCAGTGCTATCCCAGGCCCTCCAATTAACTCAAGGATGATCAAAGTCTGAAATATTGCAGTCTCCTAAAATGATTGGTGACTTTGCGTCATCTTTCTCCCAAAAGAAATCAGATGATTTCATTAGTATTTAGGTTGGCAAGAAAAAAAAGATACCATTAATAAATAAATGTTTGTCTATCAGAGGGGTTCTCAAATTTTCGCCATACAGCAACTGCCAAAGCAAAGCCTGGGGAGAGATTTGACATTGTTCTCACTTTGTCCAATCAGGATTTTTTTGTTTTGTTTTGTTTTGTTTTGAATGAGACAAATCTCTTAAAAAAAAAAAAAAACTTGCTCATGACTTCTCGAAGAGTTTAAAAATCTCCCTTTGCAGGTAAATATAAGAGCCATGGTGGCACAGTGGTTGGAATGCAGTATTGCAGGCTGACTCTGCCCACTGTCTGGAGTTCGATCCTGACCGGCTCAAAGTAATCTCAGCCTTCCATCCTTCTGAGGTCAGTAAAATGAGGACCCGGATTGTTTTCGGGCAAAAGGCTGACTCTTTAAACAGCTTAGAGAGTGCTGTAAATGTCACCCTTACAGCGCCCTTTTTACATAGTGGACTTGCATTCAATGCAACCAATATTGACTCCTCTAGTTCCTAAACTTTAATTCAGAGTTAGTTCAGTGGTTGACAGTACCTTATGACTGATCCTCACTGAACAGTAAAGTTAGAAGTTGCTCAAGATATAGAATAGAATAGAATAGAATAGAATAGAATAGAATAGAATAGAATAGAATAGAATAGAATAGAATAGAATAGAATAGAACAGAATAGAATTCTTTATTGGCCAAGTGTGATCGGACACACAAGGAATTTGTCTTGGTGCATACGCTCTCAGTGTACATAAAAAAAAAGATACGTTCATCAAGAATCGTAAGGTACAACACCTAATGAAAGTCATAAGGTACAAATAAGCAATCAGGAAACAATCAATATCAATATAAATCATAAGGCAACAAAGTTACAGTCATACAGTCATAAGTGGGAGGAGATGGGTGAAAGGAAAGATGAGAAGATTAATAGTAGTGCAGGCTTAGTAAATAGTTGGACAGTGTTGAGGGAATTATTTGTTTAGCAGAGTGATGGTGTTCGGAAAAAAACTGTCCTTGTGTCTACTTGTTCTGGTGTGCAATGCTCTATAGCCTCGTTTTCAGGGTCGGAGTTGAAACAGTTTATGTCCAGGATGCGAGGGGTCTGTAAATATTTTTCACAGTCCTCTTTCTGACTCGTGCAGTATACAGGTCCTCAGTGGAAGACAAATTGGTAGCCATTGTTGAAAGATCAACATTTCTCTAAATGCTATGCATGTGTGTTTAAAAGATTGGGTAAATGGATTGGCTTAATTGAATATAAATGTACATTTATATAGGTGAATATATGCAATTTATATAAAGGAATTTATATGTCTAGATATCCATTCTGCAATTTCAACACTGTAGTACATGAATAACATGAACTGGATCTGCCACCTTAAAATGAATCATCTCATATGAGTCAGAGGGCAATTTTAAGAAAAATCTTGGCAACTTTTCAATTCCTCCTGCTTTCAACAGCTGCCAAAATACGCAACTTTCGAAATTCTAGAAACTCTAATTTTCCTTACTATGAGCTCTCTCGCCAGTTTGGCCAATAGCTTTTAAGTTCAATATTTCTTTTCTGCTATTTTAGAAAAAAAATATATGATTAATTCCCTTCCTGTTGCAGCCCAGGATAAACATTAGGGCATTTGAAAGTGTTCCTTATTTCCTCTCCACCTCTGGCTTACTGCAGAAATAAATTACCGCGGTGGTAAATTTCTGAAATTGTTCTCTGAAAAATGAACATGGAAAAATGGGGGGGCGGGGGGGCAGTGGAATTGATGAAGTGTTAAATAGTTTATAACTGACATAACACTCGGCATCATTCCAGATTTTCTGAAAGGACGTTAGGCCCAGATCCACCCTTCTTCTTTTTTTTTTTGAAAAAAGTTTTTTATTTTATTTCTTATAAACATATTGTAAATGTACATTCACTTATTCATAATTACTCACACATATACTGTACATATATTTTCTAAAGAATTTTTTTTAAAATTATATTCGAGGTTGCTCTTTTACACTTTCTTCTCCCTTATTTTACAACAATCCTTCTTCTTCTTCTCTCTATCCCTTCCCTGTCTTCTATCCTTTTCTACTTTCTTCTTTCCTCCTCTCCTCCCTCTTCTCTACTTCCCCTTCCTTTTCCCCACTCCTCCCTTCTTCCCCCCATTTCTAACCTTCTCTCCTACTCTTTTTTCCCCTCCCTTTCTTCCTCTCCTTTTCCCTTTCTTCTGTACCTCTCTCTCCTTCTCCCTCCTATCTTACCCTCTACTTCTCTCTCCATTCTCTCTCCTTTGTTGTCCAATATTTCCCCTATTGGTATTCGACAGCCCCGATTTTCTATTAATATATGCTTTCTTTTCGATTTCCACCCTTCAATCCACCCTTCTAAATTCCTAGAAAATTCAGTCTGTTTTTCTGTTTTTAATGTGCGAACTAGAATTTCTTTTTCTCTTATAAACATTGGCTAGAACTTTTCAGATATTTCTCTGTAAACCTTTGCAGCTTTCCTCACAATCCCTTATCTATTACTCCGTAGCCAAATGTGACTTAATGAAATATTTATCACTTGTTTATGTAAAATATATATATATATATATTTATGACCCATCCCCACCCTGGTGGACTTTGGGTGGGGCACAATAAGGCCAAATGTCTTTATTGGAACTATGGAACTATGAAAACCAAAAATAAACAGTGAAAACCAATCTCCCAGAACTAAAGCCGTTTAGTGCCCATAAAATTAACCTAATAAGCCAAATGCATGGTCTATGCTGGACTTCAATTGCTTCAGTGAAATGTCAAAAATTTTGGGACCTTCTCGGGAAGCCTGTTCCATAAATGAAGGTGCCACTCAGAAGTCTGTCACTGGGCCCACCCAAAGTAGAGAAACCTGTAATACAATTCAATGAGAGCAATCAACCCACGGAAGAGAAGTTGCCTTCAGAAGTTATGGAAGCTTCATCACTGGAAGCTTTCAAGAAGAGACTGGACTGCCATCTGTCAGAAATGGTGTAGGGCAGTGATGGTTAACCTTTTTGGTGCCAAGTGCCCAAAGCGTGAATGCACACGCGCATGCCCAAACCCCCAAAATGCAATGTGAGCACCCCCCATGCATGCACCCCACTCTGTGCATGCATGCGCACCGTGGTGGGATTCAAGTAATTTAACAACTGGTTCTCTGCCCTACTGATTTCTTCCAACAACCAGTTCACCAAACTGCTCAGAAAGTTAACACCGGTTCTCCCAAAGTGGTGCGAACTGGCTGAATCCCACCACTGCATGCACATCCCCAGTGCGTGCGCCCCAGCCCCCAATGCCCAGTTTTGGCTTCCAGGTTGGTGCAGGAGGCTTTCCAGGCCCAAAACGGGGCACGGGTTAGTGGCTTCCAGATTGGTGCAGGTGGCAGAAATGGAGTAAAAAGGTAGGGCGGACTGAGGGTGGGGGAACCTGCGGAAATCGGGGAAGGCCCCACCCACCCCCGCGCATACACAGCAGAGAGACCCAAAGACCACCTGGCTGGTGGGAGGCACACACGCATGCGCGGTGGAGCTGGGCTAGGGCAATGGCTGGTGCAGGGAGGGCTCTGCGTGCCACCTGTGGCATATTTGCCATAGGTTTGCCATCACAGGTGTAGGATCCCCTGCTTGGATTGGGGGTTGGACTAGATGACCTACAAGGTCCCCTCCAACTCTGTTAATTTGTTAATCTTCTTGAGATGGTCTCTGGTCTTGATAAATGGAGATTGAGAGGGTTTGATTTTGCCATTTCTGAATTTACCTTGGCATCCAACAGGGTTCCTGTTTTTTTTTGAGATTTCAGCAGCTCGGGAAAAACCCATTTCCATGTTTTACAAATCTTATCAAGAAAGACCACACTCACGTTAGAGGCAAGGGAGCATTTCTCCATTTCTATAAGCTCATGGCTGAAACTTAACTGGCTAATCAAGGTCAGAACTCCTTAATACTCATGGGAGAATATAAGGAAGTCTCAGGGCATAGCTAAATTGAAAAGTTCAAAATAACCTAAAAGGTAAAGGTAAAGATTACCCTCGCACATGTGTGCTAGTTGTTCCTGACTCTAGGGGACAGTGCTCATCTCCGTTTCAAAACCAAAGAGCCAGCGCTGTCCGAAGACGTCTCTGTGGTCATGTGGCCGGCATGACTAAACGCCAAAGGCACATGCTTAACGCATTGTAAGCCGCCCTGAGTCTCCGGAGAAGGGCGGCATATAAATCAAATCAAATAAAAAAAAAACCAAAAAAAACATGGAACGCTGTTACCTTCCCACCAAAGGTGGTTCCTATTTTTCTACTTGCATTTTTTACGTGCTTTCGAACTGCTAGGTTGGCAGAAGCTGGGGCAAGTAATGGGAGCTCACCCCGTTACGCGGCACTAGGGATTCGAACCGCTGAACTGCCGACCTTTCGATCGACAAGCTCAGCATCTTAGCCACTGAGCCACCATGTCCCAAAACAACCTATAATAGTAGGCAATAGTAAACTAGTTTAATATTTGTTGTGAATATATCATCCATATACTTGATAGAAGAGACTATTTGTACTTCAAGGTTGAATTGTGCGGTATTGGCACTCTCTGAGCTTGGTTGTTTTCTTGCAGATGTCACATCATCAGTGTAGAAACAAACCATCCAGTTTGAAGCAATAGTTATAAAAGCCAACTAGACTGAAAACCAGGTGACTGTGAGTTCTACTTCTCCTTAGACATGGCAGTCAAGTTGGGTGACTTTTGGCTGACCATCTTTTCTTAAACCAACACAACTCACAGTGTTCTTCTTGTGAGGTTAATAGAAGGGCAGAGTCTTATGACTACTGCCTCAAGTTGTCCCAAATAAAGGTAGGATATAAATCTTGAAGCCAACTTTTTTAGCTTTGCGGTTGGGAGAAAACGAAAAATTTAGAAAGTTAAACAGAATCCATGTGTTCTTAATCTTAGCGTTCTTTGCTAACATTTTATAGAATTTTCCTTCTGAGGATTACATTACATTTGACAAAGGAAAAAGATTTATATCAATACAAGAGTTACCGGGATTTTTTTAAAGCAGTACATTAATTTCAAAAATGTACAAGGGGGTTTCAAATCAGTGTTGGGAATGTGAAAAGCGTGAGTGAGCAATTTATCGCGCAGGGTGGACTTCTGTAAGAATGCTAAAAAAATTTGGATACAAATTCATAAGGTGAAGGTTCCCCTCACACACATGTGCTAGTTGTTCCCGACTCTAGGGGGCAGTGCTCATTTCCGTTTCAAAGCCGAAGATCCAGCGCTGTCCGAAGACGTCTCTGTGGTCATGTGGCCGGCATGACTAAATGCCAAAGGCACATGGAACGCTGTCACCTTCCCACCAAAGGTGGTCCCTATTTTTCTACTTGCATTTTTTACGTGCTTTCGAACTGCTAGGTTGGCAGAAGCTGGGACAAGTAACAGGAGCTCACCCCGTTATGCGGCACTAGGGATTCTAACCGCTGAACTGCCGACTGCTGCCGAACTGTTGATTGCTGAACTGCTTGTCAATCGACAAGCTCAGTGTCTTAGCCACTGAGCCACTGCATCCCTACTCTCTCCCTCCCTTTCTCTCTCTCTCTCTCTCTCTCTGTTTGTCTCTCTCTCTCTCTCTCTCTCTCTCTCTCTCTCTCTCTCTCTCTCTCTATATATATATATATATATATATATATATATATATATATATATATATATAATTGCAGATGGTATTGCTGGAATAAATAAATGCCAAATTTTAAAGAAAGGAGACATGATTTTACTGGAATCCATTTCACAGGGAAATGGGTGAAGCAGACAAGACACGAAATATAATAAGAGCATTCATTTTTTACTGCTATTAATGCCCTGGTTTTATAAGCTCAACGACAATACTCGGAGTGGTTGTTGGACAGGGGAAGAGAGCCCTCAGGTTTGCACTGGGTTTACCAGGGAGTACCAAAATAAATAAGTAAATAAAGAAACAAATAAATAAAAAAGGGGTGGCAGGAAGAATATTGACAAGTACCTCACAGTTTATTAAGTTATGCTTAGGGGGACTCTGCTTGGAAATGGGACAACTTGCCACAGCCAGCTTGCTGTGGCCAACTCACCACGGCCAACTCATCGCAGCCAAATTATTACAGCCAACACCCTGCGGGACAGCTCAGCGTGGCCAACTCGCCACGGGACAACTTGCTGCAGGACAATGTAACAATTCTATTTAATCATTTAAAATAAATTAAAAAAAAGATTTTAATTTTTACCATGAACATTTTTTTTTTGCTTTAATTTATATGCCGCCCTTCTCTGGAGACTCAGGGCAGCTTACAATGCATTAAGCAATAGCCTTCATACTTTTGTATATTTATACAAAGTCAGCTTATTGCCCCCACAATCTGGGTCCTCATTTCACCTACCTTAGAAAGGATGGAAGGCTGAGTCAACCTTGAGCCTGGTGAGATTTGAACTTGCAGTAATTGCAAGCAGAAGATGTTAATAACAGTGCTTTAGTCCACTGTACTACAGGCTCTTCTACATTAAATTCTGTCCCTCCTTTTGTATCCTTTCTTTAATGGTTCTGTTCCAGGGGTGAGTTCTACCTACCTTTACTACCGGTTCGCAACAGGATCACTAGCACAGATCACTTCTGCTGACGTCAGGGTCAGTGGGCGGAGCCTCCCGTCGGTTTTACTACTGGTTCTATAGAACCGGTCCGAACCGGGGGCAACTCACCACTGTTCTGTTCCACCATTTCTTTGATATTAGTGTAACTCTTGCCCTGAGAGAGTGAGTTGTCCGGTGGCAAGATGGCCACAACAAGTTGGTCGTGGCGAGTTGGCCATGGGGAATTTGCCTCAGGATCGCAATTGTAATAGCAATCACATTTAGACTTATATACCGCTTTACAGTGCTTTTACAGCCCTCTCTAAGTGGTTTACAGAGTCAGCCTCTTGCCCTCAACAATCTGAGTCCTCATTTTACCCACCTCGGAAGGCTGGAAGGTTGAGTCAACTTTGAGCCTGGTGAGATTCGAACTGCCAAATTGCAGGCAGCCGGCAGTCAGCAGAAGTAGCCTGCGGTACTGCACTCTAACCACTGCACCACCGTGGCTTGATAGAACATCTTCTAGAATGGCCATTGTTAATTTCCTCATTTTTACATTGGTTCCAAACATCATCGTGATGATCATTTGCATACTATCTGTTCACCGGGATGGTTTACTAATACAGGTAGTCCTTGACTTACAACCATTTGTTAAGCAACGGTTCAAAGTTACGACATGGGGAGAAAAAGATTTATGACCGGTTTTTGCACTTACAACTGTTGGAGCATTCCTATCATTGTGTGATCAAAATTTGGACAACTGGCATGTACTTATGACAGTTGAACTGTCCTGGGGTCACGTGATCACTATTTTTAACCTTCCCCAGCCAGCTTCTAACAAGCAAAGTCAGTGGGGAAAGCCAGATTTGCTTAACGGCTGCATTATTTGCTTAACAACTGCAACGATCTGCTTAATAACCATAGCACCAAAAAAAATTCAAATTTGGGAGTGAATCCCATAATAACCGCCTTGCTTTGCAACCAAAATTCTGATCTCAATTATGGTTATAAGTCAAGGACTGCCTGTAGAAAATTTACACTAATAGCTGTCTAAACCAGGGGTGTCAAACTCAAGGCCTGGGGGCTAGATCCGGCCCATGGGGTGCTTAGATCTGGCCCATGGAGCCGCTCTGGAAACAGCAAAGGACCGGCTCTCGGTGCCTCTGCCAGTGAAAATGGAGCTCGGGAGGGCCACGTGCAGCCCCCGCAAGCTCCATTTGTGCTGGCAGAGGGTTGCAGGACACCGTCCCAGCTGAAAACGGAGCTTGCAAGGGCCGTGCATGCCCCCCCCGACCCCTGGTTTCAATGGCAGAAGGTTGCAGGAGGTTGTTGTAGCTGAAAATGGAGCTTGGTAGCCCATTTTCGCTGGCAGAGCACTTGGACCGCCACAGGTGCCCCCGACACAAGTGACATCATGCTGGCCACGCCCCACCCTGGCTACACCCACCCTGGCCCTCCAAGGTCAAATACAACCCTGATGCAGCCCTTAATGAAATCGAGTTTGACGTCCCGGTCTAAACTATTCACACATAGCAGGTCCTCTGGATGTTATACGGAACTAGGATTTGGCATCTCTTCATTATAAAACAAGAGAGTATTCCAGTCATTATAGACATGAACTTTGTGTAAGAAAAGTATTTGGAGGTATAGGAAGCTCCCCCGCCTCACCGATTAAAATATTCTTTATTCTTAATATTAAAAAGAGGCAGAGAAAAATCTTAATAAAGGCAGAAAGCAGCCCCAGTCTTCCTGCCATAGGAAAACAGCCTCAACCAGAAGCTTGAAGAGTCTGGGTTTTTGGAATGGAGATTTTGTATCCATTCAGAAAGCCTGGGCCAATCTATTCATAAGCAAAGAGATTCCAAATAAGCAACACAATTAGGCAAGCCAGACCTGACAAGATTAGCTCAGATAAACACCTAGGATCTTCATTTCCCCTTTTGTCTATACAACCGGCCATGACCTCTACATGACGCCATAGGAATCTGACAACAGCCATTAAAATATTAACACACACATACTTACACAGGAACAGGCATTTCAATCATGAGGCCTCAACGAATGTATAAAAGCCCACCTATCCCAACCCTATTTTGGGCAGCCATCCCAGAAACATGCTGCTTTCACTGTTGTTTCCGGAAAACCAAATAAACAGAGATCTCCTTTCCTGCAGCCACTCTCCATTTTATTTCCAGAGTCTTTCTCCCAGCTTGGAACAGAGCTTGATTTTTCTTCCAACAAGACTAAAGGAGAGCCTCAAATAAAGAGAAGACTAGTAAGCTCCAGAGCTCACTGTAACAGCATTGCCAAAAAGGCATTAAGAGTTGTTAACCTAATCTTTGCGAAGCTTCTTCTCCGGTAACATTGTACTGCTAACTAAGGCATACAAAACCTTTGCCAGACCAATTCTTGAATACAGCTCGTCTGCCTGGAATCCACACTGTATATTGGACATTAATATAATTGAACGGGTATTTCGTGAGAAGAGTCGTCCACTCCTCTACTCACAATAGAATCCCTTATGCCACCAGACTTGAAATTTTGGCCTTGGACAATCTGGAACTGAGCCGCCTACGGTCCAATCTAAGCATAGTGCACAAACTTGTCTGCTACAATGTCTTACCTGTCAATGACTTTTTCAGCTTCAACCACAATACACAGGCAAACAATTGATACAAACTCAAGGTAAACCGCTCCAAACTCGATTGCAGAAAATACGACTTCAGCAACAGAGTGGTCAATGCCTGGAATGCTCTACCTGACTCTGTTGTTACAGCCTCAAACCCTCACAGCTTCAACCTCAAACTGTCTACCGTGGACCTCACCCCATTCCCAAGAGGTCTGTGAAGGGGGCATGCATAAGCACACCAGTGTGCCTACTGTCCCTTTCCTACTGTCCCCATTTATTTGTATTCATTTCCTTCGTTCATGTCTATGTTCATACTTATACCTGCTATCTTGTACATGTTTGACAAACAAGCAAACAAACAAACAAATAGTAGAAGCACAACAAATGTCTGCAACAATTCTGTAACCAATTCTGCAAAAATTAAAAATAATATGTATCATTCCTCTACCTTTGAATTAGATAGACTGTCTCTCATATTTCTAACTAGAGTCCTTTTTGGAGATTGGCATATTTACAAACTGCTGTGTCCTTCAGAGAAGGTGGCTACCAGACCTGAAAAACTTCAGTTGACCAATAAATGAGAGCAAAAGGATTTATGGCCATCTGGTCCTTGTTCAGAATTTCATAAATGTGGTAGCTCTATTCCTGAAGCTGCAAGAAGAACATAAGGATGCTTACCACATCTTTGTGATTGTATATGATCCATAGGTTGCAATCACCATACTGTAGGAGAAGAACAGGCAAAGCCTGAAGGTGGAGTCAAGAAAGAAATCAGCCTGGAGTCATTACATTGCCACAAACTTTCTACGTCCAATCTCTCTTGAATTCCCTTAACTTTTATTGCATTAGTTGACTAGATTCTTGTGTATGAGCAAGAGCAATAAATTAGCTTAATTGGAATTTAATGTGTGGTCCTGATTCTTTGGGCCATACTGTACACATCCCTGTAATGGCATGTGGAAATGACCTTAGAAGACAGGAATGAGAGCTGCACCATGATAAGAGTCTGATAAATGAGATTTTGAGGAGGGGGGGGAGGAGGAGGAGGAGGAGGAGGAGGAGGAGGAAGCATTGCAGAAGGAATCTTTTTCACAAGAAGAAGTCAAAGATGAGTGAGATACTTTCATACTTGCAAGTTTCTGTTAATGCAATGAACTATCTTGAAGGACTGAGTAGCATGCTTAGTGGAATGAATTACAAGAATAAGGATTATTTCTATGCTCTATTTCCCTAGTAATAGGTTGGTTTGTCTTCTGCTTTGGTCCATGTCCAACTTTCTGGAGATCTTCATGTCTGCAGCAGCTGCCTCTTTTTCAGTCCAGAAAACTAAGCAGGGGGCAAGTTTTAGACAATGAAATGTGGTTCTACAGTGTCATTCCAAAAACTCTCATGGAAGATACTTCCATCAGACACATCCTGTCCCTTAGCATTACACAAACAAACAAACAAACAAACTTTAACCTGAGCAAACAGTACAACCAGCAAAGATAATAATCATATCCTGGGTTTCGTTCCCTGCAATCTTGATGCTTTGTTTGACCCTGCTGCTCTCAGCTGGCTTTAGAAAATGAGATGTTGTCTTTCTCTGTTTAGGTCTGGGAAGTGTTTCCTGTCTGGTATTTACAACCAATTGGTGGCAGCTCTCTGAAGGATGTGTCAAGTTGAGCTGTGATCACAAATGCAGCTAGCTTCGTTGGTTTCTTTCACACAAGTATTTGGAGTTGGCTTGCCAGGCCCTAGTAAGCTTCTACCATGACTTTCAAACTTTGTGGCTCAGTGTGCATATAGTCTAGTAATAGCAATAGCACTTAGACTTATATACCGCTTCATAGTGCTTTTACAGCCCTCTCTAAGCGGTATACAGAGTCAGCATTTTGCCTCCAACAATCTGGGTCCTCATTTTACCCACCTTGGAAGGATGGAAGGCTGAGTCAACCTTGAGCCTGGTGGGATTTGAACTGACGAACTGCAGCTAGCAGTCAACTGCAGCCTGCAGTGTGGCAGTCTAACCACTGAGCCACTTCAGCTCTTATTATTGTAATAATACAATTACCTATACAAATTTTTTATCATTCAACTTCTAACCTTAATGTGGCTCATTACAATTGTAATATATTCTTTTACATACTTATTAACTCCTAACATTTTGATATTGTCCCTCAGGGTTCCACCACATTTTCAACATCTCAACTTTCTATAAACACCATTAAAACCAATTAACAGTAAGATCTAATCAGTCCCAAGTTTATATCTCTAAGTCCCCTGAATTTATAGTCCTTATAGGCCAGTGATGACTAACCTTTTTGCCATCACGTGCCAAAAGCGGGGTGTGTGTGTGTCATGTGCGCGCATGCCCACACCCATAATTCAATGCCCCCCACGTCCTGCCCCCCCTGCACATGCATGCAGGAACCCCCCCCCCGGTGCTCAAAAAAGGTTACCGGTGTAGGCTCCAGAGGCTTTCTGGGAGCCTGGGAAGGGCAAAAACGGCTTTCCCCACCCACCTGGAGGCCATTTTTCACATTTATTTATTTATTGGTTCAATTTATATGCCGCCGTTCTCCGGTGAGTCAGGGCAGCTTACAATGCGTTAAGCAATAGCCTTCATACTTTTGTATATACCTGCTTAGTAGGGCTTTCAGCCCCCCCAAGCGGTGTTCTTTTTTATACAAAGTCAGCTTATTGCCCCCACAATCCAGGTCCTCATTTTACCTACCTCAGAAGGATGGAAGGCTGAGTCAACCTTGAGCCTGGTGAGATTCGAACTTGCAGTAATTGCAGGCAGCTGGTGCTAGTTAACAGTACTTTAGTCTGCTGCGCCACCATGCCCATGATCAGTGATGGAATTCAATTTTTTTTTTTACCAGCGGTTCTGTGGGTGTGGCTTGGTGGGCGTGGCAGGGGAAGGATACTGCAAAATCCCCATTCCCTCCCCACTCCTGGGGGAAAGATATTGCAAAATCTCCATTCCCACCCCACTCTGGGGCCAGCCAGAGGTAATATTTGCCGGTTCCCCAAACTACTCAAAATTTCTGCTACCGGTTCTCCAGAACCTGTCAGAACCTGCTGAATAGCACCCCTGTCCATGATCATGTGTTCGAAGTTCAGCTGCTTGGGAACTGGCTCATACTTATGATGGCTGCAGCGTCCTGGGGTCATGTGATCATCTTTTGCGACCTGACAAGCCAGGTCAATGGGGAAGCCAGATTCACTTAACCACCAGGTTACTAACTTATCAATTGTGATGATTCACTTAACAGCTGTGGCAAGAAAGGACATAAAATAGGGCAAAACCCACTTTAACGAATGTCCCAGAGAAAATTTGGGCTCCATTGTGGACTTACATTGAGGATGGTGATCGGATGGTCACATCCAAATGGGTTCCTGGGTCTAATACGGAAGTGCTTTCTTTGGCCTTTTAAATTTCCCATCTAGCCTACAGCTTGGTGTTTCTAACCCACCCAAAAACTAAAGGTTTCCTCTGTCCTGTCGATTCCGACTCTAGGGACGGTGCTCCAGTGGTGGTTTTCTACCGGTTCGTCCTGGTTCGTGTGAAATGGTAGCAGCAGCAGCAGGAGCTCTGCCCTCCCATCCAGACATCATCACGGATGTTCTATGCATGCACAAAAGTGCCGCGCATACGCAGAAGTGCTGCACATGCGCAGAAGTGCCATGCATACACAAAAGTGCCACGCATGCACAGAAGTGCCATGCATGTGCAAAAGTGCCACACACGAGTGCACACTCACAGTTCCGAACCAGTAGCAAAGGTAAGGGAAAACCACTACTGCGGTGCTCATCTCCATTTCTTAGGAGGGAACCAGGGTTGTCTGATGACATTTCCCTGGTCATGTAGCCTGCATGACCCAAAGACTTAAGAAGTCCAATCTGCTCAGTCAAAGTAGGTGAGAAGTTGTTGCGTAATCCATAATCTATGTATCCATCTCAATCAGAATAGAGTTGGAAGGGACCTCGGAGGTCTTCTAGTCAAGCAGGAGACCCAAACCATTTTAGACAAGTGACTGTCCAGTCTCTTTTTTAAAACCTCCAGGGATGGAGCACCCACAACTTCTGGAGGAAACCCATTCCACTGCCTAATTGTCCTCACTATTAGGAAATTTCTCCTTAATTCCAGGTTGCTTCTCTCCTTGATCTGTTTCCATCCATTGTTTCTTGTCTTGCCTTCAGATGCTTTGGACAATAGAACATCCTCTTCTTTGTAACATCCCCTCAAATACTGGAATACTGTATCATGTCACCTCTAGATCTTCCTAAAGGTAAAGGTAAAGGTTCCCCTCACACATATGTGCTAGTCATTCCCGACTCTAGTGGGTGGTGCTCATCTCCGTTTCAAAGCCGAGAGCCAGCGTTGTCCGAAGACGTCTCTGTGGTCATGTGGATGGTATGACTAAATGCCAAAGGCGCATGGAACACTGTTACCTTTCCACCAAAGGTGGTCCCTATTTTTCTACTTGCATTTTTTACGTGCTTTCGAACTGCTAGGTTGGCAGAAGCTGGGATAAGTAACAGGAGCTCACTCCGTTACACGGCACTAGGAATTCGAACCGCTGAACTGCCGACCTTTTGATCAACAAGCTCAGCATCGTAGCCACTGAACCACCACGTACGTCCCTCTTGATCTTCCTAGCCATATCCAATCCCTGCAACCATTCCTCATATGTTTTTGTGTCTGGGCCCTTAACCATCTTAGTTGCTTCTTCTTTGCATTTTGTCAGATTGCAGAGCTGTTCTTGGCAGCTTTTGGAGACCCCATCCCTCAGCAAACCCACAGCATTGCAGATTCCCACAACATCCCAGATAGCCTGAATTAAGATATATATATATATATGCAACAAAAGAGAGAAGCATTCTTATCTGAGCTCTTAAAAACCAAACTCCCCCCCCCCTCAAATTCTTTCAATCTATCTTGTGTGGCTGGAAGCAAGGGCATCATTCCTCTCCCTCTCTCTCTTTCCTTCATTCCCTTCAAAAACTTTTCCTGAACACTTGCTCTGTTTTTGATCAAACAAGGGAGAAAGAAGCCTGGGCTGAATAGAGCTCTGTTTTCACTCCTCGAGATGGGTTTCTCACTCTTGCTGTTCTGAAAATGTGTGGAAGCATTAAAGAAAAGACAGCTGCACCCGAGAAACGCCAGTAACCCTTGAAGCTTCCTGCCCCTTTTCTTCCCCGTTCAAGCCTGTGGGGCGTTGGGACCCCTTCAAATCAATGCACATCTATGTTTCCGTTTAGTTCAGAAGACAATCCAGCTGCCAAGTTTCAAGAATAAACAGTACTGGGAACTTCACAGAAGATGATCTCTGTGGTCAGGTTTGAAGGGACAAATGGATGTTAGTTGCAGAAGGAAAAAAAGATTTCCAGGGTATAATGTTTCAAATTCTACAAAATAAAGCCGATGACAGTTGGTGTGAGCTACTGGGATTCAGTTATTTGTCCCCTCCGGATTAATATCAGTTAAAGAACCTGTTTAGAGTCTTGGTTGGATACTTATTGGTGACCATGAGAGGAGTGGAAGAGAGAGAGAGAGAAATACAATTTGAGAGAAAAATCAATATATTTTCACGGTGGCTCAGTGGCTAAGACGCTGAGCTTGTCGATCAAAAGGTCGGCAGTTCAGCAGTTCGAATCCCTAGTGCTGCATAACGGGGTGTTGTGGCCCATCAGCGGCCTGTGCAGCTAGTAGCTGATTCCAACAGCGAGGAGGCTGGTGTGGTGCTGCGCCAGCAGCCTGTGCAGCTGGCACTTGAGTCAGACAATGAGGAGGTTGGAGAAGAGTTGGTGTCAGAGGCGGAGATTCAGCCAGGGCCTTCAGAACCTCTTGATGCACCGGCGTGCAGAGCTGCCAAAAGGCAGGAGAGGCTCCTCAGGAGGAGGTCTCCTCAAGAGTAAGGCTTGGGGCTAATTGGCCACCCCCTTAGCCTATTTAAGGAAGGACTGAGGCAATTTGCAGGGAACAACTTCGTTCACTCTCCTTTGCGTCTTGATCTTAGTTCTCTGCAAATTGCTTCTGGGCTTTCTGCCAACCATAGTAAGATTACGATTATTTATTCTTTGGATTCTTGTAAGCTGTTAAGAAAGTTAATTAACAGTCTTTGTTTGAGGGTCCATAGCTGGGGCAGAACATGGGGTGAGCTCCTGTTACTTGTCCCAGCTTCTGCCAACCTAGCAGTTTGAAAGCACATAAAACATGCAAGTAGAAAAATAGGGCATTGAGTCATGCTGGCCACATGACCAGGGAGATGAAGAGATAGTGCTGGCTCTTTGGCTTTGAAACAGAGATGAGCACTGGCCCCTAGAATCAGGAATGACTAGCATATATGTACGAGGAGAGAAATCTAAGCTTTCTTGTAGACCCACATTCTGTTCCCTTAGTTAAAGTCAAGGATACATTATGGAAATGTTGGGCATTGGAGATGAACCGAAGACCCGAAAGAAGAAAGAAGAAAGAGGGATATGCAAGACAACAAAACTCATTTGCTTCTACCTGTGGGATAAATCATCAACCCTTTTTTCGACCTTGTAATACCTTCATTTGGGGTAAAATCAGGGCGATTGGATGGGGCTGAGCATTTACTGGCTGGATGCCCTTCCTGATGCCATGGGGAGTTCACAGCAGATTTTTTTTCTTTGCTCCCTAGGAGAGAGAAATGCTGCCGCTATCTAGGATTGAACTCTCAACCTTCCAAGTAGGAGGTGAGTGTCTTCGTCACCAGACAGATAGACTAAGTAAATAAAATGTCCACTACTGTAATTCAGAAATTATTGGCATATAACCTATAGGTGGTCATTTGTTATTCAGTAAAAAACATGACTCTATAGAAGAGATTAGTTGGAACCTTCATTCAAATGATGACTTTTTGCATTGTCTGTAATAGGTGGAGGATGACTTTTATTTCTTTGGGAGGGGACACAGAAAGAGAGAGACAGGAGGGAGAGATAGAAAGAGAGAGAAGGAAGGAAGGAAGGAAGGAAAAGAAAAAAGAAAAAAGAAGAAAGGGAGGGAGGGAGGGAGGGAGGCAGGGAGGGAGGGAGGGAGGGAGGGAGGAAGGAAGGAAGGAAGGAAGGAAGGAAGGAAGGAAGGAAGGAAGGAAGGAAGGAAGGAAGTGCCCAAACCGGAAGGCGCCTGCACGCCCGACATGCACCCTAGAGCACCAGAAACTTGAAGACCAGCTGGCTGGCATGCATGCACGCCTCGGAAACCTGACGACCAGCCAGCTGAGCTGGGACGACGGAGCGTGTGCCCACACCCATCTCTGGTACATGTGTCATAGGTTCACCATCATGGATATAGATGTTAATCTGTTAATATTTTCAAAAACAAGATGTTACAGAGTGCAAGATATATCTTACACGCTGTAACATCTAGCGGCCCAGAGTTTCAACGTTGGCTGTGTTTCAGTTTCTCTGGTAATTTTAAGCCAAGGGTTTTATGAGCTTTGCCAAAAAGGAAAGAATCACTCTTTGTGACAGGAAAGGGAGTGAAGACATTAAGACCAACGTTCAGTCTAGCGTTGACCATAAAGCAAAATCTCAAAATCTGCAGATGTAGTTTCAAAAGAAGGTTGTTTTTTTTAAAAAAAGATTCTTAATTTTCCTGTAGTTGTGAGAAGAAGAGAAATGGGATGGAGAACAGAAAAAAAAATATTTAAGGATGGCTCATGTGACTTTGAGTAAGCTCTCATCTGGCCAGGTTTGAAGACCTAAACCAAGCAATGCATGGATTCCTTAATCCAGCAGCACCTCAAAAGCTGCAGATGTAGTTGTTTTCTTAATTTTTCTTTAATTCTGGGCAGGATAGAAATGTGATGGAGAAAATAAATTAAATGCACAATTGTGCCCAAAATTTCCAAGTGAGACCGTTGTTCAGTGAGCTTTGCTCCCATTTTACATTTCTTGCCATGGTTGTGAAGCGAATCACTGCGATGTTTAAGTTAGTAATGCGATTCTTAAGTGAATCTGGCTCCTCCATTGACTTTGCTTGTCAGAAGGTCACAGAAGGTCGTTTGAACCCCCTGGGACACTGCACACTGTTTGCCAAATGTCCAAATTTTGATCATATGATCATCAATGGTGGGATTCAGCCGGTTCAGACCAGTTCAGGCGAACTGGTAGTAGTGACCTGTGAGACCTGTCCCGGTGCTATGCCGTCCTATTTATCCACATTTTCTAAGCCGCGCACATGTGTGCAAGCCATGTGCCTGCGTGCAAGCTGCACTTGCGCTCATATTTTCGGTGCTGAGGAAACCAGTTGTTAAATTATATGAAGCCCACCTCTGATGATCATGGGGCAAAGGTTGTAAGTATGAAAAACAGTCATAAGTCACTTTTTTCAGTGCCATTGTAACTTCAAACAGTTGCTAAAAAAACTGACGTAAGTTGAGTACTAGCTATACGTAAGAATGGATTATGTGAACTTGAGTAAGGTCTCCTCTGGCCAGAGAAATCCAGGTAGGGAGACCTATCTCCAAACATGTGCTTAATGTGGATCAACAGTCAGGTTTCTTGATCTTCTTCAGGCTCTGTGCTGTGAAGAACCTCTTAACACTCGAGCATGACCATTGACGATGCTCGGAACCAAACATAGAGCGGGACAGATGGCTCAGCAAAAACCCAATTTGTGTTTCTGCTAGCTTTGCGGGACAGATTTCCCATCTTTCCAGTGAGAAGTTCCACCAAGCGTTTAATGGCAGTGTGGATTTTGAGAGTCCAGTTCTCATTCTTGATTTTGTCTGAGTGGAAAAGAAAAATCGTTGTCCATTCACAGCATTGCATACCAGCTTTCCGATTTTTGCAGCACTTCCTGCAGAGCTTATGTATGGCGGACATTGAGGGTCAAACGAGCACATGAGCACAAGCTAAACATGGTTGGATTAGATTCTAGATTGCTAGACTAGACGTTCAACCAGAATAGAGCTGGAAGAGACCGTGGAGGTCTCCTAATCCAATGCTCAAGCAGGAGACCTGATACCATTTCAGACAAGTGGCTGTCCAGTCTTTTCTTAAAAACTTCCAGGAATGAAGCACCTACAACTTCTGAAGGCAAGCTATTCCACTGGTTAATTGTCCTTGGGAAGTTTTTCCTTAATTCCAGGTTGTTTCTCTCTTTATTAGTTTTCATCCACTGCATCTTGTCTTGCCTTTTGGTACTTTGGAAAATACCATATTTTTCAGAGTATAATATGCTCTGGAGTATAAAATGCACATTAGTTTTTGGGGAGGAAAACAAGAAAAAAAAAATTCTGCCTCTGCCTCTGCCTACCAGCATCCATCGGTATTTATCTGGCTAGCAGCCTTGCAGCAAACAGCAAACAGCCTGGTTAGCTTCAGCATGTTATCACAGCCTGATTCAGCACGAGCAGCTGATTGGCGGTTAGATCGGCCTCCCGGAATACCGCAAATCAGCTGTTCCAGGCTGCGGGAATCTCCACAGCCAATCGCTGCCTCCGCGTGTCACGTTTTCAGACTCTGCATGCCCCATTTTTGGCCTCCATGCGTCACATTTTTGGCTGGTTCCAGGCCACATGTGGAGGCCAAAAATGGGGTGTGCAGAGGCCAAAAATGTGACACGCAGAGGCCAAAAACATGACGCGTGGAGGCAGTGATCGGCGGCGATGTGCTCTGGTGATCCCTGCAGCCTGGAACAGGTCTACAATGGAGCGTGCGGAGGCTGAAAACACAACTCACAGAGGCCGAAAACAGCCAAAGGGTGGGGCCAGCGGGTGGACAGGGCTTTGGCAACATTCGGTGTATAAGACACACCACAATTTTCACCCACTTTTAGGCATGTGGAAAGTGTGTCTTATACTCCGAAAAGTATGGTAAGTGGATCTCTTCTTCTTTGTGGCAGCTCCTCAAGCACTGGGATACTGCTATCATGTCACCCCTAGTCCTTCTTTTCTTTTTTTAAAAGGGTTCTCAGTAATCTTTTTATGTACATGTGAAAGTGGAAGAACGATGAAGAGAGGGAAAAGGAGAAGATATGGATGCAAGAGCCAAAATGTGAGAATCTTCCCTCATTTGTTCTTTTCAAACTCCAAAATGTTTGCCTACTAACTTGAAGGAAAATTCTAAATTTCAGCTACATCTTGATTAGGCTGAGGTTGGAAGTGGTAGATACTTCCCAGGGGTAAAATGCTACTGATTCGGACTGGTTCAGGTGAACCGGTAGTAAAAATGCTACCGGTTTG
Organism: Arizona elegans; assembly: GCA_022577455.1. Lineage (NCBI taxonomy): Eukaryota > Metazoa > Chordata > Lepidosauria > Squamata > Colubridae > Arizona > Arizona elegans. The sequence goes on along the minus strand of JAKOOJ010000005.1, from coordinate 89,942,931 downwards.
GGCAAACTGGTATTTCCAACGATCAGCTGGGTGACGATCAGCTGTTATGCATGATTTTTATTAGCTAGAATCGTTGGATTTCCTGCATTCTAGCTAATCTAAATCACAGCGGATTTTCCCCCCCCCACTGTTCTACTTCCCTTTGCAGACTTGGAAGGCTTCAGAATGTTCCTTTTTTAGCACTGTGCGGGTGAGCATGTGTGCAAAGTGTGCGTGTGCGCGCTCTCAATACCGGACTTATAGACCCAGTAGCAGGCTTCAGAGGATTTTATTGCTGATACTTCTTAAAGTTCTTCATTGGAAACCTTTGGATTTATTGCCCTTTCCACAATCCAGTGCTTTGTGCACATCCTTCTATTTTTATCCATCTCCAGGAACTTGTGGAGTTAGTTACTGGAAATCTAGTTTGGAAGGCACGGTATTGTGCAATACCATGGGTTTTAAGAAGAGCATCTCATGGGACAAGTATTACCAAACACTGTGATGCTTAGGAATAAGAAGACAAGCCCAAACAAAGACAGGAGTTTTCAAAATATCTGGATAAATATTTATATCAGAGTCCATTGAAAAAACAAAACAAAAACAGAACATTTGTCCCACAAAATGTTGGGGGGTAATCGTGGAAGCTCCAACCAAACCTCACTTGTCGCTGTGGGAATTTATCATTTGAACAAACAGATGTGAGTCTTTTCAGCCTGCCTGGACAAAAAGTCCCAGCCTAGAATTGAATTCTGTCCATTAAAAAGGAATGGCAACCAATGTTTCAGTGTAAGAAGCCAAGTTATGCTGGATAGAATAGAATAGAAGTTTTTATTGGCCAAGTGTGATTGGACACACAAGGAATTTGTCTTTGGTGCATACGTTCTCAGTGTACATAAAAGAAAAGATACATTCGTCAAGAATCATAAGGTACAACACTTAATGATAGTCATAGGGTACAAATAAGCAATCAGGAAACAATATCAATATAAATCGTAAGGATACAAGCAACAAAGTTACAGTCATGCAGTCATCAGTGGAAGGATGTTCCCAAACGCTCCAGCAAAAAGACCACCCCAAGCAATATGTCAAAGAGGAAAACTGCTCTGGGAAGAAACAGCAATTTTGTTGCATATTCACCCAGGAGGTAACAGTAATAGAGTTGGAAGGAACCTTGAAGGTCATCTAGTCCAACCCTCTGCTCATGCAGGAGACCTGTACTAGGGATTCGAAGGAAAAGATTGTTTTATTCCTACATCAAATGCCGGCCGGTGTAGAGGGGAATCAGAATTCCTTTTGGCTTAATTAAATTATCTTCAATGAAGTGGATGGAAAGAACTCCGTTTGACGCACTCACATACACCAAAATAATTTGGAGCTTGCCACCCAGATTTATACTTTTGGAAAAAAAACAAAAAACAAGACCTTTCCTATTCTGACCTAAAATTATATTCGTCACCTTTATTGATCCTTGTTTGCCACAATGATAGCTTGTGGGTTTTCTGAGTAATTTGGCTGCAGAAACACAGCCTGAAAACATAGGGACGGTGATGGGGAATGTGAAAACCGCATCTTTTCAAAGAGGAATCACAGCACTGCTCTCTTCTTTTAGAACTGCGTAGGAAAACAGGACCGACTTGTCCAGGATTCAGAAGGAGAACCTTAAATCTTAACCTTCAGAAGATTTGGTTGACCTGACCCAAGACCTGGCTGTTTTTTTCAAGCCGAGAAGAAGTTGAGATCGCATTTGTTGTACCAAAAGAAGAGAATATTTGCACCGCAGTGTTCAACTGTGATGTTACCTCGTTGGATAACAAAACATCTGCAAAGGAACAACCAAGTTCAGATAGCACCAAGGAGTCTCGCATTTTGTTGCATAGTTTCTTCAGCATCCTTGTTTTGTTTTGTTGTTTTCTTTTTTTTTCTTCTCTTTTGCTGTTTTGCAGAATCACATCAGATGAATGTAGTTTTTCTTTTATCTACACTGATAGCATATGCACCAAGACAAATTCCTTTTGTGTCCAATCACACTTGGCCAATAAAGTATTCTATTCTATTCTATTCTATTCTATTCTATTCTATTCTATTCTATTCTATTCTATTCTATTCTATTCTATTCTATTCTATTCTATTCTATTCTATTCCAATTCCAATTCCAATTCCAATTCCAATTCCAATTCCACTATACTCTGCATCCTATCCTATCCTATCCTATCCTATCCTATCCTATCCTATCCTTTCGTTTCGTTTCGTTTCATTTCGTTTCATTTCGTTTCCACTGCCTGCAATTACTACAAGTTCAAATCTCACCAGGCTCAAGGTTGACTCAGCCTTCCATCCTTTTGAGGTAGGTAAAATGAGGACCCGGATTGTGGGGGCAATAAGCTGACTTTGTATAAAAAGGAACACCACTTGGGGCGGGGGGACCCTATTAAGCAGGTATATACAAAAGTATGAAGGCTATTGCTTAACACATTTTAAGCTACCCTGAGTCTCCGGAGAAGGGCGGCATATAAATCAAATCAGTCAATCAATCAATCAATAAATTGCAGTGTTTCAGTTCAAGTTCTTAGGGGAAAGGATGTAGACCAGGGATGTCAAACTCAATTTAATTGAGGGCCGCATTAAGATTGTGTTTGACCTCGGGGGCCTGGGGTGGGCATTGCCAGGGTGGGTGTGGCCAGATCAATGTCACTCGTGTCGGGGGCACCTGTGGTGGCCTGAGCATTCTGCCAGCAAAAATGAAGTCCTGAGCTCTGTTTTTGGCTGCGACAGCCTCCTGCAACCCTCTGCCAGGGAAAATGGAGCTTGCGAGGGTCAGCCATGGCCCTCACAAGCTCCATTTTCACTGGCACTGCAGGCCAGTCCTTCATTGTTCCCAGGACACTGTTCCCATGGGCCAGATCTAAAGACCCCGTGGACCGGATCCAGCCCCCTGGCCTTGGGTTTTACACCCTTGATGTTGACCGTTGTGCAAAACAGGATGGGATTTGATGGACTATGAATGTGACCTAATAGCAGTGTTCCAATATTTGAGGGGCTGCCACAAAGGAGATGGGGGCCAATCTATATTCCAAAGCACCAGAAGGCAAAGCAAGAAACAACGAATGGAAACTAATCAAGGAGAGAAGCAACCTGACAGTGAGAACGATAAACCAGTGGAACGGCTTGCTTTCAGAAGTTCTGGATGTTCCATCACTGGAGGTTTTTAAGAAGAAATTGAATAGCCATTTGTTAGAAAAAGAGGTAGGGCATGTGTATCAAACTCACAGTCCATGGGCCGGATGCTTCATACACTGGCCGCGCCCACCCCCAGTTTAACGAAGGGGGAAAAAGTTGTGAATTGTCACGTGATGACAACGTGCCGTCGCGGGTTTGACACCCTTGGTGTCAGGGGTGGTATTCACTTACCTTCCCTACTGGTTTGCAAGTATGCGTGTGCGCATGCATGCACTCTCTCCACTTGCACATGCCATTTTCTGCACATGCGCAAGGCCATCTGCGCATGTGCAGAACCTCAAAAACATGGAAAAATGGGACGTCATGATGTCCACACGGGTAGGCGGGGCATCCCACAGTTGCCCCTAACGGTTCACTCTGATAGAACCGGCTGAATACCACCGAACCGGATAGAACTGGCTGAATACCACCAAACCAGATAGAACCGGCTGAATACCACCAAACCGGATAGAACTGGCTGAATGCCACCGAACCGGATAGAACCGGCTGAATACCACCACTGCTTGGTGTAGGGTCTTCTGACTGCGCAGGCTGTTGGACTAGAAGGCCTTCAAGATCCCTTCCAGCTATTATTCTGTTATGTAATACAGGAAAACCAGTATTCCAACTTTTAAAACTAGGAGACTATATTGGCCATCCTATTAGCCTAATGGGAGAGAGAGAGAGAAATTGATTGGGCAGAGAGGAAGATAGAAAGAAGGAAATATTCATAGATCACGAGCTCCTCTGCTTCATGTGTAAAACCTGTATGCATTTAACGTCTCTGAAAAACACAAACATTCCTTTTGTGTCTTGGCTAACTCTCTTTTAAACTCTGGCAGACTTGTGGTTGTTATCTTTATTCAGGGAAGAAAGATGGAATCTATTGTCTACGAATGTGCATGTCTGCAAAATATTAGAAAACAGATGGTTTGGGAGTTGCCTGGTTTTGGAGCAGACATTTTTTTACTTTATTTCTTTCTTTTTTTTAAAAAAAGAAGCTTACAGCCCAATATTAATTCACAGTTAGCTTTTTTTAAGCTGATTGAAGTCTGAGGGTTTACACACCCTTAGCTCTGTATATCTGGCTATAAAAACTTAACAAACTTCGCTTGTCTTAATTACAAACATAAGATCACAAAGAAAGAAAGATCATTGCTCTTAAACTATACTTAGAGAATCTCTAAGTATAACTGAAACATCTGCCTGCTAGTAAAATCAAAATTAAAACACATGCATGTATGGCTGTGTGTGTAATTATGGCGTGCAGGACATAGATTGTTGAATCCAACATCCCAAAATATGTTCATGAAGCAATGTCTTTATAGATTTGGGCCAAAATCAGCCCCATTGCTGTTCCTGCAACCATGGCTCCAAGGAGATTTCTGCAACAGGAGACAAATGTATTTTATTTTGTAGATGTGATTAATCAAGGTGGCCAACCAGTGTTGGGATGCTGCCGGTTTAACAACCGTGAGTGGTGAGCGCGCCCTTTGCGCTGAAAATGGAGCATTTAGATTCTAAATGCTAAATGCTTCTAAATTTTAGAAGCTCAGCTGCTTACCTTCCACGCAGGGGTGAAATCCAAAATTTTTCCCTACTGGTTCTCTGGGCGTGGCTTGGTGGGCGTGGCTCGATGAGCATGGCAGGGGAAGGATATTGCAAAATCTCCATTCCCACCCCACTCCAGGGGAAGGATACTGCAAAATCTCCATTCCCTCCCCTCCTGGGGGAAGGATATTGCAACATCTCCATTCCTACCCCACCAGCCAGAGGTGGTATTTGCCGGTTCTCCGAACTACTCAAAATTTCCACTACCAGTTCTCCAGAATCTGTTAGAATCTACTGGATTTCACCTTGCTTCCACGTCAGCAACGGTAAGTAGAACAGCGCGGGGGCGGGGGGGAATCAGCTGTGCTGCGAGCTAGAAAGCAGAAAATAAAGGACAGGATAGGACGGGGGTGGATGGGCGGTGTCAGCTGATTGTCGGAGCTACCGGTTCGCCCAAACTGGTCTGAACTGGCTGAATTCCACCTCTCTGGCCAACTTTTTAAAAAAATGTAGAAACGATAAAAAATTATATTGAAATCGAGACTACCATGGAGCAATACATGTTTGCCAATGGGAAATTATAGCATTATAGATTATGTGATTACAAATAATTTTCAACATATGACCATATTTGAACCCCTCCCCCAGGCCCAAAATGGGGCACTGGGTGGTGAGGTTGCCCCCCCCACCATGGCCACGCCCCCTACCATGTCATTAGGGCAGAGAACTGATTGTTAAATTATTTGAATCCCACCACTGCCCAAAGAGTTTACCCTAACTCAAATCACAGAGTCTAACATAGGAGAGAAATACTCATCGTGAACAAATCTAACTTTATTCTAATAGGACGGTGGATCATGAGCACATCAGACCCCGGAGATGGAGAAACAGTCATCTCTGCATTCTTCCAAATTTGGGCATTATTTATTAAGCCATCCCCAGCGGGCTCTCTCTCTCTTTCTCTCTCTCTCTCCACACCCTCCACTTGAGTGATCTCAGCGTCTTCCATGTAGGCGGATTCATCCCATTAATGCCAACAAGCTGATAATATTTACAGGATGCCATACATAGATCAAAGGTCAGTACTTAAGACAGAGTCACAAGTCTGGCAGGAAATGCCCCAAGTTGCTACAGGGAAGGGGGGGAAAAACCATTTACTGTTTCTATCTTCATTCACTCAGAAGGGCTACAAAAACACATACAAAAGCTACAGGAGAACCATTTGGCTTAAAAAATAAACCTGAAAAAGAACCAGGTTGTGTTTAATAAATTCACCAAAGAAAGAAAGAAAAAAATGTTATATCTGGAGAAGAATTAGACCAGGGGTGTCAAACTCAAGGCCCGGGGGGCCAGATCTGGCCAGCGGGGTGCTTAGATCTGGCCCACGGAGCCACCCTGGAAACAGTGAAGGGCCGGCCCTTGGTGCTTCTGCCAGTGAAAACGGAGCTTGGGAGGGCCATGCACTTCCGGCTGCGATGGCCTCCTGTAACCCTCTGCCAGAAAAAACAGAGTTTGGCCCTCCTGAGCTCCATTTTCACAGGCAGAGCACTTAGGCCATCACAGGCACCCCTGACACGAGTGATGTCAAGCTGGCCACGCTCCCCCCGTCCCCCGAGGTCGAACACAACCCTGATTTGGCCCTCAATGAAATTGAGTTTGACACTCCTGAACTAGACATAACAAGGTAACTAACACATACGTGCTAGATGTTCCTGACTCTAGGGGGCGGTGCTCATCTCCGTTTCTAAGCCAAAGAGCCAGTGCTGTCTGAAGACTTCTCAATCTCAATCGAAAGGTCGGCAGTTCAGTGGTTTGAATCCCTAGTGTCATGTAATGGGGTGAGCTTCCGTTACTTGTCCCAGCTTCTGCCAACCTAACAGTTCAAAAGCAGGTAAAAAATACAAGTAGAAAAATAGAGACCACCTTTGGTGGGAAGGTAACAGTGTTCCGTGCATCTTTGGCATTGAGTCATGCTGACCACATGACCACGGAGACATCTTCGGACAGCGCTAGCTCTTTGGCTTTGAAACGGAGATGAGCACCGCCCCCTAGAGTCGGGAACGACTAGCACATATGTGCAAGGGTAACCTTTACTTATACCTTAAGACCACACCTAGAATACTAGATCCAGTTTTGGTCACCACACTAAAAAAAGATGTTGAGATTCTAGAAAGAGTGCAGAGAAGAACAACCAAGATAATTAGGGGATTGGATTAGTCAACAAAAGCACACATACACATACATACAGAGAGAGGGAGGGAGGGAGGGAGGGAGAGAGAGAGAGAAAGGGAGAGAGAGCGGGGAAGAGAGAGAGAATAAGAAGGGGGTAAAGGGGGAAAAATTGAAAAACCACTGATTTATAAGGGCTGTTGTGGCTATTGCCAAAAACATTTGCTTTTTCCAGGATGTAACATTATGTGTGAGGTCTCCCTTTCCTTAGCCAAGAGTCTCAGCGAATGCAGCTATCCTGGTAAAAGATGACCATTTTTTTTTTAAAAAAAGAATCAGAAGTCCGTGTTTTCAAAGATCTACCTGAGAGATTCGCCTCTGCTCCATTAAAGCCAGGAAAACAATTTCTCTGAATTTAATCCATTGGGAGTCTCTCGGGTGCAGCTGACATTTCAAGGCCTTATGCAATAACACATCTGTATTTGCTCACTTCTCAACTGGAGCTGCACAACTGAAATTGCTGCCAATCACATCAAGCATTTCTCACCCTTGAAACGCTGAATCTTTGAGCTCAGAGTGGGAAATTCACTCAGATATGGTGGCCTGGAAGACAACAATATTCGGAGGGAAATTCTGCTGCGGCAAAGGAAAACATTACCACTATTTTATCAAAAAGCCAAGTGAAAGCAACTCTCCCCTCTCTCTCAAATGAATTTTAATTTATTTTTAATATCTTTCATTAAACTCCACATCAAAGTACCAAAAGAAATAAAAGTTAGCAAACTGAGAGAAAGAAATAGAGAAGGGCAAAGAAGGAAAGAAAGAAAAAGGGTGACTTCTTACTTTTTTAACACGGCAAAATACAAAACAAAAAAATCCAACCTCAGCCTCACAATATTCTAGGTGATTTTTATCTTTCCAAAATCACTGTAATAATCAAAACCTAAAATCAAAATTTCATTGTTTTTCAGTTTCGAGCAAAAAACAAACAAACAAAAAAACAAAAAACAAAACAGAAGCTGTTTCCAAGTAGGAACAAAATTAGATCATTTCATTTTTTTTTTTACTTTATTTTTCTAAGCAAACTTTTGATTCTATATATATCCCAGCTGTCTGAATAAGGGCTTAGATTTCTATAGGCAGCCAGTTAAATTGGCTAGTGTTAATCTTTTAGTCAAGATAATCTACTGCCGTGATGGCGAACCTATGGCACACATGCCACAGGTGGCACATAGAGGCCTTCTGCAGGCATGCGAGCCATCACCCAGCCCAGCTCCACCCCATATGCGCACGCGCCCCCGCTGGCCAGCTGACTTTTGGGTCTCTGCCACGCATGCGTGGGGGGCAGGGCGCATGTGGGTAATGCGCATGCATGCCGGGGGGGGTCATGTGCGGGGTGTGTGGGGGTCATGCATGCATGTGCAGGGGCAGGGGGAGTGCAGTGGGGCAGCCCATTTCTGATCCCAGGAGGCTGCAGGGAGGCCTGCTAGGCCCAAAACAGGGTGGTGGGGTTGCACACACATTTGTGGGGGAGCACAGGAGGTTACACCAGGGGTGAAATGTAAAATTTGTTACTATCGGTTTTGTGGGTGTGGCTTGGTGGTGGTGGGTAATATGACTGGGTGGGCGTGGCCAACTTTGTTTTTTTAAACCTTTCAAAGCATTTTTTCTAATGCTTTGAAAAGCCTCTGCCGCTGAGGAAACTCAGCTGGGATCGTCAGAGAGGCTTTTTAAAAAATACCTCTCTGCCGATCAGGAAACTCAGCTGGGATCGTCAGAGACTTTTCAAAGCATTTTTTTTACCACCTAGTGGTTGCAGAAAAAAATGCTTTGAAAAGCCTCTGACAATCCCAGCTGAGCCGCGCGATCATCAGAGGCTTTTGTTTTTTTTTACTTTTAAAAGCATTTTTTCGTCGAGAGAGGTTGTAGAAAAAATGCTTTTAAAAGTAAAAAAAAAAAAGCCTCTGATGATCCTGCGGCTCAGCTGGGCATGGTAGTGGGGAGGGGCGCAGGGATTTTTGCTACCGGTTCTCTGAACCACCCACCGCCAATGCTACCAGATAGGGCGATCCGGTCCGAACTGGGAGCATTTCACCCCTGGGTTACATGCGCGTGCATGGGGCGGGGGTCGCACATGCATGTAGGGGGGGTGCTGGGGGGGTCACACACACATTGCATTATGGGTGCAGGCACACACTCTTTCGGCATTGGACAACAAAAAAGTTAGCCATCACTGATCTACTGTATTTTTAGAATTGGACAGAGTCAAAAGAAGAAAGTTATTCTGCATGTTTTTTAAAATCATTTTTTTTTAAAGATCTAGATATGGGAAAGTTTCTTTCATTCCCAAGAACTATAAGCCCACCAAGTCTGTTCAAGGTTTTAATTCTTGATTGTCTCTACTCAAGAAACCAGATCTCTGTAAACATTACATGCTAATAGTAAATATTTTGTGGTATGGCAGTTGATAAATACTATTGAGATCTTCATAGAGCAGCCTTTAAAAGCGGTTCTTTAGGTTCATTAAAAAAAATTACTTAAGCAGGCAAAGACTGCTGTCTTTGAGAGTGGGAGAAAGTGTACAAAAAAATGGAAGCCCAACGAGGTGATTAGCTGATTTTGGATGATCTCAAAAGATCTAAGCAACGAAGAAGACCAACAAAAACGATTAGGAGACTGGGGGCTAAAACATATGAAGAACGGTTCCAGGAACGTCTACTCTAACAAAAAGAAGTACGTGATAGGAGTATTCCAATATTTGAGGGCTTGTACAAAGAAGAGGGGGTCAACCTATTCTTCAAAGGACCTGAAGGCAGGACAAGAAGCAATGGATGGAAACTCATCAAGGAGAGAAGCAACCTGGAACTAAGGAGGAATTTCCTGATAGTGAGAACAATTCACCAGTGGAACAGTTTGCCTTCAAAAGTTGTAGGTGCTTCATCACTGGAGGCTTTTAAGAAGAGATTGGACAACTATTTGTCTGAAATGGTATAGGGTCTCCTGCTTGAGCAGGACTAAATCTCCAAGATTCCTTTCAAGTCTGTTATTAGTTAAACCTGTTTAGTTCTTGATTGGGAATCCTCCAAGCTAGGCCGGAAAGTTTAAAGAAGATTTGGGAAAAGGCTATTGGAATACACAAACAAATAAATATCCACTGATAGGGGAAGAAAACCATTTATTTTAAGAAAATGACTTCCGCCTTTTATTACTTAACTTACTAAATAAAAGGTGGAAGTCATTTCTTTATATGCTTTGCTTTTGCTTTCCTGTATTCCTAAATATAATTCTTTCCCATTTTTCTTTGGTTTTCCCCCTTTTTCTCCTTTTCTTTTCTTTCTCTGATTTTTGGTTTATATTAGTTTTTATCTCTTCAATTATATTGTATATTGAAGAGCCGACGTGACGCAGTGGTTAGAGTGCAGTATTACAGGCTACTTCAGCTGACTGCTAGCTGTAGTTTGGCAGTTCAAATCTCACCAGGCTCAAGGTTGACTCATCCTTCCATCCTTCTGAGGTGGGTAAAATGAGGACCCAGATTGTTGGGGGCAATATGCTGACTCTGTAAACCGCTTAGAGAGGGCTGTAAAAGCACTATGAAGCGGTATATAAGTCTAAGTGCTATTGCTATATTGCAATTTATTTTTTTAATGGTAAATTTTAATATAAGAGAGACAGAGAGAGACAGAGAAAGAGAGAGAGACACACACAGAGAGCGAAGGGATAGAGATATTTTAAATGGCCTCAGCATGAAGATTGGCGAGCTTCAGATGCCAGACCCTAGCAGTTAAATAAATACAGACTAATGAAAGCATTGGAATTATGAAAAAAGACATGCGTTGTTTGAGCGTAGGAGGAAAACTGATACCAGATACGGCTTCTCGGAGCTGGCTTGTCTATTATGGGTGGGTAACACTTGGAAACGTGCCCCTAAATTTTACTTGTGTTGCAAAAGTGTCTGCATAATGCAGTGAATGTGCAAATCAGATTCCAGAACTTTTTGTCATGAATTTGTGTATATGTGTGTGTGTAAGAGAGAGAGAGAGAGAGAGAGAAAGAGAGAGAGAGAGAGAGAGAGAGAGAGAGAGAGAGAGAGAGAGAGAGAGAGAGAGAGAATTATTAGAGGTGAGGTTAGGAAGGGGCTTTAAACATATCTCCAGCTGAGATAAACCTTTAAAAAAAAGTAAGTGGGATTCCTGCCCCCCACCTCACTCTGAAATCTGAGCACGCCTCCAAGCTAAGCTTCCTTATATGGAAGGATCTGTTCTGCAGAGAGTAATCATGGGCAGTTCAATTCAATTCAAACCTTTATTGTCAATCCACAACCTGTGTACAATGAGAGTGGGTGAGTCACCTTAGTGCAGTCCCCGCCCCCCAAACACAAAATACATCTCGATAACCCTCAAGTGAAGAAGGAAATCCCAACCCAGTAAATCATCCTAACAAGACACACGACCCTATATACATACATGTGCATAACATTACATTATATTATATTACACCAGTGAGAACATGTTATCATACTAAATAGTTATGTTGCATGTTATGTTGCATTCAGGAGTCTGACAGCCCACGGATAGAAGCTATTCTATTCTATTCTATTCTATTCTATTCTATTCTATTCTATTCTATTCTATTCTATTCTATTCTATTCTATTCTATTCTACTCTACTCTACTCTACTCTACACTACACTACACTACACTACACTACACTACACTACACTACACTACTGTATTCTATTCTCACGTAAGGTTTGCAAAATATTGTTGAAACAATTTGGGAAAAGACTATGAATGACAATGAGTAAGTTTAATACCGTATGATTTCAAGGTAAAGAAGAAAGTCTTTTTTTTTTTAATATAATGTTTGAGCAATGGGAAATTTATATTCACACTTTGTGCTGCCAGCTGCTGGAAAATCTAGGACCAGAGGGGGTGCCTGAAAAATGCAGCAGACCATAGATCTAATTTCAGTAGATATGAATTGCAGGAGCAGGTGAGAGATTTCAGAATAAGACGAGCAAGAGAAACCCTATACTGTTCTTTAATTATTGGGTTTTTTTGTTTAAAAAAACTGACTAGGCAAAAATTTGTAGAACACCATTGGAAAGGATTATTTTGGTGCGCTTGCTTTTGTGCACCACAAAAGAACAAAGATCTTTCATAAGAATGGCAAAAGTGTAAGACCAAAAATAATAATAATAATAAAAAAAATAAAAAAGGGATGCAAAATGTTTAATATTGGAATATTAATTCCAATAATTTGGAAACTAACTTTCCCAGCTCACCGGCTGTTGTTTTGTGTTGGAATTGGATGGCTTGCTTTTTGACCTTCCTGGAAATGTTCAGAACTTGGAACAAAAGTATGTCAGAACATGTCAATGTGACCTTGATCAAGCCTGAAACATTTCTAATTGAAAGTATTTTTTTTCCACACTGTTTGTGAAAACACACCCAAATCAAGCCATTTGTTGGCTTTTTATTTTGATGCAGCATGGAGCTGTATGAGCCTTTCCCCTCCCCAAGCGCTTCAGTTTGTTAAGTGTGTCCTTTTTAACAGCAAATTGCTACAATTTAGCAGATGTTTCCCTCTTTTAAATATCATGATAGATAGAAGATAGATAGATAGATAGATAGATAGATAGATAGATAGATAGATAGATAGATAGATATAGATAGATAGATAGATAGATAGATAGATAGAGATAAGTAGGTAGGTAGATAGACAGATAGTAGTGGTGGGTTGCTACCGGTTCTCCCCAGTTCTTGCGAACCGGTAGTGTAAATTTTGAGTAGTTCAGAGAACCAGTAAATACCACGTCTGCCTGCCCCTGCCCCCAATCTATTCCCTGCCTCCCGAGTTCCAGCTGATCAGTTAGAAGGAAAAAATCAGGGCTCACTTGACAAAGAAGAGAAGAAAAAAAAACAAGACACCTTAGCTTTAAATTGAGAAGCCAAGAAGCCTCCCAACTGATTGGCTAGAACCGATCCGCTTCTTGTAAACTGCTCAATGGTGGTAGATTGGCAATTGAGGCCAAGCTGCCTGAAAGCGGTTTCCGATGCTCTCGGTGGTGGCAGAGTGGCAAAAAACTGTTTAAACTCTTGCCGCGGCGCTTCAAAGGGCCGCCCTGCAGCTGATCAGCGGTAAAAGGTAGTGTGGTGGTAGACCAGTGTGCTCCAAAAACAAATGGGTAGACCGGTGCACTCTAAAAAATAAATAGGTAGACTGGTATGGCTCTGCAAGCAGTTAAAAGCCTGGTAGGCCAGTATCTCTGCTAAATCCTAAAGAATTGTTTGTCACATGACCATTAAACCACACCTACAAAATAAGCCACGCCCATAGAACGGTAGTAAAAAAATTTAGAAGCCACCCCAGATAGATAGATAGATAGATAGATAGATAGATAGATAGATAGATAGATAGATGGATGATAGAATAACTTTATTGTCACTTTGAATGTACACTAATCATCATACATTAAAATGAAATTTCATTGCATACAGCTCTCAAACATAAACATGACAAAGAATTATGCATATACTCACATATATTATATGACACAGAGAAACAACACAGTCTAGTAGAAACGACACACTATGATAGAATAGTGATTCATTTGCTACGTTTCTGTTTTAATAATATTATGAGTTTAATAACGAATTAATGAGAGGGGAGGGAGGGAGAGAGAGATGATAGATGATAGAATGAATAGATAGATAGATAGATAGATAGATAGATAGATAGATAGAGATAGATAGATAGATAGATAGATAGAAGAGAGGGGGGAGAGAAATGATTGAGAGAGAGAAAGAAAGAAAGAAAGAAAGAAAGAAAGAAAGATAGATAGATAGATAGATAGATAGATAGATAGATAGATAGATAGATAGATAGATATAGTGGCTCTAGAAACAATAGAGATCAGTATTTACTATTTTCATTCTAATATTCATCATCAACTATCTAGCCCTCATGGTTATATTTCTATAAACAGAAAGTAAAGAAGAGACAAGGTACCTTTCTCGATTGACTGTTTGTTTTGTCTTTCTCAATCCCATATCTTGTAATAGTCCATTCAGAGGTTTGGCCATTCTGTTAGAAGTGCTCACTTAGATATCATCAGGACTCAGCTATCCAAATGGAGGTCATCTTATGAATGTGCTCAAACTCAGAATAACCATCTGAAGCTAACTATCTAAGATCTGGCAGCAAATCCCGCCGAACTTGGTAAGGCCTATTTTTGCATAGATGCCCTTCGTACCTGACATACATTGAGGGTAGGATTGCTGAAGAATCCATAGGCTTGCTCTCAACCAGAGATGGGCTTCACATACTGTAGCAACCAAGTTCGGTGGGATTTCGCCCAGCACTGGAAATTGAGCGTGTGCCATCTGCGCATGCATCACAAAACATGGCAATTTGCTTGTGTGCACCATTCATGGATATGTGCGACATCAAACAACACTGCAATTCGCTCACACACGCCATCTGTACATATGTGCGGCATCAAAAACACAGCAATATAGGACGGGATTCTGCCTGGGCAGGTGCAGGTCGCCACTACCAATTCGCCCGAACTGGTCTGAACCGGCTGAATACCACCTCTGCTCTCAACTGACATCACAGCTCTGTTTTAAAGATAGACTGACCCAAAATCCCCATTCGAGGCTTTTGAAAGAAACCGAGCCTTCACAGGAAATCAACAAGAGTTCTGAATTCTGAAGGCCAGAGAACGGAAGATGCAACAGATAAATGGAAAGATCACTCCGGGCTTCTCTCTCCATGTTCTAATTTTAGATTTCCAAGAACCTCAACCGCTTAACAATACTCAACGTACAATTCATGGCCTGCACAAGGAAGGCCCATTCTGTGTGATGAGGCTTATTATTTCCCCAGAAAACTGCATAGGATGGAAAGTGTAATGGGCTCTCCGAGAACATTTTATCTACTGTTGAAGAGAGGCTACTTCGCTTTTTGACTTTATGTATTCCTTGCACAATTTTGTCAGCAGATGAGACAGAAAAGAAAGTTCCTATGCTGTTTGGTACTCCTTGAGCTCAGAACATAGGCTTCATAAGCTACTCTGAACCAATCATTCAGTTCTGATATTCACTTTTTCCAGTGGTGGGATTCAAATGATTTAACAACTGGTTCTCTGCCCTAATGGACATTCTGGGCGTGGCCAGGGAGTGTGACAGGCAGCACTCGGCCTCCTGCACCCCTCTGGAAACAAAAACAGGTCACGGTTTGTGGGGGCAATAAGCTGACTTTGTATAAATATACAAAAAGTATGAAGGCTATTGCTTAACGCATTGTAAGCTGCCCTGAGTCTCCGGAGAAGGGCAGCATATAAATTAAATTAAAAAAAAAAAAGGCTGGAATCTCTTCTTAAAAACCTCTAGTGATAAAGCAGCCGCCCCTCTGGTGTGCAAGCTGTTCCATTGATCAATTGCTTTTACTGGCAGGAAAGTTCTCCTTAGTTCTAGGTTTCCATCTGTTACTTCTTGTCCTGCCCTCTTTGGAGAATAGGTTGACCCCTTCTTCTCTGTGACAGCCCCACGAATACTAGAAGATTGCCCTTATATTACCCTTAGTCCTCCTCTTCATTATACTAGACATTCCTGGTTCCCTCAATTGTTCATTGTATGGTTTAGCCTTCAGTCCCCTAATCATCTTTGTTGCTCTTCTCTGAACTCTTGGAAGACTTCATGAACAATTTATTAGAACCACTAATATACCTCCTTTTAGGGTATCACAGGGGTGAAATCTACTTACCTTCCTTACCGGTTCGGAAGCACACGTGCCATGCATGTGCATTCGCCTCACTCCCGCGTGTGCATCACGTACGCACGGAGACCTTCTGCACATGCGCAGAAGGTAAAAAACACATTACTTCCTGGTTAAAACCAGGAAGTAATGACACCCGGGCAGGTGGGCGGAACTTCGCTCCGCCATCACTATTGGATCACCGAACCACCGGCCAAGATCACTACCGGATCGGCTGATCCAGTCCGATCCGGGAGCATTTCACCCCTAGGGTATCATCACATGAAGAAAATATTGAATTTCTAGATGAAAAATGTTCTGTCATTGGTTACTCAGAGGAAGAAATATCTGAGGGGTCTCTGAACTTGCTTGTTTTCTTGCAGACGTTTCATGACCCAACTAGGTAAAATCATCAGTGCTGGTAAGGAGTGGGGTTTGCTATCAATTTATATTCTGGTGGGTTGCCCTGTCAGTGCTGATGGGGACGGTCTTAGAGATTCTTTTGTTGGGATGTTTACTGTTGGCTTCTTTGGCAATTTCTTGATTGGGGTATTGTTTACTGGATTGTGGTCTGAGGTTAACCTTGGAGTTCATCTATGATGATGTGCTGACGGCTGGTGAAGAAGTTCTTGGGTCTTTTGTTCCTTTTGGGGTTGGGTGATAGTCCCTTTTGGATATCTATGGAGATTCTCAGTCATTCAGGTCATGGTTGTCTCAAAGGTGCTTTTTCAAGAGGCAACTGGACTTTCTGGTTTTTCTTTGAAGACGTTTCACCTCTCATCCAAGAAGCTTCTTCACCTCTGATGCTTTGAAGATGTTTTTCTTCTTCACGAAACATCTTCAAAGGAAAACCAGAGAGTCCAGTTGCTTCTTGAAAAAGTCTCTTTTGCCTAGTCTAGAGATGTTGCTAATGTCTATGTGTCATCTATTAATGGGTGATTTGTGCCAGGCTTCTAGAAATTCCCTGGCATTTTTGGATTTGGCTTGGTCTAGGAAATATCTATCAATTACCCTATTCTTTTTTTCATTGTGATACCTCTTTCCGGGACACTAATCCCAACTGAATCATGTCCCGATCTGTAAAATAATTAGAAAAATTCTGGACTCTCAAAGACACGAGTAAGTGAGGAGACGACTTTTGACCTCAGCATCAGAAACAACTGGTGGATTCCAGTGTAGGCTGATATACTTGCCCAAAACTATTTTTGAACACAATCAAGGCATTGTATAAAGAAAGAAAGATCTGCACAAAGGAAGCATTTTCTAAACACTAGTTAACCTACATGTGGTGATTCCAGTTTAACGAGAACGAGAAGTGCTAAAAGTGAACGTTTTGTTACAAGATACAAATAGGGCCCATGCATGTCCAGGAAATAGTTATCTTTCAAACAATGCAATTGACAATGCGAGGGAGATTACTTGTAGACTTGTGACAGCTTGATAGCAAAAGTCCTTCCTTAAAAGGCACCGATAAACATCGGCTGACATCTAGAAACTTGAAGGGCCCATCTTGTTCTTCTGTCAAAATGACAGCTAAAAACCACTCTATGAAGAGGCCGTCAAGATCAGCCATTTTCTATGAAGAACCAACAGAACTAGACCAGATATTACTAGGTACAGATGAAAAATTAATTTAAAAAATTTATAGCTACTTATTGAGTATTAAGTAGGGACACGGTGGCTCAGTGGCTAAGACGCTGAGCTTGTTGATCCAAAGGTTGGCAGTTCAGCAGTTCGAATCCCTAGTGCTGCATAATGGGGTGAGCTCTTGTTTCTTGTCCCAGCTTCTGCCAACCTAGCAATTCAAAAGCACATAAAAAATGCAAGTAGAAAAATAGGGACCACCTTTGGTGGGAAGGTAACAGCATTCTTTGGCATTTAGTCATGCCAGCCACATGACCACAGAGACATCTTTGGACAGTGCTGGCTCTTCGGCTTTGAAACGGAGATGAGCACTGCCCCCTAGATTCGGGAACGACTAGCACATATGTGCAAGGGGAACCTTTACCTTTTATTGAGTATTAAAATGGAAGAAGAGCAAGTGAAAGAAACAATGATAAGATGGGCTAAAAACTTTGGTTACGCAATAGAATTAGACAAATGGCAGAAATTGTGGGATAGAAACTGTAAATGTCAACAGCCTATAAGCAAAATCTATACAAAATGTTCTATAGATGACATTTACCATCAGCGAGGCTAGCAATGATGTTTGAAAACTTATCAGCTAAATGTTGGAAGTGTAATCAGATACCAGGTTCATATTATCATATGTGGTGGACATGCCCAAAGACAAAAAAATACTGGACATACTTGGTTAAAAAAAATGATAAAACAACACATAGATTTGAAACCAGAAATATTTCTTCTGGGGATACTACCAGAACAGTATGATAAAGGGAATACATATTTAATTTTGCATGTAGTAATGACAGCAAGAATAGTGTTTGCACAACAATGGAAAAATGATGAGCTCCCGACAGATGAAATTGTGATGAAAAAAAAAAAAACATTAGAATGTGCTGAGATGGATAGATTGACACTTAAGATAAAAGAAAAGGAAGAGATGGAATACTTTTTAACATGAGATATATTTTACCAATGGTTAACTAACAAAAACAGAGGTTAGAATTTAAAAAGAATTCAAAGAGATAATAAAAATTTGTACTGAAAATGTTGCAAGATGGACAATCTAATTGTTTTATTATTTTATCATTAATATGGATATATTTATTAAGATCACTAGTATGATTATGGTTACTGTTATACCTTTACTAAAATTAATTATACCCAGACAACATGCTGTTCAGATAGACATGGAATTTTTTATGTTCTTAATGAAAAAATGTACCAATAAAACATATATTCAAAAAAAAAAAAAAGATTAGCCATTTCCTTTCTGAGGAGAGCAAGAAAATCTGGCAAGGAACAAAGTTCAGAAGGCTTCAAAAGCTGCAAACCTGGTGAAGAAGAACCCTATCTTGACCTCAATAAGGTCTACCTTGAATGTCTCCCTGCCGACTTACTCAAATGCCTTTTTTTTTCAAGAATCGTGGTTAGAAATTTAGAAAGCATTACAATCAGAAAGGAAACAATAACGCTGTTAAAATTGTACAAAGCCACACACAGCTAGCTGAAAAGGAACAATGAGTTTCACTGGCCCTCTGTTACTTTGGGACACTCCTCGACTCAGTTGAGCCCCAACATTTATTGTTGCTAAGTGAGGCGCTTGTGAAATTAATTTTGCTCCATTTTACAACCTCTCTTGCCATCGTCGCTAAATGAACCACTGCATGCACTGCGTTAGTAACACAGTTGTGAAGCGAATCTGGCTTCCCCCTTGACTTTTAACAGTTTAACAGATTAACAGAGTTGGAAGGGACCGTGTAGGTCATTTAGTCCAACCCCCCACCCAAGCAGGAGACCCTACCCCATTTCTGACAAATAGCAGTCCAATCTCTTCTTCAAAGTCTCAAGCGATGAAGCTCCCACTTTGCTTGTCAGAAGGTCGCAACAGGGGATCACATGACTGTCATGCATATGAAATTTGATCATGTGACCATGGGAATGCCGCAACGGTCGTAAGTGTGAAAAACGGTCATAAGTCACTTTCTTCAGGGCTGTTGTAACTTTGAATGGTCACTAAATGAACTGTTGGAAGTCGAGAGCTATTTGCACTACAGGTGGGATCTACACATATCATTACAAGCCTATTTTTATATCATTAACGGTTTCACCAACATAGTTTTTATTCCTCCATTTTTTTAAAATTATTTTTTGGCTTTTGCTCGGCAGAGATTTATTCTTTTCTCCCCGTTTCAAATGTTGCTCTGCAGTTGACTTTCGTGATGCCAGGATTACGTTTTATCACACTGAACTATCCAGGAAATGCAATTAAAATATGCATCCTGTAGTGTATTACAAATTCCAAAAAATAAAAAATAAATCTAATCTCTGAATTTGGTCTGCTTTTGAATATGGGGAGATATGAGAGTCTTCAAGGAAAAGGAACAAGAAGTGTGAAGGAATGAAGAAGCAATAGGAAAAAAAATGTATTATTGTTATTGCTTTGATTGATTTAAATTAGCCTGATGAATAACTCTGCAACCGTTGCTAGCGTTGTACTAAGCAGCTATTGAATCCTAAGCTATTCATGATATCTATATTTCCTCCAGACTTTGATATAAGATTTTGTCTATTAGTTACATCTTGACTTCCTGAAGCCTCTTTCCCATCAAAGATTCCTGCAGATACATTCTTAACACATTCTGAAAAAAATATTTTTGGCTGAAAGGCAAAAGGATCATCCCTAATTTTAATTTATAAATGTAGCTGTCAGATGGTTTAGTGCTTCCAGGTCCAGAAAAACAGAACATAGATTTTCACAATGCCTTGAAAATATTCTGGTGCGCCCGTGCCAGAAACCGGAGCATTGGAAATTAGAAGAGAGCATGTGCAATGGGTGGCTGCTCTTCTGGTTTCCGGCATACGCTCTCGTTCCAGCACTTGGTGCCGAAAAGATTTGACAATACTGCCTTAGACTGTGTTTCCAATCATGTTCTGAGGAGTTTAAATATTTTCAAAGCGTTGTAAAAATCTATGTTCTGTTTTTCTGGACCTGGAAGCACTAAACCACCTGCCTTCCGGTTTCTGCGCACATGTGTGCATGAAGACCAGCTGGCCGGTGCACCAGTTGGTCTTTGCATGGGCATGCATGCCAGAAACCGGAAGACCAGGTGGCCGGTGCACATGCACGCGCTGGAAACCAGCAATGAGGAGGTTGAGGAAGAACTTGGGCCAGTTCTGGGCTCTGGGGAAGGCTCTGATGGGTGCGCTGCATCAGATGCAGAGATAAAGGCAGGACCATCCGACATTTCCCAGCCACCAGAGAGGCAGCTGCCTTTGGAGGCTGAGATGAGTGAGGAGGAAGAACAGCTGGGGCCTGTTCCAGATGCATGTATGCGCAGAGCAGTTAGGAGAGGTGAACAACAGAGGATAAGGAGTCAATTCAGGAAGCAAAGCAAATGTAGATGCTGAATGGCCCCTCCCTGGCTGGGGAATAAATAGAAGAAAAGGGGAGTGGTTGTCGTAGGAGACAACAGTTCTTATTTCTGGAGATTTTACTGATTGTGTTTCGTGCAACAAAGACTGCTTGCCAGAACTTAATTTGCAGCCTTTCCTCTGGGAGCTCATGGCCTGGCAATTATCGCAAGGAACTGATAAGGTCTGTTACTGCAGTGAATTCCTTGAAGAACTCTTGCCTGGACTTTCAGTGGGTGAATGCAATTAATTCACAAGAGATAAATAAAAAGGGTTTTTTTTTATGAAAAGGAATCTCTTTCTTGCTTCTGCTAAGGCTGGGACACTGCAAAAGTTTGATTGGGTGTCTTGCACAGCCAGCTTCAGTGAGTCAACAAAGCTGAGCAGGGTGTGCTTATCCCACTCATCCTCTGCTCTCACTGCTCTGCTTTTGGAGCATTGGGAGCAGGTGACTTGGCGGCCCAGTTGGGAGGAGAGAGGGGAACCGGGCCACACAAGCAGTTGGCTGGCACATGTGTGGCTCCACTCACGCAAGCAAGAAGTGTTTGGGGTACCGCTCATGTGGCTGTGCGGGCGTGCCGGCACACCACTCACGTGGCCCAGTTGTGAATAGACCATGGCCCGGTATGGGACCCCTATTCTAAAGCATTGAGGAGAAGGTTCTGAAACAGGCTGAGGAGAAAGCTTTTTCATGGAGCACGTAAGAAAGATTCCACAGCTCAGAAAATTATTTGCTTCTTTATCAGAATGCTGGGAAATGATTCACTTCCTGGTTCCAGAAGAGGTTGTTTAGACTTACAACCTGCACCGCCAGGAGATCGCTTAGACTTTTAGCACTTAATCCACCTGGGAGATCAACTTAAGTCATCTTTTGCTGTAAGTGAATCAAGTTATTTCCACCTGTACAACATGTTTTGAAACTTTTAAGATGTGCAAGTATATGTTATATTGGGTCACTTAGGAAGCTTTGCATTCAGTGGTGGTATTCAGCCAGTTCGGACTGGTTCAGGCTAACCAGTAGTGGTGACCTGCGGGTGGGCACCCGCCCACCCGCCCACCCGCCCTGGCCATCCTATTTAGCTACATTTTCTAAGCCATGCGCAAGCAAAGCATACATGCAGAAGGCCAGGTGGATGTGCGGAAGGCACATGCTCACATTTTTGGTGTGCAGCGAACTGATTGTTGTGGTCCACCAGCAGCCTGCGGAGCTGGCAGCGGAGTCGGACAGCAATGAGGCTGAGGAAGAACATGGGCCAGTCCTGGAGGCTGGGGAAGGCCCAGATGAGGGCTCTGCGTCGGAGGCAGACATGGGGCCAGGGCCATCGGGGAGTGATGTGCGGACTTTGGAGCCTCCAGAGGCTGACAGTAGAGAGGCAGAGGAACAGGAGGAGCCTGTTCCTAGTGCAGATATGAGAAGAGCTGCCAGAAGGCAGGAGCAGCTAAAGCAGAGAGGACGACTCGGGAGTAGGGCCAAGAGATAATTGGACCATCCCATAAGGCTTAAAAGACCAGCAACGGCTCTTGGCCTCTTTGCCGGAAAACAACCGTTGAGAGAATTGCTTCTTGTTTGGCTGTAGTTATTTCTTCTGTTCCTGAACTGTTGCCAAGAAAAGCCTTTGGCAGTTTGCCTAATTATCACAAGGTCAGAGATAAACTAAAGACTGGTGTTTTGAGGACTTTGCTTTGATTTAATTTAGAATACGCTGAGAATGAGTTAATTCTCAACTGTTTTAATAAAATCTGTTTGTTTTTCTGGAACTGTTTTGCATATAATATCAACTACATGGGCCTGGGTCACAATACTGGTGGTAAAATTATGTGACATCCATCTCTGCTCACAAGATAAGCAACAGAGGCAGAAGAAGTGTGGACAATGGACAGCGAGATAGGTGGCATATAAATTTAATAACTAACTAAATAAATACTGGTACTCCTCAACTTACAGCAGTTCATTTAGTGACCAAAGTTACAACGGCACTTAAAAAGCTGACTTGTGACCATTTTTCACACTTACAACATTGCAATATCCCTATAGTCATGTGATCAATGGACTTGGCAACTGACTTATATTTATGACAGGGTCTGCGTGTCCCACGGAGTCACTTCTTACAAGCTAAGTCAATGGGAGATCCAGATTCACTTAACAACCGTGGCATAAAAGGCCATAAAAGGAGGGAAAATTCACTTAACAAATGTTTCACTTAGCAACAAAAATTGGGGGTTCATTTGCAATTTTCTTCTCAACTCAAGAATGACCAAATAGCACTGCCACTTAGCACCAAGGAAATGCCCTTATTTCATCCACCCACCCAGCCAAACCCCAAAACTCTTCGGCGTACGAATAAAAGTCTTCTGCTTCTGGACTGTGACCATCATCAAAATTATTATTATTGAACTCTTCCCCTTCTTCCATATTCCCCTTCCCCACCTTCCATATTCCTCCATTTTGTAAAGCAGCAGGTGCCAAAGCAAATTTAACAGCAACCTATTTTTACCAGTGGAGAAACAGCTGCGTGGAGGGAAGTAAAAAAAACAAATGCCACACCGAATGAAAATTTCAGTGCCATAAGATCTCTGGCACTCACTCGGACCAGAAAACCCTATAATTTAAGTACGTATATATGTTCTAGGTCCGTGATGGCAGACCAATGGCACGTGTGCCACAGGTGGCATGCAGTGTCCTCTCTATGGGCATGCAAGCTGTCACCCCAGTTCAGTTATGCTGTGCATAGGCACGTGCCTCCCACCAGCCAGCTGGTTGTTGGGTCTCTGCTGCGCATGTTTGGTGGCCTGCATATGCGGGGGGCCATGCCTATACGCATGGGGGGCAGACGTGTGTGGGGATCACATGTGCATGCATGAGGAGGCTGTGTGGGGGCGGTGTGCATGTGTGGGGGTCGGGGGGCATCCGCGCATTGCATTTTGGGGGTTTACACACGCTTTGAACATTCGGTCCAGAAAAGGTTAGCCATCACTGTTCTAGGTTCATTAGGTTAGATATAAAAGGAGATCCTGTGAATTTTGGTCCACTAGTCTTTGCTGACTCTAGGGGGCACTGCTCATCTCCGTTTCAAGGCCATTGAGCCAGTGCTGTCCGAAGACATTTCTGTAGTCACGTGGCCAGTTTGATGTCATGGAGCACTTTTAGTTTTCCACTGAAGTGGTACCTATTTATTTACTCTCATTTGCATGCTTTCAAACTGCTAGATTGGCAGGAGCTGAGGCGAGGATGGGAGTTCACCCCGTCGCACGACACTTGGGTCTTGAACCTGAGCTGCCGGCTTTTCAGATGATAAGCCCAGTGCCTTAACTGAACTACCACACTGCCTCAGGTTAGATATATAGATAGTCCTCGACTTACAACAGTTTACTTAGTGACTGTTCGAAGTTACAATGGCACTGAAAAAAGTGAGTTATGACCATTTTTCATAGTAATGACATAATAATGACAGTCGCAGCATCCTCATAGTCACATGATTTACATTTGGATGCTTGACATCCGACTCACATTTATGACGGTTGCCATGTCCTGGGCTCATGCGATCACCTTTTGCGACCTTCTGACAAACAAAGTCAATGGGGGAAGCCAGATGGACTTAACAACCATTTTACTAATTTAATAACTACAGTGATTTGCTTAGCAAATGTGGCAAGAAAAATCGTAAAATGGGGCAAAACTCACTTAACGAATTTCTCACTTAGCAACCTAGATTTTGGGCTCAATTGTGGTCATAAATTGAGGACTACCTGCATGGGATCAGAATCATAGCTGAGTGAAATTAATCTGGTTCAAAAGCAAGAAGGCTCCCTTGATGACTCTGGGAGAGGGACCCAATAATTCAGGGGAGTCAAACTCAAGGCCCGGGGGCAGGATCTGGCCTCCAGGGTACTTAGATCTGGCCCGGGGGGGGGGCACCCTAGAAACAGTGAAGGATCGGCCCGCAGTGCCTCTGCTTGTGGCCCTCCCGAGCTCCATTTTTGCTGGCAGAGGGTTGCAGGAGGCCAGCACAGCCAAAAACGGAGCTTGGAAGCCTGTTTTCACTGGCAGAGCGCTGGGCCACTACAGGCACTCCGACATGAGTGACATTGAGGTGGCCATTCCCACCCTGGCCAACCCTGATGCGGCCCTCAATGAAATCGAGTTTGACACCCCTGCAATAATTGATGGCTAACAGAATAAGGAGAGTGAATTTTCTAGCAAAGTAGGTCCAACAAGTCTGTGGCAAACTAAACATGAGGCCCAGCAAAAATGAGATTAAAGGAACTGAAGTCAGCAATGATGAAGGCAGGATGACGGCTTATGCTCACAACTATTAGGCAGTGGAACAGCTTGTCTCCTAGAGTTGTGGATGCTTTGTTGCTGGAAATTTAAGAAAAGATTTGACAATCATTTGTCCAAGATAATATGAAGACTCCTGCCCTGGGCAGGGCTTTGGACTAGAAGATCTCCAAGGTCGTTCCAACCCTATGGATCTATGATTGCTCCCATTGTTTCATCTAGTGGAGCATTTCACAACTGGGTGACCACCAGATGTGAGGACTTCAACTCCAGAATTCCCAATATGTGTGGTCCTTACTGAGTTTGGGGAAACTGACATCCACACATCTAGAGAACTGCCCAGGTTGAGGACAAGTCTGATTGACTGCTTTTATTCATCCTAATAATATAATATTGAGACGCAGTATGTTAACAGAAGTGGTGGGGGACATGGTGGCTCAGTGGCTAAGATGCTGAGCTTGTTGATCGAAAGGTCGGCAGTTCAGAGGTTCGAATCCCTGTGTAACGGGGTGAGCTCCCGTTACTTGTCCCAGCTTCTGCCAACCTAACAGTTCGAAAGTACGTAAAAAATGCAAGTAGAAAAATAGGGACCACTTTGGTGGGAAGGTAACAGCGTTCCATGGACCTTTGGCATTTAGTCAGCCACATGACCACGGAGATGTCTTCCGACAGCGCTGGCTCTTCAGCTTTGAAATGGAGATGAGCAATGCCCCCTAGAGTCGGAAACAATTAGCACATATGTGCGTGGGGAACCTTTACCTTTTACCTATGTTAACAGAATCTCTGACTTAACTAGGATGATCAGATCAGGGTTGCAAAACCACATGCAACCGCTAGATGTCAGCAAAGAGATATGATGGGGGTGGAAAAATTAATTCCACCACCCACTGGTCAACTGAATTTTTGCAGCCCAGATTTGTAGATCTGCTCTTTTACAATTATTGGTTTTCTAGGAAGAAATCCTCAAATGATTTAAGTCTCCAAGAAGAAGTGTTTGAAATCTGCAACAGTTGCCCAAATTTTCATGGCAAATGGCCTGCTGGGAAAATTTATTCTGCCCACCCAGCTGACTCTTGCTAAGATTTACAACTTCCTTTAAGGATCCAGCAAGCTTTCCACATACCTAAACGAGGGCAGATGATTTGTTCAAAACCGAAGCATGTAAACAATGGACCAAAAAGAGCCATGTGAATTCCATCATCTGCAACCGAAGATCAAAAGTTTTGGTCAAAGTGGCTTTTTTCCACACACGATTCTGTTCCTCCAGGTTACAGATGGAGCCAGGATAAAGGAAATATTTCAACATATCATGGGAAAGGCTGGGTTTCTCCCCTCCTCTTTTGTTTCAGCCTGGCCTGGAGCAACAACAATCCTGGCCTCTCTTTGCTTTCCAACCGAGTTTGGCAGGCCACCCTAAAGAGGTCAGGAAAGGTTCAAGAGAGAAAGTGCAGCATTTATCCTGCCTTTAAATATATAGCAATTCAGTCTTGAGAACAGCTTCTTAACTATCACGTCTGAAGCTCATTCAAAGGAGAAAAAAAATCCTCCTTGAACATCATCTAAAGAACATTCTATGTAATCAATGTTTTGAAGTCCAGGCAACCACACAACTATCTTCATCTTGATGTTCTTGCTGCACCAACTTCTTGTTGGACTGAAGACCTGCAACCGAAGGGTTGGGTTTCGCCTTCAAACCACAACACGGACTTTCATGTTAAAGGCCTTCTTTAAATCTGTAGCTTTTTATGCTTTCTATCCTCTGATATTTTCTCCACAAAGAAGAGGGGAGTCAAGTCAACCTACCATATTTTTCGAAGTATAAGACGGACCTTTTTCCCCCCTAAAAGGGGGTGAAAATTTAGGTGCATCTTATACACTGAATGTAGCCCTGCCCACCCATTGGCCCCCATACCTTGGCCTCTGCCTCCCAGCAGTTATCTCCTTGCAGCAAGCAGCAAGAAGAAACAGCTCCTTTCAGCTTCAGCACAGCCTAATTAGCACAAGTTCATTGGGTCGGCCTCCTGACTCTCAGCTGTTTTGCTCTCAGCTGTTTTGCAGGGGCCTCTGCTGCTTTGTAAGGAGGTAAATTGCTGGAGCAGATTTTTTTTCTTGTGCTAATCAAGCTATGCTGAAAACGAAAATGAAAGTAAAGCAGGCTGTTTGCTGCAATGTGGCAAAATTGCTGGGAGGCAGAGGCAGATTTCTTTTTCTTGTTTTCCTCACCAAAAAAGGTAGGTGCGTTTTATAGTCTGGTGCATCTTATACTCTGAAAAATATGGCATCCCCCAAAGCATCTGAAGGCAGAACAAGAAGCAATGGTGGAAACTTCCTGATGGAACACTTCAGTGGAACAGCTTGCCTTCAGAAGTTGTGGGTCCTTCATCACTGGAGGTTTTTAAGAAGAGAGTGGACATCCATTTGTCCAGGATGGTATAGGGTCTTCTGTTTGTGCAAAGGATGGGACTAGAAAATCTCCAAGGTCCCTTACAACTCTGTTATTCTGTTACAATCCTTCCGTTCTCTGCTTTGAAGAGCTCAACCCATTCTCTTTATTTAGTCTTCTCTTACTCTCCTATTTCCTCTGCCACTCTGTTTGGTCTTCTCTCTCTTCAGGACCTCTTTGGTCACAAGGGAAATTAGCAATAATGTGGTTCATAACAGAAAGTTGCTATGAGGTTCTTTTCCAGCCAATGGTGAAGTTCAGGGCTGCCTCTGTATCGTAATTCTACACAGACACCAAACAAGGAAGAGTGACATATTGCACACAGCATTCATTTTCTGAAAATCCACATGTTACATTTTTTTAGCCCCTGACATCTGTTAAAATACATATGAATGGGCATGAATAATGTTACAATAAAACTTCTTAAGCCACAGAGATCTAAGGTTTCTGTGGTCTGTCTAAGTTCCCCTATTTCTAGGGGACCCTAGCTGAGTCCCTTACGAACCTTAAACAAAGTAGAATAAATTATGCAAAACAATATTAAATGCAGGGTACCCGGAGAACAACTTTCTTCTATCAAGCATGGACAGCAGAAGACGACGTCAGAATAGTATGGAATGAGTAGAGCTCTTTTCTAGACTGGCTGGGGTGGGGTGGGGGAAATATATCATGTTGGCCAGTATTCCCAGCCACAGCAAGTAATGCAAGCAAGGAAGTTTCATAAAACATTGAATTGTAGAGTTGGAAGGAACAGTTATGTTACAGATTCCAATCCCCTGCAGGAATTCAAAGAAAGCAATCTCAAACAGATGTCTGTTCCCCCTTCTCTTGGATATACCCAATGGAAGGCAGCACATCAACCTCTTTGTCATGAGTTCCTTTGTCAAACCTCTGGGTTAGAAAGAACTCCCCCCCCTCCCAAATGTAACTGGAATCTGCACTTCTATAACTTAAAGCCACCGTTCCACATTCTTCACAAAAACGGGTCTTGAGCTTCACTTGAGCTTCAGAATAGAATCCACAATAACAGAGTTGGAGGGACCTTGGGGGTCTTCTAATCCAGCCTCCTTGCTCAATCAGGAGACCCTAGATGAGTGATGGCGAACCTTTCAGCACTCACGCGGAAATGCCGGTCGCATGCTCATCGGGGCCGCGCTCCGGAAAAGCCGAACTTCCAGGTTCTAGTGCGCATGCACGCCTGATGATTAGCTGGCCGGCACACATGTGCAAGCCAGTTTTTGACACTGCCACGCGCGTGAAGGGATCATGCTCCAGAAAAGCCGAACTTCCGGGCATGCATACATGCTCAAGAATCAGCTGGCTGGCGTGCATGTGCATCCTGGTTTTCAGCAGTGCTGTATGTGAAGGACAGCTGATTGTCGCACCCGGAAGAAAACTGAAAGACAAACAGGCAAGGCTCCGCGTGCCGGGCGTCATGGCTTCACGTGCCAGTTTGGGCAGACGTGCCATAGGTTCACCATCATGGCCCTATACCATTTCAGACATACGGCTGTCCAAACTCTTCTTAAAAACCTCCCACAACTCTTAAAGGCAAGCCGTTCCACCGGTGAATTGTTCTCACTTGTCGGGAAATTTCTCCTTAGGTTGGATCTCTCCTTGATAAGTTTCCATCTGCTGCTTCTTGTCCTGCCTTCAGGTGCTTTGGAGAATAGCTTGGCTCCCTCTTCTTTGTGGCAGCTCCTGAGATATTGGAACACCGAT
Organism: Arizona elegans; assembly: GCA_022577455.1. NCBI lineage: Eukaryota > Metazoa > Chordata > Lepidosauria > Squamata > Colubridae > Arizona > Arizona elegans. The sequence goes on along the minus strand of JAKOOJ010000005.1, from coordinate 89,913,770 downwards.
ATCATGTCTCCCCTAGTCCTTCTCTTCATTAAGACTCCATGAGGAACTTTATATTTCAAGAAACGATGCAGGAAGAGAAAAGAGTTCACTGTTTTCATGGTGGGTACATGCTGCGTGGAAGCTCATTCTGTTCTCCTTGGGGAAATGACTATGAGAGTGCAAAGGGACCATGGAAGAACTTGCCCATTCCTGAACCCTCAAAAAAGGAGACGGGGTAATAAATTACCGCGCTTCTTTCCCACCCAAGTTGACTAAATTGTTGTTAAGCACAGCTGAAAGACGATGGCACGGGGGTTTATCTGCGGGCCCTCGGGAGCGGATACGAAGCTCAATCTCAGCTGCTTCAGCAGAGCAAAGGGAAGCAGTGGGACTGCTGGATCAGCAAACCATCCCGAAAAAAAAGCCATGTTCCCTTTTTGAAAACTCACATCTGGCAGGAAGCTTTCTCTTTTGGTTGTGAGGTTTTTAGTTTCCTTTTTTTTTTTAAAGCCGAGGCCCTGCCTCTCCATACCCACCCACCCCCTTCTCTATGCGTCAGTGCCCCACGTCTCCATCTTTCCTTCTTGAGGGCCACCTATTTTCTTAATTTAGATTAGAACCACTTAGTCTTTTGGAAGAAACATAAACAGACTTGGCTTCACATTGTGCCGGTTAGCCCTGAGCTGCTGATACAATATCACTGGGAGGCCTTTTGTTTATTGTAAGTAGTATAAGCAGAAGCTACAGCAGCCGTTTCACTTCCAAACAGGCCACAACACGGAATAGCTCAGTGTTCACGCTCAGTGCTACTAAGCAAAAAATGCATTTCCCCCGAAGACCAATCTCCTACCTATTCAATAAATTAAAACAATGTTTTATTTCCTATTTCCAGGTTTTGACACTCGGGAGTAGGGATTGCCCCAGCTAAGAAGGAGATACTTTAACTACAGTATCTAGTGCTGCATGTGTGAATAGAATAGAATAGAATAGAATAGAATAGAATAGAATAGAATAGAATAGAATAGAATAGAATAGAATAGAATAGAATAGAATAGAATAGAATTCTTTATTGGCCAAGTGTGATCGGACACACAAGGAATTCGTCTGGTGCGTATGCTCTCAGTGTACATAAAGAATAAATAAAATATATTCGTCAAGAATCATAAGATACAGCACTTAGTGATAGTCATAGGATACTAATAAGCAATCAAATCATACTCGGAAACAATAAAAACGATATAAGTTATAACAAGCAACATGGATATAGCCATAAGTGGGAAGAGATAGGTACTAGGAAGGATGAGAAGAACTACAGTCTTAGTAGTTAATTTGACAGTGTTGTGGGAGTGAGTTGTGTGGGAGTGTTGTGTGTGTGTTGTTGGTAGAGGTGTTTTATAGATTTTATATTAAAGCGGGAGAGCTATACAGGTCGTTCTCAACTTATGACAATTGAAGCCAAAATTTCCGTTGCTAAGCGAGACAGTTGTTAAGTGAGTTTTGCCCCATTTTACGACCTTTCTTGCCAGTGTTGTTAGGTGAATCACTGCAGTTGTTAAGTTAGTAACCCAGTTGTTAAGTGAATCTGGCTTCCCTATTGACTTTGCTTGTCAGAAGGTCTCAAAGGCGGAATCGCGTGACTTTCGGACACACCAACAGTCATAAGTATGAACCAGCTGCCCAGCATCTGAATTTTGATCACATGACCCTGGGGCTGCTGCAACTGTCATAAGTATTGGAAAACGGTCAACGGTCAGTTCTTCGGTGCCGTAACTTTGAACGGTCACTAAACAAACTGCTGTAAATCTAGAACTATCTGTAGCCTCTGTTAAGCAGGGTTTCATAAGTAGAACTGAGACTGAAGGCAGGGAAATGGAAACATACTGCTACATGGGATAGTTAGAAGATTTAACAGATTAACAGAATTGGAAGGGACCTTGTAGGTCATCTAGTCCAACCCCTTCCGCCCAAGCAGGAGACCCTACACCATTTACTAACAGCATTGGAAGGGACCTTGTAGGTCATCTAGTCCAGGGGTCAGCAACCTGCAGCTCTGGAGCTGCATGTGGTTCTTTCATCCCTCTGCTGCGGCTCCCTGTGACTCAAATTATGCATCACAACCGGCAAAGTGTGACACCCGCCGGCACGCAATTTATTGAGCTTTTCAACCCCCGGTAGGCCAACCATGGATAAATCCAAGAAAAGAAAAGTTTCAGAAGAAAACAGAACATTTAATTCAACTACATATGCTAGTTTTGTGGCTGCTCAAGAAATAGTCAGGCACAGGAAGGGTTTTGTGGCTCCCGGTGTTTTCTTTTCTGTGGGAAACGGGTCCAAATGGCTCTTTGAGTGTTTAAGGTTGCAGACCCCTCATCTAGTCCAACAACCCCACCCACCCACCCAAGCAGGAAACCCTACACCATTTATAGATTATCAGAATTGGAAGGGACCTTGTAGGTCATCTAGTCCAACCCCCCGCCCAAGCAGGAGACCCTACACCATTTATTAACAGATTATCAGATTTGGAAGGGACCTTGTAGGTCATCTAGTCCAACCCCCCGCCCAAGCAGGAGACCCTACACCATTTATTAACAGATTATCAGAATTGGAAGGGACTTTGTACGTCATCTAGTCCAACCCCCCGCCCAAGCAGGAGACCCTACACCATTTCTGACAGATGGCAGTCCAGTCTCTTCTTGAAAGCCTCCAGTGATGAAGCTCCCACAACTTCACCAAAAACTTGTTACAGCATAGATAAACCAAGATCATGGAGAATGGCCAGTGGAACAAAAATCCATGGGATCCCCCCCTCCCCAGAGGAGTTGGATCAGTCCCATGTTGTGATAACCTCTGGGCAATGCAAACATTCAGTTCCTCACTGGCTGACCAGCTTCAGTTCTCCTATCTCGTATTACACCAGATGTCAGGCAACTGCCTCCCCCTCTCTAAGTCCCACCCCACATCTCTCTTTAAAAAAGAAAACTGCTTCAGACTCTTATTCAGCACAGTTGCTAATCTTGGCCCAGAAGTCAGAGGCATCAGGATGGCCATGAAAGAAAGAAACAAAACGTACTTGCAAACACGGATGTTCAGACATGCACGCATCCTGGCCTTTGCATGCATCACTCCGGTTCTTAAATCTGCAGCTACAGCACCGTAGAAGGAAAGATCTCCGACGAAAACAACCAACAGGTAGACCACAATTCGTAAGCCCCAAATTTCTGTTCTTAAGCAAGATGTTTGCTAAGCTGGTTTTGCCTTGTTTTACAACCTTTCTTGCCACCGCTGTTAAGTGAATCACTGCAGTTAATAAGTTAGTAACCCCCAGAGGTGGGTTTCGCATACTTTTACCACTGGTTCGTCATGCACCAAAAATGTGAGTGAACACACTCTTTTCGCTCTCACATGTGCCTTCTGCAAATGAATGCGGACTTCGGCACATGCGCTTTGCATGCGCCCATGTCTTGCACGCATGCACACGGCTTAGAAAACATGGCTAAGTAGGACGGCATAGCACTGGGACAGATGGGCAGGCCCACCCATATGTCACCACTTCCAATTCACCTGAACTGGTTTGAACCAGCTGAATACCACCACTGGTAAACCTGACTGTGAAGTGAATCCGGCTTCCCCATTGATTTCGCTTTTCAGAAGGTCACAAAGGAGGATCCCATGACCTTGGGGCGATCATAAATTGTAACTATGAAAAATGGTTGCAAGTTCCTTTTTTTCAGTGCCGTGGTAACAATGAAAGGTCACTCGGTGAATTGTTGTAAGTTGAGGACTACCTGTAATTGCTCCCCTGGTTGTTTCGCCAACATTTTTTTTCCTTTCCATAATTAGATTATTTATTATATGCATAGCAGTGTCGAAGGTCAGAAGAGGGCAATTGAAATATGCAAGCAAACAAACACCGCAAAATATCTGGAAAGGGAATGTGTGCGCCAGAGTAATATCAGCTCAGCTCTCAATTTTGCTCCATTTTTTATTCCACTTCAAGGCATCGCATACAGTGGTTCAATTGCTTTGAACCTCATAAAATTCGATCCTCAACACATTTTGATGTGAAAATTTCGTCCCGGTGCTCATTGTTTGTTTGGTACTCAACGTATAAGCTAGAACTCAGGGGTGAAATGCTCCCAGCTTGGACCGGCTCAGGTGAGTAGGTAGTGATGGTGGCAGGCAGTTCGGAGAACCGGTAGCAAAAATCCCTGCCCCCGCACCCCATGCCCAGCTGAGCCGCACGATCATCAGAGCCTTCTTTTTCTTTTAAATGGCTCTGATGAGCCCAGCTCTGATGATCTCAGCTGTTGCCTGCTAATCGGTAGCAAAAATCCCTCCCCCTCCCCCCTCAACTTGCTTGCCTTAGCTGCTGGTCGCAATGCCTTGCTGTAATCCCTGCAATTCATTGCATCAGCAAGCAACTGAATCTTCCTGCCTGCAATCAAGCAGGCAGAGAGTTGTGGACTTCAACTCCCAGAATTCCTCAGCTAGCAAAGCAAAACTGGCTGAGGAATTCTGGGAGTTGAAGTCTACAAGTCTTAAAGTTGCCAAGGTTGGAGACCTCTGTTCTATTGGGTAAGTTTTTTCCCCTTTTGGGAGCTTTAAAAAAAATAGTTAATTGGGGGTTTTTTTAGTTGTTCTTTTTTAAACCTAGCCATTTAAAGTTTAGGAAGTTTTAAATTTAGCTGCTTTTATATAAAAATAAAAATAAATAAAAATAAAATAATCTTTGTGCAGCTTTCTTAGATTTAGTGTGTTTCTGTAGTGTTTCACTCTAACTACACAAACACATAAAATCTCACAAAGCTGTATGTGGAATTTTGTGTGTGTAAAGTGTGAAAGTTGGTTTTTTGGGCTTTTTGTGGCTGTGTGAGGTTCCTGCTTGTTGCAGGGGCCATTTTGGCTCTAGCACAGCTGCTTTTACATTGTGGGTGAGCCAGTTGTGTTGTGTTGTGTTTTGTAGGTTAAAAAAGGGCAAAGAAGTAACATTGACTTGGCCTGACCAACAAGCCACGCCCTCCCAGTCACCTTACCACCAAGCCCCCACCCACTAATTAAGCCACACCCACAGAACCGGTAGCAAAAAATTTTAGATTTCACCCCTGGCTAGAACTGGTTGCTGTCAGCTGCCTTGCGACCCACTACATCAGGGGTGTCAAACTCGATTTTGTTGAAGGCCGCATCAGGATTGTGTTTGACCTCAGGGTGGGGGGACTGGTGGGTGTGGCCATGGTGGGCGTGGCCAGCTCGAAGTCACTCGTGTCTTCATGCTCTGCCAGCAAAAATGGGCTCCCGAACTCCATTTTCAGCTCTGACAGCCTCCTGCAACCCTCTGCCAGAGAAAATGGAGCTCGGGAGGGCCACACACGGCCCTCCGAACTCCGTTTTCACTGGCAGAGGCACCGTGGGCCAGTCCTTTGCTGTTTCCAGGGTGAGCCTGCAGGCCAGATCTAAGCCCCCTGTGGGCTGGATCTGGCCCCTGAGGCTTGAGTTTGATACCCCTGCACTACATTATTCCTTCTGGGGTAAAAATGTCAGGTACTCATCATTTTTGGTACTCATCGCACTTCCCAGAACCAATTGAGGTACCACTGTTATCTCGTACTACACTGTCCAAACAAATGGGTGTGTTAGTTGGAAGCATGGCATTGTGACAGTCCTAACTCGAGAAAGACAACATAGCCTATTCCTAGCATTGCCTGTTGTCTACTTTTTGCAATTTTTTTTTAATTTGATTTATATGGCGCCCTTCTCCGGAGACTCAGGGCGGCTTACAATGTGCTCAGCAATAGCCTTCATCCTTTTGTATATTTATACAAAGTCAGCTTATTGCCCCCACAACTGGGTCCTCAATTTACCTACCTTAGAAAGGATGGAAGGCTGAGTCAACCTTGAGGCTTGGCGAGATTCAAACCTGCAGTAACTGCAGGCAGCTGGTCTTAATAACCAGCTTAATAACAGGGTGCCTTAGACCACTGTACTACCAAGGCTCTTTTAACAGACACATAAAATTACACATGTTCTCCTATCCCTAGGAATCTTAACAACAACAACAACAACAACAACAACAACAACAACAACAACAAAAGGAATTAACTTTGTGGACTGGAACCTGGACAAGAATTGCACACTTCCTTCCTTCTTTCCTCTCTTGGGGAATCGCACAGGCAGAAAACCCTTTATTTGCTCTCCACGGTTCCATCCCCCGCCCCAGCTTTGCTTCGAAATGTTTCCAGTGTTAGTTACTAGTTGGATTCTAAAGTTTCAGCTCTTCTAGGAATCTTCTCCTCCAAGAAACCCGATGCACCAAAAGGGAGGTTTTTGGTTTTTTTTTAATTTGGAGGAGGGGGGGTTAAACCTCACATCTGGTTCCTATTAGCAGCTTCATGCCTGCTGAAGTAGGAACGGAGCACTTGAGCATTTAGAAATGTATTTCAGAACCAAGGGGGGAAGTGTGTGTGTATATATATATATACACACACACACACACACACACACACACACACACACACACACACACACACACACACACACATATATATATATATATATATATATATATATATATATATATATACATATACATACATATACATACACACACACACACACACACACACATATATATATATGTTTTCTCAGGTTTTCGCGGGTGTTTGTATGTAGGTCTTTGGTTATTCGGGTCTTCTCCCACGTAAAATTGGAAGTGTCTTGGCGACGTTTCGACGAAGTCTCATTCGTCATCTTCAGGTTGGTGTTCTCGGCTTCGTGCTTCCAGGAGCAATGTGAGATCGCAGCTGTCTCTTCCTTTTAACTGCTAGTGGGGGTGTGAGCTGATTGGGTGGGAACTTGGCTGTGTTCTGATTGGGTGGAGGTGTGTTCTGATTGGTTAGGGGCTCGACTGTGCTCTGATTGGATGGGGGGTTGGTTGTGCTCTGATTGGCTGGGGGTGTGTTCTGTTTGGGTGGGGGCTTGGTTGTGCTCAGCTTAGTCTGAGTTGCAGGGGGATTTGAGCTGGTGAGCTGCGTTGTTGTTGTTTGGCTTCGTGTTTGTGGCCGTGCGAGCTCTTCATGGTGGGTGTCAGTCTGCTTCATGTATGGATTGGAGAGGTTTAAAGTGGCTAATGATGCAGCTGCAGTCTGGCTTCTGGTCCTTGGTCGTGGCTCATTATCAGTGTGGGTTTGAGTCTGCTTTCTGCGTGGATGTGTGGTGGTGACATCCTGTGTGGCTCTCGTGAGTGTGGGTCTGGTGTCATTCGTCGTGTTAGGGACCCGTTTGTCAATAAGGGCGGGTTTCCAAATGGCTGGTAGGCGGGAGGTATCGTCTCGTTTGTTCATGCTGTGTGGGCGTTTTTCTATCTCGATGGCTTCTCTGATTATTCTGTTGTTAAAGTGTTCAGTTTTGGCGATAGTTCTGGTCTTTTTAAAGTCAATATCATGTCCTGTGGTTTTAAGGTGTTGGACCAGGGAAGAAGTGGGTTCTTCTTTTCTGACTGAGTTCTTGTGTTCTTCTATGCGTGCACTTATTCGTCTGTTGGTTTGTCCGATGTATGTGGTGGGGCAGGCGGTGCATGGGATTTCATATACTCCTTGATTTTCTAACTCAATTTTGTCTTTGGGGTTCCTTAGGATGGTGGATATTTTTCGGTTTGTGCAGAATGCTGTCTTGATGTTATGTTTGTGGAGGATTTTGCTTATTCTGTCTGTGCAGAAAAAGGACCTTGTTCATTGTTAAATATCCTTCGGGGAATGGTAATTGCTAGAAAACCCGAATGAGAAAGAAGCATGAAAACAAATAAAAGTGAGGAAAACTTTGCTTGATGTTGGACTGAACCGGTCTTTTCAATATTTTACCTGTTTCTATTGCAAAGACACCTTTGAGTTTGAATTTGCTTTGGCCCTGAAGGTCAATTTAGTTTGAAACTTACTAGACCAGTGATAGCTAACCTTTTTGCCATCACGTGCCAAAAGCGGGGGGAGTGGGGGGGTCGTGCACGCATGTGCCCACACTCATAATTCAATGCCCACCGCACCCCACCCCCCCTGCGCATGTGAGTGCGCTCCTGCCGTGCTCCTCCCGCTTTTGGCACACAATGGCAAAAAGGTTACCGGTGGGCCCAGAAGGCCCATTTTTCACCCTCCCCAGGCTCCAGAGGCTTTTTTGGAGCCTGGGGAGGGTGAAAACGCCCCCCGGAGGCCCTCTGGAGGCAGGAAATGGTCTGTTTCCCAACTTCTGGTGGGCCTGGAAGGCCCAAAAATCAGCTGGCCGGTGCACATATGCGCTGGAGCTGAGCTAGGGCAGAGTTCGCATGCCCACAGATATGGCTCCACATGCCATCTGTGGCATGTGTGCCATAGGTTTATCATCAAAGTACTAGACTATCAGTTGTTGTTTTGTTTGAACACTCTTTTCTTCTTCTCTGTTTTTCTGGAAAATGGGTCCATTCTTAAATCATTTTCAACCATGTTTACACCATGGTAGGTATGGTTTGCAAGATCCATGGCCTCTGATCTCTGATTTTTGCCAGGTTGGGGCCTATAGGAACTGTAGTCCAAAATCATCTAGAAAGCATCAGGTTGCCTTCATCCTGCTTGAAATTAGATGATCTCTTTCCTACAAAGTCAGTGAAATGTTTTGGGTTTTTTCTTCCCAATCCTGATTTTCCAAACATTAAATATAGGGTGTAAAAGCCAAGTCCACCGATAACAAGAACATTATCTTGCAACTATTATCTTCCAGATAGAAAGCTGAATACTAAAAGAAACAATCTCTTTGTCAGGCAGACAGTTCCAAGCAGTTTGGCACACACAGTGGGAAGAAACAGCAACATTTTTTTACTCCCAAAACCACATGTTGATATTTAAATAACAAAGCTTGCTTGATCCCTCCCTCCCTCTTTCTTTCTTTCTTTCTTTCTTTCTTTCTTTCTTTCTTTCTTTCTTTCTCTTTCTTCCTTCCTTCCTTCCTTCCTTCTTCCTTCCTTCCTTCCTTCCTCCTTCCTTCCTTCTTTCTTCCTTTCTTTCTTCCTTCCTTTCTTCTTTCTTTCTTTCTTTCTTTCTTTCTTTTTTCTCTCTTTCTTTCTCTCTCTCTCTGTCTCTGTCTCTTTCTCTTTCTTTCCTTCTTTCTTCTTTCTTTTTCCTTTCTTCTTTCTTGCCTTTCTTTCTATTTCTATTTCTCTCTTTCTTTTTCCTTTCTTTTTCCTTTCTTTTTCCTTTCTTTTTCCTTTCTTCTTTCTTGTCTTTCTTTCTCTCCTCCCTCCCTCTCTCCCTCACCTGCCTTCCCACCCTCCCTTTCTCTCTCTCAAGAAGATTTAATGCAGGTTCAGAAAGCTAGAAGGCAAAAACTGAGGAAGCAGAGTTTGGCAGAAGCTCAAGACAAAAATCCTGGCAAGAAAATTTGTGTTCTTCAGCTGGTTGATCTGCGTGTCAACAACATGCTAAAATCTTAACCTGAATCTACCTTGGTTGAGGAGAAGAAGAGCAGCAGGAGGTTTAGCAAACTGCTAAATAAGCCAGTTTGATAAAGAACGTAACATTTGTGATATGGTTTTTTTGTTTTCCAAGGACCTTATCCAAATTCGAGGTGAAAAAAAGATGAGACAAAATCAAAACTGAGGCTGTGGGATCCTCTCTCCTTCCCTCTTTCTCTCACACACTCATAATCAATAGGTCCCTTAGCAAAGGAGTAACCTCAGTCTAAACATCTCATTAATGGAAGTTGAACTTGTAAGATTAAAAAACTTTCGGTTCAGGTGAAGCGGTAGTTTAAAAAAGCTACCGGGTCCTCTGAACCGGTATTTCCGATGATCAGCTGTGCTGCGGGGTTTAGCTTTGCTAGAAAGCAGGAAATCCGGTTTTCTAGCAAAGCTAAATCACGCGCCACAGCTGATCCCCCCTCGCTCTTCTACTTACCTTCCCAAGCCTCCTTTTGATGTGCACTGCGCATATGCCCGCAGCGCACATTTGGCACTCACTGTGCATGTGCCACGTGATGTATCCTGACTTTTTCCCCCTTCGCTAAACCAGGCATGGGTGTGGCCAGTGCGTGATACATCCTGCCCACAGGCTGTGAATTTGACACCCCTGTTCTAGAGGAAACAATCCAACACGCATCAAAGCACCAAGAAGGCTGACATCCTCTCACACTTCCTGAAAATCCACAATTTTTAGTGGAATTAAGTAGATACACAGGGCAGTGGTGGGTTGCTACCGGTTCTTCGCGGTTCTTGTGAACCGGTAGTGGAAATTTTGAATAGTTCGGAGAACCGGTAAATACCACCTCTGCCTGGCCCCACCCCCAATCTATTTGCTGCCTCCCAAGTTCCAACTGATCAGCTAGAAGGAAAAAATCAGGGCTCACTTGTCAAAGAAGAGAAAAAAAAACAAGACACCTTAGCTTTAAATTGAGAAGCCAAGAAGCCTTCCAACTGATTGGCTAGAACCAATCCGCTCCTTGCAAACCGTTCGGTGTTGGTAGATTGGCAATTGAGGCCAAGCTGCCTGAAAGTGGTTTCCAATGCTCTCGGTGGTGGCAGAGCGGCAAAAAACTGTTTAAACTCTTGCCGCGGCGCTTCAAAGGACCACCCTAAAGCTGATCAATGGTAAAAGGCAGTGTGGTGGTAGACCAGTGTACTCCAAAAACAAATAGGTAGACTGGAATGCTCCAAAAACAAATAGGTAGACCGGAACACTCCAAAAACAAATGGGTAGACTGGTACGGCTCTGCAAGCAGTTAAAAGCCTGGTAGACCAGTACCTCTGCTAAATCCTAAAGAATTGTTTGTCACATGACCATCAAACTATGCCCACAAAATAAGCCACGCTCACAGAACCGGTAGTAAAAAAAATGTAGAACCCACCCCTTACACAGGCGTATCTATTCCTCAATTCTTAGTAAATGTCCACTTTGCCCATCACTCTTTGCATCTGGTCTTTGCTAACTGACTTTGCACTAGGGGGAAAAAAATTGATTGGGCAAATGCCTAATTCAACTGAGCCTCAAATTAGTGCTATCTTATCTAATAATGGAAAGCTCAGATTACTTTACATCAGCTGCTTGTTTTCTTCTGCTATTCTTACTTTTCTTGGTTACTTATCACTATGTATCTGGTCAGCTTTCTTATCTCTCCTGAGCACTGGTTCCAATTTTCTATTGTTTGAGATTTTTCCCTTGCCCCTGTACACATACACAGGAAGGAGTATTTTGAAGCCTGCTTAAAAAGAAATCTAACTAATTCTAACATATGTAAGATTTTTTTAGTTAATTATTATGCATTTAATCAGGAATGTAATGCAATAACTTTTATGAAAGATTTGCTATTAGAATACCAGTTACAGTATAAAGATGAAAAGTGGAATATGTAGAAAAAATGAGATATACAAAAATTTTCACCATGTCAGTTAATACTTAGTTGGGTAACCTTTAGCATGAATTACAGCCTTACAACATCTTCCCATGGAATGAACCAAGTCTTTTTAGTTCTGCAGCTGTTATAATGTGAAACCAAGATGGAATGATGGCTTCTAGTAACTGAATTTTATTGCTGGGTCGCTTCTGACTAACAAGTTTCTTTAGTCGGCTCCATAGATTTTAAATTGGGTTAAGGTCTGGGTTATTCCCAGGCCATTCCAGCAGTGGAATAGGATTGTCTTGAAATTCCAAAAAAAAGTGATGTTATTAGCCATCATACCTCAAAAATACACTTTTCCCAAAAGGTTTCTACAACTTTGGCCACTAATGTATATTTTAGGCTCAATTGTGGTCAAGACTACCTATACAAAGCATCAGGATGTCTTCAGTGATATAAATATATGCTTGATTTTTGTGTATTATTATTATTATTTATTTGATTTGTATACCGCCCTTCTCCAGCAGGACTCAGGGCGGTGAACAGCCGGGATAAAACAGAGCATACAAAATGTATGAAATTTTGTTTCATATATTTTGTATGAAACAAAATTTTCATACAAAATTTTCGCACACAAAGTGTATGAAATATTCAGAGGCTAAAATCTCAGAAGACCATCAAACCTCACAAAATTTCAGTTCCCTCACGCCTGAGATCTCTCATGATCGAGGGATTGAGATCTCACTCAAAGTCCTCATGATCGTGCGGAAGATCACCAACTTCTCATGAGGTTTCATCGTTGCTTTCTAAATTCTCCTGAAATATCAAGGTTCTGGATTAACTCGTAGAAAAAGATTTCACCAAAGAGCCTTGAGAATTTTCAACTTGGCATGACCATGACATGACAATGTTGGACCGTGGCAAGTACAGTGTGATCTCCACCGAGAAATCATGAGTCACCTTGGAAAAGTTTGGACATTAGCTTCATCTTGGACAAATCATAAAAATATTTTCACTTGGAAGTATTTTGGAGTAGGAGCAGCTGTGAGAAAAATAATATCCGAACGTCCCTTTCACACAGTTGTCCAAACCAGGGTGATTTTGGCTCGCACTTTTGTGGAAGAAGCTAAGGAAGGATCCACATTACTTTCCTTTGACCTAAAGATGCTTTTTCAAGACGCAACTGGACTTTCTGGTTTTCCTTTGAAGCCATTTCGCTTCTCATCCAAGAAGCTTCTTTAGCTCTGAAGCATCTTGGAGAAGATCTGTTCTTCGTGCCGGCCACGCATGCAGAAACCATTGCCTGCTGCACCGAAGGGACTGTTCTGACACAGCAGGCAATGATGTGGGCATGTGTGGCCGGTGCAAAGAGCAGGGCGACAATGGTGACGATGGGACTGACTGAAGCCCTTTTTCGGCACATTCGAGAAGTGGAGGCCTGTAGTTTTTGGCGCAAGAAGCCTGCAACCAGCTGCCGCTGCCGACTCGGTTCTGTCTGGCAAAGAGGCAGCAGCTGGGAGGCTTCTCGCACTGAAAAAAAGGTGTGGTGGCTGCAGGCATCTCGTGACAAGGGAGGGGCAAACATGCGGGCTAGGGGGGAGCCCAGCGGCGGTGGCTCAGCCCTGGCTTGCCTTTCCTGGCAACTAGCCACAGGAGGAAGGTAAGGTAAGGATGGAGAAAGATGTGGTTATGGGGGAGGAAGTGGGGAGAGTGAATAAGGGCAGGGGTGAAATGCTCCCAGTTTGGACCGGATCACCCGATCCAGTAGTGATGGTGGCGGGTGGTTCGGAGAACCAGTAGCAAAAATCCTTGCCCCCCCCATGCCCAGCTGAGCCGCGTGATCATCAGAGGCTTTTTTTTTACTTTTAAAAGCATTTTTTCTACAACCTCTTCAGCTGAAAAAATGCTTTTAAAAGTTTTTAAAAAAAGCCTCTAATGATTGCACAGCTCAACTGGGATCATCAGAGGCTTTTAAAAGCATTTTTTTCTGCAACCCCTTTGGCCGAAGAGGTTGTAGGGAAAAAAAAAATGCCTTTAAAAGCCTCTGGCGATCCGAGCTGACTTGCCTGATCATCAGAGGCTTCTAAAAGCATTTTTTTTCTGCAACCTCTTCAACCAAAGAGGTTGTAGGCAAAAAAAATGCCTTTAAAAGCCCCTGGTGATCCGAGCTGACTTGCCTGATCGTCAGAGGCTTCTAAAAGCATTTTTTTCTGCAACCTCTTCAGCTGAAGAGGTTGTAGGGGGGGAAAATGCCTTTAAAAGCCTCTGGTGATCCCAGCTGACTTGCCTGATCGTCAGAGGCTTCTAAAAGCATTTTTTTCTGCAACCTCTTCAGCTGAAGAGGTTGTGGGGGGGGGGGAAATGCCTTTAAAAGCCTCTGGTGATCCCAGCTGACTTGCCTGATCATCAGATGCTTCTAAAAGCATTTTTTTCTGCAACCTCTTCAACCTCTTAAGGTTGTAGAAAAAATGCTTTTAAAAGTAAAAAAAAAAAAAGTTGGCCCCGCCCACCCAGTCACATTACACCCCCCCTTCCACCAAGCCACGCTCACAGAACCAGTAGTAACAAATTTTAGATTTCACCCCTGAGTAAGGGCCAGGGCGTCTGAAAGATGGGAAACAGGTTAGTGCATGGTGAAGGGAGAGTGAGCGGCATGCAGGAGGAGGCCTTTACCAGATTCTGAGTTTAGCCACCTCAGAGCCTGGGCAGAAAATAGGCAGAAAGGCTGCAATATCTGTAAGTTAATTTTTTTTTCCTACCGGGTCTGTGGGTGTGGCTTGGTGGGCATGGCTTGGTGGGTGGGACATGTGACTGAGTGCGCATGGTCAACTCGATGTCACTCACAGCAAGGTTCCACCTCACCAAGCCACGCCCACCAAGCCATGCCCACAAAACCGGTAGTGGAAAAATTTGAATCCCACCACTGGATACCTTCTAGCCATCCGATTAATGATCGTTCAAAATTATGATGGCACTGCAAAAAGGGACTTAGGACCTTCTTTCACACTTACAACCATTGCAGTCAAGTGATCAAAATTTGGACGCTTTGGCAACTGGTTCCTATTTATGATGGTTGGAGCCTTGGTGGAGCAGCGGACTAAAGCGCTGTTAAATAGCACTTAGCTGCCAGCTGCCTGCAATTACTGCGAATTCAAATCTCACCAGGCTCAAGGTTGACTCAGCCTTCCATCCTTCCAAGATAGGTAAAATGAGGACCCAGATTGTGGGGGCAATAAGCTGACTTTGTATAAAAAAGAACACCGCTTAGGGGGCTCCCGAAAGCCCTACTAAGCAGGTTTATACGAAAGTATGAAGCAATAGCCTCATACTAATCATACGTATTGTAAGCCGCCCTGAGTCTCCGGAGAAGGGCGGCATATAAATCGAACCAATAAATAAGTAAATAAATAAATAAATGGTTGCGACATCCCGAGGTCATCTGGTCAACCTTTTTGTGACCTTCTGACAGGCAAAGTCAATGGGGAAGACAAACTCACTTAACAACAATTCGATTCATTTAACAAACCTCGGTGATTCGCTTAAGAACGGTGTGGCAAGACAGGTCATGAAATGGGGCAAAACTCACTCGATAACTATCCCGCTTAGCAACACAAATTCTGGGCTCCATTGTAGTCGTAAGTTAAAGACTACATATATATATTTATGTTCAACCTCATTTGTCGATAACGGAGCGGGAAATAGGTCTCCAAAGATTGTACGGTCCTTACCTGTGGGCAGTCTTTGATGTAGTGTCCCTTGTTAAAGCAAAGGTGGCACAAATAGTTTGGTGGAGGTCTCTTGCTTGGCTTTCTGGCATCTGATGATAGGGAAATGTCGGAGAAATGTTCCGTAAGGGAATTCAAGCCATCCACAATGTTATTAAGAGAGCCATAAGGAGAGGCACTCTTATACAGACTGCTGTTCAAGGCCTGGAAAAGAAAAAATAAATAAATTTAGTTGTTGTTGTTTTTCCCAAGGTGAGCATTTCTTCTTCTTTTTTACGGACCCCAAAGAATGCAGCACACACAAAGTCTGTACAAACCTTAGTTTACTAAATTAAATCAGTCTTTTTCAAACAAAGGCTGTTAATTAACTTTCTTAACAGCCTACAAGAATCCAAAGAATAAATAATCGTAATCTTACTATGGTTGGCAGAAAGCCCAGAAGCAATTTACAGAGAACTAAGATCAAGACATGAAGGAGAGTGAACGAAGCTGTTCCCTGCAAATTGCCTCAGTCCTTTCTTAAATAGGCTAAGGGAGTGGCCAATTAGCCCGAAGCCTTACTCTTGAAGAGACCTCCTCCTGAGGAGCCTCTCCTGCCTTTTGGCAGCTCTGCACGTCCGTGAATCGAGAAGAGGCTCCTCCTCTTCGTCCTCTTCACTTAAGGGAGCTTCTGGAGGTTCTGAAGGCCCTGGCTGAATCCCCACCTCTGGCACCACATCTTCTCCAGCCTCCTCATTGTCTGACTCAAGTGCCAGCTGCACAGGCTGCTGGCGCAGCACCACACCAGCCTCCTCGCTCTATCGAAGCACCTGGTCTACCCCAATATGGGAGAGAGCATACTGCTTCCCTTTCACCTTTCAGCTCCAATCCAGGAGCCCTCAAGCAATCGCATTCACGACAAACCATTTTATACAAATATAAATTTGTATATTGTTTTTCAATATTGTTACTACCTTACAAAATATTGTTTCTCTAGCCATCATCTCTCAGCCTTTCTAGAATTTCATCACTTATTGATTTTTTTTGGTGATTCTTTTATATTTCTCTCTTGGAATCCTATATGTCTTTCTAACATTTTTACACGAACTGATTATTCCTTTGCCTTATCTTTTATCTCCTTCTGCCGCATCTTTTGAATATCCATCCATAACCCTTTCTTTGTTTTTGTGAGCTCCTCCTTCCCCCACCCGCTCTATTCTATTATAAGCTCTCAAGGGATTGTCTACTTATCAACATTATTCGTATTTGTCATTGCTATCTTTTCAGTATTTTTCTCTGTTTTTAATTCATTTTTATCTTTTTGTAGTTTATTTTGCATTGTCCCCTCCACCACTCCTAATTTCTCAACTGTCTTCTGTGTATCATATTCATCTTTTCCCACCATTTGTTGAGTGCCCTCTACTTTCACATCTTTATCTTTAAATATCAGCTTCTTATAGTTCTTTGTCGCTATTTCTAACATTTCTTCATAAAACTTTATTGTCTCCTGCTGGGTCATTTTGTAACAAATTAATATCCTTCTAATATCCCAGTATCCCAATATCTAAAAACTCCAAAAAAATCAATTATTAGCAAGATTTGATCAATCCCAAAGTTATTTTTCTTAGGTGAGCACCTCTGATTTATTCTGCATTCAAATAAAAGCCACATTTGAAATCGTGCCAGTTACAATCATAGGGACATAGATCAATCAAACCAGAGGGCTGGAAAAGAAACAATGGGTGGATATGAGCTAAAGAGAGCTCCAACTTGGAACTAAGGAGAAACTTAGAAGGTCCATCTGGGCTCAGAAGAAGGGCCTTCTCCATGGTGGCTCCTTTCCTTTGGAACATCATCCCTACAGAGATTAGATTGACCCCCCTTTTTGATCCTCTTTTGCACGCTCTGAAAACCTGATTTTGCCCCATGAGCCTGGGAACTCTAGAGTGAGATGGAGACCATCAAGCAGGGGTGAAATGCTACCGGTTTGTACTGGTACAGGCGAACCGGTAGTAATAAACGCTACCAGTTCGGGCAAACCAGTAGTAAAATAAAGCTACCGGTTTGTCTGAACTGGTATTTCCAATGATCAGCTGTGCCGAATGATTTATATTCACTAGAAAACAGTAAATCCTGCTTTCTAGCAAATTTAAATCATGTGGCACAGCTGTTCCCCCCTCGTTGTTCTACTTACCTTCAAACGTTCCTTTTTCCATGCAAATCACATGCTTGGCATGCAGCGCTCATGCGCGGGCAGCAAACCAGTGGCAACTCATGGAGGATTTCACCACTGCCATCAAGTGGCTTGTTTGATTGATTGTTGTCATTGGGGGTGGGGTGTTTTTATTGCTTGTATATTGGGTTTTCATTTTTTTAAGCTGCCCAGAGTCACGGAGAGTGAGTGGACCACCATATAAATTCAATAAACAAACAAATAAATAAAACTTCCTGATCGTGAAAACAATTCATCAATGGGATAGCTTGCCTTCTGGTGTTTGTAGGTGCTCCATCACTGGAGGTTTTTAAGAAAAGTTTGGCTAGTCACTTGTCCGGAATGGTATAGGGGGTTGGAATAGAGGACCTCAAAGGCCCCTTCCAGCCCTGAGAATCTTCGTTCTATGATAATCGAGGGAGAGGCAGAATTTATTTATCTGACTCCCATCAAAAATCAAATGAATAAAACCAAAGTTGGGACCCAGTTCGTAACAAATCTGCAGTGGGATTTCAGTAACTGGGCTGAGTTCAAGGCTTTCTTACCCACTTCTTTCTTACCCACCCAGAAGTGTTCTGACCAAGGCTCCCTTAAAAAGCAGGAAGCAGGAATTGGTCCCAACAAAACATCTTCTATTTACACAACTGTGAATTACTTTCATTCACAGTCAGCAAGGCTTGTCCAAACAGTTTTTCAAAGGAATATTTATCAACACAGACCTTATCTCGCTTGGCAAGCTGCCACATAACTTGTTTCCAAATGCAGAGTTAGGCAAAACTTGGCACAGAGTCTCTTAGAGTCACGAACAGAACTTTCCACTCTTGAAACTACCGAACAAACGAATTGTTTCCTGCAAAAGCCCCCTCCCCATTTGCTCCTCTTTTGTTTCCTATGGGAGGGGCCAATCATCTCCAAGGTGTGGCTTTACTCTCAAGTCGACCCTGCTTTCTGAGTTGTTTTTGTCTTCTGGCAGCTCTGCACATGCGCACACTGGGAACGGGCTCCAGCTGTTCCTCTGCCTCACTGCTGTCTATCTCCCTTTCTGCCTCAGATGCAAAGCCCTCGTCTGAGCTTTCCCCAGTCCCCATGATTGGCCCATGTTCCTCCCCAACCTCCTCACTGTCTGACTCTGCTGCCAGCTCCACTGGCCGCCAGCGGGCCACAACACAAAGCTTTGTTTTAAGAATATACATAACTGCATCAAACAATCATTGCCCATTCTATTAAACCAGAAGTTCATGTTTCATTGCCATGATAGGTGTATTACAATACTCCTTTGGGCTGGGTGGGGAGTGTTAGGGAGTGGGATTGCTGTTAATTTTGAGCTTGCAAAATCCAATGTAAATTGCACCCAGATTTAATTTCAGACGTCGCCCCGTGGTCTTCTTAGAGAGACCATTTAGGCCAACAGACAAAGAGAGGCAACATTTCTTTGGCTGAAATAAGCAAGACTGGCTTTCCTCTTCCAATGTATTGGATTCCAGGCTGAGGATTATGGGCATTGAAGTTCGCACCCCATCTGCAAGTCCGCAGGAAGAAGAATGAATTGGTGCATTCAGGAAATGGGAAAGCAACACTATTCGGATACAAAGCGCAATTATTTGATGGTCTTGCTTTCAACAATCCTCGTGCGGTTAGAAGTTTGACGAGAACCTTCTTTTTTAAAAAAAAATGCATGCACACACACACACACAAGCCAGGACATTCTTGGCACCCAAAGGTATTGAAAAAAATATGTGACATTTTAAAACGCCAGGAAAGGTCAAACACGTAAAATAAGTAATTGCTTATTTGTGGTGGGTTAAAATGGCCTTAAACACCCTGTTCTGAATTTTACGAAAAGAAACCATACAGAGAAGTTAGATCCACATTTGTTTTTGTTTTGTTCCTGCAGAAAACCTGTGGTCATTTAACTATTCCTTGTTAAATGCTCCCTGACTTTTACACCCTCCTTGCTTTGGGATGCCTGCTGGCTTTAGTGTCAGTTCAAAGTCAAGGGATAAAAGGACCTTGTCATTTCTGTTTGCAAAGCTCTATCGAACAAAAACTTTGCCCAAGGCCCAGCACCAAAATGCACTTCCTTACAAATGTATTCAAATTCTGGCTGAACCGAGAAATTAAAATCCTGAGAATTAAAAGAAGGGTGAATATGCAGAAGATGGCTCCAAAGTGCCGAATCTTCTCTTTGTCAAAGATTTTCCAAGGGTAGATAAATAATTTTCCCAAGAGGCCACACGAGAAACTGGGAGTGTTGTGGAGGACTGAACCAATAGGACCAAGACATTATTGTGAAGGTGTGTAAGCACGCGTGCACCCACACACACACAAATTGGAAAAAAATATTGTATTTTTCAGAGTATCTCCCACCCCAAAGTGGGTGAAAATGTAGGTGTGTCTTATAGACCAAATACAGGCATTTTTGGGCTCCCAAGCCCTTCACATGTCACGTTTTTGCTCTCCCTGGTCCCCAGAAGCACTCTGCAGACCAAAAATGGGCACATTTTGAAAATGGGCGTGTTTTTGGTGAAAACGGGCCGTATGGAGCACTGCAGAGTGCTTCTGGGGGCCTGGGAGGGCGAAAATCCGATGCGCAGAGGCCAAAAGCTATTTTTTTCTTGTTTTCCTCCTGTAAATTTAGGTGCACCTTATAGTCCAAAAAAATACGGTAGTTGTTGCCTTCAAAATAAAAGCAAGGAATGCAGTTGTATTGCATATATGCCCTACATTTATTTATATTTGATTTCTAATTTCAATCTCTCCCGAGCCAGACAGGGACTCATCTACGACAACTCGCCATGGCCAAGTTGCCCTGTCCAACTCGCCACAACCAACTTCTCATGGCCAACTCATTGCAGGACAAGGATTAGTTATACTAATGTCGAAGAAATGGAGGAAATAGAGCTAATGAGACTATATTAATAAGAGAGGGAAAGTGGAGGGTGGGATGGGGGAGAGGTAGAGAGAGAGAGGGGGGAGAGGGAGGGAGGGAGGAAGGGGGAGAGAGAGAGAGGGAGGGAGGGAGGGGGAGAGAAAGACTCTCCACTCCCTCCCTTTGACAGATAAGTTGCTGGGCTGCTTGCCACAAAAGCCAGACCTCTGGTGTCTTCCCTCCCTTTTGCTTTCATTCTTTTGTTTTCTGTTTTATATTTTTACAGATTCAGCAGTTGAACAAGGAAGTGTTGGTTGTTTCTTGCTTTCTTTTGTTTCTTCCAGACTAAGGGAAATAAAAGGGGAAGGCTGTGAATGAAATAGATAGTCAGGATGGTTATCACAACAGGAGTTCTGGGTTATCAGCATGGACAGGTTGCGATGGCAGATATCTCCAAGAGACAAAGTCAGCCACGATGTAAAAAAAAAAAGGTTGTGGAGACTCTAGACAGGGTGCAGAGAAGAACCACAGAGATGATTAGGGGACTGGAGGTTAAAACATATGAAGAACAGTTGCAGGAATTGGGTATGGCTAATCTAGAACCAGGAGTGGCTTGATAGCAATGTTCCAATATCTCAGGGACTGCCACAAAGAAGAGGGAATCAATCTGTTATCCAAAGCACCTGAGTGTAGAACAAGAAGCAATGGGTGGAAACTAATCAAGGAGAGAAGCATCCTAGAACTAAGGAGAAATTTCCAGACAGTTAGAACAATTAACCAGTGGAACAACTTGTGTCCAGAAGTTGGGAATACTCCATCACTGGAAGTTTTTAAGAAGTGACTGGACAGCCACTTGTCTAAAATGGTATACGGTTTCCTGTCTGAGCAGGGGGTTGGACTAGAAGACCTCCAAGGTTCCTTCCAACTCTGTTATTCTAATTTATTCTGTTATGCTCTGTTAGCCTCTTTGGGCTCTTTAGAGTTAACATGACTCTGATTAATTTCAAAGACCATTTGATCTGTTCCTTCCTTCTCTGTTTTTCTTTGTTTTTCTCATTTCTGGCTAGTGGAAAGACACTAGTTTCATCTTGAGTGATAGGGAATAAAATGGAGAACCTTTAATGGTTTGTGTATAGTATACACAATTAAAACCTTTGCAAGCAAAGGAAGCAACTTCTGTCTGAACTTCCTCCAGAACTCAACCAATTTATTTGAGGAAGATTTATTTTAGGACTGCAACTCTAAGGAGCTCAGTCAAGTTCCATCAAGTAGGACTCAAGAACTGGAGATTAGATCAAAAAACATAATCCGCTCCATTTGACTTTATGAATATCACCATTTCTTTTTAGTTTGTGGATTTTTCAAGGCACGTTAATTGTGATGTTGTGCAGAGTGCAGAAAGGAAGAGCACCTGTCAAAATATTTAGCATGCAGGTAGTCCTCAACTTATGACGGTTGAGCCCACGGTTGAGCCCAAAGTTTCAATTGCTAAGTGAGACATTCCTTAAGTGAGTTGCCCCATGTTACAACCTTTCTTGCTAGACATCTGTTAAGTGAATCGCTGCAGTTGTTAAGTTAGTAACGCGGTTGTAAAGTGAATCCTGGTTTCCCCATTGACTTTCCTCATCAGAAGGTCACAAAAGGAGATCACAGGACCCTGCAACCGTCATAAATACATGCCAGTTCCAAGTGTCTGAATTTTGATCACGTGCTGCATCGGTCGTAAGAGTGAACAATGGTCCTAACTCACTTTTTTCATTAAATGAATGGTTGTAACTCAGTGACCACATGTATTCCTTGACTGTGGTGTCCTAACTCTCTTGCCAATGAAGACCAAGGAATTCATGTTACAGTATATTGATCTTCCTTCAAAGTTTCCCCCAGATCAGTTTCAGACAAATAATTGTTTGCAGAGAGAAAACAAAAGGAAGCTAGTTTATAAAGAGAAAAATAATAGTGAAACAATTATTCCTTTTGTAGTCCTCAAAGCAGGGGTGAAATCCAGCAGGTTCTGACAGGTTCTGGAGAACCGATAGCGGAAATTTTGAGTAGTTCGGAGAACCAGCAAATACCACCTGTGGCTGGCCCCAGAGTGGGGTGGGAATAGAGATTTTGCAATAACCTTCCCCCAGGAGTGGGGAGGGAATGGGAATTTTGCAGTATCCTTTCCCTGCCACGCCCACCAAGCCACACCTACAGAACCGGTAGTAAAAAAAGTTGGATTTCACCACTGCCTCAAAGGTGCAATAATATAGCTCTCAAACTGGTGAATGGAAGAACAGGTTAAGTAGCGCGAAAGAAAGTTTTGAATTCACCTTCCAAACGGAGGCAGCAAAACTGATGGTTCTAATCCAGGGGTGTCAAACTCAATTTCATTGAGGGCTGCATCAGGGTTGTGTTGGACTTGGGGGAGGGGCACGGAGTGGGCGATGCTGGGGTGGGCATGGCCTAATTGACATCACTTGTATCATGGGCACCTGTGGTGGCCCAAGCACTCTGCCAGCGAAAACGGGGTCCTGAGCTCCGTTTTCAGTTGCGCAGCCTCCTGCAACTGCCCATGGCCCTCGCAAGATCCATTTTCACTGGCAGAGCGTTGCAGGAATCCGTCACATCTGAAAATGGAGCTCAGGAGCCTGTTTTCGCAGAGCGCTCGGGCTGCCACAGGTGCCCCTGACACAAGTGACTTTGAGCTGGTCACGCCCACCCTGGCCATGCCCACCCCAGCCCCCCAAGGTCAATCATAACCCTGAGGCGGCCCTCAATGAAATCGGGTTTGACACTGCGCGCAGCCCTCCCAAGTTCCGTTTTCACTGTCAGAGGCATCATGGGCCAGTCCTTCAACTGTTTCCAGGGTGGCCCCATGGGCCAGATCTCAGCACCCCATGGGCTGAATCTGGCCCCTGGGCCTTGAGTTTGACACCTCTGTTCTAATCAAAGAGAAGGATTTATGCAGTTTTGTTTCTCTTTGGAAACCCCGTCTGGATTTTGTACTCAAAAAGTGGAAAAAAGCGAAACTTTAACATTTGATGATTAAGAATGACTTTGTTCTTAAGGAAGTGACTTGAAACATGAAGCAAAAGGCTGAGATTGTGATTTTTTTTTTTTTTTTGCACTCCTGTGCAGAGTAAATAGGAAGTCACTATTTTGGAGTGGATTCTTGATGGCTTCCGAGTTTGGCGGTTTTCTTCAAGATGTTTCATTACCCAACTAGATAATATCCTCTGTGCTAGAAGGGAGTGGGGTTTGCTCTTCTTTGTTTTCTCTTTCTTTTTTACTTTGTTCTGTCTCTCTTCTCTCTGTCAGTCTTTAAATTTTCTCAATTCTTGTTTCTATTTGTATTTTATCTTTAAAAAAGCCTTGGTAGTACAGTGGTCTAAAGCACCCTGTTATTAAGACCAGCTGCCTGCAATTACTGCAGGTTCGAATCTCGCCAAGGCTCAAGGTTGACTCAGCCTTCCATCCTTTCTAAGGTAGGTAAATTGAGGACCCAGTTTCTGGGGGCAATAAGCTGACTTTGTATAAATATACAAAAGAATGAAGGCTATTGCTTAACGCATTGTAAGCCACCCCGAGTCTCCAGAGAAGGGTGGCATATAAATCAAATTTTTTAAAAAATAATAATAATAATTTTAAAAAATACTTTCCAAAACGTTAATACATGCCTGCAGGTGTGTAATTCTCAGGCGGAAACATGAGTGCTCATAGATGGGTACTACAGTCACAAAACTGCAGTTGTTGATATCGTTCAGTCGCTAAGTTATGTCTGACTCTTTGTGATCCAATGGACTGTAAGACTCCAACACCCTCTCCCCCTCACCATCCTCCACTGTATTCTGGATATTGCCCAAACTCATGTTCATTGTGTCAATGACACCATCTAACCATCTCATCAGGGGTAGGATTCAAAAATTTTAGCAACCCGTTCTCTGCCCGGTTGCTGGGTGGGGATGGCCTTCCCGAGCCTCCGTGAAGGCAAAAATGGCCTCCCCCGGGGAAAACGGGCCCATTTCCAGACTTCCAGAATTTCTGGGAGGCCCATTTTTTGCCCTCCCCAGGCTCTGGAGGCTTTCCTTGAATCTCTGGGAGGGTGAAAATGGCCTCCCCCGGGCTCTGGAGGCCATTCGGAACTTCCAGAAGGCCTGTTTTTCACCCTCCCAGAGACTCCACACAGGCGCTGCACTTACCTGGCATCCAAAACAGGCCATGTGGAGATTCCTGGGAAGGGATGGGCAGGGTTGGCAGGGCCAGCCAGTCCATGTACCTACTGGTTTGATGAACCAGATGTAAAATTCACATCCAGTTTGCCCAAAATGATCCGAACCAGCTGAATCCTACCCCTGTATCTCATCCTCTGCCATCCCCTTCTTCTTTCCCCTTCCATCTTTCCCAATCTCTGGTTTTTCTCCAAGGAGTCCTCTCTTCTCATTAGGTGGCCGAAATATTTGAGCTTCAGCTTCAGTATCTGTCCTTTCAAAGAAGGGTTGATTTCATTTAGGATTGACAGATTGAATCTCCTTGTAGCCCAAGAAACTTTCTCCAACACTGCAATTTGAAAACATCAATTCTTTGGCACTCAGCTTTCCTTATGGTCCAACTCTCACAGCTGTACATCACTAACAAGGAAACCATAGCTTTGACGCTACAGTCCTTTGTTGGCAAGGTGATGTCTATGCTTTTTAGTATGCTGGCTAGGTTTGCCATAGCTTTCCTCCCAAAGGGCAAGGGTTTCTTTTAGTTTCATGGCTGTTGTTACCCATCGGAGCCCAAGAAAACAAAATCAGTCACTGCTTCACTTTCGTACCCTGAATCAAATTGAAAATGTCACGTCAAACATTCCTTCCCTTTTAGAAATATTCAAAACAAGCTCCTTAGAAAGTGCTCTGTCCCTGTCCCACACACGCACCCCCACAGACGGCCTGGAGTTAATAAGCCACACGACAAAATCTTTGAAGATAAAGCTGGCAGCAACCCAGTGGCTAGCTGCCAATTCAGACTTTACTCACACAAAAAAAAATTAGACTGCAAGCATTCCGATAAAGCAGGTAAAGTTTCCGCAATACAAGAATTAGTCCAAATGCAGTCCGACAAGGCAGGCAGAAGTCCAGTAACGCACAGATCATGGATTATTTCTAGTTTTTGCTCATCACAAACTGAACCGGCCACCACACCCACATTTATACCCTGTGGGGTGTGGTCCAGTGACTCAGCTAATCTTTGGCACGCCTTCCCCTCTGCTGTGTACGCTTCTCCCTGCACCTCTTCCGAAGGTCCAGCCAGCACTTATCTCCTTCGTCGCTGTCCACCTGTGGTTGCAGGGACGTGCTTGGCTCTGGGCTTATCTTTTGGCCTTCGGTGTCCTCCGGAGGCATTGCCAGAGAGGAGGGTCCTGGAGAGGGAGGCCTTGCCAACTCCTCTCCCTCACTCTCAGAGTCTGCATCTGTCAATAGCTCAGGCTCAGGCAACAGAGCCACAACAGAGAGATTGAGCCTTGATATGGGATGGTGATTCCAGCAATGGATGGAAGTTTGTCAGTGGGAGCTTGTCAACCTGAAAATGAGGAGGATTTTGTTTTCCTCACAGTGACAACAATTAATTAATGAACGGCTTGCTTTCAGAAGTTGTGGGTGTTCCATCACTAGAGATTTTCAGGAAAAGATCAGACAGCCATTTATCCGGGATGGGCAAGGGGGGTTGGACTAAAAGACCTTCAAGGTCCCTTCCAGTAATTAGATTCTACGATTCTATGCCATTTTTCTTACATTTCTACCATTGTAGTTCATAAAAAAAAAATTACATATGTGATGATTGTGTAAACTGAGAGCAAAAAGAAGCCTTTGTTGGTTTACAGTTAGTGGCCAAAATTGTGGAAACCTTTTGGGGAAAGTATATTTTTGAGATTTGATGGCTAATAACACCACTTCTTCTTCTTCTTCTTCTTCTTCTTCTTCTTCTTCTTCTTCTTCTTCTTCTTCTTCTTCTTCTTCTTCTTCTTCTTCTTCTTCTCCTTCTCCTTCTCCTTCTCCTTCTCCTTCTCCTTCTCCTTCTCCTTCTCCTTCTCCTTCTTCTTTGGGAGTTTCAAGATAATCCTATTCCACTGCTGGAATGGCCTGGGAATAGCCCAGACCTTAACCCAATTGAAAATCTATGGAGCTGACTAAAGAAACTTGTTAGTCAGAAGTGACTCAGCAATAAAACCCAATTAATAGAAGCCATCATTCAATCTTGGTTTCACGTTAGAACAGCTGCAGAACTAAAAGTGCCCAGAGAGCATCATTAGGATCTTGGCAGTCACCTGAGATCAAGCGAGTCTGCTTTTGTGTTATTGCTCTGTGCAATCTCAGTTTGACCATAGGCTATTGACATGCTTGGCAATGTTCCTGCTGCCCTTCAGGTGAACCTCACTCCTAGCCCTTCCTGCTGTTTGCCTGGCGTTGCCTGCTTCCTTTCGCCTTCTCTAACAAACTTCTCTCCTGGATTTTAGATTAGAATTTGTGTGCTGGAAAACATAACGGCCCCGTGCTTTCTTCTTGTGAGCCAGGTATGGTCTTCCTGATTAAAGAGGAAGAGACAAAGATTGAGAAGGCCAAGGCGGACTCACCATGTGGTAGATCAACCACAACAGAGTGGGTGAGTCACCCATTCTTAACATCTGCTGGAATTGGGAAAACCTACTTATGAAACCAGCATACTAAAAAGCAGAAAGCAGAAACATCACCCTGCCAACAAAAGTGCGTATGGTCAAGGCTATGGTTTTCCCAGTTGCAATGTATGGCTGTGAAAGTTGGACCACAAGGAAGGCTGAGCGTCAAAGAATTGAGGCCTTTGAACTCTGGTGCTGGAGAAGACTCCTGCAAGAGTCCCTTGGACTGCAAGGCAATTAAACCAGTCAGTCCTAGAGGAGATCAATCCTGACTGCTCTTTAGAAGGCCAGATCCTGAAGATGAAACTGAAATACTTTGGCCAGTTAATGAGAAGGAAGGACTCACTGGAGAAGAGCCTAATGCTGAGAACGATTGAGGGTAAAAGAAGAAAGGGACAGCAGAGAATGAGGGGGCTGGATGGAGTCACTGAAGCAATCGGCGTGAGCTTAAATGGTCTCCGGGGGATGGTAGAGGACAGAAAGGCCTGGAGGAACGTTGTCCATGGGGTCGCGATGGGTCAGACACGACTTCGCAATTAACAACAACAACAACTTATGAAACCATTATGGAAATATTTTTGGACTGCTTAACTAAGTCTTAACTAAGTCAGTTATCTGCAGTTGTCTCCTATGATTTATGGGGATAGTGTTGAGATCATCCCTCTTGAAGCTATATTGCAGGAGGGAAATTCATCGTTGGCAAGAAAACCACCAGAGGAAGTGTTATAGATGTCAACCTACTGGGAGCCTTCCAAAATCCTTTCTCCACCTCTCCAGGCTGATTTTACTCACACGCCCTTACTCACACATGTTCCTGTTCTGCACACACAAAGAAAAGAAAGCTTTTCAGGCCAATGTTACATTTCAGAAGAGGAAACTCAAACATGGTTAATTGTCTCTGGGTAACTGACTATGTTGGGGGGGGGGGGTTTAAGTAAAATATATATATATGGGCAAAGACCCAAATTAAGATCCAAATTGGAACCATCAGCAGAAAATATTACTTCCCCCTATCTGTGGGGGGGACATTGGAGGACTTCTAGTGCAAACCCCCTAACTTGGCACCAACTTGGGCACCTATAAAAAGGCTACTTAAGGAAGAATTCATGGAAAGTTAGGTGGGATGAGATTAGGGAGTGGAAAGGCATTCTTTCAATCAATCAATCAATCAGAATAAAGCTGGAAGGAACCTTGGAGGTCTTCTAGTCCAACCTCCTTCTCAAGCAGCAGATCTATTTCATTCCAGACAAGTGGCTGTCTAGTCTCTTAAAAAACTTCCAGCAATGGAGCATCCATAACTTCTGAAGGCAAGACGTTCCACTGGTTAATTGTCCTCACTGTTAGGAAGTTTCTTCTTAATTCCAGGTTGCTTTTCTCTTTGATTAGGTTCCATTCATTGTTTCTTGTCCTGCCTTCTGTGCTTTGGAGAATAAGTTGACCCCCTCTTCTTTCTGGCAGCCCCTCAAATATTGAAACACTGCTCTCATGTCTCCCCTAGTCCTTCTTTTCACTAGACTAGACATACCCAATCCCTGCAAACGTTCTTCATATATTTTAGCCTTCTGCCCTACCCCCACCCCCCAAACCTTTGCTGGAATTTTGGTAGGTTTGGTAAACCTACCAAAAGGATAAATTATTGCATGTCTCAGCCCAGACTGGATTAAAGGGTGGGGGGAAGTTAAGACTGTGTATAAAAGGTAATCGCCATTCACATGCATTTCATTCAAAAATATGCCTAATTCATCCCTCATTGAATTTTAGATGAAGACATTAGTCAGAATCTGTGTAAATGTTGAAGTTATCCATGGGTTAGGCAGCTGGTTTTATTTTTTTATTTTTTTAAAAAAAAATTGTCTATATAATTTTATGCAGTCTATTAAAACAATATTTTTACATTTTTATTATTGCTGTCAGCTGCTCAGCATTGTGCTCCATAAGACGGGTGGCCATATCAATATTTAAATAAAACAATAACACATTACAACCCCCCCCCCTAGACATGTGGGCAGACTACAATTCATTTCAGATATTAATGGGCATTCCATCACTGGAGGTTTTTAAGAAGAGACTGGAGTACTAGACAGTCACTTATCTGAAATACTATAGGACAGTGATGGCGATTGCACGGAAACGTCGTGTGTGTGTGTGTGCTCGTCGGCACCGTGCTCTGGAAAAGCTGAACTTACGGGTTCTAGCATGCATCCGCTCCTGCTTGAGCAGGGGTCTGGACTAGAAGACCTCCAAGGTCCCTTCCTACTCTACTCTACTCTACTCTACTCTACTCTACTCTACTCTACTCTACTCTACTCTATTCTACTCTACTCTACCCTTCCCTACCCTACCCTACCTTACCCTACCCTACCCTACCCTACCTACCCTACCCTACCTACCCTACTCTACTCTACCTTACCACCACACCCCACACCCCACACCCCATTCTATTCTATTCTATTCTATTCTATTCTATTCTATTCTATTCTATTCTATTCTATTCTATTCTATTCTATTCTATTCTATTCTATTCTATTCTATTCTATTCTATTGCATTGCATTGCATTGCATTGCATTGCACTGCCTACACCTTGGTGTTGCAAATTCTTGCTTTCTTACAAAATATGCTCAGCGTTGACAAAAGATAGAAAAGCTAATTCCTCTGGTGGCTGTACTCACCCATAAAAACCACCCCAGATTTTAAGATATGATTATGATTGGTCGCACACTCGTGGAATGAGGCCTCTCCAACCACAACGGAGAGATTTGCAAATCACACCAAGCTAAACAAAGCAACAAAGGACATTATCGCCTAATGTTATTGTACACCAGGCCAGCAGGAGATTACCCAGTGGCAACATTTAACAATCATCATTCTTTGATTAAAAAAACATTTAAATACAACAACGGCCATATTGCTGATGTAGAGGACTTAATTCATGGACTTTATTTTGGCCTGAAAAATCATACAGATTTTTTTTTCTTCCAAAGGGAGCTACACACAAGGCTTCCCAATTGCATCTCGCCAAGTGGTCTTTGAGGGTGGAGGAACAGCGCTAGTAGGACAGCTCCTCAAATATGTCGTGGTGAGCTCCTAATCTTGTCAAAAGGAGTGCATCATCTCATCCTTTTGTGCCAATTTCCAGCATAGGGGACAGAGTTAACTGAAATATAAGCCCCTGTGATTTCAGTGGAAATTATGACATTGCCTGGTCCTTCAAATTAAAGGAATAAAAATTGGGAATGTTGAAATATTGCAGCCAAACCGGGTCCTTTGGGAAGGGAGGAGGCTAGGAGGGATTACAGTTTCAACAAACCTTGGACATAGAGCAGAGCAAGTCTGAGTAAGCAATTTGCTGATGTAACCTTCACTTATCTCCCGACTGAATGCAACCTCAGCAGATAGATATTTGAGGCAGATCAAAGCAATTGTGACAATTTGGTTACATTCCAAGCTCTTTCGTTTCGTTTCACGGCATCACCAAAAACAGAACTTGTATAAATTTGTATAAAACGGAGTGGGAGGGGGTAACCTGAAGAGCAGGGGAAAAAGAGAAAATGCTCCCCCTCCCCCCCAATTTATCTTCTAAGAAATGTGTAAAAGCTAATGCTATTAAGACACCATGCGTCATTATTAAGCTTTCTTCTTTTTTATATATGGAATATCATTTGCACATGACAAGTTAGATGTCACATTTATTCCCTGTGAAAGTGATGGGTCTGTTTTCAGGCTTAGCAAAAGCAATAGCGTTTAGACTTATATACCACTTCACAGTGCTTTACAGCCCTCTCTCAGCGGTTTACAGAGTCAGCTTCTTGGGTCCTCATTTTACCCACCTCAGAAGGACGGAAGGCTGACTCAACCTTGAGCCTGGTGAGATTTGAACTGCCAAATTGTAGGCAGCTGGCAGTCAGCAGAAGTAGCCTGCAGTACTGCATTCTAACCACTGCACCACCACAGCTCATTAGACTTAGAATAACTTTATTCTCACTTTGAATGTACACTAATCGGCTTCTCAGGAAACAACAACTGAATGAAAAACTGCTGGTGACCTTTTACTGCTGCACCATAGAGAGTATTTTAACTTACTGCACCTGTGTATGGTTTGCCAATTGCCCAGTGGCAGATAGGACAGCACTCCAGAGGGTTAACGTCATTGCCCAGAGGATCATTGGTTGCCCCTTCCCCTCTTTGGAAGAGCTTTATACAGTAGCTCCCGCTGCCTTAAGAAAGTTCAAAACGTTCTTAAAGATCCATCTCATCCTGGGCACCCTTTATTTTAAACTATTACCATCTGGCAGCCGGTACAGGACACTAAAACAAGGACAAATAGGCTGAAAAACAGCTTCTATCCCAGAGCGGCAACTATATTGAATTCTACTGTATAGTGCAATATTAATGCAATAGCAGGGGTTTTCAATTCAATTGCATAGAATGTGAAGGATGTGTGTTTTTGTTTTACTTTTATAGTTTTCTTATGTATGATGTACACTGAAGATGGCATTTAACAATCTGGGTCCTCATTTTACCAACCTTGGAAGGATGGAAGGCTGAGTCAACCTTGAGCTGGTCAGGATCGAATTCCTGTGAGTGAGCTGAATTAGCCTTCTAACCACTGTGCCACCACGGCTCCTAAGTCAAAGAATTAAAACTTGGTGTACACATGTCTGCTGTACATCTATCAGTGGTGAGTTGCCCCCGGTTCACACTGGTTCTATAAAGCTGGAAGTAAAACTGGCGGGAGGCTCTGGCCACAGACCCTGACGTCATCAGAATGCTTCTGTGCATGTGCAGAAGAGCGCAGGCACAAGTGAAGCTAGTGTGCACGCCCGGCCCCATTGTGAACCGATAGTAAAGATAAGTAGAATCCACCCCTGATATCTATGTTTGGTATCAATTTAACCTAATATGATTCCTGGAAATTATCCTTTACTGAAATAGCTGTGTTCTATGTTGAAGAAACATCACCACACCTTTAAATCACTGTTTCTCAGTTTCTACTGGAAGGATTGCAATTAAATACACTTAAGTCTACCCGAAGTGCTTGGAATCCAAACCATTTCAAACTCAGAATACCTCATTTTGTGTTTGAAAGAGTTGTTTCGAGGCCAAAATGGCTCGTTCCAAGAGTCCTAGGATTGTTTCCAGCTCAAAACACCAATTCCTCACTCAAATGTCCTCTGAACGAATCATTCCGAATGGTCAAAACAACTGTATTTCAACTCAAAAAAGCAGCTTTTCCTGACTCATAATGTTGCCAATTCAAAATGTTTTCTACATCCCTTTTCTACAAAGTCCGGAGCAGGCAGAAAACAGATGGTGACTTAACCCTAGTTTGTTAAGGTGCTGTGAGATAGACTTCCCAATTCTTTTAATAAAGGAAAGGGAGCAATTATCCTCTGGCCCTCCCACTTTGATCAAAATAAGAAAATAACAGAGCTGGAAGAGACCTTGGAGGTCTTCTAGTCAACCCCCCCTGCTCAAACAGGAGACCCTATGCCAGTGATGATGAACCTTTTCAGCACCAACTGCCCAAACCGGGATACGCGTGCATGTGCTCACATCGGAGCGCTTGAAACCCGATGACCAGTTGGCCAGTGCATGCATGCCTGTTTTCAGGCCATTTTTCAGGCTGTTTTCAGGCCGTTTGGGAGCTGTTTTCAGGCCGTTTTTTGGGCCTTTTTTCAGGCCTTTTTTCGGGCCCAAAACTGCCTGAAAATGGCCCTGAAAATGGCCTGAAAATGGCCCGAAAAACAGCCTGAAAATGGCCTGAAAGCAGTCTGGCCTGGCTTTTTTAGTCATTTTTGGACATTTTTCTGACATTTTCCGGTATTCCAGTACCTGTGAAGACCAGCTGGCTGGTGTACATGTGCGCACTGGAATCCAGAAGAGCAGCTGATGATAGTGCATGTGCCCACAGAGAGGGCTTTGTGTCCCACCTCTGGCATGCGTGCCATTGGTTCGCCATCATGGCCCTACGCCATTCTGGACAAATGGTTGTCCAATCTCTTGATTATGATTGTTTAAAAATAACTGTACCTGTTGCAGACGCAGGCGCACTGCTACCTGGCAACACAGAAGTGCCTCCCATTGGCTGAGACTTGACATCTCAGCCGGCGGGAGAAATAAGCAGGCGCCATTGGCTGTTCCTTTTGACAGTTGCTATATAAATAGCAGCCGTGACTGAAAGTTGTTGTTGTAGCCGTTCTATTCTCGTTCTGGTTGCCTGTTAGTTGTTGTCTCAATAAAGAGATTTCCTTTCAGCCGTTTGCCTCAGTTTTCCCTATTTCGTTCTCTCGATCTAGAACACTGGCGACGAGGTTGGGATTTTTTTTACTGAGCAACGGCAGAGAACTAGTCAAGCCGCTGGTTCTAATCACCGCCTTTTGTTCAGGATGAATTTTTTTCTTTTCCTGTCAGTAAGGAAAGGCTTCCATTCCTTATGGGACTGTCCCTTTAAGGATGGCTTTTGTGCAAACATTTTAAAATCACACTATTTGATGGCACACAGATCACACACTGTTTGATGGCAACTGAATGCTATACAAATAAAACATGGGGGCGGGGAGGAGACCAGTCCACAGGTTATAGTCTTAGTGGACCTTCTGTGGCCCAGTTCTGAACGGATCAAGGCCTGGTAGTGGGCCGCAGCCTGGGGATTGGGGACCTCTGCGCTAAAGCTAAACAATTGACTATTTTTACTCAAGAGAAGCCATACGCACATGGGTACAATATAAGGGACAAAAATAGCATTCACTCTGCAAATTATACTTCACACATACACACACACACACACACACACACAGAGGCCTGAGAACATACACTGGTTTATTGGTTGTTATTGTGGTTAAATTGTCAAGAGTTCAGCTCTTTGAACTTTTTCCAAATCAAGAGGTGTACAAATCCGGATCCATTTCTGGATCTTCCGCTTTAGACTGTGCCTGTGTTCCAATTTAAAAATAGCCAGAGAGCGTTTCCACTGGTGTCTGATACTCTGAAAGATAGGAAAGGAGAGGGACAGAGGGAGGTGAGAGCAGACCAAGGGCATTGTTAAATCCCTTTAGTAGAAGAAAAAAAAAAAGCAGACCCGGAAAATATGTGATAAAAAAATAAATAAATGCAGCACTTATGGAGGCCATTCCCGCAGAGCAACTCTGTGGTGATTAAATGTTTGGCTAAGAAATCATGATTGCGATTCCATTTTGAGCTGGAGCTTTGTTGATATATAATTTCAAGGCAGTTCAACACCCTTGCCAAACTGAGAGACGTTAAATGCCAGGTCTTAAAAGAGATACGTCTGGAGGTCAAAGCAGAAGAAATTTACTATCTGCCCAAGGAACAGCAGGGCCGCACACTGATCGAATGACTTAGTAGTAAATATATCAGTATGCAGAAAATCCAGAAAGGCAAGAAAGTTTCCAAAACAATATATAACAGAACAGAACAGAATAACAGAGTTGGAAGGACCTTGAAAGTCATCTAGTCCAACCCCCCGCCCAAGCAGGAGACCCTACACTATTTCTGACAGAGGGCAGTCCAGTCTCTTCTTGAAAACCTCCAGTAATGAAGTTCCCACAACTTCTGAAGGCAACTTCTGTTCCGTGGGTTGATTGCTCTCACTGTCAGAAAATTTCTTCTTATTTCTAGGTTGAATCCCTCCTTGATCAGTTTCCAGAATGTCAATTCCTCCCAGCCCCCATAATAATCATTTCCATAACGCATTTGTAGAAATTGCTGTAACTAAGCAGTGGTACCATCTGAGTGAGGAAGTCTTCCGTACGACATTGATTAGTCAAACGACATATTAGTGCAATCTTTTTTAAAAGATAGAAGAGCCTTGATAGTACAGTGGTTTAGTGCACCCTGTCATTAACACAGCTGCCTGAAATTTCTGCTGGTTCGAATCTCTCCAAGGCTCAAGGTTGACTCAGCCTTCCATCCTTTCTAAGGTAGGTGAAATGAGGACCCAGTTTGTGGGGGCAATAAGCTGACTTTGTATAAAATATACAAAAGAATGAAGGCTATTGCTTAACGCATTGGAAGCCGCCCTGAGTCTCCGGAGAAAGGCGGCATATAAATCAAATTAAAAAAAAAAAGCATAATAAAAAATAAATAGCACATAAATAAATAGTTTCAATTTCCAAGGGAGGATTAAACTTTTTTTTTTAAAGCTTGATTTATTTTGTACC
This sequence comes from Arizona elegans, assembly GCA_022577455.1. Classification (NCBI taxonomy): domain Eukaryota; kingdom Metazoa; phylum Chordata; class Lepidosauria; order Squamata; family Colubridae; genus Arizona; species Arizona elegans. The sequence continues at coordinate 89,878,839 of JAKOOJ010000005.1, read as the reverse complement.
ATAATATTTGTCAGGGGAAAAAGCCTTGTTGCTCAATAAGATGGAAATTAATTGGCTCTGCGGGAGGCCTGGTTCTCTTACTTTATGACTTTGAGAGAGAAACACCAAGAAAAATATTTTGCAAGACTGTGGCTCCATGCAGATGGGAAGGTAGAAATCATATAAATTATTCAACATGTAGATTTGCCATATTATTGTAGGAGAAAGAAAGCCAGAGCCAGGGGGGTGGAGTCAAGAAGGGAATCAGCTAGGAGTCATTACATTCCCACAAGCAATCCAAGACCCCTCCCCCCATGAATGGCATTAACTCTTAACTAGTGCCAATCATCTAGTGCTGAATATAAATTTAAATTATTTAGTGCTGAATTTAGATTCTTGTGAATCGGCATGAGCAATAATCAGCTTCACTGGAAGTTACTGTATTTTTGGGAGTATAACAGGCTCCGGACTATGAGTATATATTTTGGAGTATAAGATGCTCCGGACCTATGGCTTAGGACCTGGGTACTTACGAGTTCGCCTTCTGCTACCGATAGCCTCCCACCGGTGGCTCGATAGGCTCCCACCGGCTGGTAGGCTCCCACCGGCCTGTGGGAGGCTACCGATAGCCTCCCACCGGCCAATACGCTCCCACAGAGAGGGGCTCTTCAGGGTGTTGACAGTCAAATAATGTTGACTGGCGACCCCCAGGGGGAGAGCCTTCTCTGTGGGGGCACCTGCCCTCTGGAATGAATTGCCCCCCGGAGATACGGATGATCCCTGACCTACGAGCCTTTCGCTGTGCCCTCAAGGCATTATTGTTCCAACAAGTTGGGCTGGCCTAAACATGAATTTTAATGGTTGTTTTAGTTTTTTAATAATACAGGGGCCAAATTATTTAATACATTTTTAAATTGCTTTTAAATTTTTTGTATATGTGTGTTTTAGTGTTGGCTGTGCACCGCCCTGAGTCCTTCGGTATAATAAATAAATAAATAAATAAATAAATAAATAAATAAATAAATAAATAAATAAATAAATAAATAAATAAGACGCATCTACCTTTTTTGGTGAGGAAAACAAGAAAAAGAAATCTGCCTCTGCCTCCCAGCAATTTTGCCTCATTGCAGTAAACAGCAAACAGCCTGCTTTACTTTCATTTTCATTTTCAGCATAGTTTGATTAGCACAAGAAAAAAAATCTGCTCCCAGCAATTTACCACCTTGCAGCAAGCAGCAGAGGCCCGGGCAAAACAGCTGAGAGCAAAACGGCTGAGAGCAAAACAGCTGAGAGTTGGGAAGTCGATCCAATCAACTGGTGCTAATTAGGCTGTGCTGAAGCTGAAAGGAGCTGTTTCTTCTTGCTGCTTGCTGCAAGGAGGTAAACTGCTGGGAGGCAGAGGCCAAAAGGTGGGGGGCAGTTGGTGGGTGGGGCTACATTCGGTGTATAAGACGCACCTAAATTTTCACCCCCTTTTAGGGAGTAAAAAAGTGCATCTTATACTCTGAAAAATATGGTAAATCTTTGTGTCTGACATTTATCTAGTACATCGCCAGTGGTGGTATTCAGCCAGTTCGGACCAGTTCGGGCAAACCGGTAGTGGCGACCTGCACCGCCCACCCGGCCCGGCGCTATGCCATCCTATTTAGCCACATTTTCTAAGCCGCATGCATGCGTGCAAGCCGCACGCATGAGCAGAGCACATACACGGAAGGCCAGGCGCATGCGTAGAAGGCACACACTCACATTTTTGGTGTGCAGCGAACCAGTGGTAAAATTATGTGAAACCCACCTCTGTACGTCACCATCAGTCACAAAAGTAGAACCACCAGCCCAGCAGTCTAGGCAGACAGATATATTCCATCCAATTTTTAAAAAACAACATTTTAATTTTTTTTTAATGGCAATTTTACATGCTAATCAGTGGTGGGTTTCAAAAATTTTTACTATTGATTCTGTGGGTGTGGTTTGGTGGGCATGGCATGGCTTGGTGGGTGTGGCTTGGTGGGCTGGCAGGGGAAGGATACTGTAAAATCTCCATTCCTCCCCCACTCTAGGGGACAGTTACTGTAAAATCCCCATTTCCTCCCTATCATCTGGGACTCGGGAGGCAGAGAATAGATGGGGGTGGCCAGTCAGAGGTGGTATTTACCAGTTCTCCGAACTACTCAAAATTTCCGCTACTCGTTCTCCAGAACTAGTCAGAACCTGCTGAAACCCACCTCTGGTGCTAACGCTTGCCAAGGATACACAACATGGTTGTAGAGTTTCTCCATCTAGCTGCAAGAGACTGCTGTATACAAACCCAGAGACTGATAACATTGTTCAACCCTGGTTCCTGCACTTACAGATCACATTGGATACAAACTATGATTGGAGTTGATTAGATCATCAGGAAATCAGGCTTGATCAGGAATAAATGTTTTTTTAAAAGAATTCCAGAAAAAGCAAATAGTCCCATTTCATGACCAACTATGTGATTGTGGCCATGAAGTCACTTTCGCTCAGGGGTGAAATGCTCAGCCGAACCTGTAGTGATGGCGGCCAATGGAGAACCAGTAGTGATGGCAGCGCGAGGCTCTGCCCACCTGCCTGATCGTCATTGCTTCCTGGTTTTAACCAGGAAGTAACCTGTTTTTTACCTTCTGCACATGCTCAAAGAGTCGGTGCATGCACTTCCAAACTGGTTGGGAAGGTAAGTAGATTTCACCCCTGTTTTCGCTCACAACAAGATCATGTTCCTAAGTTTCCAAGAGGCACCGCAGAGAGATCTTATGAAAACCCTGACATTTTGCAAGTCCATCCAAGGATTTACTCATATCTTGGAAGATCTGAACATTTTATTAGGGCTTGTCTGTTTATTTTAATTTCCTCTGGGGAAATTGCAGTCCTTCATTTGTGGTAGGGTGGAGTGTGAATTGATGGAAGCTCCAGTGTCCATCAGAGCAATATTACTAAACCATGCCTAATTATTCCGAATATTGCTTTTTGTTAATCGTTTCATTATGATCAACTTGAATATCTGGCTAAGCCTTCTGCCTTTCTAAATAAACATGTTAATTTATGTATAAAAATGCACCAAACAGATGTTGGGACAGTGAAATTAGCACCAATCTGGAATTTCTTTTTCTTTTTTTTAAGGATTTATTGAAATTCCAGCATTTAAAACACTGTACAAAAGTACAACACAGAGAAATAACATAAAAACATAACAAAAACTTTCCACTAATAGCAGCTTTTCTATATCGGTATCTCTATCATAACAAACATATTTACAAAAGTTATATCTCTATATATCTCTATCTTAAATTACATCCTTATTTATATTATAATTACCTTTATTCATATTCAATTCCATATCCTATATTTCTTCAACAATTTTACTCAATCTGGAATTTCTAAAGGCTGAATGATTTGGCTGAAAATGAGACTTGACACTTCAACCTAAGGGAAACACAGCCTATCTGGAATCAATTGGATTGAGATAGCTGGCTATAGAAATTGAATAAATGAATACGTATCTGTAGGGTATTCGGGGCTCCCTGAGTTTGGCTGTTTTCTTGCAGATGTTTCATTATCTTTGCTAGCACTGATCATGTTACCTAGTTGGGTCATGAAACGTCTTCAAGAAAACAACTATGTTCAGAGAGTACTAAGGATCCCATAGTTTGAGCCTGAACTCCAAATATTCTTTTTTTAAGAGCTGTAGTGGCACAGTGGTTAGAATGCAGGACAGCAGGATAACTATGCCCACTGCAAGGAGTTCAATCCTGAGTGGCTCAAAGTTGACTCCGCTTTCCATCCTTCCGAGGTCGGTAAAATGAGAACCCAGATTGTTGGGGGAAAATATGCTGACTCTATAAACAGCCCAGAGAGGGCTGGAAAGCACTGCGAAGTGATATATAAGCCTAAATGATATTGCTATTGCTATTGACTCCATCCTTCGGAGGTCAGTAAAATGAGGACCCAGATTGTTGGGGGCAATAGGCTGACTCTAAACCACATAGAAGTGGGTGAAAATCTGGGTGTGTCTTATACTCCGCCCAGCTTCTCAAACAGAAGTTTCAGAGGCTGAAAAAGCATCAGAAATGAAGCTTCAGAAAAGAAGCCCCCAAACAGAGCTTCAGAGGCTTTTTTTTTCTGAAGCCGTTTCAGAGGCTTTCAGAGACAGGATTTTTTTTTCTGAAACAGAATTTCAAAGGCTGAAAAAAAGCAAAAAAAAGCAAGGCACAGAGCTCACAACCTAGGAACCTGTTGCTAAAATTCACCTCTGGGAACAGCTGATTGGGAGTATTCCAGGAGGCCGAGCCACCTCCCAATCAGCTTTTTTCTTATTTTCCTCCCCAAAAACTAACAGGTGTCTTATACTCGGGTGCGTCTTATACTCTAAAAAATATGGTAAGTTTAAGTGCTATTGCTATGTCTCCTTAAATAAATATCTACCATTCCACTACCTTACTTTGCCACATCTCACTGCTCTAACCTATTATCCTAAAACTGGTCAATTCTTATACTGCAAGAACTGGTGCCTACAGGGAGATCAAAATCAGCAAGATGGTAGGTAGAAGGTACTCAAAGGCTGCCCCCAACATGTTGCTGTCGCCTGCATCTTCACAAAGGGAAAAATTTGATTGCAACAGTCCACTGGCTGTCTCACCAATGTTGAGCCCTTCCTGGTAGACACCATTGCTGGAAAATGAACCGGCTGAGGTGCGGCAATCCAGATCTCATTCCCCATCTTTCCCTTGCTCTCCATTTAGTATAAAATACCAAGCCCTTTTCCAGACCAATGTGTGTGTCTGCCTTTAACAGACCTGTAGAGACCTATATGTTTCTTTACATCAGGGGTATCAAACTTGATTTAATTGAGGGACGCATTGGGGGGCCAGCAGGGTGGTGTGGTCAGGGTGACTGTGGCCAGGGTGAGCCTGGCCAGCTTGACATCACTAGTCAAGGTTCTGTTTTCGGCTACAACAGCCTCCTGCAGCCCTCTGCCAGTGAAAATGGAGCCCAGGGGAGCCCATGCGGCCCTCCCAAACTCTGTTTTCGCTGGCAGAGGCATCACGGATCAGTCCTTCACGGTTTCCAGGGTGGCCCCACAGGCCAAACCTAAGCACCCTGTGGACCAGATCCAGCCCCCGAGCCTTGAGTTTGACACCCCTGCTTTATATGGTTCAATTGTGAACAATATCCGACGATCTATTGTTAAGTTGGGCCTATTTTCTGTTTCACGACTAGGGCATTAATGTTCTGTGCCCCCTGAATAAAGATTTGGAAGAACAGCCTTGACAGAGAAGGTTTGGTTGTGTCACTGCCACAACTATTGAGGAAAGAATGGAACAAAAATTGTTCTGAAAAGTATATTCAGGATGATTGTCTACTTACTTAAAATGGGGAACGCCTATAAATATTCTAACCAAATAAATAAATAAAATTAACATCGCAACATCTGCAGGAAAGGGTGAAGAATGAACCAAGGAACAGAGCTGGGGAAACAGATCTTCTAAACTGCTGCTTTCTAATTTTCTGCTCACATGATGAGCTAACCGTTCCTTGATCCCAAAGCACAAAGCTAACCTTGTTAAAATGTCATTATTTCATTGCCGACACCCAAAAGTCAAATCCAGCCTTTTCAACGTTTGCAATCCAACTGCCAGCGCAATCTGTATGTGTCCCAACAAATAGTGATCTCAAATATTGACACAGCCCATTTCCTTTCCCCCTGCTCTGTTTTCTGACGTGATTTTGCAAGGATTTAGGCAAAATCATTTTCTAGTTCTGAGGCACTTCGTGACAGAGACAACAAACTGAACCAATAGCTATAAAGTCTATCTTCCCCTGTTATTTTATTTTTATTTTTCAGCAAAACGGAAACCAGTCAGCATTTCCAAACTTTGTTTTTTGGGTCCAAAACTTTTTTTCCCCTCTTCATATTTTATTTCTTTTCCAATCTCTGGCTTATCGTTTGACTTTCCAGGGCTTTTGGGAAGCAGGGGGAAAAAAAACCCTTTTGTGACGCAGTTTGGTTATCTGATTACTTAACCCGTCGGGAAGACAAAATAGCAGAGAAAGGAAATGCATTAACTATTTGAATTTTCTCTCAGGCGATGTTCAGCTGAAAGACTGGATTCTGTGTGTCTGTTTCCTGATTTATTTTCTGAGATTTAAAAAAAAGAAGAAGAAGAAGAAGAAGAAGAGAGAGGCTTTTCACCCCCTGACTTTTGTCTGGAGGGTAAATAACTTTAATAAGTTTCTGGGCTCTGTTTCTTGGATTGTTCAGAGAGCAAAAAAATAGGATTGTATTTGCACAAAATTGGAAAAATGAAGAGATCCCTACGGATGAGAATGTGATTAGGAAAATATTAGAATGTGCAGAAATGAATAGGTTAACACTCAAAATTAAAGAGAAGGAACAATTTGATTATTATAATATATGGGAATTATTTGATCAATGGTTAGAAAATAAATATGAAAAGTGGAGAAAAACAGAAGAGTGAAATGTAGAAAATGTTTTGACAAAGTTAAATAACTTAAGAAGAGGATTGTTATAGTATTAGGTATATATTAGTATTAGTATTAAGTTAAGAATAGATAAAATGATAAATATGGCTGTACATTGTAATTGTATTGTATAAAATATTTGCACAAAATATATGTACCCAGACAACACACTGTTTAATGGAAGATGATGTTTGAATTAAAATAAAATAAAAAAGTTATAAAAAGAAAGAGAGAAAGAAAAAAAAAGGTTGGAAACAGACAAATAGAAAGAAAGACAAATAGATAAGAGCCCTGTTTGAATAGTCAGCCAGAGTGGCGAAAAGAAATAAATGTAATTTAAAAGGCAGGCAAAAACATCTGACTATCAGGAGGAAAATGGGTGGAATTATAAAAAAAGGAGCAACTATTCTATGTTAATATTCCATTCGTTCAACCCTTTTTGCACATTTTAGAACTTTGGAAGTTTAGTGCGATGTCATTGAATCAGATTCAGCTCCTACCAAATGAATTAATGACAGGTAGTCACATTAGAAAGGGGACGCGGTGGCTCAGCGGCTAAGATGCTGAGCTTGTCAATCAGAAAGATCAGCAGTTCGGCAGTTCGAATCCCTATCACTGCGTAATGGGGTGAGCTCCCGTTACTTGTCTCAGCTTCTGCCAACCTAGCAGTTCGAAAGCACGTAAAAAATGCAAGTAGAAAAACAGGGACCACCTTTGGTGGGAAGGTAACAGCGTTCCATGTGCCATTGTCATTTAGTCATGTCGGCCACATGACCACAGAATCGTCATCAGACAGTGCTGGCTCTGAATAGCATGTATGTGGGAGGGGAACCTTTATCTTTACCTTAGTCAAATTAGAATTTCAAATTAGAATAAGGTCTTCTAGTCCAACCCCCTGCTCAGGCAGGAAACCCTATACCACTTCAGACAAGTGGTTGTCCAATCTCTTCTTAAAAACCTCCAGTGTTGAAGCATTCACAACTTCTGGAGGAAAGTTGTTGCATGGATTAATTGTTCTGTCAGGAAATTTCTCCTTAATTCCAGATGGCTTCTCTGTTTGAATAGTTTCCATCGATGGTAGCACAACTTGTTATGTTGAAGGTAGGGCCAATCATAGAGTTGAAAAAGGTCACTTTAGGAATATTTAAATCTTTTTTATAGTTGTATTCAATGAATAACTTTCTTAGAATATAGAATAATAGAGTAGGGAGGGACCTGCAAGGTCTACTAGTCCAACCCCCTGCTCAACAGGAAACTCTATATCATTTTAGACAAATGATTGTCCTGTCTCTTTTTGAAAACTTTCAGTGATGGAGCACACACAACGTCTGGATGCAACCTGTTCCATTGGTTAATTGTTCTAACTATCAAGAAATTTCTCCTTAGTTCTAAGTTGCTTCTCTCCTTGATTAGTTTCCATCCATTGCTTCTTGTCCTGCCCTCAGGTGCTTTGGAGAATAGCTTGATTCCCTCTTCTTTGTGGCAGCCCCTGAGATATTGGAAGACTGCCATTATGTCTCTCCTAGTCCTTCTTTCATTAAACTAGACATAACCAATTTCTGCAACCGTTCTTCATATGTTTCAGCCTTCAGTCCCCGAATCATCTTTGTTGCTCTTCTCTGCCCTCTTTCTAGAGTCTCAACGTATTTTTTTTTTACATCATGGCAACCAAAACTGGATGCAGTATTCCAAGTGGGTCCTTACCATTGAGAGCCCAAAGTTTCTGTTGCTAACCAAGGCAATCGTTAAAATGGCTGCCCATTATTTTACAACCTTTTATGCCACAGTTGTTAAGTGAGGCAGTTGTTAAAGAAATCATATGTGGGGGCTAAGCAAATCTGGCTCTCCCCCCCCATTAACTTTGCTTGTTACAGAGCCACGGTGGTGCAGTGGTTAGAATGCAGTACTGCAGGCTAACTCACTGCCCCCTGCCAGGAGTTTGATCCTGACTGGCTCAAGATTGTTTCAGCCTCCTGTCCTTCTGAAATTGGTAAAATGAGGACCCAGATTGTTGGGGGCAAGAGGCTGACTCTGTAAACTGCTTAGAGAGGGCTGTAAAGCACTGTGAAGTGGTATATAAGTCTTAAGTGTTATTGCTATAGACTCAGCCTTCCATCCTTCCGAGATCGGTAAAATGAGGACCCAGATTGTTGGAGGCAAGAGGCCTTGAATTAAAGTGGACAGAGTCCTTTGCCTGCTTGTGTATTTCCTTGTAATATCTCACAATCTGATTGTTTCCATGCCAAAAAACATCTGCAAACTCCAGCAGATTTGCCTAGAACTAATTAACTCCAGAATTGGCTTACTCATTTTAAATGATGCTAAATATTATTGGTCTGATGCATTCTTTTTCTACTTAACTGATGCTATTAATCTTCAGGCATCGTAACAGCCAAAGACTGCCTGTGTGTGGGGGGGGGGGGGGGGGAGACCCTATTACAGTAGTGGCCAAAATTGTGGAAACCTTTTGGGAAAAGTGTATTTTTGAGGTTTGATGGCTAATCACACCACTTTTTCTTTCGTTCTTTCGTTCTTTTCTTTTTTTTTTTTTTTTGAGTTTCAAGATAATCCTATTCCACTGCTGGAATGGCCTGGGAATAGTCCAGACCTTAACCAATTGAAAATCTATGAAGCCGACTAAAGAAACTTGTTAGTCAGAAGCAACCCAGCAATAAAACCCAGTTAATAGAAGCAATCATTCAATCTTGGTTTCACATTATAACAGCTGCAGAACTAAAAGACTTGGTTAACTCCATGGGAAGACCTTGTAAGGCCGTAATTCATGCTAAAGGTTACCCAACTAACTATTAACTGACATGTGATTTCCACTACCGGTTCGGGCAAAACAGTCTGAACCAGCTGAATACCATCTCTGGTGTCAGCTACCATCCCCACTAATGAAGGGTCAAGACTTTGCATCTGGACTTTTTTTTTTTATTATTATTATTGGTTAATCTTTAGTGAAATTCACAGCCTTTGAGGCTGGTTAATAGCTCAGCAGCTCGAGTCCTAACCAAGGACCTAGGAACTGTTAAGGTATCGTCGGAGGATGTAAGCTGTTCCAAGTAAGGTGGTTTTTTGTAGGGTCAAAATGTTCAAGTCCGGCAAATTTAGAATTTCTAAATAGCGGGGTAGCCCTTTGGGTATTGCTCCAAGGGCTCCAATTACAATCGGGACAACACACGATTTCTTTTTCCATAGTCGCTCAACTTCAATTTACAAATCCCGGTACTTTGTGATTTTTTCTTGCTGCTTATCTTCAATCCGTGCATCACCAGGTATTGCAATGTCAATGAACCATACTTTTTTCTTTTCAACTATTGTTATGTCAGGTGTGTTGTGGACCAAATGCCTGTCAGTCTGAATCCTAAAGTCCCACAAGATCTTGAGTTTCTCATTCTCTAAAACTTTCTCAACTTGATGTTCCCAATGGTTTTTGCTGTACTCAAATCCAAACTTCTGGCACAATTTCCAGTGAATGATCTTAGCAACATGGTCATGGCATTGTAGGTAGTCAGTTTGTGAAATTTTGCTGCACCCACTGATCAGGTGGATTATTATTATTATTATTATTATTATTATTATTATTATTATTATTATTATTATTTTCCCCTTGTCCCATTAGGGACACCACTCTGAAAATGGGGTGTTTTTCTCCTGGAAAGGTTTGGCAGAGACAGAGCTCTGTGCTTTCTTTCCACCCAATTTATGAGTGCCAAAAATGGTCTTTAAAAAAAAAGGCCTCTCTAAGAAAAGTTGGCTGTCTGTGCCAACTAATGGATGAAACAAACCCTAGATCATTCTCAGCCAGAATCCCTAACATCATCGGATCAGACTGACTGCAGTAACGCCAAAACCTTTTCCCAATCACCAGATTTATTTCCGACAGTGTCCAATAATGGGTTGATCCAGAAATATCAAGCAAGCCGCTCTTCCACGACATCCAAAGGCTGGTTGAAACATGTGGGAGCCATGAGGATCCTTGATAAATTTGATAAATAATAACAAAAACAAGAACCGGAAAGGGATTATCTTTTTAAAAAAACCCTCCCTTCGGAAGGGAACAAGGGCTCCTTTTTCAGCTGGCGATTTAAGTGAGGTGCCGCTGCTGCTTTTTATGCAGCCAAGGAGGTTTGTTAAGGAGGCAGCTACTTTGGTGGGAAAAGTCAGAGGGAGAGAAAAACGGGAGAATAATGGTGCTTTTTATTTTTCCTATCCAGTTGCTTTGGTCAGCATGCCAGTCACATACGCAGACATTGCTAGGCAGTTTTGTAAGTTCTCATGAACGGGACCCATTCAGAGTCTGTCTGCTCTGGTCGGTCTCTCTCTCTCTCTCTCTCTCTCTCTCTCTCTCTCTTTCTCTCTCTCTCTCTCTTCCTTCCTTCTTTCCTTCCTCCCTCCAACCCTTCCTTCCTTCCTTCCTTCTTCTTTTTCTTTCTTTTTCTTTCTTTCTTTCACTTTTTTCCTTCCCTCCCTCCCTCCCTCCCTTTTTTTCTTTCTTCCTCCCTTTCTTTTTCTTTCTCTTTCCCTCCCACTCTCTCTTTCTTTCTTTCTTTCTTTCTTTCTTTCTTTCTTTCTTTCTTTCTTTCCTTCCTTCCTTCCTTCCTTCCTTCCTTTTTCTTTCTCTTTCCCTCCCACTCTCTCTCTCCTTCCTTCCTTCCTTCCTTCCTTCCTTCCTTCCTTCCTTCCTTTCTTCCTTCCTTCCCGTTTTCTCTTAATTTTGACCCTTTCCAAATATTTCACCTACCTTATGTGGTGCAGACACTCATCAACCTTCAATCTCAGCTACGCTAAAACAGGATACAGTTGACAAGGGTTGGGGAGAGGGAAGCAGGAAAATAGAGTTTGTTTTGGGGTTAAATCGCCTAGCGAATGCAGAATGACCTTCTGCATGGCAAAAACTCACAGGAGTTTCAAAAATTAGAAGCCCAAGTCAAGAGTAGTTCCAGGAGGAGGATTGGAAGGCGATTGTAAACATATAATTATCTCCTTTTCAAGGAAAAACACACTGAAGCATGATTCGTTCACCATCAAAAAATAGAACAGCAACATTAAATTGCAATGCCCCCTGTAATGATTTTTTGCTATTTAGCTGTGCATTAAAACACTGCTTCCAAATATATTATTGCCAATGAGATTTCCTTTATAAATTAAAATTTATATTGGGGAATGTTTTGAGCATGCCAAGACTGTATAAAAGGAAAAATTTTCACTTAACCACATGGCATGACATGATTAGCATGTGACAGCAGCATGACACTTCTCCAAAATAGAAATGGTAAACTTTCTAAGCTGTGCTGGCAGAGGTGAAGCACAATGCTGTCTTCGGGGGCCAGGCCTACTCCTTGCAGTCAAAAGGTTTTCTTAAAAATAAATCAGGAAAATAGTTCCTCAGTTAGCGATCATTAATTAATTTACAGATTAACAGAGTTGGAAGGGACCTTGTAGGTCATCTAGTCCAACCCCCCACCCAAGCAGGAGACCCCACACCATTTCTGACAAACAGCAGTTCAATCTCTTCTTGAAAGCCTCCAGTGATGAAGCTCCCACAACTTCTGAAGGCAAAAGCTGTTCGCCATCATGGCTATAAGAACTCTCAATGCCTGCTATTAGTGCCAAATTTATTATTAGGAAACATTGGTATTTACCTCTTGATCAGGATCGTGGATGTTAAGATACTTATATTTCTCCTAAATTATGCACTCTAAATGCTTTTTGTTCTTGCTGATTCTCTTTTTGTAAAAAAATAACAATAATAATATTCCACATAACACCCAAGACTTTACCACTGTCAATAAGAAAGACAAAAAAGTTCGGAATAACAGACGTGGCAGCACTTGGAGACAGCAGAAGAGAAGAGAAAGAACTGGAGAAGTTCACAAAATATGAAGACCTACAAATAGAAATAGAATGACTGTGGCAAAAGAAAGCAAAGATAGTACAGGTAGTCCTTGGTTTATGACCACAATTGAGCCCAACATTTCTCTTGTTAAGTGAGACATTTGTTAAGTGAGTTTTACCCCGTTTCACAACTTTTCTTGCCACAGTTATTAAGTGAATCCCTGCAATTGGTAAATTAGTAACCCGGTTGTTAGGTGAATCTAGCTTCTCCGTTGACTTTGCCTTTGTCAGAAGGTTGCAAAAGGTGATCACGTAACCCTGGGACATGGCAACCAACATAAATACGGGGAAGCTGGAAAGGTCATAACTGTGAAAAGGGATAGTAAGTCACTTTATTCACTGCCGCTGTAACTTTGAACGGTCACTAAGTGAACCGTTGTAAGTCAAGGACTATCTGTACCTGTAGTGATAAGCACCTTGGGTGCAACCCCAAAACATCTGGAGCATCAACTTGAACACCTTCATTGGCATTGAGAAAATCGCCATCAGTCAATTGCAAAAGGCAGTTTACTCAGTACAGCTTTCATCCTGCAAGTGTCTATGGAGATTCTCAGCCATCCAGGTCATGGTTGTCCCAAAGGTACTTTTTTTCAAGAGGCAATTGGACTTTCTGGTTTTTCTTTGAAGTTTCCTGAGTTCAAGAAGAAGCTTCTCATCCAAGAAGCGAGACATCTTCAAAGAAAAACCAGAAAGGCCAGTTGCCTCTTTCATCCTGCGACGAGATCTGCAACACCACAAAATATATCAACATCTGTCTATCCTAGATCCTTGGGAAGGAGTCCATGGGTGAATAAAAACGCCAAATCAGGTCTGAACTTCTGGCTGACTGTGCAACAAACCATAATAATAACTACATCGTCCTTTTCTCCTCCTTCTCTCTGCTTTCCTTCTACTAAAAAGCCATTGAAATGATAAAACGGGGGAAAGAAATACAGACAAATCCTCAACTTATGACCATGATTTTTTTGCCAAGCAAAGTAGCTATGAAGTGAATTGTACCAGACTTTACTAACTTTTTTTTTTGCCAGTTGTTTAAGTCAATCATGCAGTCAAGAAATGAATCTGGGTTCTCCACTGACTTTGCTTTTGGGAAGTCCACTAGAAAGGTCTCCAGTGGCAACCATCGGAAATAGATAGCAGGGCTGTGAGGATACCATGAAGGTCGTAAGTGCAAGGACCAGTCCCAAGTCACTTCCTCCCACCCCCCCACCCCCCAGGGCTATTGTAACTTCAAGTGGTTACTTAGCGAATATTGTACAGTGAGAATGTTGTACGGCGAATGTTGTACCTATGACCTAAACTTTGCAAGATTGCAACCACAGATGTGCTTAGAAGCCCAGAGATGGGATTCACTTACCTTTCCTACCAGTTTGCAAATGTGAGCATGTGCTGTAATTGCGCATTATGTCCAGGCGAGTGGACGGAGCCTCCCACCATCGCCGCTACCAGTTCGTGCGATCTGGACAGAACCGGCTGAATCCCACCACCAGAGAAGCCACTCTGATAACACAACCACCATTGCACCAAGATCGTTTGTGCATTCGTTCACACACACACAATCATTCATGCGACATCACATAACCTCCCTCCCCTCCCGCTGTTCCTGCACATAATTTTGCAGTCGTCCTTTTAAAAGGTATCCTAGGATTGTGGAGAGGCTGTACGTTTAAGTCCTCATTCCAAAATAAAGTTCACAGGCTTTCTGGAATCTAATGAGCCTTTGGAAGCACAGCAGGATATATTTTCTTTCTGAAAGTTTTTCGACATGTTTTTCTTAGCACGCACACGTTTTAAATTGAGATGCCAGAGACCAATTTCTTAAAATGAGCCACTCTGTGGGGATGTCTCTCCCCCTCTTCTTTTCATTAGAACAGCACAGAATAACAGAGTGGGAAGGGCTCTTTGAGGTCTTCTAGTCCCACCCCTCCCTGCTTAAGCAGGAAACCCTATACCATTTTAGACAAATGGTCATCCAATCTCTTCTTTAAAAACTTCAAGTGTTGGAGTAACCACAATTCTGGGGGCAGGTTTTCCATTGGTTGATTGTTCTCACTGTCATGAAATTTCTCCTTAGTTCTGGTTCCTTCTCTCCTTAATTAGTTTCCATCCATTGCTTCTTGTCCTGCCCTCAGGTGCTTTGCAGAATAGGTTGACTCCCTCTTTTTTGTGGCAGCCTCTGAGATATCGGAACACTGCTATCATGTCACTCCTGGTCCTTCTTTTAATTAAACTAGACATACCCAATTCCTGCAACCATTCTTTATATGTTTTAGCCTCCAGTCCCCTCTTCGTTGCTCTTCTCTGCACTCTTTTTAGAGCAGGAGTCCTCAAACTTGGCAGTTTTAAGACTTGTGGACTTCCAACTCCCAGGCAGCTAAGCTGGCTGGAGATTTCTGGGAGTTGAAGTCCACAAGTCTTAAAGCTGCCAAGTTTTGAAGACCTCTGTTCTAGAGTCTCAATTTCTTTGTTTACATTGTGGCTTCATTAGATAATTAAGACATTTCCATCTAATGCATAAGAGCTTTATTTTCCTTTCCATCATCCTCCTGGATGATGACTGATTGACCTGCAAAGATGGCAAGGAACTTTCAAACAAGAGGAGAAAAAAAATCCTTCAACTAAGATCCTGTTACTGGGACCAAGAAGCTGTTAACATTGTTGTTGTTTATTTGCCCCCCCCCCCACAGCTAGAATGAGGCCACCACCGAGATTTATCTAGTTGAGGAGGCCACACATTGGCTGGGAGGGACACTCAAGAGGGAGTATTTTCATGCACACGTACACACACGGCAGCTGTATTTGCAGATGCACTTAACTGGGTCATGGGCAGAAAGTGTGCCAAGAGAACAGCTGAACCGAGTCAGCTGTAGGGTTACAAAAAAGGCCCAGGATTCATTTGGAGTGGAACCAAACAAAGTAATTCCAAAGTCACTCCAGTGAGGCACAAGGGAGTTCATAAAAGGGCTTGCTTTTCTCTTGCACCTGCCTTCCCAGAGGACCATCTAGAGTGGTTCCTCCAAAGTGTAGAACTTCCTCTCCCTCATGGCCTGTTCACAGCCACATCTCCCCACAAGGGAATGAAACACAACGTGGGTGTTTTAAGCCTCCGGAAAACTCCATCCATAGTGGCTCCATCCCAATCAGGCTATCCATTCCTTTTGTTTTTTCTTCCCTTTTCATCCAGGCTGATTAACTAGCAGGAAGGAACAGAATCCCATCTGTCTTTGCAGTGACTTCCTGTGAGAGGATTATAGCTCTCCCTCCATTCCTATCACCATCCTTTAAAAAAAAACCCTTCCCAACATTGAGAGATCCAGAAGTGGTATTCAGCCAGTTTGGACCAGTTCAGGCGAACCGGTAATGGCGACCTGCAGGTGAGTGGGCCCCACCTGGACACAACCCCGTCCTATATCGCTGTGTTTTTGATGCTGCATGCATGTGTGGATGGCGTGCGTGAGAGAATTGCTGTGTTGTTTGATGTCACACGCATGTGAGGATGGCGGTGCACGCATGCTCAAGTTTCCGGTGCTGGGCAAACCAGTTGCTACAGTATGTGAAACCCACCTCTGGAGAGACCCCCACTGAAAAGAAGGACACTTCGATCCCTACCATGGGTGAATCAATGGTTGCAGAAGTTGATGGAGTTGGCTGAAAGGGCAAAATGGACGACTTTGATTAAAGAAAAGAACATAAGTATTTGTGTTTCCACGGGGAAACCGCTTCTGAACTTCGTGCTTGAAGTGGAAAAGAATGCAACAGTGATTTTGGGTTTTACCGAGTAGATGGATAGATCTTTACAGAAATGGCTTGTTCATAATTATTATGAATAATGCAAAAAGTTGTGATTTGATGTTACTGCCTTAATTTACTGTAACGGAGAGAGTCAGAAGTCAACGCTTCTTTTTTTTCTTTTTCCTTATCCTTCCTCACTTCCCCTTTTCCTCCCCACTGCTTTTCTATTTACTTTTGCATTTTACAGTATTTTATAACTCAATGAAAATGTTGAACTGAAACTCCCACTGAAATGAAAATATAACTAGATTCTGGCTACATACGTTGCTGCTGAATATTGAAGGCACAGTCTGAGAATACTATAGGCCACCTCTGGATTGCAGATTGCCCATCCCAAGCCAAGAGGTATCATTGCAAGATGGTCTCTCATTTCCAGACAGTGATGGGAAACATTGATTATCTAGTGCAGGGGTGTTAAACTCAAGGCCCAGGAGCCGGATTCAGTCCATGGAGTGCTTAGATCTGGCCTGGGGGACCTCCACAAAAACAGCAAAGGACTGGCCTGCGGTGCCTCTGCCAGCAAAAATGGAGCTCACAAGGGTCAGGGGCGGCCCTCCCAAGCTCCATTTTCACTGACAGAGCGTTGCAGTCAAAAACGGAGCTCGGGAGTCCATTTTTGCTGGCAGAGCTCTCGGCCACCACAGGCACCCCTGACATGAGTGATGTTGAGCTGGCCATGCCCACCCTGGCCCTCCAAAGTAAAACGCAACCCTGATGTGACCCTCAATGTAATCGAGTTTGATACTCCTGATCTAGTGGGCCTGGGAGACTGAAATAGGTAGGACAAACCATAAGGGGGTAGGAAGAGGGAGAGAAAAAACTATTTTCTTAATACTTTCAGCAGCCTGGCCTCAGGAGCCACGTTCTCCATCTGCTCTCTGGGTGGGATTGAAGAATGACCACGTAGAAGAAGACACGGCCCACTATTCTACACTTCAGATCTTTGGATCTGAACACACCGGTCTTCTCTTTCCATGAAGCCTTCCTTGTTTTTCAATCCGCAATGCTGCAGATAAGAGCTATGACTTTATTTATCTTTCTCCTGGAAATGTGTCCTATGATGCAGGGGTCCCCAATCCCCTGGGCCATGGCCTGTTCGAAACCGGGCTGAGGGAGAAATGGGCAAGTGCGCGCTTCATAAGAAGCTCCGCTCGCACGAATAAAGGGGTATGGCGCTCACGCGCAAAGCTCGTCACGCAAAAGAAGTTTTGCATGGGCTTCCGGCAGTGACGTCGTGCTGGCGCGGAGCAAACAAACTGGGCTTTGGAGCTGTGTGTCACTCACTCACTCACTCACTTACTCACACTGGGCCACCAAGCTAGAAAGGTTGGGGACCGCTACTATAATGGGCAGAAAATATACAGTGGATACATATGGCAAGCTTTGGGAACAATTCTAGAACTGAAGAAAGCACTTGGCCAGCCAAGATTATAAAGACTAGTGAGTTTTGTGAGATATTGGACAAGGGCTCCTTTGTGTTCTCCAAGCTTGGTTACTTTTTTTTTTTTTTTTTTGCAGATTTTCATTAACCAAACTAAGTAACATCATCAATGCTGATGATGTTACCTAGTTTGGTAATGAAATGTCCGCAGGAAAACAACTTCATTTCAACCCTGAGCTACAGATATTTTCTTTTACTGACACTGGAAAAGGTCCAACAAGAGTTGGGTGTCGTGAAGTCCTCTTGTAAGCAATGGAGCAGGACAGTCACAACTAGTGTGGGGAAAAAAAAACCTCCCAAGCTTGAGACGACGTGCAATGTTTCATTTTCCTAATTGTTCTAACATCCCATGCTAAGCAGGATGACTGCAGAAGAAACATTCATATAATCTAAAACAGTGTTTTCCAACCAGACAAGTTCCAGATGTATGAACTTCAACTCCCATGATTCTTAGCAACGGCCATCATGGCAGAGGCATTCTGTGAGTTGAAGATCAAACGAACTGGAAGGTACCCAGATTGGGAAACAAATGATTTAAAAATTTGAAAATGCCAGCTTCCGGAAGACTTAAATAGATGGAGCAATTCCCCGCGTCGAGAGCCGTAGTAATCTGTAGCCACAGGAATAGTGAAGCAGCTTATGGCATGTCAATAAATAACAGCTGTATTATGGAATATGTTTTTTATGAATGAAAGGAAAGTTCTGCCTGTCAAGTCAGTCCTTTATGACTTGTGGACTTCAACACCCAGAATTCCGGAGCCAGCTATGTTGAGTTGAAGTCCACAAGTCATAAAGGGGACATTATTCCCCACCCCTGCTGTAGAGGATGCAACAATCATTGTGTTGAGTAACTTAACCAATCCTTGACCTTTGCAAACTAGGCCAAGACATAGTTTTACTCAAGCGTTACTTCAGCATTGCAATCAACAAACAATGGCTCTTATGTACATTACCAATCAGTCTACTCAGATCTACTTTCTTCGGTTACTTTGGTGGGTTAAAATTGAAGAGCAACTCATTTGTAAAGCATGTCCTTACTTCCTCCGCTGGCGGCCATCCTTTCTCACATTTGGCAAGTCGCTTTCATACGATCCACCCAATTGACCCACACAGATATCCCACAGAGGAGGAGGTATCAAGCACACAACTCTTGTTGTGATACCCAGCCCACTCTGTGATGTCATTTCTCTGTGTTGCCTGAAGACATTCTGCAAACATTAGCAGAGTGACCACTTCACCGGGAGGGTTAAAAAAGATTTGAGGGAAAAAGTTTCACAACCGAGTGCAAAGATCAACATTGACACACAACCACAATTAAACTGTGAAAAGGAAGAGTGATCAAGAACCTACAAGGGATTCTGCTCTTTTCAGAGCTTGTAAACGTAGCAATTTATTCTTATTCTTCAATCGCCTTTGTCTACAAATGTCCATGGGGGTTAAAATCAGTGATAGGAATATCAACAAATTCTGATATGCAGATGATGCAACGTTTGCTCATGGAAAGCAAGGAGAATCTGAAGTGGCTAATCCTGAGAATCAAAGATGGAAGTGAACAATGTGGACTGCACCTTAACATCAAGAAAACAAAGGTAGCGAAGAGAAGACACAGGTGGGAGTGCAGATAGACAAGGAGACCATCGAAACAGTAAAGGAATTTATCTTCCTGGGCTCTAAAATTGACTAAAGTGGTGACTGCAGCCCTGAGATCAAAAGGTGTATATCACTTGGAAGAACTGCAATATCTGGCATGAATATCATCTGGAAGAGTAAAGACATCAGACCCAGAAGCCACTCGTCTGAGATGGTATAAATCAGGGGTCTCCAACGTTAGCAACTTTAAGACTTGTGGACTTCAACTCCCAGAATTCAGTTGAAGTCCACAAGTCTTAAAGTTGCCAAGGTTGGAGACCCCTGGTATAAAGGTCTGCTGCTTGAGCAGGAGTGTGGACTAAAAAAACTCCAAAATCCCTTCCAGCTCTATTATTCTATTCTATTCTATTCTATTCTATTCTATTCTATTCTATTCTATTCTATTCTATTCTATTCTATTCTATTCTACTCTACTCTACTCTACTCTACTCTACTCTACTCTATTCTATTCTCTCTAAATGTAGATTGATGCAATAATTTTGTCAAATTGATACTTATGGCCATGAGACTTTGACTCTGAAAAAGGTAGATTAGGAGAAGGGTGGATGCCTTTGATCTGTGGGGCTGGAGGCAACTATTACGCATCCCATGGACTGCATGAAGTCTTAGACTAAACGTCACTTGAAAATACCACTTGAAGCCAAGATCACCAAACAGAGGCTGTCATACTTTGGTCATGTCATTAGAGCTGACTCATTTGAAGTCAATCATGCTGGGGAAAAAGGAAAACCCGGCTGGACACTATAAAGGTTGACACCAATATCGTTGTATACATGATGTACAATGACAATAAAGGCTATTGAATTATTGAGCACCGGGACGCCCATGATGGATCTGAAGGAGGCGGTGCAAGACAGAGGGGCATGGACAGGGCTGATCCACAGTATGGCCAAAGGTTGGACATGATTGAATGGCTGACAATGACAATAACATGTCCAAGCAATACTGGATGCCTTGGTTGGGAATTATGGTAATTGTAGCTAAGACACTTTCCCAATGCTTGTACAATACTGGAACAGGCAGGAGAAAGAAAGAAAGAAAGAAAGAAAGAAAGAAAGAAAGAAAGAAAGAAAGAAAGAAAGAAAGAAAGAAAGAAAGAAAGAAAGGGAAGGAGGAAGGAAAGTGAAAGGAGAGAGGGAGAGAGGGAGGGAAGGAAGGAAGGAAGGAAGGAAAGTGGGTGGAAGGAGGGAGGAAGGAAAGAAAAAAGGAAAGTGAAGGAAGGGAGAGAGGGAGGGAGGAAGAAAGGAGGGAGGGAAGAAAAATGAAGGGACGGAGGGAAGGAGGAAAGTAAAGGGAGAGAGGGAGGGAAGGAGGGAGGAAGAAAGGAAAGAAAGTGGGTGGAGGGAGGGAGGAAGGAAAAAAGGAAAGTGAAGGGAGGGAGAGAGGGAGGGAGGAAGAAAGGAGGGAGGGGAGAAAAATGAAGGGAGGGAGGGAGGACATCAACCTTCTTGACAACAAAACTAATTTAAATTTTAAATTAATTGCTTTTCTCCAGGATGTTTGTTTGACTTCGTAGATCAGCCTACTGATGATGACCTTAGATTTCTGCAAGGCATGGAAAGAGAAGATAGGGAGACATTTGTCTCCCCCTCTCCATCCACCAGCATCAGGGTTCATCCCATGAAGCTTACTGACAGGGAATTTAGAAAATTGCCTAACACAACCGTGGAATTCAGTCTCACAAGACGCAATGATGTAGTCTGAATACTTTCCCTTAAGGACCGATCTCTTAAAGACCATGATCCTAGACCAGTGTTACTCAATCTTGGAACCTTGAAGATGAGTAGATATCAACTCCCAGAATTTCCCATCCAGTTTCTGCTGGAATTGAAGTCTACACGTCTTCCAGTTTCCAAGGCTAAGAAGCCCTCATGTAGAGACTCAATGTTATCTTTGGACTGGGGACAACATGCCTCCAGATTCTGGTTGCAGAAGAACAATGGTTGAAAGAAGAGTTTCTCTCCACCTTCTGCTTGCAAGCATCCTCCAAGCATTCTACTAGCCATTGTGGGAAGCCAAATCCATTCCCCACTAGTGATTTCTATCATCTGACCCAAGACATTCTTGAAGGGGGAATCAAACCCATCTAGTTTAGCCCAATGATGGTTGAGAAAAGATACTGTGAGCCCCCCCACCCCCCAGTGACTGGACCGTGATAGACCTTGGCCTGATCCAGAAAGGGCTACCCTTGGGTTATCTGAGATTCAGAAATGAATCATGTCCCATGCAAAGGTTGACTTGCAAGGATAACATGTCTGCCCACATCACCTTCTTTCCCCACAGATTTTACATGTCAGTATTTCTTCTCATCAAGCCCTGGGTAATTATTGACCATAATACCCAGGTTGTGAAGCTCCAGTGAAGTCTGCCTTGAGTCTGAGAGGTGGGGGCATTCTTCAGATATACTCCCCCATGTCTCTCAAAATAACTCACTCCCCAGGGATCAAAATAGGAAACCGACGTGAAAACTGTGTTCCCAGTTCAAGTCACAACCCCGCTATTCGATTGTCCGATGCATTCAAGCCCACCAGTTATTTCTTCTCCTCGCTACTTTCCTTAAGACCAGAGTCTAAACTGAGCCAGCAATTTGACTTCAAGATCCCACATCTTCTTCCCAAGAAGAGAAACATCTTTCAAAGTCATTTTTTCCTTATTGTGGGTAAAAATCTGCTGATTGAATCACCAAATACCTTCTAGTTTTCAAATAATCCAGCAAAGAGAAGGAAGGAAGGAAGGAAAGGGAGAGAGGGAGGGAGGGAGGGAGAAAGAAGGACAGAGGGAGGGAGGAAGAGGGGAAAGGAGGGAGGGAAGGAAGGAAGAAAGAAAAAAGAAAGAAAGAAAGAAAGAAAGAAAGAAAGAAAGAAAGAGAGGGAAGGAGGGAGGGAGGGAGGAAGAGGGGGAGGAAGAGGGGGAGGGAGGGAGGACAGGAAGGAAGGAAGGACAGGAAGGAAGGAAAGGAAGGGAGGAAGGAAAGGAAAGGGAGGGAGGGAGGGAGAGAGGAAGAGGGGAAGGAAGGGAGGAAAGGAAGGAAGGACAGGAAGGGAGGGAGGGAGGAAGGAAAGGGAGGGAGGAAGGAAGGACAGGAAGGAAGGAAAGGGAGGGAGGGAGAAAGGACAGGAAGGAAGGAAGGACAGGAAGGAAGGAAAGGGAGGGAGGGAGGGAGGGAGGAAAGGAAGGAAGGAAGGAAGGAAGGAAGGAAGGAAGGGAACGAAAGAGAGGAAGGAAGGAAGGAAAGGGAGGGAGGGAGAAAGGACAGGAAGGAAGGAAGGAAGGAAAGGAACGAAAGAGAGGGAGGAAGGAAGGAAGGAAGAAAGGAAGGAAAGGGAGGGAGGGAGGAAAGGAAGGAAGAAAGGAAGGAAGGAAAGAAAGGGAGGGAGGGAGGGAGAGGTGGAGGGAGGGAGAGAGGAAAGACAGGAAGGAAGGAAGGAAGGAAGGACAGGAAGGAAAGGGAGGGAGGGAGGAATGAAGGACAGGAAGGAAGGAAAGGAAAGGAAGGGAGGGAGGGAGGAAGAGGGGGAGGAAGGAAAGGGAGAAAGGAAAGGGAGGCAGAGAGGAAGAGGGGGAGGGAGGGAAGGAAGGAAAGAAGGAAAGGGAGGGAGGGAGGGAGGGACGAAGAAAGGAAGGAGAGAGGAAGGAAGGAAGGCAAGAAAGATCTTGCAATCCTTTACGAAAAGCCACATACTGTAAAAAAAAAAAAAAAAAAAAAAAGCATCATGGCGGTACCAAAGTTTTGAAGGATGAGCTAACTTTTCCGCAAACTTTTCCCAGCAGTTCCCCTCCCCGTCCCGTCCCGTTCGCTCGCTCGCTCGGCTCTTCTTCCCTTCCTTTGGCAGGACCAGCAATCAAAGTCAAACTCCCTCGGGGTGGCCTTTGGCAGGCCGACCCTCACCTCCCCCCCACCCCCCCCCCCACCCAGCTGAGAGCGGAGGGCTCGCGATCCCGCCGGTCGCTCCGCTACCCGCCCCCCCCCCCACACACTTTCACCCCCCCCTTCCAGACTTCCCGCAGGCATTTCTGCGGGGGAAGGGAAGGGGTCGGCTGTACACCCCCCCCCAGACACACATACACCCCCCCACACACACACATATACACACACAAACATTTCTCCGCCCTTCCAGGGGAGCCGCTCACCTCGTTCCTCTGCAGCTGGAGGAAGCTGTTTAGGTAGCTGGAATTGAGCGAGGAGGTGCCCAGCTCGGCGTTGCTCTTGCTGGGGTAGCTGAGCTCCGGGTGCTGCGTGGAGGAAGACTCCGGCCGAAAGGCGTCGAAGGCGCTGGCCTGGTGGGTGTCTTGCAAAGAGAGGTAAACCCAGTTGAGCAACTGGGCCGGCTGGTAAACGGAGGCGGCGGTGGTCTCGATGGCTGACAAGAGGCTCATCCTTGCCCCGCGTCCAAGGGCCCGCTGACGGACGGGACCCCTCCCCTCTCCTCCTCCTCCTCCTCCTCTTTTTCTTCTTCTTCCTCCTCCTCCTCCTCTTTTTCTTCTTCTTCCTCCTCCTCCTCCTCTTTTTCTTCCTCCTCCTCCTCCTCCTCTTTTTCTTCTTCCCCCTCCTCCTCTTCTTCCTCCTCCTCTTCTTCTTCTTCCTCCTCCTCCTCCTCCTCCTCCTCCTCAAGCCCCTGGGGCTCGCTCGCCTGGCTCCCCCTCTTCTCCTGGGGGGGCGTCGTCCTCCCCGCGGGGACCCAGCTCCAGGAGGGAAGGAGGGAAGGAAGGCGGGGAAAAGCCGCTCGGCTGCCCGGCGTCCTCGATCTTCTATCCGGCCCCGTCGCAGCTCTGCCTAAAGCGCCCCGGGACCCTCCGGCAGCCGCAGCGCCCCGCTCGCCCCCGGCATTGCTGCGGAGACCGACTTGGGCTGCTCCCGCCGCGGGAATCGCAGCACTTTCGCGGAGTTCTTTGCAGGCGCTCCTCCTCCTCCTCTTCCTCCTCCTCCTCTTCCTCTCGCCCCCCTCCGGCCTCTGCTGCTGCTCTTGTCCTGGCCCTCCACCTCTCTTGGCCGAGCCCGATCCGCTATCTGGCTTTATCCTCACTCCCTCCTACTCCGGGGCGGAGGGAAGGGCTCCCGCACTCCTTCAGCACCACCACCTCGTCGCAATAGGAATAACTGGAGGGTTTGTGGGGGGGGGGGAGGACGGACGGGTCCGAGTGGGGAGGAGGGGGAGGGCCGGGAGAAGGAAAGGCGATTGGTGGCTGAAAGTTCCGGACTTCGGAAAACTTTGAACGTTGGGGAAGAGGTGGGCCAATCGGAAGAGAGCCGAGTGCCTTTGCTTTCCCTTTGGTTCTCTCCCCCTACTCTCCCTCCCTCCCACCCACCCGAAAAAAAAAAAAAACACGTAGACGCCTCTTCTTACAGGATGCAAGCCTTGCCTGGCTTGGCTTTAAATCGGAGGCTGCCAGGAGCTTCGAGAAGGACTTTCTTGGGTGTACTTTGGATCAGGGGGTCCCCAAAGCCTTTGCTGGCTGAGGAATTCAGCCAGTCCACAAATCCACAAGTCTTAAAGAATAGAATATTGTTTCGATTTAGCAATAGCCTTCATACTTTTGTATATACCTGCTTAGTAGGGTTTTTGGGGCCCCCCTAAGTGGTGTTCTTTTTTATACAAAGTCAGCTTATTGCCCCCACAATCCAGGTCCTCATTTTACCTACCTTGGAAGGATGGAAGGCTGAGTCAACCTTGAACCTGGTGAGATTTGAACTCGCAGTAATTGCAGGCAGCTGGTAGCTAAGTGCTACTTAACAGCACTTTAGTCCGCTGCACCACCAAGGTTCCCTAAGAATAGAATATAATTTTTTATTGGCCAAGTGTGATTGGGCACACAAGGAATTTGTCTTGGAGCATACACTCTTGGTGTACAAAATTTGTTTAATTCTTTTAATAATTTTAAATTTTGTATTGGATGTTTTTTTTATTCTTGGCTGTTCACCGCCCTGAGTCCAGCAGGAGAAGGGCGGTATAAAAATTTAATAAATAATAAAAGAAAAATAATAAAAGAAAAGATACGTTCATCAAGAATCATAAAGTACAACACTTAATGATAGTCATAGGATGCAAATAAGCAATCAAAAGTTACCAAGGTTGGAGAGCCCTGCTTTGGACAACCTCTTTTCTCCTTCCAGCTGTGGTCAAGTCACAGAGAGGAAGGGGGTCAAGCTATTTTCCAAAGCACCCGAAGGTCAGACAAGGAATAATGGATGGAAACTGACCAAGGAGAGATTCAACCTATATATGAGGAGGAACTTTCTGACAGTGAGAACAATCAACCCATGGAACAGAAGTTGCCTTCGGAAGTTGTGGGAGCTTCATCACTGGAGGCTTTCAAGAAGAGATTGGACTGCTATTTGTCAGAAATGGTGTAGGGTCTCCTGCTTGAGCGGTGGGGGGAGGGTTGTTGGACTAGATGACCTATAAGATCCCTTCCAACACTGTTAATCTGTTATCTGTTAAGTGGAACTTTCAACCCAAATCCATTCGTGGAAGTCTATCCGCTCACTCCACTGTTTCCAACGTAGGTACTTGTAAGGTGCTAGTTCCAACAGTGGGCAAAGATTTTTTTTTCTTGGAAATTCAGACTGGATCAAGCTGTGGAGCTCTTCTCTCCAACAATTTTCAGTCAGGGGCTTCCAAGAAACTCTTAAGGCAGGGGTATCAAACTCGATTTCATTGATGGCCTCATCGGGGTTGTGTTAGATTTATTTGGATTTATTTATTGGATTTGTATGCCACCCTTCTGCCAAAGGACTCAGGGGCTGGGATGGGTGTGGCAGGATGACCTCAGGGCTGGGATGGGCGTGGCCAGGGTGAGCATGGCCAGTTTGAAATCACTCGTGTCAGGGGCACCTGTGGAGGCCCAAGTGCTCTGCCATTGAAAACGGGCTCTCAAGCTCAGTTTTCAGCTGGGACGGCTTCCTGCAACCCTCTGAGAGCAAAAATGGAGCTCGGGAGGGCCGCGTTTTTGCTGGCAGAGGCACCAGAGGCCGGTCCTTCACTATTTCCAGGGTGGCCCTGTGGGTCAGATCTAAACACCCCGTGGGCCGAATCTGGCCTCCCAGGCCTTGAGTTTGACACCCCTAAAGCAGTTCTTCATAAGCTCATATTTTCAACAATATCAACCATTTCATATCAGAAACCATCTGGGACATCAAGATAGTCCATATCAACATAGCTCAAAATCTATTTCCAATAGTTCAATACTTCTAGAGCAGGGATGTGACACTCGATTTCATTGAGGGCCGCATCAGGGTTGTGTTTGACCTCGGGGGGGTGGGCATGGCCAGTTTGATGTCACTCATCAAGACTCCGTTTTCAGCCGTGATGGCCTCCTACAGTCCTCCTGCAGCCCAGGAGCTCTGTTTTCACTGGCAGAGGGCTGCAGGAGGCCGTTGCGGCCAAAAATGGAGCCTGGGAGGGCCACCTCCATCAACAAAGATAATTGAAGTCAAACTTTATTGACAGAAGTGAATATTTGTAGCTATGGGCTGAATGAACTGTGAACTTCTTGGTATTCTTTGAGCTTGGTTGTATTCTTGCAGACTTTTCATTATCCAACAAGATAACACCATCAATGCTAGGGGGGGAAAGGGTTTGATCTCTTTTTATATGCCAGTTTTGTGTGCCATCTTTCAATATATACTTTTATCTGCTTTCTTTCCACTATTTTATTTATTTAAGTCTTGCCTTTTTTGCCATTATTTTCCTATTTCCACTTGGTAACATCATCAATTGCACTGATGATGTTACCTAGTTTGGTAATGAAACGTCTGAAAGAAAACAACCAAGCTCAGTCAACCTTTATTCAAAGTCAAAAAACAAATAATGATGTATTAGCTTTGTTCTAATGGGAAGCTGATCTCACAAACAACCCTTCAATGTGTATCAAGGTGATTATTCCAGATGTCCTGTAAATAACACAGTAAAAAAATAAAATAATATCACATTTTATCACCTTCCTTCAACTTTCTTCAAAGGAAAAGGTTTCTGGCTTAGGAACTGCAGTTCATTCCTCCAAAACCTCTAACCACCGTAGAACTTCAGAAGTTCCAATAGCATCTGGACCAAATAAACTGAGTAATAAATGCTTAAGGTGATTAAGCTGCCAGGAAACACCGTGAGGTAAATCACACTCATTCTGTAATCCTGACATTTTCATTGAGTCAAGCACCATGGCTCCAAAATTCCTTTTTCTGTCAGCCAAAACTAGCACAGAGTTCATCCAAAAGAAATTGTCTTGATTTCAGTTTTGAAGAATGCTTTTTGGAAAAGATGATTTTTTGAATCACCAAAACCCTTTTTTAAAAAAAATAAAATAAAGGGTGGGTGGGGGCGGAAGGAGGATATGTTGACCTGTGATTTCACACATGCTCACATAGAGACACAGAAGATGGTACATTCTTTAAATGTAGCATCGTCTCCTGGTTTCAAAACTTTTGTGCTCCAATGGTCATAATTTATAGCTTGTTCTAAATGCATTGGGAGATCCATATCCCAAATTCTTTGTTTGAGGGCTATTCTAGCACTGTCCAAACCTAATGAGCATAGACTTTCCATAGAGAAAGCCAATAGATAAATTTGACCTAAGGCTTTTTTAAGCCATGCTTATTTTAAGAGCTCTCTACTTACCAATGGGGCTAAACCTATAAAAAGTAGCATTGATTTCAGCCAATAGAGAAGAAAAAGAAGCCATGTTCTAACGTGCAATGAGAGTATACTGTATCTATATGTGTATCCTACACATACAGTAGGATAACCATTTGATATAGATGGAGTTTAGATAGATAGATGATAGATAGATAGATAGATAGATAGATAGATAGATAGATAGATAGATGATAGATAGATAGATGATTGATTGACTGATTGATTGATAATGATAGATGATTGATAGATTATAGATAGCTAGATGATTGACTGACTGATTGACTGATTGATAATGATAGATGATAGATAGATAGATGATTGACTGATTGATAATGATAGAAAGATAGATAATTATAGATAGATAAATGATTGATTGATAGATAATGACTGATTGATAATGATAGATAGATAGATTATAGATAGATAGATAGATAGATAGATGATTGATAGATAGATGATAGATAGATAGATAGATAGATAGATAGATAGATAGATAGATAGATGATAGATAGATAGATAGATAGATAGATAGATAGATAGATAGATAGATAGATGAATTGAGAGAAGCAGGGAATGTGATTGAGAGAATAATTAGGACAGGGTAACATTAGGATCCATTGGAGTTTCCAGTTAATAAATGGCAAACTATTGTGAATTAATATTGTACCTATCATACCATGTATTGGGTGAAATTGTCTCAGTTAGGCATTTGCAGAGCTGTTCTCCAAAACTGATATCCAAAGAGAGCATTATTTTATTTTTGTATGTGTTTGTGTGTTTCTTTGCTTGTTTGTTAATTAAATTTATATGCCACCCATCTCACCAATAAGGTGACTCTGTTTTAAGGCAGGATTGGATAGATTTTGTATTTTTCTCAAAATAAGTTAAATCTATTGGCGCTCAAGCAGGATAATGAACTTGGTGTTTAGATAAATTTGGCCAAATTACATTTGATTGAAAGAAAACTATTGCTATTATTATTGTTGTTGTTCTTGTGTTGTTGTTGTCATTGTCATTGTTGTTGTTGTTGTTATTATTATTATTATTATTATTTATAATTATTCTTAAACATGAAACTCAGTCAACTGAGCATTTAAAAATGTGTCACAAATACCATTGACTGGTGCTAATGGTTTATATGGGTTGCTGCCAGCATCCTAGGTATCAACCAAGTACCTACTTAAGATGTATGATGTTCCAAGTACTGCAGTTTTTTGCAGTTCCGCTGGTGTTATTGCAGGAAGCCGCAATTTCTTGATGTATTTTGTAAAATTCTTGGACATGGTGCCAAGTGCCCCAATGACAATGGGTAACACTGTCACATGTTTCATCCATCATCATCATCATCATCATCATCATCATCATCATCATCATTATTTACTTTATTCATTAAACATGAAACTCAGTCAACTGAACATTCAAAAATGCATCACAAATACCATTGATTGGTGCTAATGGTTGATACAGATTGCTGCCAGCGTCCTAGGTATCAACCAAGTACGTTCTTAAGATGTACGATGTTTGTTTATTTATTTATTTATTTATTTATTTATTTATTTATTTATTTATTTATTTGATCCTATTTCTATACCGCCCTTCTCCAAATAGGACTCAGGGCGGTGAACAGCCAAAGTAAAAAAACAAAACATACAAAATTTAAAAGCAGTTTAAAATAATTAAATCTTTTGGCCGTAAATTAAAACAACCCAATTTAAAAAACCAATTTAAAACTTAACTCAAGCCAGCCCAGCTAGTTGAAATAAATGGGTTTTCAAGGCCCGACGAAAAATCCGGAGGTCTGTTATTGTACGTATCTCTGGGGAGAGGTTGTTCCAGAGGGTGGGCGCCGCCACAGAGAAGGCTCTCCCCCTGGGAGTCGCCAGCCGACATTGTCTGGCGGACAGCACCCTGAGGAGGCCTACTCTGTGCGAGCGTACTGGCCGGTGGGAGGCTATTGGTGGCAGAAGGCGGTCTCGTAAGTACCCTGGCCCTAAGCCATGGAGCGCTTTAAAGGTGGTCACCAACACCTTGAAGTGCACCCGGAAGACCACCGGGAGCCAGTGCAGCTCGCGCAGGAGAGGTGTCACATGGGAGCGCCTCGTCGCCCCCATAATCCCCCGTGCAGCCACGTTCTGGACCAGCTGGAGCCTCCGGGTGCACCCCAGGGGGAGCCCCATGTAGAGAGCGTTGCAGTAGTCGAGGCGGGAAGTGACGAGTGCCTGAGTGACTGTGCGTAGGGAGTCCCGATCTAGAAAGGGGCGTAACTGGCGTATCAGGCGGACCTGATAAAAAGCCCCCCTGGCCACGGCCGTCAAATGATCTTCTAAAGACAGCCGTGCGTCCAGGAGGACGCCCAAGTTACGAGCCCTCTCCGTGGGGGCGAGTGATTCGCCCCCAATAGCCAGCGATGGCGTCAGCTGGCTATATCGGGACGCCGGAAGCCACAGCCACTCGGTCTTGGAGGGGTTGAGTCGGAGCCTGTTTCTCCCCATCCAGGCCCGCACGGCTTCCAGGCACCGGGACATCACTTCAAGGGCACTTCAAGTAGCGCAGTATTTTGCAGTTCCACTGGTGTTATTGCAGTAAGCTGCAATTTGTTGATGTATTTTATAAAATTCTTGGACATGGTACCAAGCACCCCGATGACAATGGGCATCACGGTTACATATTTCGTCCATAGCCATGTAGTTTCGATGGCCAGGTCACGATATTTTATGAATTTTCCAGGTTTTTTTTCTTCAACTCTGGCATCTCCTGATACCGCGATGTCAATAAATTGTATGTTTTGGTTTTCAACAACTGTGATATCTGGCGTGTTGTGTTCCAAGTGACGATTCGTCTGTATTCAAAAGTCCCACAAGATCTTCACCTTCTCATTTTCTATAACTTCTTCCACTTTATGTTCCCATGACTTTTTGGATACAGGAAAGTCGTATTTTTTACATAATGATCAGTGGATTAATTTAGCCACTCGGTTGTGTCTAGCTTTGTAATCATTTATTATACTTTATTATAATTATAAACAATAATAATAATAATAATAATAATAATAATAATAATAATAATAATAATAATAATTCAGAAATAGATAATATTTGGTAACTATTGGCAAACCCCTCCCAAACATCTATAAATAAGATTTCTTCTGAACTTATCTCACTTCCAACTGATCACTTTGGGGGATCCACATAGCTTTTTCTGGTAACAATCCCAGCTTACGTATTTTCTAAAAAGCAGCAAAATCTGTTTGTAAAAAGAATAAACTATTGGCATGAAAGATATCCATCAATTTGGGGAAACCAGTCAGTTTTAAGGCGTGCAAAATTATATACCCGAGGAGAGTGCGTAAGTCCTATCGTAAGTTGCATTTCAAGCCGCTTCAGAGAATAAGCTTAGGCTGATACCCTACACCAAACTGGATAGAAATTCCAGAGTATCAAATTCCAGGGTTCTCCCACATGCTTGTCGTAAATAAGGCTACATATGTACTTTACAACTGTCCTGAGAGGCTGAAACAAGCGATATAAATAACGCTTTGTAAGCCTCCTCTTGGGTTGGGGCTCTTGTGAATTTTACAGACCTTAACAGAAGGTCTTAACAAGATCAAGGTCAAACCTTCCAGGTTTCCCACCATCTCTCTGAAGGAACAAAATCGCGTTGCTTTGTGGGGGTGATCATCTCCACCAGCGCTATCATCACCACCTCGTGATTCATCTCATTGGTTCCATGCTTCCTGCCCTCAATTCACACCCTGCATGATGTGATAAAAGCCCAGACGTGCTGGGCAGGCCATGTTGCAAGGATGCCAGACCAGTGGTAAAATCTGAACTGGTTTACTACCGGCCGTGCATGTGCGCCATACACCCAATGTGTGCAGTGTGCACACGCATGAGCAGTGTGCACTAAATGTGAGCTGCACATGTGCACATGCAGAGTGCACCAAAATGAGGCTTGGGAAGGTAAGTAGAACAGCGCTGGGGGTTGATCAGCTGTGGCGTGCGTGGGAACCTTTTTAAAAACTTTTTAAAAGCATTTTTTGCTACCTATTCACCCAAACCGGTAGTAAGAAAATGCCTAAAAAGTAAAAAAAAAAAAAAAAAAAAAAAAGTTCCAATGATTAGCTGAGTGATGCGCGATCGTCAGAACTTTTTTTTAAAAAAAATACTTTTTAAAGCATTTTTAAATACTGGTTCTGAAGAACCGGTAGGAAAAAAAATTCTTAAAAAGTAAAAAAAAAAAAAAAGTTCCGACAATCGCGTCTTGCTCAGCTGATTGTCGGAACTTTTTCTTTTATATTTTTAGTACCGGTTCGGCGAACCAGTAGCATTTTTTACTACCAGTTCGGGTGAACCGGCCTGAACCGGTAGCATTTCACCCCTGTGCCAGACCATCGCATCCCTAAACAGCTCTTCCTTGGTGAGCGGTCTCAAGGAAAGCGATCACATGGGAGACAAAGGAAGTGATACAAAGACATGTCGAAAGCCTCCTTCAAGTCCCTAGATATCAACACCACCTTCTGGGAAACCCTGGCAAAGGATCGATCGACACACTGCATGCTGATCCACCAAGGCTGCCAGACATCTGAAGACAGAAGGACAACCATAGCACAAGAGAAGCAAGCATTCCGCAAAGCCAGAGCTGCAAATGCTGCAACAATGGTGCCCACACATGTCTGCCTGACATGTGGCCTTATCAGCCACCTGTGGACACATCATGGACAACCTGTTAGATGTCAAGGTCCTCTTCAAACATGATGGACAAACATCATCCATGCTTCCTAGGATATGATAGATTTATATTTAACAGTAGGGCACTGGATTAGATCAAGGATCTCTCTCATGGCCTTTCACAACTCTGGAACTCTCTGTGGGATAGAAATGTCAGTGCCAACATGCATGATTTACTGATAGAAGAGAATATTTATAGCTCAGGGTTGGACAGTGGGGGTCCTTGGTACACTCTGAGCTTGATCAGTGCACTGATGATGTCACCTAGTGTGGTAATGAAATGTTTGCAAGAAAACAACCAAGCTCAGAGAGCACCAAAGACCTTACCGGGCATACACCAGGTTGAGGAATCCCAGATTAGAATTTCTAAAAGTAGGGTTTTCTTCCCACTTCTCATAAGCAAGAAGTTCTGAGTTTTTCTCAGTTCTATCCATCAAATATTGGACATCACAGTACCAGAAAAAGTGAGACTCTACTGTTAGAAGAAATGTCCATCTGGATTCAGTTCCAAAGTGGGAAGAAAGACACTGGAAACATGGAGGCTGTTTGGAAAGATGGTTTAATGGTGGACAGGACCACGTGGTTTGAGGTCCTGGGCAATCGAGCACATGGGTGAGAGAGAGAGATTTATACCCTCTCTTGGGCCCCGCCTTGAAACTTCCTGTTTCTGTGTAAGGGCAGGTATCCTGATTGGTTGTCAGACTCCCATGGGGCCACACAGGAGTAACTTTGTAGGTTGTCTTGAGTCTCGGCTTGGTTGAATCTTGCTGGATGATGAGGTAATGAAGCTAATCCTATCATGTCCTGAGGGTGAAGGTCTTAATCCCATCACCCTAGAGCTGAAGTGGGGGGCAGGGATCTGCAGGGAGCTGCTTTTTCTTTAAAAACATGTTTCCCCTTTTCTCATCCAGAGAAATATAATATTCTGCCTTTTTAATCTTTCCTAGAATATTTCATTCTTCTAGGAGAGGGGTGAGTGCTAATGTTCTACACTAGCGGCCATCAACTGATGGTTCATGGACCACTGGTGGTCCACGAGAAAATTTTGGTGGTCCACAGAAAAATTATTTGCATTGTTTATATTGCACTAAATCAGGGGTCCTCAAACTATGGCCCCTGGGACAGATACGTGGAATGAACATTTGTGTTGCTGCAGAGAGTCTCCCCCTTTGCGGTCTTTTTGTGTGAGTTGGAAGAGGGGCAGAAATTCCAACTTGGGGTCTGCTTCAGCCTCCTGGTGTGGGGATTTGGGCGAAGGCTGGAGTGAAGTGCCACTGGTGGCAAAGAGCTGGAGGGCCTCATTCCAGTGGGAGTGCATCATGGCCTGAAACTGGCTGACCATCTCAGCCCACTGAGCCTCCAGGTGTGGTACCTGGCCTTCCACTCCCGCAGGTCTTCCCTCTGCTTGGAAAGCCTATGCCCCTATATTCCTCAGTGAGGTGCTTCTGCTAAGCCTCCTTCTCAGTTAGATCCAATTTGAACTGAGCTCTTTTGCCAACTCTTTCTTGTGGTGACTGCTTAGCTCCAACAACTGCTTCCTGTTGGGGCCCTAAGGAGCCTGGGCAGGCAAGTGAGGAGGGGCTGGGAGGGGAGGGGCAAGTAGAGGCCAGTGAGATGCCCCTCAACATGAGTGACATTGTGTTGACCATGCCCACCCAGTCACATGACCATCTAGCTACGCCCACCCAGCCGGTGATTAAGTAGATCATATTAGTGGTCCGCAGGATTTAAAATTATGAATTTAGTGGTCCCTGAGGTCTGAAAGGTTGGTGACCCCTGTTCTAGACTACAAAGAGTGCAGAAAAGAGCAACAAAGAAGATAAGGGTTCTGCAGGCTAGACTGTACAATGAACAATTGAGGGAACTAGTCTAACAAAGGGAAGGAGTAGGGTGGTATGATAGCAGTCTTCCCATACTTGATGGGCTGTTGACCTTCTCAGAAGAGAAGGTCAACTCATTCTCCAAAGCAACAGAGGACAGGAGAAGAAACAACAGATGGAAGATCATTAAAGAGGTAGCCAACCTTGGGGAATAAGGGAGAAATTTCCTGTTTGCCTTCAGAAATTGTTGATGCTTCATCACTCAAGGTGCTTAAGAAGATATTGGACAGCCATTTGTCTGAAATGGTATAAGGTCTCCTGCTTAAGCAAGGGGTTGGACTAGAAGACCTCCAAGATCCCTTCCAACTCTACTTTCCTATGTTCTATATCAGTGTTGGCAATCCTTTTCGGCACTGAGTGCGAAAATGGGAGTGTACCAGAGGTGGGTTGCCCCCAATTCGCACAGGTTCTATAGAACCCGTAGTAAAACCGGCGGGAGGCTCCACCCACCGATCCCGACGTCATCAAAACGCACAGAAGAGCACGCGCGCATATGAGCGAAGCAAGCGCGAGTGTGCGGCCCCACTGCAAACAGGTAGTAAAGGTAAGTGGAACCCATCCCTGGAGTGTACATGCCAGAAACCATAAAAGCATATGATCTTCCACTTTCCAGCACGTGCATGGCAGTGGTGAAATCCAATTTTTTTTACTACCGGTTCTGTGGGCGTGGCTTAGTGGGCATGGTGTGGCTTGGTGGGCATGGCAAGGGAAGGATACTGCAAAATCCCCATTCCCTCCCCACTCTGGGGCCAGCCAGAAGTGGTATTTGCCGGTTCTCCGAACTACTCAAATTTTCTGCTACCGGTTCTCCAGAACTTGTCAGAACGTGCTGGATTTCACTCCTGATTCTGTTTACGCAGCCTAGAACTGTGTTGTTTTTTTGGGCAGCTGCTGCACACTGCTGGCTCATATTTAAATGGTTGTCCACTAGGACTCCAAGATCCCTCTCACAGTGATTTTGCTTTTCTTGCCTAAATGTAGAACCTTACTTTTTTCACCATTGATTTTCATTTTGTTAGATAGCGTCCAATGTTTAAGTCTGTCAAGATCCTTTTATCTTAAGCCTATCTTCTGGAGTGTTGGCTATTCCTGCCAGCTTGGTGTCATCTGCAAATCTGATGAGGTTTTTTTTATTATTATTTGATTTATATGCCGCCCTTCTCCGAAGACTCAGGGCGGCTTACAATGCCTTAAGCAATAGCCTTCATACTTTTGTATATTTATACAAAGTCAGTTTATTGCCCCCACAACTGGGTCCTCAATTTACCTACCTTAGAAAGGATAGAAGGCTGAGTCAACCTTGAGCCTGGTGAGATTTGAACTTGCAGTAATTGCAGGCAGCTGATGTTAATAACAGTGCTTTAATCTGCTGCCCTACCAGTTCCCCATCTATCCCCTCATCCAAGTCATTGATGAAGATGTTGAAGAGTACTGGGCCTAAAACAGAGCCAATTTAGGGCTGACCATTAGTTGACTAGATCTTCTGGCTATCAAAAGTCAGTTTGTTGGCTCTTTTTTTCTGTAGCCCAGTAATTGGAGGACAAGGTTTATCCACAACAGTTTGAAGTGGCCAACAGGAGGTCCTGACCTCCCTTCCCTAGCAACCACAACCACAACCACAACAACCAAGGTTTTGTCTAGGTAAATGTCCCATCTGGCAAAGAAGGTCAACAGTACTTTAAAATCCGAAGATCAAAAGTTCATTTGAAGCTGCCTCAACTGACCAAGGAAGAGATGCAGGCAACTTCATGAGAACATGGCATTTAAAAAAAATTTTTTTTTTGTGGGGCGTATTGGGGATAGATGAGGATAAGTCTTCCAGGCATGACATTCATCCCATTAAAAATATGTTTCGAAATTTGACTTAATGGTAAATTAACAAAGGACAGAACATCAAGGCTTGCGATGTTCCACCAAAGCATTTATGTGGCCCAAGAACTCCAAGTGATTGTGATATTCCTTGGCCACTGTTTAAAAGGTTTGATTTCCTAACCTTAATTTTGTTTATTCTGAACATTTTGGCATGGCTGGGATTCCTTCCTTTAACCACTGCAATTTACCCTACCCACCAGAAGTGAAATGTTTCCCCCACCCCCGGGTCCCAGGTTTTTTGCGCATCCAAAATATAAACAAAGAAAGAGAATTTTTCAGATCAACCCTCTTTCTGGGTAAGGAGAAACATGTTCAGTCTTTGGCATTTTTGCTAGTCTGTCACAGACTCTTTCCCCTCCAAACCCATGAAAATAAACAAGGGAGAAAAAGAGAAAACTTTGCACCATCTGGAAGGGCTTAAAAAAATGACCTGAGGACAATTGAACAACTTGCATTATTGGCACATGAAGGGAGCTGGGGCAGCCTGGTCCTTCAAACATGGCATGCATTATTAACCTGGCTTGAAGCCATGTAACGATAACCATAAAAATATATGAAATTCCAGGGAAAATTAGCTTTCCTTTGCAACAGCGTAAGTTTAACTTTTCCAAAAGAAAATCACATCATCTGTTTTCCTAAAGCTAATTTGGTTAGCTTTCTTCTAACATTTCTTCTAACATTGCAAGCTGTTATTCCTGTCTCTGATTTCACCTTGACTACTACAATCCGGTAAAGGTGGCTGATCTGACAGAAACTGGCCAAAGATACCATTGCTGAAGTAGAGGTGAAATCCAGCAGAATCTGACAGGTTCTGGAGAACCGGTAGCGGAAATTTTGAGTAGTTCGGAGAACTGGCAAATACCACCTCTGGCTGGCCCCAGAGTGGAGTGGGAATGGAGATTTTGCAGTATCCTTCCCCCAGGAGTAGGGAGGGAATGGGGATTTTGCAGTATCCTTCCCCTGGAGTGGGGTGGGAATGGAGATTTTGCAGTATCCTTCCCCTGCCAGACCCACCAAGCCACACTCACAGAACCGGTAGTAAAAAAAAATTGAATTTCTGGATAGACTCAAGGTCACATGAAGTGTTAATACGACTTTATAATGTCTTGGTAACGTCACACTTGGAATACTGCATTCAGTTTTGGTCACCACAATGTAAAAAAAAAGATGTGGAGACTCTAGAAAGGGGGCAGAGAAGAGCAAGAAAGATGATTAGTGGACTGGAGGCTAAAACATACGAAGAACGGTTGCAGGAACTGGGCATGGCTAGTCTAGTGAAGAGAAGGACCCGGGGAGACATGATAGCAGTCTTCCAATATCTCAGGGGCTGCCACAAAGAAGAGGGAGTCAAGCTATTCTCCAAAGCAAATGAGAGCAGGAAAAAAGCAATGGATGGAAACTAATCAAAGAGAGAAGCAATCTAGAACTAAGGAGAAATTTCCTGACAGAACAATTAATCAGTGGAACAATTTGCCTCCAGAGGTTGTGAATGTTCCAACACTGGAAGTTTTTAAGAAGATGTTGGATAACCATTTGTCTGAAGTGGTGTAAGGTTTCCTGCCTAAGCAGGGGGTTGGACTAGAAGACCTCCAAGGTCCCTTCCAACTCTGCTATTCTATTCTATTCTGTTTCCTCTCTTGACTCCGCTCTCAGGTTCTACCTGTCCTCCTTCACATGCTGGTTTATTTCATCTTTTTGCAGGGGTTCACCCATTTTGGGCTAAGAGACATTTAAAACATAGATTAATAGAGATAGAAGGGACCTTGGAGGTCTTCTAGTCCAACCCTCTGCTCAAGCAGGAGACTCTATACCATTTCAAACAAATGGCTGTCCAGTCTCTTTTTGAAAGCTTTCAGTGATGGAGCACCCACATAACTTCTGAAGGCAAACTGTTACATTGGTTGATTGCTCTCACCGTTAGGGAATTTCTCCTTAGTTCTATGTTGCTTCTCTCAATTGGTTAGTTTCCATCCATTGCTTCTCATCCTGCCTTTTGGTGCTTTGGAAAATACTTTGGCCCCCCTCGTCTTTGTGGCAGCCCCTCAAATATTGGAAGACTGCTATCATGTCTCCCCTGGTCCTTCTTTTCATTAAACTAGACATACTCAGTTCCTGCAACCGTTCTTCGTATGTTTTAGCCTCCAGCTCCCTAATCATCTCGGTTGCTCTTCTCTGCACTTTTTCCAGATCTTTTTTTTTTATAATGCGGTGACCAAAACTGTATGCGGCTTCGAACACCGTATGACTTCTTTCATTCCTTTCATGATGGACCAAAATAAAACCAATGATTTGTAAAATCGGATCATTACTTTAGATAATGAAAAAAAAATTCAGAATTACTTCTTTAAGACAGGTGTCACCAACCTTTCGGACCTCAGGGATCACTAAATTCATAATTTTAAATCCCGTGGACCACTAATATGATCTGCCTAATGACCGGCTGGGTGGGCGTGGCTAGGTGGTCATGTGACTGGGTGGGCGTGGCCAACTCTTCATCTCCCTTCCTGAGCTCCTTAGGGCCCCAACAGGAAGCAGCTGTTGGAGCTAAGCAGCCACCGTGAGAAAGAGTTGGCAAAACAGCTCAGTTCAAATTGGATCTGACCGAGAAGGTGGCTCAGCAGAAGCACATCACTGAGGACTAGGAGCGTAGGCTTTCCAAGTAGAGGGAAGACCTGTCAGAGTGCAAGACCGGTTACCAGCACCTGGAGGCTCAGTGGGCTGAGATGGTCAGCCAGTTCAAGGACATGATGCAGTCCCACTGGAACAAGACCCTCTGGCTCTTCGCCATCAGCGGCACTTCCCTCTAGCCTTTGCCCAAAGCTCTGCACCAGGAGGCCGAAGCAGACCCAAAGTCAGAATTTCTGCGTCCCTCTGACCCACACAAAAAGACCTCGAAGGGGGAGACTCTCTGCAGCAACAAAAGTGTTCATTGCACGTATCTAGCCCAGGGGTCATAGTTAGAGGACCTCTGATTTAGTGCAATATTAAAAATGCAAATAATTTTTCTGCGGACCACCAAAATTTTCTTGTGGACCACCAGTTGGTGACCGCTGCTTTAAGAGACCTATCCAAGTATCGCCAAAGAGCTTTACGTTTCCCCAAGGGCTGGAAAAATCCTTCAAGAATCTACTGCATAACACAACCAAGGCCTCCGACACCTTTTTTTCCTTGCCAAGCTGTTATTTCTGGTCTATGCAACTTCCTCTTTTATTCATGACTGTTTTATATTCCATTGCTGCTTTAATAAGGTTACACAAAACATTACGTTCTGGAGATAGAACGTTCTAGAATTCTACTTTTTTCCCCCCAATTAAACAAAGTGATTTGACCCAGCAGATTTCTATTGCGACTGATTCTTTTTTTTTTTTTTCTCCAGTTGATGAATTGTCCTGAAATTTACTTTTAATTGAAAGATGGGATAAAATGAGTTTAATAACTACATAGGTCTAAATTTCGTTAGAGATCCGTTAGCTAACAAATCACATTTTCTAGGAAGCAATCCTAACTTCCTATACATTTCCAGGCCAGCTATAAAGATGCTTGCCTAGATAGATGAACTGTCAATCATAAAGGTTCAGGACCATCTGCTAAGTTGCCCACGGAAGGTTTATTCAAGGTACCCCCCCAACCATTACAACAAGTTATCACAGCACTGAAAAAAAGTGACTTATGACCGTTTTTCACACTTACGACTGTTGCAGCATCCCTGTGGTCACATGACCAAAATTCAGACGCTTTGTCAACTGGCTCGTATTTATGACGGTGGTAGGGTCCTGGGGTCACGAGTAAAGTCGGTGGGGAAGCCAGATTCACTTAACAACCAGGTTACTAATTTAACAACCGGAGTGATTCACTTAACAACGGTGGCAAGACAGGTTATAAAATGGGGTGAAACTCGCTTAACAACCATCTTACTCGGCAGCAGAAATGTTGGGCTCCGTTGTTGTGGTCGTAAGGCCAGGACGAGCTAAATTTAGCAAATCAAAGCAAAATGCAGACCTTCCATTTTCCCTTGCTTGAGAGCCTGCTTACCACAGGCCTGGTTAAATCCGTGTAGTTGGTCTCACTAAAATAGATCACATTGATGTAAGTGGGTGTAATTGAAACAGGACTAAAAATAGATCCACCTCCGAGAGGCCCCTCCAGATCATCTATCAACACTGTCCCAGCAGGGGTGATTCCCTTCCCTAAGATGCTTTTCTCTTTCCAAGTGGGAAGCAAATGGCTTTGTTTGCTTACTCAGTCTTTGCCCGGGGGCCATACGTCTTTCCATCGCTTTGCTCTC
Organism: Arizona elegans; assembly: GCA_022577455.1. NCBI lineage: Eukaryota > Metazoa > Chordata > Lepidosauria > Squamata > Colubridae > Arizona > Arizona elegans. Next base: position 89,838,181 of record JAKOOJ010000005.1, on the reverse strand, counting down.
CAATGTATATACATGCCTCTTCCTGACAACTGGAATTTGCTGTTGAAACAGCCTATATCGTCTTCCTGCCAGCAGGAAATGGCGCCTTTTTCTAATTAAAGAGCAGCAGTGTTCTGGGTTTCACAACTGGGTAAGAATGACAGCAATTTTATCTATTGCCTGGCTGCCTGTCTACATCCATCTATCTATCTATCTATCTATCTATCTATCTATCTATCTATCTATCTATCTATCTATTTTTATTTTTATTTTTATTATTATTATTATTATTATTATTATTATTATTATCATCATCATCATCATCATCATCATCATCATCATCTATCTATCATCATTATCTATCATCTATCTATCTATCTATCTATCTATCTATCTATCTATCTATCTATCTATCTATCTATCATCTATCATCTGTTATCTCTCTCTCTCTCTCTCTCTCTCTCTCTCTCTCTCTCTCTGGTGGCGCCGTGGTTAGAGTGCAGTACTGCAGGCTACTTCTGCTGACTGCCGGCTGCCAGCAGTTTGGCAGATCGAATCTCACCAGGCTCAAGGTTGACTCAGCCTTCCATCCTTCCGAGGTAGGTAAAATGAGGATCCAGATTGTTGGGTGTAACAAGCTGAGTCTGTAAACCGCTTAGAGAAGGTTGTGAAACACTGTGAAGTGGTATATTTCTAATTGCTATTGCTCTATCTATCTATCATCTATCTATCTATCTATCTATCTATCTATCTATCTATCTATCTATCTATCATCAATCTAATCTAATCTATTCTAATCTATCCATCTATCAATTCATCCACAGTCTCTCTCTTTCTCTCTCTCCGTACTATCCATCCACCCACCCACCCATCTATTATCTATCTATCTATCTATCTATCTATCTATCTATCTATCTATCTATCTATCCTCTGTCTCTCTCTTTCTCCCTCTCCCTCTCCCTCTTTCTCTCTCTCTTACAGCAGGGTTTTCCAATCTGAACAACTTCCAGATGTATGGCTTTCAACTCCCAACATAGATACTGTAGAAAATTCCCTTCCCTCCCCTCCCCTTTTTGTTGTACAACCGTCTACACTTCTGCACAGAAGTGACCCCAACCCAAGGAATGAAGAAGGGCAAAACAATAGCATGCTCTATGCATTGTGTCACAATAATTGTTTTTAACCAATAGAATACCTAAACGATATTAAGTACTCCAATGAAGGGAGGGAGGGTAATATTATTTGCAAAAGTCATCTTTCATGTCATATTTTCTTCCTAAGACCAACAGTTTCCTGCGGTCCAATCAATTTTAGCTCCCACTCCAGTGCCTGACACTGTTTTCTCTTCCTTAGAGAGCTTAGTGCAAATTTGAAATATTTCAGCAACTGAACTCTCCCGAGTACAATGAAACCATGAAAAGCACATTTTTTCCTGGAGTGAAGGACTGCCTTGTTTCTTCGAAATTTCCAATAAATCTTGTGTCACCCTATTGCAAGACACAATGAAGTACAGGGCCAGCAATAAACACTGGGCTGTTTGAGGGCCACCATGCCTGTCAGCTTTGTATTTCTTGTCAGCCCTGAAATTCTGGACAATTAAGAACAATAACATCTATCACTGCAGTGGGGTGGCTTAGCAGAATGGGTGATGTACATGACTTAAAGAAAGCCGTTGCTGCTTCTACACGTGTGTCTCCAAAAAAGACGACCCACCTTGAAAAGAAGCCCTATCACGTTTTTGAGCACATGCAATCAAATTAAGCCCCACCCACAAAATTAGTCCTAATTAAGACCCCGCCCACCCCCTGGGGTACAAGGGGTGGGGCGAGGCACACAGGTAAAAAATAAGCTAGGGTGGAGATGGAGGGGTGGAGATGCCCTACTTACTAGCCTCACACACCCGGAAACCTGCCTCGCCTTCTTCTGCAGCCGCTTCTTCTGTGGCCGCTTGCCGCCACTCGCACGCATCGCCCTGGCTTCCATTTCGCCTTCAGATCAGTGGTGGGATTCAATATTTTTACTACCGGTTCTGCAGGCGTGGCTTGGTGGGCGTGGCATGGCATGGGTTAGTGGGCATGGCTTGGTGGGCGTGGCAGGGGAAGGATACTGTAAAATCTCCATTCCGATCCCACTCCAGGGGAAGGATACTGTAAAATCTCCATTCCCTCCCCAATTCAGGGGAAGGTTACTTCAAAATCCCCATTTCCTCCCAATCAACTGGGACTCAGGAGGCAGAGAATAGATGGGGGTGGGGCCAGTCAGAGGTGGTATTTATCGGTTCTCTGAACTACTCAAAATTTCTGCTACCGGTTCTCCAAAACTGGTTAGAACATGCTGAATACCACCTCTGCTTCAAATGCTTGCCGGAAGGCATCTGCAGCTGATAACGAAGCTCTGGATTGATCAGAAAGGATGAAAAAGGAGGGACAGAATGAAATGTAAAGGACAAAAATTAAAATAATGGCGAGTTGGCCGCACCAAGTTGCCCCATTCTGTCCTTAAAGGCTGGACTGTAACTGCCTCTTTAACAGAAGAAACAACTTTCTCTTGAGAAGTGGAAAGAGGTTGCAAAAAAAAAAAAAAGAGATAAATTTTGGAAGATAGTAGAATGTGACGTTTGCTTTTCAGTTTTCTTTTCAGAGAATGTTCAATCAAAGAAGGAATCTCAACAGAATCTGATGCAGGAAATACATGGAAGATGTAGGGAATACATGGAAGAAGCAGAGATACGGGAAGAAAAGTTGGACCCAAGGAAAGACAAGGAAAACAATATAATATCAAGTCTGCAAAATAAATTTATTTATTTATTTATTTTGTCAAACATGTACAAGATAGCAGGTATAGGTATAAACATAAACATAAACAAAGGAAGTAAGTACAGATAAATGGGAACAGTAAGACAGGGACAGTAGGCACGCTGGTGTGCTTATGCACATCCCCTTCACGGACCTCTTGGGAATGGGGTGAGGTCCACGGTAGACAGTTTGAGGTTGAAGCTGTGAGGGTTAGAGGCTGTAACAACGGAGTTGGGTAGAGCATTCCAGGCATTGACCACTCTGTTGCTGAAGTCGTATTTTCTGCAATTGAGTTTGGAGCGGTTTACCTTGAGTTTGTATCAATTGTTTGCCTGGGTATTATTGAGGTTGAAGCTGAAAAAGTCATTGACAGGTAAGAGGTTGTAGCAGACAAGTTTGTGTACTATGCTTAGATCGGACCGCAGACGGCAGAGTTCCAGATTGTCCAAGCCCAAAATTTCAAGTCTGGTGGCATAAGGGATTCTATTGCCATCGGCCAAGTTATGTCGGCTGGCGACACCCAGGGGGAGGGCCTTCTCTGTGGGAGCCCCAGCCCTGTGGAATGAACTGCCCCCGGAAATATGTAAGATCTCTGACCTCCGGGTGTTTCGCTGCGCACTGAAGACCCTGTTGTTCCGCCAGGCCGGGCTATCAACATAATAATTTTAAATTGGGGTATTTTAAATTCCTGGGATTTTAATTTGAGCCTAATCTATTTAATGATTTTAAATTTTAATCATTGTTTTGTTTTGTGTTTTTAAATAGGATGTACACCGCCCTAAGTCTTTCGGGAGAAGGGCGGTATAGAAATAAAATTATTATTATTATTATTATTATTATTATTATTATTATTATTATTATTATTATTATTATTATTATTATTATTATGGGTAGAGGAGTGGAGTACTCTTCTCGTGAAATACCTCTGAACGCGCTCAATCGTGTTAATGTCGAATATACAGTGTGGATTCCAGGCAGATGAGCTGTATTCGAGAATTGGTCTGGCAAAGGTTTTGTATGCCCTAGTTAGCAACACAATCTTACCGGAGAAGAAGCTTTGCAAGATTAGGTTAACAACTCTTAATGCCTTTTTGGCAAAGACTAAAACATCCTCGGGTCCCAGAAATTGAAACTCACTCCAGATTTGCAATGCAGAAAGTATAACCATCTATGTTTAAATGAAGATTTTTGTTCTACTTTATGGTTGCCATTAGAGAATCCAGGGATTGCCAAAGATCCTGCTTTTTTTCCTCCATCAAATTCCTAAGTGCACCCTCTGTAGGCTTTCTCTAGAACTGCAGCGTTTCTCTTCTAACCGAGAGACTGCTCAGATGGTTTCAGTTAACTTTGCAAGAATTTTATGAACAGAAACCGTCTAGTGGATTCACACTTCATCAAAAGTCTTGGCCGACTCACATTATGTATTGCTATGGATTAAAGGATTGAGTCCCTATCATGCTTTCCAATGCCCGCAGATTAAAAGAAGGATATACATACATCTCATCCTGGCTTGGAACTGCTGGGAAGGCAGGAAGGCCTTCGAGGGACTTGGCGGATGTATGTCCATTTTCACAGGAAAGAAAAATTAACCTCTTCCTACTCCCTGCTTCAAGTAACCAAAGATCTTCTCTGCATTATTCCAGGACAAATGTGTCCAACAATGATTAAGGAGACCAATTCAGCAAAGGCTCTACTCACTCAGCATGGATAGTGTGGTTCAGAAGCTCACATTCAATACAATGTATGGAAAGTAGAAAGAAATTCAGGTATGTGATGTAAAGACCACAGGAGCACTGTAGGGTATACCGGTCCCAGCATCTGAAGCATAGCAGTGTGCTCTATTTCCTAACAATGAGAACAATTCATCAATGGAACATCTCGCCTCCAGACGTTGTGGGTGCTCCATGACTGGAGGCTTTTAAGAAAGGATTGGACAGCCATTTGTCCAGAATAGTCTAGGACCATGATGGCAAACCTATGGCCATATCTGTGGGCATGCAAGTGTTGCCCTTGCTCTGCTTCAGCGCACATGCATGCACCGGCCAGCTGATTTTCGGGCCTTCTGGGCACGCCAGAAGTTGGGAAATGGGCTGTTTCCGGCCTCTGGAGGGCCTCAGGTGGCGGGGAGGCCATTTTCGTCCTCCCCAGGCTCCTAGAAAGCCTCTGGAGCATAGCGAGGGCAAAAAACAGGCCTACCGGGCTCACCGTGCCATTGAGTGCCAAAAGCACGCAATTATGAGCCTTGGTGGCACAGTGGACTGAAGTGCTGTTAAGTAGCACCAGCTGCCTGCAATTACTGCAAGTTCAAATCTCACCAGGCTCAAGGTTGACTCAGCCTTCTATCCTTCCGAGGTAGGTAAAATGAGGACCCGGTTTGTGGGGGCAATAAGCTGACTTCGTATAAAAAAGAACACTGCTTGGGGGGGGGGGGGGGTGAAAGCCCTACTAAGCAGGTATATACAAAAGTATGAAGGCTATTAACTCATTGTAAGCCACCCTGAGTCTCCTGAGAAGGGCAGCATATAAATCGAACCAATAAATAAATAATAAATAAGCAGGGGGCACACAGGGGGTGGGGCACATTGAATTATGGGTGTGGGCACGCACGTGCATGACCCCCCCCACACACACACATACACTCCCCCTGGTTTTGGCACGTGACGGCAAAAAGGTTAGCCACTTCTGGTCTACCATCTCCTGCTTGAGCAGGAAATTGGACTAGAAGACCTCCAAGGAAGAGGTGGTATTCAGGCGGTTCACACCATTCGAGTGAATTGGTAGCGGCGATTGCGGGTAGGTCCACCTACCTGCCACCTGCCCCGGCTCCAAGTCGTGCTATTTAGGCACATTTTTGAGGCCAGGCGCATGTGAGGAAGGTGCATGCGCGGAAGGCCGGAGGCATGTGCAGATAGCGTGCGCATGCGAAGCAAGTGTGCACGCAAATGGCGAATTGGTGGTAAAGTAAGTGAAACCTACCCTGCTCCAAGATCCCTTCCAACTCTGTTACTCTGTTGTTCTGTTATATCCCAGCAATATCTGAAGCAAAAGCAACTGATCTACTCTTAAGACCCAACTGGAAAATAAGCCCTACCATGATTTTTCAGGATGCTTGTAACTTAAGCCCTACCCCAAAAATAAGCCCTAGTTAAGAGCATCAACCAGACAGGCGCATTTAGTACCGTATTTCCTTGAAAATAAGACCTAACTGGAAAATAAGCCTTAATGCATCTTTTGGAACAAAAATGAATATAAGACTCAGTCTTATTTTCGGGGAAACACGGATAGGGTCATAAAATTTGAATTTCTCAGGATGTCCTTTGGAACAAACCAGTGGTGAAATCTGAACCGATTTACTACCAGTTCGCTGGCTGCGCATGCGCAGTGCACACCACGCATCAAATGCAAGGTGCACATGAGTAGTGCATGCCAAAAGGAGGCATGCGGTAAGCAGAACAGTGCACGGGGGGGGGGGGTGATCAGCTGTGACACGCAATCTTTTTTTTTAACTTTTAAAAGCATTGCTTTTAAAAGTAAAAAAAAAAGCCTCTGACGATCAGGCAACTCAGCTGGGATCGTCAGAGCCTTTTAAAAGCATTTTTTCTACAACCTCTTCAGCCAAAGAGGTTGTAGAAAAAATGCTTTTAAGTAAAAAAAAAAAAAAGCCTCTGACGATCAGGCAACTCAGTTGGGATCGTCAGAGCCTTTTCAAAGCATTTTTTTTACAACCTCTTCAGCCGAACCGGGGTCAACCCATCACTGTACTACTCCAAAAAAAAAAAAAAGTGGTGTTATTAGCTAGTTTTAGAAAATACACTTTTCCCAAAAGGTTTCCACAATTTTGGTCACTATTGTGTTTCCTACAGGAAGAATCATTTCCTTCCTTCCTTCATCTACTGTAAATAGGGTGATGTGATCACCATTTCTCAGCTCAAAGTCAATGGGGGAAACCAGATTCATTTAATGACCTTTTTTTTTTTACTTAACAACAGGGAATGTGTGGAGTGGATTCTACATATGCTGGAGGCCAGGATAGAAAGATATGGAGGGGTATGGTGAATATCTATTGGATTTACAGTAGTTATCTTACTTTGTTTTTATCTCAGTAATTTTAACCACAGCAAGGAAAGAGATTTTATGTTTTACTTAATGGAGAAGACTTTGGGGCCCACTTTGATATCTAAGTGCCCAGAATTTCCAGAATCAACATTCAGTTTTCTATTAGAGATGTCTTGTGACTCAGGCTCACTTAGTCATTACAAGTCACAATTGGTCCCAAACAAAACTGTTTTATTATAACAGCTGAAAATTATTTCATTCCCAGCTTAGTCCAAATTAATTCCAAAACAAGTCCTTCAGAAAAAGTCCTTCAGACTTATCTCAAACCTTTATCTTCTTTGGCACCCTGCCAAAGGCCTTTCTTGGCAAAGCCCCACAAAGTTCAGAAACAAGAGACACTGACTGGAAACAGATTTAGCAACGTTGCTTTCCTACAAAGAGCCCAAGAGCCTTTGCTTATGGGAGGGGCCAATCATCTCCTGGCCTTACTCCTGAGTCGTCCTTTTTGCTTTAGCTTCTCTTGCCTTCTGGCAGCTCTGCGCATGCGTGCACTAGGAACAGGCTCCTCCTGTTCCTCTGCCTCTCTACTGTCCGACTCTGGAGGCTCCGGAGTCCGCACATCAGTCCCAGATGGCCCTGGCCCCACTTCTGCCTCCGATGCAGAGCCCTCGTCCGGGCCTTCCCCAGACTCCAGGACTGGCCCATTGTCCTTCCCAGCCTCCTCACTGTCCGAGTCCACTGCTAGCCCCGCGGGTTGCTGGCAGACCACAACAAGATGCTGTCGGTTACAAAAACCCACAACTTCTAGAAATGCAAGAAAGATCTCTGGGTTGTTTTTTTTTTTTTTTAACTTTTCTATTTACAAATGAACAGATTGGACTGAAGTACATTGGCAGTTAAATTCCCCGTTAAATTCTCCTGGTGATTGCGTTTTAAACTAAAAGGAATATTGGGTATAGTTCAGACCACATTTGCAAGGAAAAGATAAGGACGAACTGTCTGTGCCAGAATAAGAGATAAAAATCACATAAAATTCTTCTGGTTTGCAATTTTTCATGCTGGGATTTTATGAGAGTTGGGATCCAAGACATCTGGAAAACACAAAACTGTAGAAAGCCAATCTTATTTGTCTGCTGTCCCGTGGAGGTTGCGTTCATTTTGAAGCGCCACCAAATTCATTCAAGAGCTGCTCTGCTTACTTACAGATATTCAAAATATATGAACGGCCTAACAGAATCATGCACTTTTCTGCCTTCCCTCCATCTGAAAGATTTTACTCCATTCTTGCCATCGCTGGGCTGCAATTAATCACACTGGATGAAAGTTTTCTCCATTTTAAGGAAAAGGCTCCCTCTGTTGGTGAACTGCTCCAGTTCTCATGGTGACTTAGAATAAGAGAGCTGAAAGGGGCCTTGTAGGTAATCTAGTCCAACCCCCTGCTCAAGCAGGAGACCCTATACCTGTGATGGCGAATCTATGGCATGTGTGCCACAGATGGCATGCAGAGCCCTCTCTGCAGGCATGCCAGCTGTCGCCCCAGCCCAGCTCCACTGTGCATTTGTGCGTGTGCCTCTCGATGGCCAGCTGGTTTTCAGGTCTCTGCCATGCATGCCAGAGGGGCGGGGCCTTCCCCAATCTCCGCAGGTTCCCCCCACTGCGCCATACCTTTCTCCTCCATTTCTACCACCTGTGCCTTCCCCGATCTCCGCAGGTTCCCCACCCCCAGTGTGCCCTACCTTTCTACTCCATTTCTGCTGCCTGTGCCTTCTCTGATCTCTGGAGGTTCCCTCCAGCACACCGTAGCTTTTTGGTCCATTTCTGCCACCTGCACCAACCTGGAAGCCAAAACAGGGCACAGGAGCATCGCGCGAGGCCCCCCTCGCCCCATTTTGGACCCAGAAAGCCTCCTGCATCAACCTGGAAGCCAAAAAGGGGTGCGGGGAGGGGCAGGGCACATGCACGGAGGGAGGTGCACATGCGCTGGGGAGCTGGGGCACATGCACAGAGAGTGTTCGCATTGCATTTTGGGGGTTTGGGCATGCACGTGTGAATTCGTGTGCGCATGCTTTCGGCACTCAGCACCAAAAAGGTTAACCATCACAGCCCTATACCATTCCTGACAAGTGGCTGTCCAGTCTCTTCTTGAAAGCCTCCAGTGATGAAGCACCCACAACTTCCAAAGGCAACTTCTGTTCCATGGGTTGATTGTTCTCACTGTCAAAAAATTTATCCTTATTTTTAGCTTGAATCCCTCCTTGATCAGTTTCCATCCATTGTTCCTTGTCTGGCCTTCAGGTGCTTTGGAAAATAGGTTGACCCCCTTTTCTCTGTGACAGCCCCTCAAATATTGGAACACTGCTATCATGTCTCCTCTAGTCCTTCTCTTCATCAAACTACCCAGTTCCTGCAACCGTTCTTCATATGTTTTAGCTTCCAGTCCCCTAATCATCCTGGTTGCTCTTCTCTGCACTCTTTCTAGTGTCTCCACATCTTTTTTATAGTGTGTTGGCCATAACTGAATGCAGTACTCTAGGTGTGGTCTTACTAAGGCTTTATAGAGTGGTATTAGTACCTCCCTTGATCTTGATTGTATCCCTCTGTTCTTGCAATTTAGGATTGCATTGGCTTTTTTGGCTGCCGCTGCACACTGCTGGCTTATATTTAGCTGGTTGTCCACTAGGACTCCAAGATCCCTCTCTCACTTATTGCTATTAAGCCTGGTTTCACCCAATCTATATGTGTACTTTTGGTTTTTTTTGCCCAAGTGTACTTTTCTCTACACTGAATTTCACTTTGCTAGATAGGGCCCGATGTTCAAATCTGTGATTGCTCACGATCGCAATGAAACGTGAAACTTCATCTCGACATCAGCAGTTTTTCACAACCCACAGTGAAAAGATATGCATATGGGAATGTGTGCTAGTTATTACTTATTTGGGTTTAGGGATTTCTTTTTCTTTTATTTATTGAGTTATTGAGATGTATTCTGTGTTCAGGGAGGTTGCACCAAGGGAGGCTTATTTAATCTCATTGTACACATGTTGTGCATTGACAATAAAGGTTTGATTTGATTTGCATCCATTTCAGCTGGGTAATCATGTAGAGATGAATGACACAATCCCCATGCATCACAAACCGAGTTCCAAGACTCCTGGTTTCAGACCTTCTTTCTGGAGTGATGGACCACTAGTGAGCTACCATACGAGGGCAGCAAAGGTCTGTTTAAGTCAGTTTCGTTTGGGCTACATTGCATTTCTTTCTATTTCATTCTGCTTTGACTTTAGTTCCCTCCTGACCAAAGAAATTCTTCTTGTTTGCAATTTTTCATATGGCAATTTATGAGGGTTGCAGTCCAAGACATCTGGAAGACACAATCCATCAGAATAGAGCTGGAAGGGACCTTGGAGGCCTTCTAGTCCAACCCCCTGTTCAAGCAGGAGACCCTATATCCATGATGGCGAATCTGTGGCACACGTGCCAGAGGTGACACACAGATCCCTCTCTGTTAGATATGTTCGAGGATCGTGCCCAATAATTCCAACAAGCAGTTCTGGTTTAAATCGTTTATTGTTTATTGACTGGACATCTCGTCAATACAGGTACATCTCCGGAACTGGAACAGGACCGCATGGCTGACCCTTAAGTACCCCCTGGGCGTGGCTAAGGTAAGGAGGGGCTATTGGGTTAGGGTGTACCTTGTGGGCTGGCCTGTCCAGCCCCCCTACCCCTAGCTCTGAGTCAGAGGCAAGGCATTTATTCCTGACAAAACCCCCTCTAAATGCCTGGCCGGGATATTCCTGAGTGGTGTACACTTGAGGCGCTATTTTTAGGAGGACACCTAATTTTGATGTGAGGTATGTGTGTTGCTTGTTTTGTAATGGCTTTGTTAGAATGTCCGCTGTTTGCTCCTCTGTGTCACAATGTATAACCCTTATGAATCCTATGTTTGCGAATTGCCTAACATGTTTATATTTTATGTCAATGTGCCTCGACCTTTGGCCAACCGCTTCAGCCTTTGATATTTCCATGGCTGCCTTATTGTCTTCATGCATAGTAATGGGGTAGTTTGGTTCGACCCATATGTCCGTGAGCAGGTCGTCAAACCAGATTAAGTTATTGGTGGCCTTGGACAAACAAATATATTCGGCTTCTGTGGTAGATGTGGCTACCAGATCCTGTTTCCCTGTGTACCAATGCACTGGGCTGTTGTTGAGGAAGAACACGTAACCTGAGGTGCTCCTCCTACTTTTCACATCTCCAGCCCAGTCAGCATCTGCGTAGCACGTGAGCGTGGGAGTTGTGGCGTTCTCGGGTTCTAGTGACAGGCAGGCGTCAGAACTGTGTTTTAGGTATCTCAGTACCCTTTTTATGGCTTCCCAATGGTACACGGTGGGCTTCCCTACGTGTCTAGACAGCAGGTTGACAGGTAGGGCGATATCTGGCCTGGTCCAGTTTGCAATGTACAATAGTGAACCTATGGTGGATCTGTACAGCGTGTTGTCTTTGAATGGTTCAGCCTCATTGTACATGTCCTTCAAAAAGTCTGGTTGCATTGGTGTTTCACACCCCTTGGCATCTGTCATATTACACTTATGTACCAGTTCCAAAATTTTATCTTTCTGTGACAATTGGAAACCTTTGTCTGTTTTTGTGATTTGCACCCCTAGGTACTTGTCTACCTTACCCAAAATCTTCAGGGAGAAATGCTTTCCTAGTTCGTTGGCAAAGTCACTGCATTTGCTGATCTGATTACCGATATATAGTATATCGTCCACGTATATTAAGACATACTCGAGGGAATCACCTGACTTCTTGGTGAAGAAGCAGTTGTCGGCTGAGGTGGCTGCAAAGCCCATGGATTTCAATGTCTTAGACAAACACTCGTACCAGCGTTTCCCTGATTGCTTGAGCCCATACAAGCTTCGGTTTAGAATCCATGTTTCTCCCTTCCTAGTTGTTTGACTGGGGGGTGCTCTTACATAAATCTCTTTGTCAAGCTCAGCGTGCAGGTAGGCGGTTTGTACGTCGAATTGGTGTACCTCCAGCCCTAGCAGTGATGCAATGACTAACGCACATTTTACGCTTTCGGCCCTGACTGTGGGGGAGTATGTTTCTGTGTAATCATCAGGGTATCTTTGAGCAAATCCCTGCGCTACCAGTCTAGCCTTGTAGAGAGTTTTGTTTTCCTCTAGTGTCTTGATTTTGTAGACCCATCTGGTGCCTATTGTCGTTTTTCCTGCTGGGACCTCAGAGGGAGTGTATACGTTTAGTTCCCTCAGGCTATCCATTTCCTTCTCCATGGCCTGCTCCCATTTTGCCCTTTCCTCATCTGGTAATTTTAGCACGTCTTCATATGTGTTGGGGGTTAGTTGGTTAGTGTGGATAGATAATACGTAATCCCCTAACCTTTGTGGCACCTTGCCCCTGTTTGCTCTGATTGGCCTGTCAGGGGGCGTCTCTGTGTCGTGCATGTACCTGGCTTCTTTCTCAGTGAGTGAGTCCACTTTGATGTGTGGGTGGTTCTCCTTCCACTCCTTCACTAGTATTTCCTGCCTCTCGCTTTTGATTCTTTCCTGTTCTGTACCCTTTCCTGTGTTAGGTGTTACTCCCCTTTGAGTGTTCTCCGGTCCGTCCTTGCTAAGGAACACCTCGTTGAGGTGTATCTTGGACCAGTTGGCATTTTCGTGAAAAACTGCTGTTCGAGAGATTACGAAGTTGTTGTTGCTGTCTATGAACCTATATCCCTTTGTTCCTGGTTCATATCCCATGAACCTCAGCCTTCGGGATACCCTGTCCCCCTTTTGCCTCAATTGCCTGGGAATGTGTACATCTGCTGTGACCCCGAATATGTGTAAATGCGATACTTGTGGCTTCCTTTGGTACATTAACTCATATGGAGTTTTGTTTAGTACGCTGGACCATAACCTGTTCAGGGTATAGTTTGAATAAATGAGTGCTTCCGACCAGAAGTGTTGTCCCAGGCCTGCATCCTCTAATGCGCACTTCATCATGGTCTGTAGCATTCCGTTTTTTCGTTCCGCCACTCCGTTTTGGAAGGCCGAAAATGGGGAAGACGTGTAGTGGACTACCCCGCGTGCCTTTAGCCATTGCGAGAAGTCGCTCGATAAAAATTCAGACCCCCGGTCTGTCATTATTTGCCTGATTTTGGTATTATGTTGTGTCTCTACCCTAGCGTAGAATTCCTTGAATTTTTGGAATACTTCGCTCTTCTGTTTTAGTGTGTACACGAAGCCATAGCGGCTGAAATCATCCACTATGGTCAGGAAGTACCTTTTCCTGTATTTAATGGAGGGCCTTAGTGGTCCCACTAGATCCATATGTATGAGTTGAAAGGTTGAGTCTGTAGTGCGTACTGACTTCTTGGGCCTAGGTTTGGTTTTTAATTTGGAGCTCTTACAAACAGAACACTCGAGATAGTTCTCACAATTCTTTATTTTTACACCTTCGGAGCACTCCATCATCTTCTGCACCACGGGGAAGCTAATGTGTCCTAGCTTTCTGTGTAATAGGTGAGCGCAATTGTCATGTATGGGCTTCCCTATCGCTGGCCTTTCTTTTCTGGTTGCCTCCTGCTCACTTGTTTCATTGTTGTCGTGTGTGTGGTTAACCCCCTCTATTTCTCTACTTGTGTTATCGGGGCTGGCCTTATGGTGGTTGTTTACTCTGGGTTGCTTGTCCCAGACTGGGTGGTAGAAGGGGAGTTCTCCGCTGATTACTATTTTCCCTACGTTTTTGCCCCCTCTAGTTACCTGCACCTTTCCTCCCTTGAAGGTTACTTCAACATTGTTGTCCTTGCTTAACTTTAGTGTAGCGAGGATGTTATAGGGTATATTGGGTACCAGTAACACTCCTTGTACCTCCCCTATCCCCGGCACGTGTGCATTGCCCTTGCCTGTTACTTGCACATTATTCTGGTTAGCCACCTTTATTATGAAACTCTCCTCTGTGAATGATGTTAGTAGATTACGGTCATACGTGGTATGGTTTGTGGCTCCTGAATCCAGCAGCCATGTACCTTCCATCCTATCCTGGTTTGTGTGTTGCCCCTGGTCTCCTATGCCATACAGAGAACCCGTTTGACTTTCCCTGGAGCTGTCCCTGTGGTTTCTCCTGTCTCTGGGGTTAGGTGAATCCCTACGTCTGTGTCTGTCCTCGGGTGAGTGTCTGCTTGTGTATCTTGTCCTTGACTCTGATCTGTCCCTCCTACGTTGCCTGTCCCTGTCCCCTGTGTTTCTAGGGCAGTCCCTTTTGTAGTGGTTCCTTGACCCACACAAGTAACATTCTGCGTTGCTGTGGTTCCTGTTCTGTGGCTCGACCTTCTTACTGGGCCTTTGCTCCCTGCGGCTTATTGAGCGATCTTTTCTGATGCTATCCTCAGCTATTAGTTTGCTCGTTAGTAACTCTAGTGAGAGCTTTCCTGTCCCTAGGTTGTCTATTTGTGTAATGAAGGTGTCCCAGCTGGGGTCCAGGGAGTTCACAATGATACTTATCATGGTCCTTTCGCTTATGACCTCCCCCCTTTGTGTTAGCTGGGCTCTGGTGGCGTTTAGGGATAATAGATGTTCACTCATTGGGGTCCCTGCTTTGTGTTTGGTGGCATAGAATTCCCTGGATAGCCTGGTGGTGCTTGCCACGCTCTGGCAGTAAAATAGTTTGTGCATCCTCTGTATTACTTCTAGAGCAGTCAGATGATGCCTGATGCTGGGGTAAATACTGGGGGTGATACTAGCTATAACAATGCAGTATGCTTTATGATGGGTACAATCTAGCTCAAAGGTCCATGGTTTTTTTGGGGGATCAGTGACTATGGATAGTAGGTCTTCTTTGAGTAGGGTGACCTGGAGCTGTTGGTTCCAGTCCAGGAAATTCTCCCCATCTAGCCTTAGTTTGGGGAAGTCACTTGGCAAAGCCCCTGAGTTATAGTTTAAGTTACTCACATTATGTCGCTGTCCATGGTTCCTCACGTAAGGGAACTCACAATAAGGTAGGGGAACGACTGTGGCGAGTCTGAACTGACTTGTCTCTGTGTGCATGCGTCGGTGTAGCTCTATGTCTTCCTCCGTTTCTCCTGTAGGGGCGCATTGCGCGTGCGCGAAGTTCATTTCTTCCCAGCCGCCATGGAGTGAGGAGCTTGTCTCCGTAGCTCCCTGGTATAGGCCCCAATCCTCCGGATGGGCCTTCGGTTCCTCCTTGGTCGGCCTTGCTCGTCTGGGATCGTCGTGGTTCGTCGTCTGGAGCCTCGGGAAGCGGTGAGGATCGTCGTCGAGGGCCTGGAGTCCGGTTGGTGCCGCGGATGGTCCTGGATGGCCCGGCCTCGTGCGGGTGTCGCCTCCGGGTGTCGGGCCGAGTCCCCTGCCCGCCGATGGACGTCCCCTGCCGGCGGATGGCCCCGCGGGCCATGGGTCTGGTCCAGTTCGTAGGTCCGGTGAGTAGTCCCATCGCCTCCGGTGTTCCGTTTTTAAGGGGAGGCTTCTTGGGGGCCCTGGGTGGCTCTGGATCCACGCGGCGGTGGTCGGTCCCTCGGGATGGGTGTCGGTGTCGGGCCTCCTCGCGTTAGGGTCCCCTTTGCGCTTGGGCCTGGCACCGGGGTGCGTGTCCGGTAGCTTTATCTTGTCCCCCAGGGCCGCGGCGATCAATTCGATTGCCTTGTTGAGTTCGGGCTCGGTAGGCGAGCCTGTGGCTTTGGGCCTTGGGTTTCCTCTTTGTTTGTGGCATTCTTGGGGGGTTACCTTGGGGTAGGCCCCGATTCCCGCCATGAGATTTAAATCTCGGGAATCTATTGGTGGGTGGTCGGCCATTTTTGATGACGCCGCCTCCCAAGATGGCCGCCGTGAAAAAGGCGCGAAAACCCCTTCGGCTCCCTTGGCGGGTTTTTGGTGGGGGGTTCTCTCCCTTACCGCTTCTCCGCCGCTGCATTCGGATTCATCCTCATCTTCCTCACTCGCTGCTTCGCAGCCTTCGATTAGGCTCCGTAGTTCCGCGATGAGGTCGGTGTTGCTTTGCGATGAATCTATCAGGTCCAGGAGTTTTCCTTTTAGGTTGTGCTTTTCCCCTTTTGGAGTCTTGTGTTCGTCCCACTCCTCTCCGCGCCTGGCAGGGGTGCGTGGGTAGTGGAGTAGGCCACTTGCTTCAGATGCCTCTCCTCGGGTGGCTTCGGGTTGGGCAGGTCGTTCTGCCATCTCCTTGGTGAACGCTCTGGTGTTCATCCTTTCCGTCTTGGTTCTTTGCATGCTTGTGGAATGTTTGGGTTGGGCTGCCGAACCATCCTCTGCTACCATTTTGTTAGATATGTTCGAGGATCGTGCCCAATAATTCCAACAAGCAGTTCTGGTTTAAATCGTTTATTGTTTATTGACTGGACATCTCGTCAATACAGGTACATCTCCGGAACTGGAACAGGACCGCATGGCTGACCCTTAAGTACCCCCTGGGCGTGGCTAAGGTAAGGAGGGGCTATTGGGTTAGGGTGTACCTTGTGGGCTGGCCTGTCCAGCCCCCCTACCCCTAGCTCTGAGTCAGAGGCAAGGCATTTATTCCTGACACTCTCTGCTGGCACTTGCGCAGTTGCTCCAAGCCAGTTCTCTGTGGCATTTCTTTCGTAAGCTTCTGTTTATCTGCAAACAACGAAACAGAAGCTCACAGAAGAAAAAGATCTTGCCTCTTGCCATGCTGCCAGGTTGGGATCTCCTGCCTCCCGCAGGCCAGTTGGTCTTCAGGTCTCTGCTGCACATGCCTACGCATGTCTGCACATGTCTGCGCATGTCTGCGCATGTCTGCGCATGTCTGCGCATGTGCACGCATGTGCACACATGTGCACACATCTGCATGCATGTCTGTGCATGTGCACACATGTCTATGCATGTCTGCACATGTCTGTGCATGAGCACACATGTCAGCACATGCACACATGCTCCTTTCAGTTTGAGGATGCACACGTGCGCAGTTTGGACACTCAGTGTCTAAAAGTTTCACCATCACTGCCCTATATCATTACATATAGGTGGCTGTCAGTCTCTTCTTAAAAACTTCCAGTGATGAAACACCCACAACTTCGGAAGACGAGCTCTTCCATTGGTTGATTGTTTTCACTGTTTACCTTAATTCCAGGTTGCTTCTCTTCTTGATGAGTTTCCATCCATTGTTTCTTGTCCTGCCTTCAGGTGCTTCGGAGAACAGGTTGACCCCTTCTTCTTTGTGACAGCCCTTCAAATACCGGAAGACTGCTATCATGTCCCCCTAGTCCTTCTTTTCTCTATATTGGCCATACCCAGTTCCTGCAACTGTCCTTCATATGTTTGTGCTTCTAACCCTTTAATCGTCTTAGTTGCTCTTCTCTGCACTTTTCCACAAAGCGGTGAAAAGTTGATCATGTAGATGTGAGGTAAAGTGAAGATTCAGTTCTCCCGATGTAAGAGATTGTTGAGGAATTCACAGAGCAACCCTATAGTAGCAAGGGTGTGCACATGAAAGCAACTGAGAGCAGTTGCAAATAATTACAGCCAACATAGAGATACACTGAATTGTGTTTACTTTTAGGAAATAGTAACAAGGCACAGTCCAATAAACAGTCCAGGTCATACACAGATAAAGCAATAGATAGTAAAACAATAGTCCAGGGATATTCCAATAACAAAGTCTTCTTACCAGTTGTCGTAGTCATACACAATAAACAGTTGCAAACAGTAGCAAACACAGCAAATAGCAGTAACGATCAGCACAGAGCAATAATGACCAGCAAAGAGCAGCAGAGAGAAACTAAACATGTTTCAAGCTCCCTCTTAAGGACATTGGCTACAGAGCTAACCAATCAGTACACAGTATGATGAAATACAGCAATTCAGTCTTAAAGCTATATTGAGGTTTATATATTGCCAACCCTACAAGTTAGATGATTATCATTTCCTAACAGAGATGACCGGGCTGAGTCTGATGGAGGAATCAAGTGCATCATCATCCATCCGTCTTGAGTCTCTTCACACCCACAAGAGATTTAACTCCAGCCCAGTTCAGATTCTTGCACAGAACTTTAACATACAATAAACTTCCTTTTTATGACCCTGTAATCCCTTAATTTGGGGTAGAGTCAGGGTGACTTGGTGGAGCTGAGCATTTATTGGCTGGATGCCCTTCCCAACACTATGCAGAGTTTGCAGCAGATATTTTTTTCTTTGTGCCCAGAGAGAGAAATATCTGCTGCTACCTAGGATTGAACTCTCAACCTTCCTAGTGAGAGGTGAGCATCTTCCCCATTAGGCCACTACACTGCTCTAGCTTTAGCACACAATAACCCTATATACAGTGGTGGGTTTCACATTTTGTTGCTACCGGTTCGCTGCGAGCATGCTCGCTCGCTTTGCACACGCACTCTCACTTCGTGCACCTTCCACCCATCTGTCCGGCCTCAAAACCATGCCTAAATAGGACAGCATAGAGCTGGGATGGGTACGAACCAGTACAAACCAGTACCCGAACCAGTACAAACCGGCTGAATACCACCTCTGCCTTTATATTCATTTGAACTGCATGGCTTCATGATTTCTTGAGCCTGACATTTGAGGCAGCCTGGCCTACTGGTTGAAAGCTAATGCATTTAGGAAGCTCTCCAGAATCTAGCCTGAACCTGCATCCTTATAAATTTAACCCATTGGTTTTGGTCCTGCCAATATCAAAGACGTCCACACCGTTTTCTATGAGACAACTCATCACATGCTTGAAAACTCCTATCATGTCTCCTCTTTGTCATTTCTTCTTTAGATGCTTTTACCATTCTTCATTCATCTTGGTTTCCAGATCTCTAAACTCCTTAGTAATTGTCCCCTGAACTTACCCTAAAATGTTATTGTCCTTCTATAACTGTGGTACCCAGAAGATAACATTTCAATAGCAGGCATGCATAAGATGTAGCCAAACGTAAGCAAGATTGGACTTGGTTAGTACTTGGAAGTTAAGACTTCCAGAAAATAGTAATAGCACTTAGACTTTTATACCACTTTACAATGCTTTACAGCCCTCTCTAAGCGGTTTACAGAGTTGGCATATTGCCCCCAACAATTTAGGTTCTCATTTTACCCACCTCGGAAGGATGGAAGGCTGAGTCAACCTTGAGCCTGATGAGATTTGAACTCCCAAATTGCAGGCAGCCAGCAGTCAGCAGAGGTAGCCTGCAGTACTGCACTCTAACCACTGCACTACTGCTCCATCAGGGCTCAAAATCCCAGGATTATTCTGAAAACTTGCAGAATAGAAGAGGGATTAGCTTTGATTTGAGAACTGAAAAAGAACATATGACCAAATATAAGGGAGTATGTTCATAGTTTAAGAATGTCTTTTATATCTGAAAATCTGATCCTATTAATAATGACTCAGGAACCAAGCCTCCAAAACTAACATCAAGGTTCAGGTTCTTACAGATGCAGGGAAACCATTTGGGACACGGGTCAACGCCAGTGGTGGGAACAATGCTCAGAAACTGACTAGTTCTCAAGATCAGGTTTTCACCTTGTCCTCACAAGTGCGTGATGATCCAGCTGAAATGTGCAGATATCTTGAAAGACAACTCTACAAAGAGAAAGTTTTTGTTGTCATTGTCTAAAATACTTCCAGCCATGATTATTCCTGCTTTCTCAAGAGAGAGTATTAGCTTGGGATTCCATCAAAGCTGATAAACTTCAGTCCTGGCTTCTGACAATACCTGGTCACCACAAATACTGCTGGTTTGAACAGATCCTCAGACTGAAGATCTGATTCTTCAGGTGTTGTCCAACCACTTCAGGAGCAAGTTAAGCTCTCCGAAGAAACCACGTTACAATGGATCTGAATGACATTTCAATTTGTTCACCCTCATCCATCCATCTTCCAGAGTATTAATTCATATGTCCTTCACCCTCCTACGTCAATTTAGATGATGGGAAGAAGAAACTATAACTGAATATTGGCTGCTAGACATCTGGGCAAGGTTTTACATACAGTATTAAAAAAAAATGGAAGGCCAAAAGCAAAGTCTGAAGACTGGGGGTATTGTCAGCTCTTAGCTATTAACTTTAGGAATTCAAAATAGAATCAGAATCAGAATAGAGGTGGATGGGACCTTGGAGGTCTTCTAATCCAGCCCCCTGCTCAAGCAGGAGATCCTATACCATTTTCTGAAATGTGAATGTCTAGACCCGTGATGGCGAACCTATGGCACATGTGCCACAGGTGGCACGCTGAGCCCTCTCTGCAGGCACGTGAGCCATTGCCCCAGCTCAGCTCCAGCACACATGCCTCCCACCAGCCAGCTGATTTCTGGGTCTCTGCTACGCATGTGCGGGGGTGGGGCGCATGCAGGAGATGTGCACATATGCAGGGGACGGAGGGTCATGTGTGCATACACGGTGGGAGTGCAAGGTGCATGGGAGACTGGGCACGTGGTGATGGGGATGCATGCATTGCATTATGCTTTCGGCACGCAACAACAAAAAGGTTAGCCATCACTCTTCTTAAAAACTTCCAGTGATGGAGCGCCCATGATTTCTGAAGGCAACTTCTGTTCCACTGGCTAATTGTCCTCACTGTTAGGAAGTTTCTCCTTAATTCCAGGTTGCTTCTCTCCTTGATTAGTTTCCATCCATTGTTTCTTATCCTGCTTTTTGGTGCTTTGGAGAACATTTTGACCCCCTCAACTTTGTGGCAGCCCCTCAAATACCAGAAGACTGCTATCATGTCCCTCCTAGTCCTTTTTTTCTCTAGACTGGCCAAACCCAGTTGCTGCAACCCTTCTTCATATGTTTTAGTCTCCAGGCCTTTAGTCATTTTAGTTGCTCTTCTTTGCACTTTTTCCAAAGTCTCAGCCTCTTTTTCATAATGTGGTGACCAAAACTGGATGCAGTATTCTTGGTGTGGTCTCACTAAGGATTTATAAAGAGGTACTAATCAGTGGTGAAATCTGGCCGGATCTATTCGGCTTGTGTAAACTGGTAGTGCCAGCAGTGGGAAGCTCTGCACACCCGTTGGGACGTCATTACATCCTGTTTTTGACCCTCTGTGCATGCGCGGAAGGCTCTGCGCATGCACAGAAGAGGCATGCATGTGCATAGCATGCAAGCGCTCCCGTTCCCAAACTGGTAGCAAAGATAAGTGGATTTCACCACCGGTACTAATACTTCACGTGGTTTTGATTCTATGCCTCTGTTTGTACAACCAAGGATTGTATTTGCTTTTTTGGCTGCTATCGCACACTGCTGGTTCCTGTTTAAGTGATCGTCCACTTAAGGTCATCGTGAAAGTCACACTTCCTCAATAGAGATCACACACCAGGGTGGGCAAATTAGCTTCGGTTTCGAAACTCAAGAGCATCTAAATTGTCTGGATGTCATGACAATAAAGCATTTTCTACCCCAGAAACAATGGCCTTTCTTGCACCATTGCCAATCCTTTTCCAGTTTAACAGATGGAGAAGTAGCCAACAAGAAGCCTCCTCCACAGTTGGGTCCAGAATTGTGGTTGCTAAGTGATGCAATCACGAAGCAAGTTACCAGGTGACTGGATTTTATGAGCATTTTTCCCCCCATAGCTGTTAAGCAAAATCGCCACGGTTGTCTTATTAAGTGAATTGCATAGTCAGTAAGTGAACCGTGTCTTACGTGGTTTAAGCGAATCTGGTTTTCCCCTTCGACTTGACTTGCCAGAAGCTGGCTTGGAAGCTTGATCAGGTGACCCCAGGATGCAGCAAGCTGCTTGCCAAGGGCTCAAATTACCATCAGGCGATCATGGAGATGGTATGAAGGTCGTAACTTGGAGGACGAGTTGTAAGATCAGTTTTTTTGGCACTGTTGCAACTCTGAACCATCATTAAATGAACAGTTGATCACAGTTTCTAATAAGGCTCCGTTGTTCATTGAGATTCTTGAGCAGAAGGCTGGACTAGAAGACCTCCAATGTCCATTCCAGTTCTTCTCTTCTCTTCTCTTCTCTTCTCTTCTCTTCTCTTCTCTTCTCTTCTCTTCTCTTCTCTTCTCTTCTCTTCTCTTCTCTTCTCTTCTCTTCTCTTCTCTCCTGTCCTGTCCTGTCCTGTCCTGTCCTGTCCTGTCCTGTCCTACCTTACCCTACCCTACTCTATTCTATGTCTGGGTTCCAAGTAACACCTCCACCACCACCAAGTAAGACTCCAAGGCAATCAATTCCTCAAAGATCCATTTTATTGAAGATGTCATATTGGCACATCTGGGGAAAACCCGAATCTGAAAGCTCCCAGGTTTTCCCCACCCAAAATAAAGTCAAAGTTCCTTCCCCTTCCCCTGCATCTGTTCTATTCTATTCTATTCAATTCTATTCTATGCTATGCTATGCTATGCTATGCTATGCTATGCTATGCTATGCTATGCTATGCCTCCTAAAGACTATGTTGATTGTCCATCCTTGGTTCTGGGGGGGGGGGGAGAAATTGTCCCCCTCAAAACGGGTTCTCAATTTGGGTGTCCTCCTAGACTCACAGCTAAGATTAGAGCAATATCTGACAGCTGTGGCTAGGGGGACATTTGCACAGGTTCGCCTGGTGCACCAATTGCGACCCTATTTGGATCGGGAGGCTCTCCTCACGGTCACTTATGCCCTTGTCACCTCATGGTTAGATTATTGCAATGTGCTCTACATGGGGCTACCCTTGAAAAGTGTTCGAAGACTACAGTTGGTCCAGAACGCAGCCATAGGAGCTGTCGTGGGTGCACCTAGGTACACCCACATTACACCAATTCTCCGCGAGCTGCACTGGCTCCCTATTGGTCTCCAGTCACAATTCAAGGTGTTGGTTATTACCTTTAAAGCCCTACATGGCTCAGGGCCAGGGTATCTTCGAGACTGCCTTCTACCGCTTAGCTCCCAATGACCGGTAAGATCCCACAGAGTTGGTCTCCTCTGGGTCCCATCAGCTAAATAATGCTGGCTGGCAGGCCTGCAGGGGAGGGCCTTCTCTGTGGCTGCCCCAGCTCTCTGGAACCAGTTACCTCCTGAGGTCCGGACTATCTCCACCCTATTGGCCTTCCGAAAAGTGGTGAAGACCTGGCTTTTCCGGCAGGCCTGGGGCCATTGATCTTGCTCTTGCGATCCGGCGAGATCCAGCCATGAATGGTTTATGTGTTTTAATGTTTTTAATGTTTTTAATTTTTAAATGTTCTTTATAATGATTTTAAATGCATTGTGAGCCGCCCTGAGTCTTCGGAGAGGGGTGGCATACAAATTGAATAAATAAATAAATAAATAAATAAATAAATAAATAAATAAATAAATAAATAAATAAATAAATAAATATTCTACTCTATTCTTATCCTATCCTATCCTATCCTATCCTATCCTATCCTATCCTATCCTATCCTATCCTATTCCATTGATTATTCTATTCTATTCTAAAACTGAGGTCTGCCTTGCAATCTCAAAGCAGCTTGGAAAGAATGCTGCCTTATTCAAAACTTTGCCAAATAACCTGGATTGTCCAAAACTTCCGGAAATGAAATTGTCCTAATGGATGTGATGGCTGCAATATTACAGCAAGTGGGAAGATAGTTTCATTTCCTCCTTTCCAGGCATTTGACGAATGCAAGCCGTACAGGCTCAGTGAGAAAAGTTTTGTCACCAGCAGCATGGAATGTCTGTGAAATCCTCCACTCTTTCTGGAAGTCACACCCAGTTTCAGGAGCTGTAGTAAAATGCTAAAGGCACAGTTCCCAGTTGCTAAACCGGATGCTTGAGAGATACTCTTTCCTGTTTTATTTCTCCCGCTCTGAACTGGTTACCGTAATTGTGGGAGTTGCATTAATGGCATGTTGGAATTCCCAGCAACCAGCTTCGGTTCACACTCAATCAAGGGTAAATAAATAAAGATTATTTTTCTTGTTGTAATAGAAGTTTTGTTTTTCTCCTAACTAAGCCTGATTTTTTTTTTTTACAGACCTAGAAGTACTAATACTCTGATAGGTTATCCACATGAAATCTTAGGTTGATTTTTCACATGAATAGGGGAGAGGATGAATCTAGTTAACCTAGTCTAGTTTTTCTGCAGTTTGGGTGTTTTGTACCAAATATGCTGTAATGTTGTGGTTTGATGGATAGATTGTATATATATTTTTTCCTGTTTTAATCCAAATTATGGAGAGGAAATTGTTCAGCAGCCGCTACTCTTGGAACCCTAATATGTAAAGTGTTTATCTTAGATTCCTTTTCAGAGCAGAGAAGACGAGGCAAGATCTTGGTTGATAAAAGCAACATCTAGTGATGATTATTGATGATGTGTGACAAAAGATAGAATGATAGATAGATAGATAGATAGATAGATAGATAGATAGATAGATAGACGGACAGATACCATATTTTTTGGAGTATAAGACACATCTTAGTTTTTGGAGAGGAAAATAAGAAAAAAGCTGATTGGCAGGTGGATTGCCTCCCGGAATACCCCCAATCAGCTGTTCCCAGAGGTGAATTTTAACAACAAGTTCGTTGGTTGTGAGCTCTGTGCCTTGCTTTTTTTTCTGCCTCTGAAAGCCTCTGAAACAGAACCTCAGAAAAAAAGCCTCTGAAACTTCCTTTCAGAGGCTTTTTTTCTGAAGCTCTGTTTGGAGGCTTTTTTTTCTGAAGCTCTGTTTGCAGGCTTTTTTTTCTGAAGCTGTGTTTGGAGGCTTTTTTTCTGAAGCTTCATTTCTGAGGCTTTTTTTCTGAAGCTCGGTTTGGAGCCTTTTTTTCTGAAGCTCTGTTTGGAGGCTTTTCTTCTAAAGCTTCATTTCTGATGCTTTTTTAAACCTCTGAAACTTCCGTTTGAGAGGCTGGGCGGGGCTACATTTGGAGTATAAGATGCATCCAGATTTTCACCCTCTTTTTTGGGGGGGGGAAAAGGTGCGTCTTATACTCCAAAAAATACAGTAGATAGATAGATGGATGGATGGATGGATGGATGGATGGGATAGGATAAATAAATAGAATAGGATAGATAGATAGATAGATAGATAGATAGATAGATAGATAGATAGATAGGATGGATAATGGATGGATGGATGGACGAGATAGATAGAATAGATAGAAAGAGAGAGAGAGAGAGCTACTGTAGATGGATGGATGGACAGATATAATAGATTACATTATATTATTTATTATATCTGTAAGTGTATATATATATATATATATATATATATATATATATATATATATATATATATATATATATATATATATAATTATTATTAAAATAGCTTGCTTTTTTTTTTGAAGGAAATTTGCCACGATATTTGAGATTTCCAACCCCTAAGTGACACATACTCATTATCTTCTGTTCACTGAATTCAGCATTTTTTTTTTTTTAGAAATATCACCAGTCACTTTCCTTATCAAAGGTGTCAAGCGTAAGAGTCAGAGAGCTGTTCCTTCAGGAAAACACACCTGTACAGCGTTTAATTTATCTCAGAAATGACAAGGTTTTATTTAATGGAGACAGAGCTATTTTTAGTAGCAGTGAAAAAGAAAGGAACCCTTTCTCCCTTTCTCTGCTCATCCTGCTTTTCCTTCCCACTTAGTTGAATTAGCAAAGAAAAAGTCCTGGTTCATTTCTTTTTCCATACTTTACGGAGAACCAAGTGGCTACAAATGAGAGCAGGCAGAATCTGTTGGCTTTTGGCATGAAAATGATGCAGTTTAATTTTCCCTTTTCTCCTGGCCATCCCCCTGTTATCAGTCAAGGTCTGATTTAAAGTTCTCAGATTGTTTGGGGATCTGGAGCCTGCATTTGCGTCATTCCCATCTCCGCCTTCCTTTTGCTGACCTTGTGCTTGACTGGTGCTCCTCATAGTCAGGGCTGGCTGTGCTTCAATCCCCCTTCCCCGCTAACCATCCATATTCCAATCTTTCCCCCCTCCCGCCATCGCAAATGTCAGGCTGGCAAAATGCAAGGCAAAGCAAGCAGCAGAAGGGCAGCCATAACAAAGCAGAAGAGCCTTGGTAGCACAGCAGACTAAAGCACTGTTAAGTAACACCAGCTGCCTGCAATTACTGCAAGTTCAAATCTCACCAGGCTCAAGGTTGACTCCGCCTTCCATCCTTTCGAAGGTAGGTAAAATGAGGACCCGGTTTGTGGGGGCAATAAGCTGACTTTGTATAAAAAAGAACACCGCTTAGGGGGAGGGCGAAAGCCCTACTAAGCAGGTATATACAAAAGTATGAAGGCTATTGCTTAACGCATTGTAAGCCTCCCTGAGTCTCCGGAGAAGGGGGGCATATAAATCGAACCAATAAATAAATAAATAAATAAATAAATAAATAAATAAATAAACAAACAAACAAACAAACAAACAGCAGGCCTGCAATCTGCCACACTGATCCAAGCACTGATGAGATTTACCTAGGTAGGGTAATGAAACATTTGCAAGAAAACAAGCAGGTTAGAGAGCACTAAGGACCCCTCAATCTGCCACAGATGATCCAGAGTGCCCCCTTGAAGGACATCTGCTTTGGACCACATGTCAACCAAGTTCTGATTTGGTTAGTATTTTTTTTTTTAATTTGATTTATATGCCACCCTTCTCCGGAGACTCAGGGCGGCTTACAATGTGTTAAGCAATAGCCTTCATTCTTTTGTATATTTTATACAAAGTCAGCTTATTGCCCCCACAAACTGGGTCCTCAATTTACCTACCTTAGAAAGGATGGAAGGCTGAGTCAACCTTGAGCCTGGTGAGATTCGAACTTACAGTAATTGCAGGCAGCTGGTGTTAATCACAATGCTATCAGTCTGCTGAGCCACCAGGCCCACCAGTATTGATTTAGTGAGTACCAAGACATTTCAGACTAGACTTGGAAGTCAGATATGGACCAGCGGTGAAATCCTCCGTTGCCACCGGTTTGCTGCCCACGCATGTGTGGTGCATGCCAAATGCACACTGCGGGTGCATGCACAGTACACACCAAATGCACGCTGCACATGTGCAGTGCACACCAAACACACACTTTGCACGGTAAAAGGAGTCATTTGAAGGTAAGTGGAACAGCAAGGGGGGGACAGCTGTGCTGTGCGATTTAGATTTGCTAAAAAGCAGGATTTTCTGCTTTCTACCAATTTTAAATTACGTGGCACAGCTGATCGTCAGAAATGCCAGTTCAGATCAGAAGGTGGGTTTCAGCAGGTTCTGACCAGTTCTGGAGAACCGGTAGTGGAAATTTTGAGTAGTTCGGAGAACCGGTAGTGGAAATTTTTAGTTCAGAGAACCGGTAAATACCACCTCTGACTGGCCCTGCCCCCATGTATTCTCTGCTTCCCAAATCCCAGCTGATCGGGAGGAAATGGGGATTTTGCAGTAACTTTCCCCTGGAGTAGGGAGGGAATGGATATTTTACAGTATCCTTCCCCTGCCATGCCCACCATGCCACGCCCACCAAGTCATGCCACGCCTACCAAGCCAAACCCACAGAACCGGTAGTAAAATATTTTGAAACCCACCACTGGCTCAGATAACACCAATAGCTTTTATTACTACCGGTTCGCATGAACCGGTGCGAACCGGTAGCATTTCACCCCTGATATGGACAATTGTAAGGACTTACCATTTTGAAGCCAGCATTTTTGGCACGTCGAACATTTTAATTCAGATCTATTTATAGATGGCTCCCTGTCTTAAATACACAGCTCTGGGCCGCTAACAATGAAGAACAGAAAACAATAACATGATTTGTAAGCCACACAAATAGCAGCCAAGCAAGCAATCTACAATGCTAATAAATCATCCTAATGGACACAACCAGGAAATGGGGCGCACCAACATCATAAGGCCTCCAGGCTTGATTGCACAAACCAGCTCTTGAAGGATTTGCAAAACATCTGGAGGGTCAGGGAAACTCTGATTTGTGGGGAAAATTACTCTAAGTATCTTTAGATAAGTGTGTGTGTGTGTGTGTGTGTGTGTGTGAGAGAGAGAGAGAGAGAGAGAGAGAGAGAGAGAGAGAGAGAGAGAGAGAGAGAGAGAGAGAGAGAGAGAGAGAGATCCATTAGGTCATTAGAAACTACCAAAGAAAATTGAGTTATAAAGACCAATTAAAAAAACCACCCACCAATTATAACAATTGAACCTACTGTTCTTCATTTGAATAGCACTCAAAACTCAGGAGCTCCGTCTTTGAACCAAAGATGCATTTATTCTTCTTTGACGGGGGTAAGAATAGAGAAAAAGCAAAGTCTAACATTTTTAAAAGCAAACCTTCCATTTAAAAATGTGATAATCACTGTTCTTAATGCTGAGTCTATTGTCTGGAACTGCAGGTATGCCTCTCCTGCGTTTATGCCTCCCAGCCTGTTTGAAAAAGCTGTTTTAAAAAACCCCTGGAAATGTGTTTATATGAATGTATTTGTCCTCTTCTGGAAGTGGAAAACTTTTTTGAAAATTGTGTTCTTTCTTTTACTGCTATCAATAAGCCCAGCGTCTTATGAAGTTGGTTGGCCTCGAAATTTAATAAACGAATTAAAAAAAAAAGGGGGGGAATGAGAAAATCACAGCATTAAAAGGCCACCGAAATGTAATCAATAAAATCCATCCGTCAGAGTCTATTTTTTAAAAAAGAGATCACCTTATTCACTGGATCCATTACCTTTATCCTATAAATAAATTTCACAGTCTGGTGTGTTTCGCGATTTCCCTAGCGGGGAATTTCTCTCTTGCTTTGCAAATATACTCCAATTGCAGAATGACACATGAGCCCACGAATGTTTATGTAATTGCTGCTTGCTAATAACAAAGAGCGAGTGTTGTTTGGGGGAAAATTTGGGAGCTCCTAAATAGAAGCTGTTTTACGGTGTGGTTTTTAGGTCAGACTATTTAAGCTCCGGATTTAAATAGAGGAGTTACTGTTCTAAGACACGTTCATTCATATATTTTTCTGGCTGGTGGCTTCTCCCTAGGATTTTATAAAGGAGCCTATAAACTGATAGGGTGGGCACTAGTGGTGAAATCCAAATTTTTTTATTACTGGTTCTGTGGGCGTGGCTTGGTGGGCATGGTGTGACTTGGTGGGCGTGGCTTGGTGGGCATGGCAGGGGAATGATACTGCAAAACCTCCATTCCCTCCCCACTCCAGGGAAAGGATACTGCAAAATTCCTATTCCCTCCCCACTCCTGGGGGAAGGATAGTGCAAAATCTCCATTCCCTCCCCACTCCAGGGAAAGGATACTGCAAAATCCCTATTCCCTCCCCACTCCTGGGGGAAGGATAGTGCAAAATCTCCATTCCAACCCCATTCCAGAGAAAGGATACTGCAAAATCCCCATTCCCTCCCCACTCCTGGGGGAAGGATATTGCAAAATCTCCATTCCCACCCCACTCTGGGGCCAGCCAGAGGTGGTATTTGCCAGTTCTCAGAACTACTCAAAATTTCTGCTACTGGTTCTCCAGAACCTGTCAGAACCTGCTGGATTTCACCCGTAGTGGGCACCCTATAGGAAGGAAGTGCTCCTTATGTGGGGTTGGATCATTGCTGAAAATATATAGAGAGAGACTGCTATATATAAAAAGAATAGAATAGAATAGAATTCTTTATTGGCCAAGTGTGATTGGACACACAAGGAATTTTTCTTTGGCGCATATGCTCTCAGTGTACATAAAAAGAAAAGATATGTTCGTCAAGAATCATGAGGTACAACACTTAATGATAATCATAGGGTACAAATAAGCAATCGAATCATACTAGGAAACAATATAAATATAAATCGTAAGGATACCAGCGACAAAGTTACAGTCATACAGTCATAAGCGGGAGGAGATGGATGATAGGAACGATGAGAAGATTAATAGTAATGCAGACTTAGTGAATAGTTTGACAGTGTTGCGGAAATTATTTGTTTAGCAGAGTGATGGTGTTCGGGAAAAAACTGTCCTTGTGTCTAGTTGTTCAATTTATGTCCAGGATGTGAGGAGTCTGTAGATATTTTCACAGCCTTCTTTACATATGGTATATAAGACATATATAACTGTAATTATCACTTGATGGTTGCCTGTATATGAGGTTGTCAATCTCCCTCCTTCCCAAAGAAATCATATTGATTTCAGCACCAAAGCTGTTTTTGTATGTGGGTGTGGGTGAATTAATTAGCTCTTCAATTCAGGAATGTAAAATAGGTTGGAAAAACTGAAGGATCTTGACTCCATCATTCTCAAAGTATGAAAAAAGGGGAGGCACCATCAGAAAGGCATCCTATTATAGAATCCTAGGGCTGGATGGGACCATGGAGGTCTTCTAGTCCAACCCCTTACCCAAGACAGGAGACCTTATAGCATTCCCTACCAAATGATTGTCTAATCTTTTCTTGAAAACATCCAGTGATGGGGCAGCCGCCACTCCAGGAGACAAGCTTCTCACTGTCAAGAAATTCCTTATTGGCTCTGGAAATAATGCCACTTTTACCAGTATAATGCCAGCTTTACCTGCTCCAACCTAACCAAGATGTTGGGGAGATCGCCATTGGGGATCCACAGAGGCATTGGACTAATGGCCCTAATTTGTTTTTTTTTTTTTTTTTAAAGAGAGCACCTTGGGCTCTCCAAGCCAGGCAGAATACAGTATAGAATACAGAATAGAGTTGGAAGGGACCTTGGAGGTCTTCTAGTCCAACCCCCTGCTCAGGCAAGAGACTGTACCATTTCAGACAAATGGTTGTTCAACCTCTTCTTTAAACTTCCAGTGTTGGAACATTTACAACTTCTGGAGGCAAGTTGTTCCACTGGTTAATTACAGTATTCTAACTGTCAGGAAATTTCTCTTAGGTTGCTTCTCTCCCTGATTAGTTTCTATCCATTGCATCTTGTCCAGCCTTCAGGTGCTTTGGAGAATAGGTTGACACCCCTCTTTTCTGTGACAGCCCCTCAAATATTGGAACTATTGCATAGCTTAGTGAAATAAGACAGTGGAATGGCTGGTCCCTGAAAATTACTCTCCAGATTTCAGGAAGCTCTTAATCTTTCATTTCATTTCATTTTTTTTAAATTTATTTTATTGGTTCGATTTATATGTCGCCCTTCTCCGGAGACTCAGGGCGGCTTACAGTGTGTTAAGCAATAGCCTTCATACTTTTATATATATCTGCTTAGTAGAGCTTTCGCCCCCCCCCCCCCAAAGCGGTGTTCTTTTTTATACAAAGTCAGCTTATTGCCCCCACAATCCGAGTCCTCATTTTACCTACCTCGGAAGGATGGAAGGCTGAGTCAACCTTGAGCCTGGTGAGAATTGAACTTGCAGTAATTGCAGGCAGCTGGTGCTATTTAACAGTCATTTGTAGATTTTCATCAAACCTCCCTCCTTCCTTCATTTTATTTTAAATCCATCTTTTCGGTGAGAATTGATGAACAATTGTGTGTTGCTGCCCACTAAGGATACGCCTCCCTCTTGTTTTTCAAAAGAGGGAGAGAAGATTTAAGATCATTCCATGACTAATATTATTGTTGTCTACAATATGATTCTTGATGAACGTATCTTTTATGTACACTGAGAGCATAGGCACCAAGACCAATTCCTTGTGTGTCCAATCACACTTGGCCAATAAAAAAATCTATTCTATTCTATTCTTCTTATATATAGCAGTCTCTATATATTTTCAGCAATATATAGGAAGGAGCACTTCCTTCCTATAGGGTGCCCACCAGGGGTGAAATCCAGCAGGTTGCTAAATGGAAGCTGTTTTGCAGCTGCAATTCGGTTGTTTTTTTTTTTAATGGATACTTTTTCCTAAAAGAAGATTTCATAAATTTTTGAATGCTAGACTAGACTAGAATAAAAGAGTTGGAAGAGACATTGGAGGACATCTAGTCCAACCCCCTGCTTAGGCAGGAATCCCTGTACCAATTGCAGAGAAATGGTTGTCCAATCTGTTCTTAAAAACTGCCCATCGCCAGGTGAGAAAGCTGGCTGGGATTAGAAGCAACGGACCGGGCCGGGCGCTCGGCTCCTTCCCCCGCTTCGAAGCGCAGCCTTTCCCAGCCGGATACTTTGCGCAGGGAGCGAAAGGGGCGCGCGGGGGCGGCCGAGCTCCCCCGCCAGGCCAGGAAGAAGGCGGGGAAGGCGGTGAGACTCCGCCTCGGAGCCCCGCAGATCTTCGCTTTCGTTCCGGAAGGGGAAAAGAGCTGCGCCCGAGAAGGACTTTCTGCACCCGCCCGGGAAGAGGCGTCCCGCTCCTGCTGCTGCTGCTTCTGTCCCCGGACAACCCTCCTTCCAATTCCTGATCCCGCGGTTGGAGTTTCGCTTTTGCCAGGTAGGGAACGGCGGGATCGCGAGAGGGGGGGTGGGAGCTGGGACTCCGGAGCCTGGCTGGGAAGCAGGCAGGCAGTCAGGCAGGCAGACGAACAGACCGACAAGCGGACAAGCGGGGAGACAGACAGGAAGACAAGCAGGCAGCAGGCAGGCAAGAAGACAGACGGACGGACAGACAGACAGACAGACTGGAAGGCAAGGAGGCAGCAGACAGACAGGCAAGACGACAGACAGACAGACAGACAGACAGGAAGGCAAGGAGGCAGCAGACAGACAGGCAAGAAGACAGACAGACGGACG
Source organism: Arizona elegans (assembly GCA_022577455.1). NCBI lineage: Eukaryota > Metazoa > Chordata > Lepidosauria > Squamata > Colubridae > Arizona > Arizona elegans. The sequence goes on along the minus strand of JAKOOJ010000005.1, from coordinate 89,805,787 downwards.
GACAGACAGACAGACAGGAAGGCAAGGAGGCAGCAGACAGACAGGCAAGAAGACAGACAGGCAAGACGACAGACAGACAGACAGACAAACAAACAGGAAGGCAAGCAGGTAGCAGGCAGGCAAGAAGACAGACAAACAGGCAAGAAGATAGGCAGGCAGGCAAGAAGACAGACAGACCAACAGGCAAGAAAACAGAGAGCCAGATAGGAAGGCAAGCAGGTAGCAGGCAGGCAAGAAGACAGACAGACAGACAGGAAGGCAAGGAGGCAGCAGACAGACAGGCAAGAAGACAGACAGACAAACAAAGAAACAAACAGGAAGGCAGCAGGCAGGCAAGAAGACAGACAGGCAAGAAGACAGGATGGCAGGCAAGAAGGCAGACAGACAGACAGGAAGGCAGGCAGGCAAGAAGACAGACAGACAGGCAGGAAGGCAAACAGTTAGCAGGCAGGCAAGAAGACAGACAGGAGAGACAGACAGGAAGGCAAAAAGGCAGGTAGGCAGGCAGGCAGGCAGGCAAGCTGGCAAGGGAAGCGAGTGTCTGGGGCAGAGCCAAAGCAGAGGACGCTGGACAGCGCAGCCCAGCTTGGGTCGGGGAGTCTCCGGAGCGCGAGAGGTTCCTCCCTTCAGGCCAACATGGCTGTTGGGCGGACGGGCGAGGGGAAGAGGGAGCGCTGCCAAGCCTTGGGCGGAGTTCCTGGGCGGAGAAGGAGAGCGGAGCCTCGGCCTTTGCCCGGGCAGGTTTCGCCTCCGCGGTTGCCTTTGCAAGAGTCCCGGAATCCTGACGAACCCGGTACCTCCTGCTGGCTTTCCCCAACCAGGGTCCCCGAGCTCTCCCTCCGCCTCCAAGTCTTCGAAGGCTCAACTTTCGGGCTGCGCTCGCCCCGCAATTTTAAATCGTGTGCTGAATAAATTCCTTTCTCGGGCTTGGCTTCGGGTTGTGCGACTGCCAAGACATCATCATTATTATTATTTTTTCTTCTTCTTCTTCTTCTTCTTCTTCTTCTTCTTCTTCTTCTTCTTCTTCTTCTTCTTCTTCTTCTTCTTCTTCTTCTTCTTCTTCTTCTTCTTCTTCTTCTTCTTCTTCTTCTTCTTCTTCTTCTTCTTCTTCTTCTTCTTCTTCTTCTTCTTCTTCTTCTTCTTCTTCTTCTTCTTCTCCTTCATTTTATTTTTATTTTATTTTTTATTATACATTTTCCTTTATTAGACATCAGGTTTCCATTTCTGCAAGGACAGTGCACTGTTTGTATCAAGTTCTTATTCTTCTTCCTCCTCCTCCTCCTCCTCCTCCTCCTCCTCCTCCTCTCCTTCTCCTTCTTCTTCTTTATTTTATTTTTATTTTATTTTTTATTATACGTTTTCCTTTACTATACATCAGGTTTCCGTTTCTGCAAGGACAGTGCACTGTTTGTATCAAGTTCTTATTCTTCCTCCTCCTCCTCCTCCTCCTCCTCCTCCTCCTCCTCTCCTTCTCCTTCTTCTTCTTTATTTTATTTTTATTTTATTTTTTATTATACGTTTTCCTTTACTATACATCAGGTTTCCGTTTCTGCAAGGACAGTGCACTGTTTGTATCAAGTTCTTATTCTTCTTCCTCCTCCTCCTCCTCCTCCTCCTCCTCCTCCTCCTCCTCCTCTCCTTCTCCTTCTTCTTCTTTATTTTATTTTTATTTTATTTTTTATTATACGTTTTCCTTTACTATACATCAGGTTTCCGTTTCTGCAAGGACAGTGCACTGTTTGTATCAAGTTCTTATTCCTCCTCCTCCTCCTCCTCTCCTTCGCCTTCTCTTTCTCCTCCTCCTTCTTTATTTTATTTTTATTTTATTTTTTATTATACATTTTCCTTTACTATACATCAGGTTTCCGTTTCTGCAAGGACAGTGCACTGTTTGTATCAAGTCTCTTTTGTTTATAACCATTGTTCTCATAATTATACAATATGGTCTCTTTTAAAGCTACATAATCTTGTCCGTCCTAGTTATAACCGTTATTCTCATAGTTATACCATAACACTCTATATGCTTGTCACTCTATCCACTTTAATCTATAAGCGAGTACAGTCCAATGGTAATGTTACTTATAGTATATATGCTTATATATATCTATACATATGTATTTATTTCTATTTTGTTAAACTTCAATCGTTATTAAGTTACTAATCTCTGCACCTGAACACAAACATTTTTATTTTATTTTATTTTTTTACTGTTTGGGTTTGCCCAACGTGGGGAAACAAAAACTAGCTTTTTGGCTTGAGAAAGAGGCCAGGTTTTGTAATGGGGAGCTCGGCCTCAGAAAGAGACCCCCCCCCCATGGAAGATCTGGATTTGAATTAGGGTTCTATGGGGAGGAGGGAAAGGGGGTAAACTAGCCGGGACCTCATTTTAGCCCAATCTGAGTAGGTCAAATTTATATTCTCTTCGGCAAGCCAAGAATTTTGAGACTGAATGAGGAAGTTGGTGTTTGGAAATCAGATTTTCCACCGTAGACTTTCAAGCAATAAGTGAAGTTGTCTCTGAATCATAGTTTCTCCTGGTGATCATCTGACCATCTCCAGGTTATGTTTTGGCAACAAAAAAGGAAAGCCGGTTAGCTTTCTTCTTGGTTTAGTTTGAGGCTAAAGGCCTGGGATTTCCTGGTGGTCTCCCATCCCGGCAGTACTTCAGTTTTTCGTGATCTGCCAAGATTGCTTATGAATGGCAAACAGGAGTTCGGGGAAGGTAGAGCTTTTTATTCCACTTGATATTTCACTTTATACAAGCGATGCACAGAATTAGGCCGGTGAGGAAATGCAGGCAGTCCTCCACTTACAACAGTTCATTTAGTGACCATTCAAAGTTACAACATTGCTGAAAAAAGTGACTCAGGGCCATTTTTCACGCTTTCGACCTTTGTAGCATCTCCATGTGCGTGTGACCAAAATTCAGACCGTTGGCAACTGACTCATATTTACGACAGTTGCAGTGTCTTGTGATCCCCTTTTGTGACCTTCTGACGAGCAAAGTCAATGGGGAAGCTAGATTCACTTACCAACCGTGTTCTTAATTTCACAAGTGCAGTGATTCATTTAATGATGCAAGCGAGAAAGGTTGTGAAATGGGGCAGAACTCACTTAACAAATGTCTCACTTAGCAACAGAAATGTTGGGTTCAATTGTGGTCGTAAGTCAAAGACAGAATCCCTTGCTTGTTACCAGTATTTTATTTATATATATACAGTAGTGGCCAAAATTGTGGAAACCTTTTGGGAAAAGTGTATTTTTGAGGTTTGATGGCTAATAGCACCACTTTTTTTGGCGGGGGGGAGTTTCAAGATAATCCTATTCCACTGCTGGAATGGCCTGGGAATAGCCTAGACCTTAACCCAACTGGAATTCTATAAAGCTGACTAATGGAACTTGTTAGTCAGAAGCGACCCAGCAATAAAACCCAGTTCATAGAAGCCATCATTCAATCTGGGTTTCACATTAGAACAGCTGCAGAACTAAAAGACTTGGTTCACTCCATGGGAAGACGTCGTAAGGCTGTAATTCATGCTAAAGGTTACCCAACTAAGTATTAACTGACATGGTGATAATTTTCATATTTCTTGTTTTTTTCTTTGGTGATAGTTTTTGTATATCTCGTTTTTTTTCTACATGTTTCACTTTTCTTCTTTATACTGTAACTGCTATTCTAATAGCAAATCCTTCACAAAAGTGATGGCATTACATTCTTGATTCAATTATCTTTCCATTGATATATAATTTTATGGTATTACTCCAAAAAAAAAAAAAGTGGTATTATTAGCTAGTTTTAGAAAATATACTTTTCCCAAAAAGTTTCAACAATTTTAAAATCTATTAAAATCTATCTATTAATCCTTTGCTATTAAAATCCAGCAGCAACTTCTGGAAGTTGTCTTAAGTCGGAATCTGCAATTTTCTGCTCCAGTTAAATGCCAAAGTCCCATTTATCCTATGCTTTTGCTCCTGTGCAATTACACACACACACACACACACACACACACACATTTACATACATGTACACACACACACACACACATACATACATATTTATTTCCTGGAGAAATGTAGTGAGGGCCTAAAACATTTCTCAGAATCTGGGGAATTTTCTAACTATTGCAGTGTTGTAACATAGAAAACTATGCAGTTTTCTAACTATTGTGTGTGTGTGTGTGTGCGTATGCATGTGTGTTTGTTTGTTTCCTCTTTTTCTTTCTGGGACTGAAGCCCCAACAAAAGAGTTGCTGATGCCTATCTTCTGCAGTTCTTCATAATGTTGTGACTTCGACTCGTTCCTGTTTTGGCTGGTTGTGTTGTAAATAAATCCGGTTGAAGGACAATCTCACCCACTCCCATCATCTCATTTTCCTGCATACCAGATACCAGCTCACTGCTGTATCCAGGGCCTATTTTTGGAGACTGCCTGTTGGAAGGACAGCTAATTATCAATGTATGAAAACAATGTATTCCTAATCCTTGCAAGAAAAAAGATGGCATGCAGATTATGAGGACTTGATATTATTTTTTTATCTCCTGCAGCAGGGGTGGGTTCTAATTTTTTTTACTACCAGTTCTGTGGGTGTGGCTTATTTTGTGGGCATGACTTGATGGTCATGTGACAATTCTTTAGGATTTAGCAGAGGTACTGGTCTACCAGGCTTTAAACTGCTTGCAGAGCTGTATCGGTCTACCCATTTATTTTTGCAGGCACCGGTCTACTCATGTATTTTTGCAGGCACTGGTCTATCCATTTATTTTTGCAAGCATCGGTCTACTCATTTGTTTTTGGAGGCACCGGTCTACCACCAAACTGCCTTTTACCACTGATCAGCTGTAGGGTGGCCCTTTGAAGCCCCGCCGCAAGAGTTTAAACAGTTTTTTTCCTTATAGCCCATCAGCTGGGACTCAGGAGGCAGCACTAGTTTGGGGGTGGGGCCAAATAAAATGTAAGAATAACGCGGGGGGTGGGGGGATAGGTGGGCAGAACCGGTTCGGTGACATCATATCATCACCGCTACTGGCTCGGCAGAACCGGGCGGAACCCAACATTGTCCTGCAGGTTATGGGGGACTTTGATATTACAGGGGGTCTTCGATTTAGGATCACAATGGAGCCCCAAATTTATGTTTGCTAAGGGAAATGTTTTGTTAAGGGAAGCTTTGCCTCCATTTTACGGCTTTTCTTGCCGCCGTTATGAAGCGAATCGCGGCAGTTCTGGAATTAGTCACATGGTTGTTAAGTGAATCTGGCTTCCTCTTCGCTTTTGCTTGTCCGGAGGTTGTAAAAAAGGGGATCACGTGTGACCCCCGGGACGCTGTAACCCTGTGGTAAACATGAGTCAGTTGGCAAGCATCTGAATGCGAATCACATGACCAAGGGGTTGCTGCCGTAGTGGGTTTCAAAACCTGTTGCTACCGGTCTGCTGGTAGGCATGTGCGCTTCTGCGTATGTGCAGAAGCGTTTGGGTGGGTGGGCGGAGTCTCCTGCCACCGCCGCTACCAGTTAGTCCAATCTGGGGCGAACTGGTAGCAACCGACTACTGAATTGCTGCAACGGACCTAAGCGTGAAAAGCGGTCATAAATTGCTTTTTTCCCCAGTGCCATTGTAACTTTGAACAGTCCCTAAACGAATGAGGTCTACCTGTATTTTTTATCTCTCATTTATCTCATGTCTCTTCATGGAAGACAGATGGCCAAATCAAGATTGCTCAAGGCTTTTTATGGTCTACAAGCCAAGCTAATAAAAGAGGCCCCCATTAAACACAAGGTTTTGTAGCAATGGAACTTATATCTGTTTGGAAGGCGGGAAGGGAACACAAAGTGCATTTACCGAGTCCCGTTTCCTTGTCCTTTTTTTCCCCTTCCCCTTCATTAATTCAAGCACACGTTTCCTGGTGCAATTTAACCTTATGCAAACAACCTTTGTATAGCTCGCGGCCTCTTTGTGTGTTGGCCAACGCATGAAGTCAGCACTACAGTTTTTTTTAGCTCAGGGATGGAGAACCACATCCCTTTGATGACTTGTGGACTTCAACTCCCAGAATTCCTGAGCCATGCTTATGGTTTTTTTTTATAAGGGAGCCTATAAACTGATAGGTTGGGCACCGTATAGGAAGGAAGTGCTCCTTATGTGGGGTTGGACCATTGTTGTAGATAGATAGATAGATAGATAGATAGATAGATAGATAGATAGATAGATAGATAGATAATAGATAGATAGATAAGATAGATAGATAGATAGATAGATAGATAGATAGATAGATAGATAGATAGATAGATAGATATAGTCTGCTATATATAAGACATATAAGGGATATGGTGGCTCATTGGCTAAGACGCTGTGGTTGTGGATCAAAAGGTCAACAGTTCAGCGGTTCGTATCCCTGGTGCCGCATAACAGGGTGAGCTCCTGTTCCTTGTCCCAGCTTCTGCCAGCCTAGCAGTTTGAAAGCACGTAAAAAATGCAAGTAGAAAAAGAGGGACCACCTTTGGTGGGAAGGTAACAGCGTTCCGTGCACTTTTGGCATTGGGTCATACCAGCCACATGACCACGGAGAAGTCTTCGGACAGCGCTGGCTCTTTGGCTTTGAAACGGAGATGAGTACTGCCCCCTAGTGTAAGGAACGACTAGCACATGTGCACGAGGGGAACCTTTATCTTTACCTTATATAAGACACATATAACTGTAATCATTAGTTGAGGGTTGCCTGTACATGAAGTTGTCAATCTCCCTTCACCCCAAAGACCGTCAACATACTGATTTCAGCACCAAAGCTGTTTTGTATGGGTGTGTGTGTGAATTAATTAGCTCTTCAATTCAGGAATGTAAAATAAGTCAGAAAAACTGAAGGAACTTGACTCCGTCATTCTCAAAGTATGAAAAAAAGAGGGGGGCACCATCAGAAAGGCATCCTATTATAGAATCGTAGGGCTGGAAGTTACCGTGGAGGTCTTCTAGTCCAACCTCTTGGCCAAGGCAGGAGACCTTATAGCATTCCCTACCAAATGGTTGTCTAATCTTTTCTTGAAAACATCCAGCGATGGAGCAGGCGCAACTCCAGGAGACAAGCTGTTCATCATTCTCGCTGTCAGGAAATTCCTTAATTCCAGGTTGGCTCTGGAAATAATGCCACCTTTACCAGTATAATGCCAGCTTTAGCTACTCTGATGCTGGCTCAGGAATTCTGGGAGCTGAAGTCCACAAGTCATCAAAGGGTCCCTGTGCCTGCTTTAGCTGGATGAGCTTCTCAGAGAAGTAAAAATGTCTCTACCGTTAATCAGAAGTCACTATTTGTTTATTTTAAAAAGTATGAACTTTTGCTGTTGAGCCCCACTAACTATAGGTAATGTTAAGGATATTCTTGGCTCATAACTGTTGTGGGTTATTGAGCAGAGTACCCTTTGAGTAAACACATGAAAAGCAACTGGGGGTGGTTGTGAACAATCACAGTCAACACACAAACACACTGAGTTGTTGTAGTCTTTTACTTTTAGAAAAAGTAAAGCAAAGTCCAAAAATAATCCAAGTCATACACAGATAAGACGAGAGTTAAAAGATCAATCCAGGGATATTTCAAGTACAAAGTCTTCTTACCAGTTGTAGTCATACACAATAAAACAGTTCTTCTTGAGTTTCAAAATAGGAACAAGTTCAATATCAAAACATTCAATAAATAGTAGAAAGCAACATGTAGCTATGATCAAACAGTGATCATGCAGAGAGTTCAGGTAGAGAGTTACAGCAAATAAACAGGTAAAATGGTATAGTGTCCACACAAGCCATGATCCTGACTTCCCTTAAGTACATTGGCTACAGAGCTTAGCCAATCAGAATACAGGATGATGCAATACAGTCTTAAAGCAATATAATACCTTTCTGACTGCAAACATACATTGTTGGTTTATATATTGCCTGACCAACTAGTTAGACAAATAACCATTTCCTAACAGGTAGTCCTTGACTTACTACCACAACCGAGCCCCGATTTCCATCATTAAGCAAGGCAGTTGTTCCTTGAGTTTTGTCCCATTTTATGACCTTTTTTGGGGGGGCGCAGTTGATAAGCAAATCATTGCAGTTGTTAAAGTGAATTATACAGTTGTTAAGTCAATTTGACTTTCACAATTGCTCATCTGAAGCCAGCTGGGAAGGTTAAAAATGGTTGATGACGTGACCCTGAAACTGTGCAACTGTCATAAATGCATGGCAGTTGCCAAGTGCCTGAATTTTGATCATGTGACCTGGGGATCTGTGAGGAAAAGGAAGAAGAAGGAAGGAAAGGAAGAAAAAGGGGGGAAGAGGAGGAGGAGGAGAAAAGAAGAAGGTGGAGAAGAAGGGGAAGGGGAAGGAGGAGAAGGAGAAGAAGAAGATGAAGAAGAAGTAGTAGTAGTACTCATTCCAAACATTATGACTTGATGAAGGATTCTCGCAGATGGATGCTAAATTTGAATACCCTGTTTCCCTGAAAATAAGACATCCCCTGATAATAAGCCCAATCGAGCTTTTGAGTGCATGTGCTAAAATAAACCTCCCCCCGAAAATAAGCCCTCCCTGAAAATATTTAAACGCAGAGATGGAAATTAGGTAAGACTGCAAAAGGAGCCCCATCTTGTTCCATGCACCCCAAAATAATAAGACCTCCCCGAAAATAAGGCCAAGCGCTTATTTCGGGCTTCAAAAAAATATAAGACAGGGTCTTATTTTCGGGGAAACACAGTAGATGTTTGAATAGAAATTATAAATACGATACGTTGTTGCCAACTCAAATATAAAACCTTCCTGTGTAGGCAAAGGCCGGGTTTGTATTTCACAAAACACGTTTAGAACCCAGAAAGCAGCCTGAATACAGAACAAGCATTGAGGATATAGAAGCTGATCACTCGTGGGTTATATTTAGATGAGCGGTGTTTAGATTTTGTACTTTTAGAGAACTTTTCAAAGTGGATTTGTCTGCTAAGGAATGCTTTGGCATTATAGACAATTCTGAAGACCATATAAGGGACATTCAGGGCCTCTCCACACTATTGAGTTAGCTCTGCCCATCCTTCAGTTTGCAGAAAACTGTATGTTCACGTCACGTGGTATCATCTGTGGTCACTTATTTCAAGCCATTGAAGTCACTTGGTTTCTCCCCGAGGTGTTGGGAGGCCAGAGGTAATGGATTCTACACAGTAGTGAAATTCATTTTTTTTTACTACTGGTTCTGTGGGCACGGCTTGGTGGGCCTGGCTTGGTGGGCGTGACAGGGGAGGGGTACTGCAAAATCTCCATTCCCAACCCACTCTGGAGCCAGCCAGAGGTGGTATTTGCCGGTTTTCTGAATTACTCAAAATTTCCGCTGCCAGTTCTCCAGAACCTGTCAGAACCTGCTAGATTTCACCCCAGATTCTACACAATTTCAGGCATCACAGGGTGGTGTTGGAATAAGAGGAAAAATGCTACTTCAACACTCCGGTAGTTAGGGATGATTTAACTTGTTCATAGGTTGGAAATAGGATAAAGGCCAAAACAAGAGGTTAAGTAGAAATATGTGCCTTGTTAGTTGCTGATGGAGAAAAGTTTAGTTTCTGCATAATAATACCAACAAGAGTTTGGCCATTGAACTCAATGATAATTAAGGTTTTGCTTTTTCTAAGAAGTGGAATAGGATAGAATTGAGCGGCATGGTGGCCTAGTGGTGAAGAATCTCACCTCCCCCTTGGAAGGTAGAGAGTTTAATCCTAGTTAACAGAGATATTTCTCTCCTAGAGCATAAAAAGAAAACGTCTGCTGTGAGCTTCACATAGGCATCAGGAAAGGCATCCAGCCAGTAAATGCTCAGCTCTACCCCTGTCGCAGCGACTCTATCCTGAATTAAGGGGTTTACACGGTCATAAAAAGGAAGTTTAGAATAGGACAGAATTCTCACAATCTGCTCTGGAAAGTTAATGTTTTATGAACACTAATTATGAAATTATGCAATTATGAAAGATCATTAACCTAAGATTAGGTTAATGAGAAAGAAAGAAAGATAAGTCTTTGGTTCAGAAGGAGTCTGGTACCACTTTTTATTAAAAAACATTACACTGTCTGGTACCAACTTTTATTAAAAGTCATAAAAATTTATTTATCTCTTAGCTTTCTGTTCTATCTTTTCTCCAGGAGCCCAGAGCAAGTTGCATAGGGATCTGTTTACATGTGATTACAATAACAATAGGAGATACTGTAGTTAAATATAGATGGATGGATGGATGGATGGATGGATGGATGGATGGACAGTCAGTCAGTCAGTCAGTCAGTCAGTCCCGGTAGATAAATGATAGAATAAAGATAGATAGATAGATAGATAGATAGATAGATAGATAGATAGATAGATAGATCGATAGAGATAGGCAGGCAGGCAGGCAGGCAGATAGATGATGGCTGATGGTAGATAACAGATAGGTAGATACAATGGGTAGCTAAGTAGGTAAATAGATGACAGACAGACAGACAGACAGAAAGACAAACAAACAAACAGATAGAATGAGCCCTTGGAGAGTTAATGTGGTTAATCCGGGATTTAAATAGTGTTCCAACCAATTCAATATTTGGCAATTTTGATTGCAAACTTTCTTGCAAATAGTTGAAAAATGTGTCATAAGACTGGGCAAAGGGCAGAATCAGATTTTAGCAGTCCACAAATGCAGTCCAACCCTTCCCCTCTCCTCCTCCCCCTCCCCCATAAGCCTTTTACTGGAAGCTTCAGCTGCGGTTGGTGGCAGGCAAGCCTCGGAAAAGATACAGCTCCTTCAAACTCTTCCATATTCTGAAGGTCTCACTGTGCCGTGGATCCATCTTTAAATCTAAAGCTGCATTTGAACCGTTTTAGGTTAAGGGTTGCAACCAGGAATTGGCTTGATTGGTTTTCCGGTTACAAAGGTCAAATGATTGCCATGGGTTTCCAAACAGGATATGAGGCGCTCCACCACAAAAGCTACATGCTAGCTTTTAACTAGACATTTCTTCTGTTGATTTGAAGAGCAAATGCACAACCTCCGATCAGAAAGGCTCACTTATAAATCCATTGGGATTTAGAAAAAGAAAAGACATAAGAATGAATGATAGTGGATTGAAAGTTTCTTAGCATGTATGTTTAGGACCCGGATGGGGAACCTACGGCACACATGCCCAAAGTGGTAAATGAAGCCACGTCGCCCGGCATGTGCAGCCTTGCCTGTTTGTCTTCTGGGTTTCTGGCGTGCATGTGCATGCAATGATCAGCTGTCCTTCGTGTGCGTGGCAGTGCCAAAAACCAGTGTGTGCATGCATGCGGGTCAGCTGATTGTCGGGTGTGCATGCCTGCCAGAACCCAGAAGTTTTGCTTTTCTGGAGCGTGATCCCTTCACGTGTACGGCAGTGCTGAAAACTGGCTTGCGCATGTGCGCCCGGCAGCTGATTGTTGGGTGTGCATGCGCGCTAGAAGCTGGAAGTTCATTTCCATGTGACAAAAAGGTTCACCATCACTGGTTTAATATACATTGGAGAACAAGTGGGGTGGACCTTCTCTTACTTATTTGTTCGCCCTAGAACAGGGGTGTCAAACATGCATTATCATGGCATCATCACGTGATGTGTCAGGAGTTTTTTTTCCCTTTGTTAAACTGTATGTGGGCATGGCCAATGCGTGACTCATCCAGCCCATGGGCTGCGAGTTTGACAGCTCTGCCCTAGAGTCAAACACGACTGGACAGGGAAGCCTTTATGTTCTGTCCCCACCACACTTTAGTCTGTGTGCAGCTCGACATGCAGCTAAACCCACCTCTCCTCCAATAAAACAGACCATGTGCGTAGATCTGAATGCTTTATTGAAAGAACAGGATATGGTGAAAGTGGGGAAAATAGGGATACATACATACAATGAGAACCAAGGTAGACAGTATTAAGGTACTGCTGAGCAATTAATAAATACAAGCAATTTAAATCTCACCAGCAATTTAAATCTCACCAGCGATGCTCTGTGTGTGGGATTTGGGTTTGTCCTTGGATGACTATGTGCCACAGATTAAGATGGATTCTTCTTTGTGCTTCTGCCTTCTCCAAATGCTAAAGGAAATGGAGTCTGGCTTCTCAGCATGCACTTAGTTTGAGAGTGTGGACTGATGGGTAAAATGGGGTTGGGTCAGCTTCAAAACAATATACTTGGGGCATATTTGTCTCTCCGGCCACTAGATGGGGCTAGAGGGTGACAACAGTATATAAAGTTATATGGTGTGGCATGACACTTTACCTTTACCTGCAGAGAGGTTACTTTTTCTGTACCAGTGTTTCTCAACCTTATCCATGCTGGTTGTGGGGATTCTGGGAACTGAAGTCCATGCATCTTCAAGTAACCAAGGTTGAGAATCATCGCGGTACTAATAAAGGAGAATATTTGTTGCTCGGGGTTGACGTGAAGGGTCCCTGGTGCTCTCTGAGCATGCTGGTTTTCTTGCAGACATTTCATTACCCAATTAGGTAACAGCATCAGTGTCGATGTTGTTACTTTTTTTGGTTGTAAGTTTTTCCCACTTATAACCATTGAAGCATTCCTGTAGTTACATGTTCAAAATTCAGACGCTTGGCAACTGGCTCGTATTTATGACGATTGCAGTGTCCCAGGGTGTCACCTGATCCCCTTTTGTGACCTTCTGATAAACAAAGCCAGCGGGGAAAACCAGGTTCACATTACAACCGTGTTATTAACTTCACAATGCAGTGATTCACTTAACGATTGCGACAAGAAAAGGTCATAAAACGGGACTCGCTTCAACAATTGTCTCGCTTAGCAACAGAAATGTTGGGCTGTAGGTCCAACATTTTGGCTGTAAGTCGAGAACTACCTCTATAGTGTTTCTGTTCGGCGGCCAAGAATCAAACCTGAGTATGTGGAGTTGCTTGGAGTTCTGTTTGAAAGGAGGCTGTGTAGAAAAATGTCTCCAGGCCTTCTAAAATATAATTACAGATGTGTGTACAAGGAAGGAAAATGAGCACATGGCTTAACAGCTCTGCTCCTTTTTTTAGCCCTGGAGCAAAACGTTTAGCAAGTCTATAGTAAATTACCATCTGTATATCAACATGGCCTTCCCGTCTTGCCAATTTTGTTTTACTGTCCGAGGTATCCTACAGAGCACTGGACATGATTATTTTGTGTTTTAAATTGGGAACACGGCAAGAAAAGAGAATTTCACCTCCCACCCACCCACCTCTTGTTTTTCTTTAATTTGCTAGAAGTAAAAATTATTCTTTGGCTCTAAAACGGAGTTGAGCTTTAAAATTCCGCTTTGGCATCCTGTTGATGACAATGGCTGTTCTTTCCCTTTCTCTCTTTTTTTCTTTTTCCCTTTTGCTTCCCCCCACCTCCCCAAGTTTCTGTTTGAATAACTCAGGGCATGTTAATTGCAGAGGAGAGACCCAGAAAGCATTCATGAGCTTGGCTAGTGCGAAAAAAGATGGATAGAAGATTGTGGGTTCTACTCAGTGGTAGGATTCAGCTGATTTGGGCCGGTTTGTGCGAACCGGTTGTTAAAATACTGGCTGGGCCCACCCCTCCATGCCTCACCCATTACAGGAGTCCCCAAATGCTCCATTTTTGCTCCCAGGAGGCTGCAGAGAGGCCTACTAAGCCCAAAATGGGACACAAGGGTGCAGCATAGCCCCCACAGCCCGTTTTTGCTCCCAGGAGGCTGCAGGGAGACCTACTAGGCCCAAACCGGGGCATGGGGGTGTGGCGCGGCCCCCCTCTCAGCCATATTTTGCTCTCAGGAGGCTGCAGGGAGGCCTACTAGGCCCAAAATGGGGTGGAGGGGTGCAGCACAGCACCCCGCAGCCCGTTTTTGCTCCCAGGGCTATTATTTTTTAATAACGGTCTTTGTCTTTCCTGAAAACAGAATCCGGATCCCTTGTGTGAGGCCATCAAATCACTGCCTTGCACTCTCCTCCCAAATTGCAACCCCTCTGGTTGTTAGAAATCATGGATTTGGCTTAGTAGCAAACAGCATGCTTACTTAATATTAATAGAACACACCTGGAGAAAATAGAAAGATTACCATACATGCCTGTATGTCATTTGCAAAATTCTGCATAACCATTAGGTGAAGGCAAGAGATTCTGGAATTCTAATCCTTTGCTGCCATCTATTGTTCACCCAGAATCTTACCTAACATTCTAATCAACATCTTCTCCAAATGTGTTGGGAATACAATTTCAAGAATTTCTGTCTGATTGAAGATTGAACTGGTGGACAGTTCCAGTAGAGGTGGTATTCAGCTGGTTCGGACTGGTTCAGGTGAACCGGTAGTGCCGATGATCGGTTGGAGCTGCCCGCCTGTTCCCGCTCTATCCTGTCCTTTATTTCCTGCTTTGTGGCTCATCTCAACTGTGTGGCACAGCTGATTCCCCCCCCCTCACTATTTTATTTACATTGCTGACTTGGAAGGTAAGCAGCTGAGCTTCTAAATGCTCCATTTTCAGCACTGTGTGCAAGTGCCTTAGGCACGCGCACATGCGCTCACCGAACCAGTTGTTAAACCGGCAGCATCCCACCACTGAGTTCCAGATGTTTCAGATAGAAAACCTGCTAGGAAATAGCAGGTTTTCCAGACATACCTGTATCTCATCTGCAAAATTCTGCATAACCACTAGGTGAAGGACAGAAATACTGGAAATCTAATTCTTTGCTGCCATCTAGTGTTCAGCCAGAATCTTTACAGCTCAGAATTGTAGTCATAAATAGTGAAAAGATCTATCTTGGAGCTAAATTAAAAGAAATTAGGGGATTGTGCCCATCATTTTTCACTGAATCTCCTTTGGAAATGTGTAAAATAGATCAAGTCATTCTTCTTCTAATCTCAACTATCCATAACTGTTTTCCATGACAAAAATTAAATGAAGCTACAATATTCAATATTCAAGGGACACGGTGTCTCAGTGGTTAAGAAGCTGAGCTTGTCAATCAGAAGGTCAGCAGTTCAGCAGTTCGAATCCCTAGCGCCGCGTGACAGACTGAGCTCCCGTTACTTGTCCCAGCTTCTGCCAACCTAGCAGTTCGAAAGCACGTAAAAAATGCAAGTAGAAAAATAGGGACCACATTTGGTGGGAAAGTAACAGCGTTCCGTGCACTTTTGGCTTTTAGTCATGCCGGCCACATGACCACAGAGATGTCTTCGGACAGCTCTTCAGCATAGAAACAGAGATGAGCACCGCCTCCTTCAGCGGAAATGATTAGCACGGATGTGCGGGGAACCTTTACCTTTTACAATATTCATATAATTCCTGAATCTAACCAAATATTGGAAAGGTGAGGTTGGCTATAGTTCACTAACTATAATTCATTCAAGTTCAGCTCTATTCTCTTGAAGGAGGTGGGTGAGGTAGAAATACGACATATATATATATATATATATATATATATATATATATATATATATATACATACATACATACATACATACATACATACATACATATACATACATATACATATACATATACATATACATATATATATATGTGTGTGTGTGTGTGTGTGTGTAGTTAATATTTCGGGTTTCTTCCCGTGTAATGATGGCAGATGGGATTCTGTCGAAACGTCGCTTCTACCCTTTTAGGGATATATCCACAATTACACGGGAAGAAACCCGAAATATTAACTATACACACATACATACCCGTGAAAACTTACATAAATATATATATATATATATATATATATATATATATATATATATATATATATATATATATATAAATAATATATAATATAAATCAATACATTTTGCTATCTGCTAAGTCCAGCATGGTTAATCTTTTTATGTTCCTTGTTTCTCTTTAATAACAGGCAGTTTATTCTATGGCTCAGTTAATAAGTACCTTATGATAAATGACTTAGAACACCAGATTCTTCTTGGATAGTCTATGCATTACCATTTTTAAAAGTTACATATGTAAATCTTATCTCAGAGAAGCAGAATAATTTTTTAAAACCTACACCTCTGGAAAAAAAAACAACAACCAGCAAATTGATTTGACTTTTTCTCTGGGTATGAGAAAGGAAACCTTGTTTAATGAGAATAAAAATTACCCTGTCAATAAAGCTGAATCAATATTTGCTGAAGGAGTTCACCAGACGGCAACCTGCTGTAACGTTGATATTTAAAATGTTTTGCATGTTCAGGAGGAAATGTATGTTATGCACACATGTAATCTAAATCTGTGGTAGGCCTATCTCTCTCAGGATTAAATATATGTCCACTGTGTACAGAAAGATTTTAATAGAATTAAATGCTGTTTTTCTTCTTTAAAGTTATATATAAATGTGTATTTCCCATTACTTATTTTAAAAAATGTTTGAATTCTCTAAGCAGGATATAAACTGCTCCTTTTCTTGGAAAAAGGAGACTTTTTTTACATTGCCTCTGAAATATTCAGACTTTACACTGAAGATACTAGGTATATTAGAATATAATATAATGGAATGGAATGGAATAGAATAGAATAGAATAGAATAGAATAGAATAGAATAGAATAGAATAGAATAGAATAGAATTCTTTATTAGCCGAGTGTGATTGGACACACAAGAAATTTTTCTTTGGTGCATACGCTCTCAGTGTACATAAAAGAAAAGATACATTCGTCAAGACTCATACGATACAACACTTAGTGACAGTCTTAGGCTACTAATAAGCAATCAAATCATACTAGGAAACAAATAAAACAATATAAATTGTAAAGATTCAACCAACATGGTTATAGTGATAAGTGGGAGGAGATAAGTAATAGGAAGGATGAGAAGAATAATAGTAATACAGTCTTAATAAATAATTTGACAGTGTTATGGGAATTAGTTGTTTAGCAGAGTGATGGCATTTGGGAAAAACAATCCTTGGGTTTTGGTGTTTTGGTGTGCAGTGCCCTATAACGTCGTTTTGAGGGTAGAATATTATTAACCAGTATTAAATATATGTGCTGTCCAACTGCCACCTACTCTGAGCAGCTGAGAGTTGGACATAAATAATTACATAACCTACACCAGTGTTTCTCAACCTTAGCAACTTTAAGGCATATAGACTTCAACTCCCAGAATTCCCCATCCAACATGCTGGCTGGACAATTCTGGGAGTTGCAGTCCACCCATCCTAAAATTATCATGGTTGAGAAACGCCGTGTCAGCATTTTGATGCTGCCATAAAAAGACAAGGCTTGACTTTTCACCTACTTATTTTCTCTGTAGATAATATCCCCTAGGAGATGGGATGTGGGGGGGGGAACATTCCTGTGGGGTGAGGTCAGAAGCTGGGGAGACTGACTTGGAAGATGGCCAATGAGAAGATGAGAATTGGGGAACGGAAAGGGAAGGGTTTGGGGGTCAGAGGGTTAGTATCGGCTACGACGAAGTTGGGGCCAGATCTGTCATACTCAATAAATGGAATATTTCAGCAAAGATTAATTGTTTGGGAGTGCAATTTATTTGAGATGACTTGGAAACCTGACACGCCGCTCTACACGCAGAGAGTAAAATTCGATATTCTTGTCAGGAAAACTTCATGGACCTGATCCTAAGATCATCAAGGAACTGAGCTTAATTTGAGGATGATTTTAACATCATCTATTCAATAGGTATATTTGTGTGTTTTTTTTTCCCTTCCAGATTTACAACATGAGTTATCCAGGGTACCCACCTGCAAGCGGATATCCACCTGCAGGTGGTTATCCACCAGGTAGCGCATATCCACCTGCTGCTCCAGGTAAGGTGTTTTTTTTTTTTTTAACGTAAGATCTGGTTGTTAAAACAGTTTGGTGGCAATTGACCTGTAAAAAAAGAGGGAGTAATGGGTACAGAAAAGATGTGATTGAATGTCATCAGTAGCACTACGGATTCCCAAAGAGGAGGCAGCACATTCCAGAGAGGAGCACAAGATAAGAGATTGCACAGTCCTGAACTGAATGGGGAAAAGAGGAAAAGGTTCAGGGTAGCCACACTCTAGAATCTCCCAGGTTCTAGGGAATGTAGAGTATTAAGTTTTTGAAGGTTATAGCTTTAGTCTGGCAAGATTCTGTCTATTAGGTCTAAGCCAGGGATGTCAAACTTGCATCATCATGGTGGCATCACATGACATATCATGACTGTTTTCCCCCTTCATTAAATCGGGCATGGGCGTGGCCAGCGTGTGACACATCCAGCACTACGGGCCGCGAGTTTGACAACCCTCATCTAAGCAAATGAAGAACTGGATCTTATTGTCACCTTTTGGCTTAGGGAAAAGGAAAAAAATACAGAATAACAAGAGTTGGAAGGCACGTCAGAGGTCTTCTAGTCCAACCGCCTGCTCAAGCAGGAGACTCTGTATCATTTCAAACAAGTGGCTGTACAATTTTCTTAAAAACCAATGAGGGAGCACCCACAACTTCTTAAGAGAGAAAGCCTGAAAGAATCCTCTTCCTTCAAGAATTTAGTACCATGCATTTCTTTGCTAAGAATACTACTGTATTCTATAAGTTGCTATTTTAGTTATAGATGCTTAACAGTTGAGAACAGTCAACAAATATCTTGCTAAATGTGTGCGATGGCCTCTTTCTTTTTCTTGCAATCAATTGCTTCTTGTTGAGGGTGATAGATCTCAGTCTGCTGATTATCCTGGAGCATCTCTGGCTCTAGTTATTTATCTAGTTCAGGGGTTGACAACCTTAAACACTCAAAGAGCCATTTGGACCCGTTTCCCACAGAAAAGAAAACACTGGGAGGCACAAAATATCCTTTTGATATCTAAAATGAAGAGAACACTGCATATATCATTTTTTACCTTTACCTTTATCTTTTCTTTTCTTGGATTTATCCATGATTGGCCTACCGGGGGTTGAAAAGCTCAGTAAATCGTGTGCCAGCGGGTGTTGCACATTGGCGGCTGTGACACATTTTTTGAGCAACAGGGAGCTGCAGCAGAGGGATGAAAGAGCCACATTTGGCTCCAGAGCTGCAGGTTGCCGGCCCTTGATCTAATTAGAGTCAGGATCAGGACAGATAATAATTAGAGAAGAAGGACAATATCTGGTTTCATCAACAGGTAGCAAAGCAGCTGTTTGGGCTAGCATCGTTTCAGTGACTAGTCCTGCACTAATATTCATCTAGGTTGTCTGTTTTTACTCATTTGTGGTGCTTTAACTTCCAGGCAGTAATCCCTGGGGTGCCCCCAGCTACCCTTCTGCAAACCCTCCTCCAATTGGATTAGAAAATGTTGGGACCTACGCCAATCAGTTTAATCCGGATTATATGGCAGGCATGGTGAGTAACTCCAGTTTGAAGCTGTAGCATCTTAGCTTTTCATCTGAAGCAAATTGTGGGAATTGTGACCCCTAGTTTTGCCCTCTGTTTTTTGCCTATCATTTTAATGGAGTTAGGCAACCTCTAAATCTAATTAAATAGGAGTAATGGGTTTAGATCCTGGAATTTGGCCATTATTAGGGCTATTATATCTGGGTTGTAACTGGAAAACTTGTTGCCAAACACTTAAGGGAGATTTTAAGATTATTAATGTCCCTTGGGACGATGCCGAAGATGCTGTGAATGATTGAAACCACTTGAAAAACACTTGCTGCCCTGTGCTCAGGACCTGATGATAATGATGATGATGATGAACCCAGATACTATCTAGTTGTCTAACTGGGTTAGACAACTAGATAGTAACCAAGAAGTTCAGAAAATACTTTTTCTTACCATCTGAGAGTTGCTTGCAACTTTGCAGTTGATAGTATGACAGTGCTATCATCATCATCATCTAAATTTATTGGCCAGCCAATTCTGTGTTATTATGTCTTTCCTCTAGAAGCTCATATATCTGTATGTGTGTATACACACACACACACACACACACACAATTATCTATCTAGCTATCTGTCTATCTATCTATCTATCTATCTATCTATCTATCTATCTATCTATCATCTATCCATCTATCTATCTATCTATCTATCTATCTATCTATCTATCTATGAGACTCCTTTCATGTTATCCTCACACCAACAACCCCTTCACGTTGTTTGAGGTGAGAGGGACAGGCCCAACCCAAGTCACCCAGTGAGCTTCCATCATTGAGGATGGGCTGAGTTGGCCCCAGTTCTAGTCCAGCATTTTAACAGCTGGTCAGGCTTGTGTGGAGATTCCAAAGATGCTTTTTCAAAAGGCAACTGGACTTTCATTGTTTTTTTCTTTTCCTTGAAGACCGAAAGGTGCTTTTTTCAAGAGGCATCTGGACTTTCTGGTTTTTCTTTGAAAACATTTCGCTTCTCAACCAAGAAGCTTCTTCAGCTGTGACTGGATGGTGGGGAATGGAAGTATTTATACTCCTTGCAGACAGCTGGTCATTTGCATTCTTTTAGAGACCATTGAGGCCACTTCGTGGTTTGTCTGTGTCCTCAGGGTCACCTGAGTGATGCAAATGGGTGTGGAGCAGTGGTGGATTGCCCCGGTTCATACCAGTTCTATAGAACCGGTAGTAAAACCAGCAGGAGGCTCTGCCCACCAACCCCGACGTCATCAGAACGCTTCTGCACATGCACAGAAGCTTCTGTGCATGTGCACGGCCCCGTTGCGAACTGGTAGTAAAGGTAAGTAGAACCTGGTGTAGAGCCTTCTTGGAACTGCTGAAAGGACCAGTGTTGTAGACTACAGATGTCGTATCCCTCCCTTTCTGTTGAGAGAAGGCTGTTCATTTTTGATCTAAATTGCCTCTTTCACCATTCAATCAGAGCTGAAGAAACTTCTTGGATGAGAAGCGTAGTGTCTTCAAAGAAAAAACAAAACAAAGAAAGTCCAGTTGCCTCTTGAAAAAGCACCTTTGGGACAACCATGACCTGGATGACTGAGAATAATCTCCATAGACATTTTCTTTGAAGACATTTTGCTTCTCATCCAAGAAGCTTTTTCAATGAGAACTGAAGAAACTTCTTGGATAAGAAGCGAAATGTCTTCAAGGGGAAAAAAAAACCTCAAGGAAGGTCTAATTGGATTTGAAAAAGCATCTTTGGGACATCCATGACCTGGATGACTGAGAATCTCCATAGATGCATAGTCTCCAGGCAGTTACTCAATGCAATACAATCAAGAGAAATGAAGCCATTCATCTCCATCCTTTCCTCTCTTTTTCCTACTACATGTATATAATGTTGTCCTCTTTACAGCATGGTTGAGAAGAAGTTTGCTGGCATGTTGTTGTGTTGCAAACAGCCTTCGGTCTTTGAATACCTGGTGGTGTTTTTCTTTCAGGCTTCCAATATGTCTGGAACATTTGGTGGTGCCAATGTGCCACAGGGAATGTATCCTTCAGCTCCTGGGGGCTATCCTTCTGCAGCTCCAGGAGGGTTCGGACAACCACCACCACAGGGTCAGCAACCTTATGGGATCTACCCTCCACCTCCCGGAGGAAACCCCCCAACAGGGATACCATCATATCCATCATACCCAGGTGGTCCGATGCCACCTGCAGCAGCCCAGCAGCCTCAACCAGTGCCATATCCTGGACAGCAGCCCATGCCAAGTTATCCATCCGTCCCAGCTGTTAATCCTTCGATGCCATCCTACCCAGGTTCTTCCATGCCCACCGTCACCCCTGGAGTAGTAAGGACCTTTTTCTCTGTATATTTTGGCATTCTTCTTTTAGTTGGAAGGGGAAAGAGGGCGGATGCGTCATAGACTTAGTAGTTTCTGAGAACATGTTGTTGTTAGTAGCAAAGTCGTGTCCGACCCATCACACCTTGTGCTCCTGAACTTCTGTCCTGCTCTGGGAAACTTTGCTGGAAGGAATCTTTAACAGTTTCCTTACAAGGCAAAGATTTGAATTCTGAAGATAAATCCAGGATAAATTCTTGGGGAATTTCTTGGATCTCCCAGGAGTTTTTGTGACTACTTGCCTCTGTGAATTTACCTGTCATAGGTGGTCAGTATTTTCAGGAGTTTGAATTTTATTGATTTAAACCATTTATTGAACTACCCATTTGTTTAACAACTTACTGTATTTTTTTGGAGTATAAGACACACTTTTTTCCCTCCTAAAAGAGGCTGAAAATTTGGATGCATCTTATACTCCATATGTAACCCCGCCCACCCACCAGTCCCCACCCTTCAGCCTCCACGCGTCCTCTTCCTGGCTGCAGAGATTGCCACCGACAATGTCTTGTATTTTTGGGCTCCATGCATCACATTTTCAGCCTCCTAACACTCTGTTTGTGAGCTCCTCAAGGCTGCCGGGATCGCCAAAGGACATCGCTGCCAATCACCGCCCGAAAACACGATGCATTTAGAGGCTGAAAACGCGATGTGTGGTGCCCAAAATGGCTACCCAGAACAGCTGCTGCCTTCTCTTACCTCTTCCGCACTTCGCCTGCTTTAGTCACTGGAGCTCCCTCCGATGATCAGCTGTGCTTTAGAAGCTGTTTTTTAGTCCCAACCAGCCCCAACCTCAAAACCAGTGAGCAAACTAATGTGCTGAAGCTGACCAGGCTAAGGACGCTAGCCAGATGAATACCCGTTAGGCAGCATTTTTTTTTTCCTGTTTTCCTCCCCAAAAACTAAGGTGCGTCTTATACTCCGGTGCGTCTCATACTCCAAAAAATACGGTATATAGATCCACAGTCCTCCCAGTTCAAACTTCAGATTCATATCACCACAAGGAAAAAAGATGAACCACCCATTTTAACTGGACTTGTTTTTCCTTGAAGACATTTCGCTTCTTATCCAAGAAACTTCTTCAGTTCTGGTGAGATGAGTCATCTGACAATTTTATAGCTGATTAAGATCTTTCGTGTCTGCATTGGAAGAAGTAAAGATTTTGGGCCAGGAAAATTGTGTGTGTGTGTGTGTGTGTGTGTGTGTGTGTGTGTAGTCTTCATTTAGTGATTACCTCATTTAGCAACCAGTTGCAGTTACAAAAATGTTAAACAAAGAACCTTGTGACCAATCCTGATGGCAGCTGATGCTGTTTGCTTTAATGTTCAGTCTTTACCATACAGTTTTTCTTAAAACTTCTTGACAAATGGATAGCTGTATCAATTAATAAACTTAGAAGGGGCAGAGAATGAGTTTGCTGTTAATAGTTTTACATGGTGCTGAAAATACTGTATATCCTTTTTATGCTTTTCTTCTTGTATGTCACATTGGGATATTTTAGTTGCAGCATGGGGTGATTCCCAACCTGTGTTGGGAATCACCCCATATGCATGTGTTCCTGCATATCTAAAATGTTGGGTTGGTCAAACTTCTGGGCTTATCTCTTGCTTTTATCTTATGATAAAGATCAGAGAACTGTACAAGGGATCAACTAGCTCCATGATGGCGAACCTATGGCACGCGTGCCCAAAGTGGCACGCGAAGCCATGTCGCCCGGCACACACAGCCTTGCCTGTTTGTCTTTTGGTTTCTGGTGCACATGCGCGCACGACAATGAGCTGTCCTTCGCCCATGTGGCAGTCCTGAAAACTGGTGTGTGCATGTGCACCAGCCAACTGATTGTCATGCATGCCAGAACCCAGAAGTTCAGCTTTTCCAGAGCGCAATCCCTTTGCACATGCGGCAGTGCTGAAAACCGATGTGCACATGCACACCGCCCAGCTGATTATTCGGCACAATTGCGCATTAGAACCTGGAAGTTTGGCTTTTGCAGAGCGCGGCCTGCGCTCGTGCGACATTTTCGTGCAACAAGGTTCGCCATCACTGAACTAGCTGGTCACAATAAGCCTACAGAATACAGAATAACAGTCCTGAACTGAATGGGGAAGAGAGGAAAAGGTTCAGGATAATCACACTCTAGAATCTCCCAGGTTCTAGGGAATGTAGAGTAGTAAGTTTGAAGGTTATAGCTTTAGTCTGGCAAGATTCTGTCTATTAGAACTAAGCAAATGAAGAACTAGACTTGATTGGATCTTACTGTCATCTTTTGGCTTAGGCCTGACAAAAAAAATTATAGAACAACAGAGTTGGAAGTGACCTTGGAGGTCTTCTAGTCCAACTAATGAGCCGAGGTGGCGCAGTGGTTAGAGTGCAGTACTGCAGCTACTTCAGTTGACTGCTAGTTCAGCAGATCAGCGGATCAAATCTCACCGGCTCAGGGTTGACTCAGCCTTCCATCCTTCCGAGGTGGGTAAAATGAGGACCCAGATTGTTAGGGGGCAATATGCTATTTAGTATACTGTCTTTGGTGTAAGCCACCCAGAGTCCTCTGAGAGTGGGCAACATAGAAATATGAGAAACAAACAAACAAACAAACAAACAAACAATAAATAACCCCCCTGCTCAAGCAGGAAACCCTATCCCATTCCAGACAAATTGCTGTCCAATCTCTTCTTAAAAACTCCAGTGATGGAGCCCCTACAACTTCTGGAGGAGAGCTGTTCCTCTGATTAATTGTTCTCATTGTCACGACATTTCTCCTTAGTTCTAGATTGGATCTCTCCTTGATTAGTTTCCATCCATTGCTTCTTATCCTGCCTTCAGGTGTTTTGGAAAATAGGTTGACCCCCTTTTCTATGTGACAACCCCCCAAATATTGGAAGACTGCTACCATGTCACCACTGGTCCTGTCTTCATCTATCTTTAGTTCCCCAAGTGTATGATTAATTAATATTTGATGTCTTGAATAACAAGATATCTTTTAATTGTCAAAAATTGGTTATGGAATGAGAAACATTTGTTTATCCTTGCATTACTACAGTCTGGAAAGCGAGGCACAGTCCATGACGCTCCATCCTTTGATCCTTTGAGGGACGCAGAAGTCTTGAGGAAAGCCATGAAAGGCTTTGGTGAGTAATCCATGTCTGGCCTCTTTTCTTTTAATTATGGAGGGCCAGCACTGTCCACTCTTGGTTTCTCCAACTGGTACATTTGGATGAAGCTTAAGAACTAAATATTTTATATTTCTGTTTAGGAACTGATGAACAGGCCATCATCGACTGCCTTGGAAGTCGCTCAAACAAGCAACGACAGCAGATAATGCTCTCATTCAAAACAGCTTATGGGAAGGTGAGAACCATAATAATGATACTTATCATTATTGTACTGCACATTTTCTTACTTAGGGCCAGTATCTGCACCCTGCTAGGCACCAGCATCTAGCCAGCTTTGCCCGACCTTGAAAACTTAAGCATTCAGATATGGTTAGAATATGAGTTGGAAATATAGCTATAAAGATTGGCAGAAAAGAAGGGGAGCGCAGCTAGGGCCCAAGTGAAGCAAGCAATCTAGTCTCTACAGCTGACCTTTTGCTTGGTTGAGAACCTGTAGGTGGTGTAGAAGGTGTCATCCAGTTTGCTGAAAGGGACATCCAGTGGTGGACATTTTATCCAATGGTGGGTTTCACATTTTGTTACTAACGGTTCGCATGCACGCCTGCCTTCCGTGCATGCACATGGCCTTCCACGTGTGCCTTCCGCACATGTGCCCAGCCTCAAAAACGTGTCTAAATAGGATGGGACGGAGCCAGGGCGGATGGGTGAGCCCACCTGCAATTTCGGCTACCGGTTAGCCCAAACTGGTCCGAACCGACTGAATACCATCTCTGATCTTACCCCTCTGTTGAAACAAGGCCATGCGCTAACAATGGTCTACCAAGTCACATTTTCAGTTTTGTTTGGGACGTTTAAAGAGCCGTGGTGGGGCAGTGGTTAGAATGCAGGCTAATTCTGCTGACTGCCAGGGGTTCGATCCTGACCGGCTCAAGGTTGACTCAGCCTTCCATCTTTCTGAAGTCAGTAAAATGTGGGCTCAGAATGTTGGGGGCAAAATGCTGACTCTATAAATCCTCTTTGAGAGGGCTGTAAAAGCACTACAGAGCAGTATATAAGTCTAAGTGCTATTGCTATTGCTATTAAGGTCATGAAGGATCTACCTTACTACTGTTGTGGGCATGTGAACTCAAAAGATGTACATCAAGTGGTTCCGGCAATTTCAGAAGGTCCCAAGAAACATAATGATTTAACACATCACAGAGGCTAATTGATAAGTGTCATCAAGATACTGCCATACTACTCATATTAGTAGTCAAAGTAGAATCTCTATTAACAAGTGGAACAGTAAGGAACAAGAACTTCCCTTCTCCATCTTTGTCCACTTTTCTACGCAGGTCCTGCCTATCATCTTGAGAAATGAGCTGATGTAGATAGTTTGGTACCCAGTCCATAAAGGTTTCCCACTTCCCATGTGGCTCGATTCGCAAACCCTGCTCACAGCCAGACAAGAAGCAATAGGAGAGGGAGAGAGGATATGGGTTGGATTGCAAAGGAGGGGGTTATGGAATGCAAGAGTACTAACTCTGCGGAGAGACATACCAGCGTGCCAAGGTCACCTGCTGGGAAAGTCCATCAGAGTCTGTTCTCCAAACAAACTGAACATAATTGGCTGGATGGAATAAACTGACAATGGGAGAGCTATTTGTGCGTGAAAATGTTAGAATTGGCTTCGCTACTTACGTATCCAAGGCAGCTCAGTAAATTATACTCTTGGTAACAAAAATATGGCCCAGGAGTCTTTATTTGCTGCATGCATTGAGTGGGATGGTTGACAACTCTGTTGTGTAGGACTCTTGTCTCTGACCTTTTATATCACTGAAACATAATTATTTGCCATAGAAATGGATACATTTAGAGTTTGCTTTTGCTAAATGTCATTTTGGTACAGTTCCAAACCACACTTTTTTCTCTATTTTTGAACTGATTAAAAATTAGGATTTGATCAAGGACCTGAAGTCAGAGCTCTCCGGAAACTTTGAGAAGACGATTTTGGCAATGATGAAAACACCTGTCCTGTTTGATGTTCTGGAAATCAAAGAAGCTATCAAGGTTTGTATTTAAAAGAAAGTGATGCTTCTATCAACGTGTTGTCTGTTTCAATGTTCATTTTGTCTTTCTTTCCTGTCTTCTTCCAAACTTACCCTCAAAATAATATTTTTCACTTCGCTTTTTCTGCTGACTATCAGCAGAAAGGCCTTGCCTTCAGTCATGATTTGGCTTAGATTCTCTACATCTGTCACACAGCCCTTTCAGATTATTGGAAGTATTGTATAAATGAGAGCAAACAAATTGAAACATAGTTTAGAATTTGAAATGCCCTATGTCAGCTAAGAAATGCCCCATCACAAATGCAAAACTACCGTTTTGAATGCAAAGTGGAGTGCTTTGAATTCATTAACACTTGGTCTCATCTGTTTCGTGCATTCTTAAGGTGTCTGTGTAGATTATAGATGATGACAGAGATAGATAGATGATAGATAGATAGATAGATAGATAGATAGATAGATAGTATGTACATGATAGATTAGATAGATAGATAGATAGATAGATAGATAGATAGATAGATAGATATAGATGATTTAAGAACTGCAGCGATTTACTTAACAAAAGTGTCACAAAAAGTCATAAAAAGGGGGCAAAAAGTAACTTAATAAATGTCTCACTTAGCAATATGAATTTGGGGCCCTATTGTGGTCGTTAATCAAGGACTCCATGACTTATGGAGAAAATCTCCTGCATAATAATGAGAAGAGGCTTTCTCCCTTTACTCAGGGTGCTGGCACAGACGAAGCCTGCTTGATTGAGATCCTGGCATCTCGCGATAACAGGCACGTTCAGGAAATCAGCCGAGCATACAAGACAGGTGAGTTTTATCGCTTAGAATCAGCCCTGATCTGATCTCCAGCAGAGAGGCTGGTATGCTGAGGACTGGAAAACTGAGTTGTGGACATGGGTCTCATATTCTTCTGGAGATAGGGTGCGGGGTTATGGTGCCACGACAGAGTTGTCCAATTTTTTTTGCTGGGTTGATTTATTGGCGAGGGCCAAGATGCAGAATTTGAGTTTGGAAATATACCCTGCAGATAGTGGTGGGATTCAGCCAGTTTAGGCTGATTCAGGTGAACCAGTAGTTAAATTGCTGGCAGGCCCTGCCCCGCCCCTTCCTGCCCCGCCCCTTCCAGGAGTCCCCACGTGCCCCATTTTGGCTCCCAGGTAAGTGCAGGGAGGCCTCCTTGGCTCAAGATGGAGCACGGAGGGCGATGCCCCCCCACAGCCCATTTTTGCTCCCAGAAGGCTTCAGGGAGGCTTCCTAGGCCCATTTTCGCTTCCCAGGAGGCTTCAGGGAGGCTTAAACCCAAAACAGGGCACGGGTGTGTGTGCCCCCCTGGTGGCCCGTTTTTACTCCCATGGGGGTGCAGAGAGGCCTACTAGGCTCAAAACGGGGCATGGGGGGTGGCGCGTCACCCCCTGGGGCCCGTTTTTGCTCCCATGGGGGTACAGGAGGCCGAGTGCTGCCTGTCACATGCCCTGGCCATGCCCACCCAGCCGGTCATTAGGGCAGACAACCAGTTGTTAAATTATTTGAATCCTACCACTGCCCACAGATATTCCCGTTCTGCTAGGTTGCTATGGATAGAAGGGGCAGCCAGGCATGGCCAATAACTTGGGGAAAAGCCCAAGAGAAAGGAAGGACCGAGTTTTCCATCCCTCCATAGGACGAAGTAAACAAAAAATCAGGTTGGGTTTTAAGGACAGAAAAAAGGGCAATTCTGCATCTGTTGAAGTCCATCTGGGTAATGTGTCCACAGGAAGCACAATCCAGTGGTTAAAGCACCCAAACGGAGAGATGGTAGGCTGAAAGCAGGTGGGCCAGTCAAGGTCTCTCAGCCCTAGGAAAGAGACAATGACAAATAACTTCTGAGAAACCTTGCCAAGGGACCTGCTCAGCCAGTCTCTGACAGTCAACTTCCATCCTGTTTATGTAGTGGTCGCATTTCCCCCCCTCTAGTTTTATTACTCCTAATGCTTTAATTCCCAGGGAGGGAATTAAAGAGGGAGGGAGAGGGAGGGAGGGAGGGAGGAAGGGAAAAGAGAAAGGAAGGAAGAAAGGAAGGAAGGAAAGAAGAAAAGAAGGAAGGAAGGAGGGAGAGGGAGGGAGGGAGGGAAAAGAGAAAGGAAGGAAGGAAGAAAGAAAGAGAAAGAAGGGAGGGAGGGAGGGAGGGAAAAGAGAAAGTAGAAAAGAGGAAGGAAGGAAGGAAGGAAGGAAGGAAGGAAGGAGCTAGGGAGGGAAGAGAGAGAGAGAGAGAGAGAGAGAGAGAGAGAGAGAGAGAGAGAGAGAGAGAGAGAGAGAGAGAGAGAGAGAGAATGGCTATCTTGAGTTTGCCACCCACTGTTGATATGGAAGAGAAATTGAAGTTTAATTCAGATGGAAAGAGGCAGCAAAAGTTCTCTTGAATAGGAATATGGCTTGTTTCCAAGCTCTACCATCAGAGTTCAGTGGAAGAAAATGTCTGCACTGTTGAAAGATGAGGTTGTTATGGGAACACAAGGGTGTGGTGTGGTGAGAAATTCCATCTGGAAATTCCTTTAATGCTTTTATTTCACCACTTTGGAAAAACAGTAATTTTTGAAGAGTAAAATATATAGAAAAACATACACATGTTTATGAAGTGTTTCCACCCTAAACCAGGTGTACTTTTATTTATAAATGTATTACACTCAC
Source organism: Arizona elegans (assembly GCA_022577455.1). Classification (NCBI taxonomy): domain Eukaryota; kingdom Metazoa; phylum Chordata; class Lepidosauria; order Squamata; family Colubridae; genus Arizona; species Arizona elegans. The sequence continues at coordinate 89,776,288 of JAKOOJ010000005.1, read as the reverse complement.
ATTCTTCTCCTTTTCCCATCTCCTGGGGTTCCCTAATGTTGAGATAATACCAGGGGTGGGCTTCAAAAATTTTAGCAAGGGGTTCTCTGCCAGGTTACTGGGTGGGTGTGGGCATGGTGGGTGTGGCCTAATCAGCCTCCTGCACCATGGCGGGGGGGGGGGCATTTTTGCCCTCCTGGGCTCCAGAGGCTTTCCTCGAGCCTCCGGGTAGGGCAAAAACGGCCTCCTCAGGCTCCAGAGGCCCTCTGGAGACCGGAAAGGGATTCTTGGGAGGGGAGGGGTGGGGTAGGCAGGTCCAGCCAGGAGTGGGATTTGGGGGTTCTCTGAACTGCAGAGAATCCTTCGGGAGAGGGGGCGGTATAAAAATTAAATAAATAAATAAATAAATAAATAAATAAATAAATAAATAAATAAATAAATCTTAGCTAGAGGATCTCCCAAACCCCTGCGAGCCCCCAGCAGCCCACCCCTGGATAATACCCCTAAAAAATCATAATTAAAACTGACTTTCCTTGGTCTTTCATAGAATTTAAGAAAACTCTGGAAGAAGCCATTAGAAGTGACACATCTGGGCATTTCCAGAGACTTTTAATCTCACTTTCTCAGGTATGTAGATGATTATTAAAAATCATTTTTATGATTGCTTAATGTCATCTTGACAGATGTATATCTTGACAAACTCATGGGCTGGAAATTTGGATCTAACTTCTAACAAGAATTAAGAGCTGAATACATTTTAGCTACATGAAGGGACATACGAGGGTAAACAGTATTCCTGATTTTGTAGCCAGCATTAGCTAAAGCGATTCTGAACATGGCTTGTTTCAGTAAACCAGAACTTAAACCAAGTGAAGTTCTGATGAATGAATTAATGAATGATAGATGTTTTGACGAAATCAAGAAACAATCTGATTGAGACTTGAACCATTGTGGAGCCCTTGGTGCTCTCTGATTTTGACTGTTTTCTTGCAGACATTTCATGACCCAGCTAGGTCTACTCATCAGTAGATGAGTAATGAAACATCTGCAAGAAAACACAAAAGATCAGAGAGCACCAAGGGCTCCACAATTCAACTCTGAGCTACAGATAGTCCTTTCTATTGGTACTCCACTGGTCTACTTTATTGGTATGGAGCCTCGGTGGCGCAGTGGTTAGACTGCAGTACTGCAGGTTACTTCTGCTGCCTGCTGGCTGCCTGCTCTTCAGTAGATGGGTCATGAAACATCTACAAGAAAACACAAAAGATCAGAGAGCACCAAAGGCTCCACAATTCAACTCTGAGCTACAGATAGTCCTTTCTATTGGTACTCCATTGGTCTACTCTATTGGTATGGAGCCTCGGTGGCACAGTGGTTAGAGTGTGCAGTACTGCAGGTTACTTCTGCTGCCTGCTGGCTGCCTGCAATTTGGCAGTTCAAATCTCACCAGGCTCAAGGTTGACTCAGCCATCCATCCTTCTGAGGTGGGTGAAATGAGGACCCAAATCATTGGGGGCAAGAGGCTGACTCTGTAAACCACGTAGAGAGGGCTGTAAAGCACTGTGAAGTGGTATATAAGTCTAAGTGCTGATTGCTATTGCTACTCAACTCATATTCATAATCCTAATCCAAGGATTGATCAAAGCAAATGGTAAAACTTTGTTGACCTTCATTGACCCGGGGGGGTGGGGTTCTACTTACCTTTACTATCAGTTCTCATGTGCAAATCGCTTCTGATGACGTCAGAGTCAGTGGACAGAGCCTCCTGCCGGTTTTACTACCGGATCTATAGAACCGGTCCGAACCGGGAGAACCCACCACTAATTGACCCTGAAAAAAGCCAAGCAAAGAAGGACCTGCTAGTAAAAATATCAGCAGCCTCAGCAAAGGTATTCTAAGGGTGTATGTACGTACAGTGTACGTGCTTAAAATTGTACTTTATGTCTTAATATGAGCCGTTTTGAAAACTTTTTCTAGGGCAACCGAGATGAAAGCACCAATGTGGACATGGCCCTTGTCCAGAGCGATGTTCAGGTTAGTATACCACTGATGTACACTTCTCACGTACATTTTAAAAAGATTTGCAGAATTAAAATTGCTGACACTGAGTGGAACATTCCTTTTTTTATAAAAAAAAACCCAAGAAGTTTCTTTTTACATTGAATATTTCTGCCTTTAATGAAATATAAAACCGGTTTTAATGTTGTACAACCACTCCTAAGCCGAGGTGCTATTCAGCAGGTTCTGAAAGGTTCTGGAGAACCTGTAGCGGAAATTTTGAGTAGTTCGGAGAACCGGCAAATACCACCTCTGGCTGGCCCCAGAGCGGGGTGAGAATGGAGATTTTGCAATATCCTTCCACTGCCACACCCACCAAGCCACACCATACCCACCAAGCGATGCCCACAGAACCGGTAGTAAAAAAAAATGAATTTCATCACTACTCCTAAGTATAATTTGATATTTAATTGATCTGTTACAGTGATGGCTAACCTTTTGTGTGACTGTGTGTGTGCCTGCACCCATAATGCAATGTGTGTGCCCCCCCAATGCCCCTGCCCCCCATGCATACATGTTTCGCCCTCCGTCCTCTCCCCGCCCCCCGTGCATGCACGTGCGACCCTCCTCCACTCTGTTTTGGGCCTAGCAGGCCTCCCTGCAGGGGCCTGTTTTTGGTCCCAGGAGACACAAACTGGAATTACACCACATAATATTGAAAATTAGAAACATCCCACAAACCCCAATAAAAGCAAAATCAACATTGCCCAATGTCATCAAACTCCACCTCCAATGCTCAGCAAGGACAACCTCCATTCCCACGGGAAAGAAGATCACCTAGCCAAAACAATGCTCACTATCTATTCCCTCCTCCCACCTTAAGAATTTGGCGAGCCTGAAAAAAAAACCCTTACAAAACAGAGAGAAAGAGAAGGAATAAATGAGTATAATATAAAGCTAACTAAAATGGCTACACATATGTCAATTTTGGGTTTGACAGAGCACTTAAGAAGAGCAATTAACTAGGTTGGGATCATGAGATAACCCAATGCTTTACCCCTTTTAGGCTCTCTATGCAGCAGGAGAAAATCGACTCGGGACGGACGAATCCAAGTTCAACGCGATTTTGTGCACAAGAAACCGAAATCACCTAAGAGCAGGTAGGTTGCTCAGTCTCTTAAGTCGTGCAACAAGTCAAGGCGACATCCAGAGTTGGACGGGATTCCTTCCACATCAACATTTTACCATTTTAAAATAGGCCCCCCTTTTTTTTTCTTGTGGAAGGACTTATTTTTAGCAAGGAAGTTTTTATTAGTTTGGTTGCATTGATTAGAAATTGGCAGCCAGCTTTGAGAAGATACAATAGGAAGGGGACACATTGGTGGAGAAATGGCCTCAATTGAGGTGCACCAGCTAAAATCCCCCCCTTTTCTACAGATTTAATAGAAATATGGGGAGAAGTGGGTTTGTCCTCCTTTGTGATTTGTCATCCTGTTAGGTTCTTTTCTTATGATTTCATGCTTGTTTGCAGTTCTCATTGCTTTTCAAGAGCTTATGAACCTGGAATACTGATGACGATGTTAGCTATTCAGAATAGCTAATGCTAAACCCACCTCTTTTGAGATGGGCTAATATAGGCTTCTCAAAAAAAAAAATCTTAATTATAAAGGCTAGAAGACAAAAAGTATGAAGTTGAACAAAATTGCTCCGTATTTCTAGCTTGAATCTCTCCTTGAGCAGTTTTCATCCATTGTTCCTTGACTGGCTTTCGGATGCCTTGGCAAATAGCTTGATCCCCTCCTCTCTGTGGCAGCCCCCCCACCCAAATATTGGAACACTGCTATCATGTCTCCCCTGGTCCTTCTCTTCACTAGACTAGCCATGCCCAGTTCCTGCAATCATTCTTCATGTGTTTTAGCCTCCAGTCCCCTAATCATCTTGGTTGCTCTTCTCTGAGCTTTTTCTAGAATCTCAATATCTTTTTATAGTGTGGTAACCAAAACTGGATGCAGTATTCTAGGTGTGGTCTTATTTATAAAGTGGTATTAGTACCTCACTTGATCTTGGTTGAATCCCTCTGTTAATGCAATTTAGGATTGCACTGGCTTTTTTGGCTGCCCTTTGAAAGATGCCACTTCCTGCATCACAGAGTTACAGGGCATTTATTTAATGCGGTCCTCTCTATTGTCAAAATCCATTCTTGTGTTTTCTGTGGATAGTGGTTATTTACCCTTAAACTGAAACTTTCACACAATTCAATACATTTCTATTCAGAAGTAGGTTCACTCTAAGTTCCATAGGATTTACTCCCAGGTAAACGTGCACAGATTTGTAGCCAAAATGCTTTCACGTAGAACAAATATTGTCATTTTTATTTTATTTTATTTTATTTTATTTTATTTTATTTTATTTGGTCTCTTTCTGCAGTTTTCAATGAATACCAGCGAATGTGCAACCGGGATATTGAGAAGAGCATATGCAGAGAAATGTCTGGTGATCTTGAATCTGGGATGCTGGCAGTAGGTGAGTGATTTCTTGGTGGCCAGGACAAACCATCTGTTGGTACAGTACTTATTGATAATTTCCTCACTTTTGATAACCTTGCCCAGGCAATTATTGTGCTATTCCCTTGATAGGGGAAGTTCCAATAAATGAAATATTTATAGCTCAGAATTGAATTGTGGGACTCTGGGTGCTCTCTGAGTTTGGTTGTCTTGCGGATATTTCATTACTCAACTAGGAAGCATCATCAGTGGTAGAAGATAGCGGGGTTTGATTTCTAGAGCAGATTCCACTTCCTTCTAGCACTGATAGTTGCATAATGAAACATCTGTTGGGAAACCACCAAGCTCAGAGAGTACCAAGGATCCCACAGTCCTCATTCTCTTCCTCCTTCACCTCTTCCTCCTCCCCCCTTCTAGCACTGATGATGTTACCTAGTTGGGTAATGAAACATCTGCTGGGAAACAGCCAAGCTCAGAGAGTACCAAGGACCCCACAGTCCTCCTCCTTCCCCTCTTCCTCCTCTTCCCTTCTAGCACTGATGATGTTATCTAGCTGGGTAATTGAGATGCCTGCAAGAAAACAACCAAGCTCAGAGAGCAGCAAGGACCCCAGAGAGCAGAGCTTCCCAAGCTCTGGGCTGCAGCCCAATACTGGGCCGCAGCCCATTCAGAACTGGGCTATACAAGCAGCAAGCGAGCATGTGAGTACAGCTCCATTTGCGTGAACGGTGGGCACTCACACACAGACTTGCTGCTCACATGGAACAATTCCCCCTATCCTCTACCGGTCCTCAGAGGCAGAAAGATTGGGGACCCTTGCCAGAGGGGAAGCTCCTGAGAACTCAGTGTTCGCAATAGCAATAGCACTTAGACTTATATACCGCTTTACAGTGCTTTACAGCCCTCTCTAAGCGGTTTTACAGAGTCAGCCTATTGCCCCCAACAATTTGGGTCCTCATTTTACCTACCTCGGAAGGACAGAAGGCTGAATCAACCTTGAGCCGGTGGGATTTGAACTACCAAATCGCAGGCAGCCGGCAGAAGTAGCCTGCAGTACTGCACTCTAACCACTGCGCCACCGAGGCAATAATGTTGATTTCATTTTTCCAGTTCATTTTCCCAAAGGTGGGATTCACTTACCTTCCCTACCGGTTTGCAATTGTGAGCGCGTGCACATACGCAGTGATCGCACATTACAGTCGCCACTACCGGTTTTCCTGAACCGGACAGAACTGGCTGAATCCAACCTCTGCATTTACCATATCGGTCTTGATAATTCTCATGTCTGACTGAGTATAGGTCTTTCTTTCCTACCATCTAGTATGAATTTTGTCTAGCAATGCTTCCACCATCTTAAGATGAAGACAAATAAGAGAATGGCTGTATTCTCTCTTGATTATCCCCTTCCCTTCCTATCCCTGACTTTGGCTCTCAATAGAATTCTTTATAGAATAGAATTCTTTATTGGCCAAGGGTGATTGCACACACAAGGAATTTGTCTTTGGTGCATATGCTCTCAGTGTACATAAAAGAAAAAAAAATACATTCGTCAAGAATCAAAAGATACAACACTTAGTGATAGTCATAACTTACTAAATAAGCAATAAAATCATACTAGGAAACAAAACAATATAAATTATAAAGATACAAGCAATATGGTTATAGTCATAAGTGGGAGGAGATAGGTACTAGGAAGGATGAGAATAATAATAATAGTAATACAGTCTTAGTAAATAATTTGACAGTGTTGTGGGAATTAGTTGTTTAGCAGAGTGATGGCATTCAGGGAAAAAACTGTTCTTGTGTCTTGTTCTGACGTGCAGTGCTCTATAGCATCGTTTTGAGGGTAGAAGTTGAAACAATTTATGTCCAGGATGCGAGGGGTCTGTAAATATTTTCTCAGCCCTCTTTTTGACTCGTGCAGTATACAGGTCCTCAATGGAAGGCAGATTGGTAGCAATTGTTTTTTCTGCAGTTCTAATTATCCTCTGAAGTCTGTGTCTGCCTTGTTGGGTTGCAGAACCAAACCAGACAGTTAGAGAGGAGCAGATGACAGACTCAATAGTTCAGTTCTCTGTAGAACTGAATCAGCAGCTCCTTGGGAGTTTGAGCTTCCTGAGTTGGCACAGAAAGAACAAGAAGGCAGTTGCCCAAATGGAAGATAGTCTGTCCTTCATTCAAAATTGTTAAATTCTATACAGTCCAGAAAATGGATATGTTTCAAAGACCCTTGCTCCGAAAACTACCAAGAAGTTGATTCAGTATTTGCTTGCGTTACACTTCCATCACTGTAGTAACCTGTTGGTTGGGTTATCCATATCCTCACACCATCTTTTGATCTGTATCCAGAATGCTGTTTTTCAAACCATTGTGGACTTTTTGCACTTTATCCATATCTTTTGATACACCCAATCTTTACATTGGTTGTGTATGCATGAGAAACAACAACACTGTGACCTGCCATTTTGGATATACGCATTTATTGCAAAGAGTTCAAGTTAGTTCAAGTATTGCTGCATTCGATTGAATTCCATGTTCAGGATTCTGACGGGTTCTTCTGCAGGACAAACTTTATCATCATAGTTTAGAAATTTTCCTCACCTGGATTTAATTCTTTGGGACCAGAGTGGGCGTCACATACTGTAACAACTGGTTTGACCAGAACCGAAAACTTGAGTGCGCGCATGTGCGCAGCATCGAAAAACCAGCAATTATATAGGACGTAATAGCACCAGGGTGAGTGGGCGGGCCCAGCTGCTGGTTGGACCTACCAGTTCACCCGAACCGGTCTGAACCGGCAGCAGCCCACCATTGTTTGGGATCAACCTGAGCCAGAATTACACCTGAAGTCAGTTTTATTAACAGTGCTAAAATCTCTTCTTTTTCATGGTTCCCCGTAAAGCTTTTTTTTTTTTAAAAAAATGCTTATTTATTCATTTGAATGTACAGATGCTAATAATATTATATGCGATGGTCCTTTTAATGCAATTTAGTTTTTATTTTAGGTTGTGATTTGCAAGTTTTAACATTATGAATAGTCCTTGACTTACAACCACAATCATAAAAGTCATAAGTCGCCCTGCAGGGATATGGACAGCAAGCAAATTTAATAGGAAATAAACTTTTTTAAAAAAATGCTCTTAAAACTTCAAAACAAATGGTTATAAGTCAAGAACTATCTACAATTCCTATTTTGATTCTGTGTTTGTGCTGTGCTAACCTGTAAGGTAAAAAAGGTAAAGGTTCCCCTCGTACATCTGTGCTAGTCATTCCCGACTCTAGGGGGCGGTCCTCATCTCCATTTCTAAGCCAAAGAGTCAGCGCTGTCCAAAGACGTCTCTGTGATTATGTGGCCGGCATGACTAAACGCCAAAGGCACACGGAACCCTGTTACCTTCCCACCAAAGTGGTCCCTATTTTTCTACTTGCATTTTTTACGTGCTTTCAAACTGCTAGGTTGGCAGGAGCTGGGACAAGTAACGGGAGCTCACCCCATTACGTGGCAGTAGGGATTCGAACCGCTGAACTGCCGACTTTTTGATTGACAAGCTCAGTGTCTTAGCTACTGAGCCACTGCATCCCTTATGCTAACCTGTAGAGGCATGATAAATAAATTTGGTACCTCTATTTACTAGAGGTACTAAATTTATTTATCATGCCTCTACAGTGAAATGCCTTGAGAGATGCTTCATTAAAAATAATGTATTGAGCTTTCAGATAAAGGAGAAGTGGCATAAAACATAATTCCTTTTTATGAACAGAAAGCATAACTAATTGCACAGGATTTGGGGGAAATTTTAGTTTTTAGTTTTTTCCTGTACTAAGGGTATTTTCTTAGTTGGCAGGAAACTTTTCCGCCTTAGCAACAGTTTTCGTTTCAAATCAAGTTTAATAAGAAGTGCTTAAATATGAAGGGGTGAATTCCAAAATCTGACAATGCCAAAACAGAAAAACATTTTTTTAATTATTTAAAATTCAAATTATTTAATTCGTTTTTAATCTATTTTAAATTTTTGTATTTATGTGTTTTATCTTGTGGCTGTTCACTGCCCTGAGTCCTTCGGGAGAACGGCGGTATAGAAATTTAATAAAATAAAATAAATAATAAATTTTAGATGTGTGAGATTCGAGAAATCATTCTTTTAAAAAAAATGAAAACCAGAAGGTAGCCTCTGTAGATGATTGTGTCTTTTTTTGTCAAAGTTGCATAACTATAATTTTAATTTGCAGTTCAATTCCTGAGTCTTTTATCTGCCATCATGGTGCTGTTGGTAATTCTCCTTTGTCCTTACCTTAACTTAGGAAAATTACAGTCTTAGGAAAATTACAGTACTTACAGTCTAAGTACCATGAAATCAAGAAGTGTCCATCATAATGATGGCCTTAACAAAATTCCCTGTTTTCCACCTCTCATCTACAATACAGCTATAATCGCTGTGCCAGATTGGATTGATAAAATATGATACATGCAAAACATTCTTGGAGATTTAAAATATGTGATGTAAATGGTTGTATAATTAAAAGTGTTTTTCGTTGACTTTCTGCCCTGCCTACTGAATCTAATGAAAAAAATCTGTGCTTCCCTTTGGCTTCATTAAGGATTGTGTATCTGGTAATTGTAAGGAGTGACTGCATTCATTTCTAGTAATAGCTAGTGTGAAAGTTAAACTTGTGCTGTGCTCATCTCTATGACCCATCTCAACGTGATTAATGAAAAAAGAGCATGTTGTTGTGTTACGTTTGCAGTGATATTTTCTGTGGTCCTTTCCATGCAGCTAACAAATAGAATCCACTATGGGCGTTTTGAGCAATCAAGATGCTACATAAAGGGGAATAACACCATTAATACCATTAAGTGGGCCATTTCCTTTGAAGTTTGCTGTGCTTTCCTAGTATGAATTTACGAAGTGTCATTAATGTGTCATCTCAATTTCCTTTGCAGTGAAGTGCATGAAAAACACACCAGCTTTCTTTGCAGAGAGGCTGCACAAGGCCATGAAGGTAACTAAGTCAAAACCCAAAACACTTTTAAAAAATGTCATGCGCTCAAATATTCAAGGGATCTAGGCTTCATTAAAAAAAAAGGTGTTAGCTTGGATGTGAAATGTAGATGTAAGCTGGACTTGCAGGTTTAAGACCAGGATAGCTACAAGTACATGTCACTGAAGCCCAGTGATAGATAGATAGATAGATAGATAGATAGATAGATAGATAGATAGATAGATGGATGGATGGATGGATAGACAGACAGACACGGACGGATGGATGGATGGATGGATGATAGGTGATGGATGGATGGATGGATGGATGGATGGATAGATAGATAGATAGATAGATAGATAGATAGATATAGATGGACAGATAGATAGATAGATAGAGATAGATAGATAGATAGATAGATAGATAGATAGATGATAGATGGATGATGGATGGATGGATAGATGGTTAAAAATAGATGATAGATAGATAGATAGATAGATAGATAGATAGATAGATGATGGATGGATAGACAGACAGATAGATGGATGGATGGATGAATGGATGATAGGTGATAGGTGGATGGATGGATAGATAGAGATGGATGGATAGATAGATAGATAGGTAGATAGATAGATGAGAGAGAAATGAGAGAGAGAGACAGACAGACAGACTGACATGATATATAGATTAAGGATTAAAAAAACTCAAAGAAGTACAGGTAGTCCTTGACATATGTAAGTCACAATGGTTGTAAAATGGGTTGGTCATGTGACCTTTTTTCCCAGTGGTCATTAAGCAAACCCATGGATCACTATGGGCGCACTTTTGCTGAAAACCAGAAGTAACAGATTAAATTAAGATTAACAGATTAAAAAGAGCCTTGATAGTACAGTGGTATACGCACCCTGTTATTAACACAGCTGCCTGCAATTTCTGCTGGTTCGAATCTCTCCAAGGCTCAAGGTTGACTCAGCCTTCCATCCTTTCTAAGGTAGGTGAAATGAGGACCCAGTTTGTGGGAGCAATAAGCTGACTTTGTATAAAATATACAAAAGGATGAAGGCTATTGCTTAACGCATTGTAAGCCGCCCTGAGTCTCCGGAGAAGGGCGGCATATAAATCAAATTAAAAAAAAAAAAAATGTGCAATAGCCATAAACACAACCATGTTTTCTAGCGCCACCAAATTCAGACCCATGACCGCAGAGGACCATCAGAACTTTGGAACCCAGCCCTAAATAGCCAAGGACTCCCTGTAAACATTTCTTATGACTTCTAAGAGATGGACAGATACTTCAATGGAGTTTCGTTAATGAAAAATCCTATTAAAAACCCAGATGTTTCTTATTATGGCTTGCAAACCTACTGGGACAGAGTAGTGTTTTAGTCTAGGTGTATCTTCCAAATACTGGTTTGGATCAGGGTGAAATCCAGCAGGATCTGTCAGGTTCTGGAGAACCGATAGCGGAAATTTTGAGTAGTTCGGAGAACCGGAAAATACCACCTCTGGTTAGCCCCAGAGTGGGGTGGGAATGGGGATTTTGCCGTATCCTTCCCCTGGAGTGGGGTGAGAATGGAGATTTTGCAGTATCCTTCCCCTGTCACGCCCACCAAGCCACACCATGCCCACCAAGCCACGCCCACAGAACCGGTAGTAACAAAATTTGGATTTCACCACTGGTTTGGATGTGTGACTGTATGGACCTTTTTAGTTCATGGCCAAAAACCTTGGGTTGTTTAGCAGGGACACAGAGTCCAGTTTGTTTTTCAGTCGAATGGTACAATTTATGTGTTATGTTAAAGGCGCAAAAATCTGAAGTGATTTATTTTGATCTGGTTTTTGTTTTAACATCTCAAAAGCCTGGCATTTTAACAGGAGTTTGTAGACTTTAGTTGGGTCATGAAACATCTGTGAGAAAACCACCAAGCTCAGAGAGAACTAAGACCCCCACAGTTCAATCCAGGAGGCAGGGAATCTTCATCGGAGAATCACACTCTGAACAGGACTGATTTAGAATAGAATAGAGCTGGAAGGGACCTTGGAGGTCTTCTAGTCCAGCCCCCTGCTCAAGTAGGAGAACCTATATACCATCTCAGACAAGTGACTGTCCAGTCTTTTCTTAAAAATCTCCAATGATCGAGCACCCACAATTTCTGGAGGAAAGCTGTTCCACTGGTTAATTATCTTCACTGTTAGGAAGTTTCTCCTTAGTTATAGGTTGCTTCTCTCCTTGATTAGTTTCCATCCATTGTTTCTTGTACTGCCCTCTTGTGCTTTGAAGAATAATTTGACCCCCTCTTCTTTGTGGCAGGCCTTCAAATACTGAAATACTGTTATTATGTCACTCCTAATTTTTCTGTCCCTTTCTGTGATCTTCTTTAGGGAGCAGGAACCAAGGACCGGACTCTTATACGCATCATGGTCTCACGTAGTGAAGTTGATCTGCTGGATATCCGGCAGGAATACAAAAGAATGTATGGAAAATCTCTCTACACGGACATCTCGGTAAGGCATTGGCAAGGGTGAAGTTTTTATTCAAGCTCTTATCTTTGGATGGCAGCAGTGGTGGTGGGTTTCTACTGGTTCAACCCAGTTTGGGTAAACTGGTAGCGGCAGCGGGAAGCTCGCCCACCTGGCCGGACCTCATCACGGATGCTTTGTGCATAAACGTGCTCACATTTATTTATTTATTTGTTCCATTTATATGCCGCCCTTCTCCAGAGACTCAGGGCTGCTTACAATGCATTAAGCAATAGCCTTCATACTTTTGTATATACCTGCTTAGTAGGGCTTTTTTGGGGCCCCCTAAGCGATGTTCTATTTTATACAAAGTCATCTTATTGCCCCCACAAATCAAAGTCATCTTATTGCCCCCATTTTACCTACCTCGGAAGAATGAAAGGCTGAATCAACCTTGAGCCTGGTGAGAATTGAACTCGCAGTAATTGCAGGCAGCTGGCAGCTAAGTGCTACTTTAACAGCAGTTTAGTCCGCTGCGCCACCAAGGCTCATATTTGCGAACTGGTAGCAAAGGTAAGTGAATCCCACTTCTGGGTGGTGGCATAGAATATCAACCAATCTGTTGCTTAACTAGAAAGGCTGCCTTTTAACAATGATTACACATTGGCTTTTTTAAACACAATATGCTTAAAATGCCATGTGTTGTGTGGAACAAAGGGATTTGGGGGCTTCTGGTATATAAAATTCTAACAGCTAGAAAAGATCTGGTGTTGGAATGGCAGTTCGCAAACTCCCAATTGCAAGGGTGAAATGTGGTTGGTGGGACTGATTGGATAACGCACCTATATATTTATGGAATCAGCTGGTGGAGTTTCCGTCAAAGTGTAGAGAACGAAAAGCAAAAATGATGATACGATTTGGGATAAAAATAAAACTGGTTGAAGGGTTTGGAGATTTGTCCGGGAATAAGGGTAAAAGGCAGAAGTATAGAATCTAAACAGAAATTATACGTATTATTGATAATAATGCTTATCATTTTTAATGCCTAAGGGGAAAATAAAAAAGAAACCATAAACATGAGAGTGTTAAAAAAAATGGCAAGGCTGCAGGTATAGATGGTGTATGAATGCATTTGTTTGTATAGTCACTGCATGACTTGTTTAGCCTGCATCTGACTGGATGGTTGGGAATGGAAGGATTTATATTCCTTGCAGACAGTTGGTCATTTGCATCAGGGCTGCTATTCAGCAAGTTCTGACAGGTTCTGGAGAACCGGTAATGGAAATTTTGACTAGTTCAGAGAACCAGTAAATACTATCTCTCGCTGTCCCCAGAATGGAGTGGGAATGGAGATTTTGCACTATCCTTCCCCTGCCACGCCCACTAAGCCACGCCCACAGAACCAGTAGTAAAAAAAAATGAATTCCATCACTGATCTATATCCTTTTAGAGTCGTTGAGCCAACTTAGAGATTTATCTGTGTCCGCAGGGTCATCTTAGTGGTGCAAATGGGTGTGGAGCCTTCTTGGAACTGCTGAAAGGAGCTGTGTTGTGGAGCTGTGCTTTCTGCAGGATGTTTCCTCCCTGTGTCCCTTCACTGTTGTTCCTATGCCTGTTTTTCAACAGTGAAGAGACACAGGCCGGAAACATCCTGCAGAAAGCACAGCTCCACAACACAGCTCCTTTCAGCAGTTCCAAGAAGGCTCCACACCCATTTCCATCACTCAGGTGACCCTGAGGACACAGACAAACCTCCAAGTGGCCTCAATGGCTCTCTAAAAGGATGCAAATGAATCAGCTGTTTGCAAGGAACATAAATCTTTCCATTCCCCACCATCCAGTCAGAGCTGAAGAAGCTTCTTGGATGAGAAGCGAAACGTCTTCAAAGAAAAACTAGAAAGTCCAGTTGCCTCTTAAAAAAAAAAGCACCTTTGGTACACAATCATGACCTGGATGCAGGGGTGAAATCTACTTACCTTCCCTACCGGTTCGGAAGTGCGCGCACTCACCATCATCAGGTCCAATTGTAGACCCCCTGCGCATGCACAAAGCCTTCTGCTCATGTGCAAAGCCTTCTGCTCATGCGCAGAGGGTCAAAAACAGATTACTTCCTGGTTAAAACCAGGAAGTAACGATGTCCGGGCGGGGGGGTGGAGGCTCGCGCTGCTGTTGCTACCGGTTCACCGAACCACACGCCGCTGCTGTTACAGGTTTGCCTGAACCGGAGCGAACCGATAATATTTCACCCCTGCCTGGATGTCTGAGAATCTTCATAGATGTGTTGATTTAGCAAATTATAATTCTCAGAGTGTCTATGGAGATACTCAGTCATCCAGGTCACGGTTGTCTCAAAGGTGCTTTTTTTTCCAGCTGGACTTTGTTTTTCCTTGAAGATGTTTCACTTCTCATCCAAGAAGCTCCTTCAGTTCTAACTTAGAATAGTTTTAACTCAGAATGGAAGAAGCTTCAGTGGAATGAGAAGCGAAATGTCTTCAAGGAAAAACAAAGAAAGTCCAGTTGCCTCTTGAAAAGGCACCTTTGGTGCCTAACTAACTAAACTACTTTTGAGAGGTTTATTTGCAGGCCAGCAATTCTGTTCCACTGCTTCACTCTTCTTTTTTCCTTCCCTTTCCCATCTTGTTTTTGTTTTACTTTCAGGGTGACACTTCAGGGGACTACCGGAAAATTTTGCTCAAGCTGTGTGGCGGAAATGATTAAGTAGAACATCTGGAATTTTAGAGTGTGTCTTTCAAAGTCACAGCTGGCTTTATATTCTCCTTTCTCACAAAGCTGTCAAAACTCCCACTGCTGGATCAGATTGATATTCTTAATATATTCCCTCCTCTAAAGGTATATAATAAATACAGGACAAAAAAAATATATTAAAAAGTCTGCTATAGTAGATAGAGATATTTTTGTTGCATTCTTAGAGAAGCTGTGCAAATATTGCATCTGACAAATGCTCCCTTTAGAGTATGGAAGGATCCTGTATACTTTTGTGTGCAATATTTTGTCTGACTGTATGGACTTCGTTTGATTGTTTGAAATGCATGGAGTGTTAAAAGAAAAATCTAAATCAAAAGTGCCTGCTCTAAAATGTGATGGTTTTGATTCCCAAAGAATTTTTTTTTACATTTCATTACTGTTTGAGGGGGAAACACGCATCTGGCTGGTGGCCTGGGAAAAATAATTTTTGCATTCATTGGATTATCCCCCCTTTACCTTAAAAGAGAAGGGAATTTGGCCAGTGGCAAACTCAGAGCCAAACTTGATGTGTAATCAAAGCATCATTTTGGAGAATGTTGATTAAGGCTCAATCATCCAGGCCAAAGGTATCTAAAACGTTGAATCATGGCAACTGCATCAAATTTTGTTTCTGTATTTTTCGGAGTATAAGATGCTCCAGAGTATAAGACGCACATTAGTTTTTGGGGAAGAAAACAAGAAAAAAAATTCTGTCTCTGCCTACCAGCATCCATCAGTATTCATCTGGCTAGCAAGCAGCAAACAGCCTGGTCAGCTTCAGCACATTATTGAAGCCTGATTCAGCATGACCAGCTGATTGGCGGTTAGATCGGCCTCCCAGAATACCACCAATCAGCTGTTCCAGGCTGTGGGCATTGCCGCAGCCCATCACCGCCTCCACGCGTTGCATTTTCAGCCTCCACATTTTTGGCCTCAGTGCATTGCATTTTCGGCTGGTTCCAGGCAGCAGGGATTGGCTGCCTGGTGGAGGTAATCCCCACCACCTGGAACCGGCTGAAAACACGATGTGCAGAGACCAAAAATGCGATGCGTGGAAGCAGTGATTGGTGGCAATGTGTTGTGGTGATCCCCGCAGCCTAGAATGGGTCTAAAATGGAGGCCGAAAATGCGATGCACAGAGGCCGAAAACAGTTGAAGGATAAGGGTTGGTGGGTGGGTGGGGCTTCGGCAACATTCACTGTATACGACGCACAGACATTTCCTCCCACATTTAGGGGGGAAATGTGTCTTACACGCCAAAAAATACGATACTCTGAAAAGTTGCATTGCTCATCCAAGCAACCTGATCAGTCAAAATAAAATTAAAAATAGTTAGTCAGAGAGCCTAATTAATTTTTTTAAATTTTGACTGATCAAGTTGCTTGGATGAGCAACGAATCAGATGAACGAAGTTTGATGCCATTGCCATGATTCAACCTTTTAGATACCTCAGTTGGAGAATTCATTGGAGTGTGTCAATGAAGGTTTTTATTCCTGATACTAATTTCAGTGACATTGGATGGCATTATTTTTATTGAGACAATGAAAGGGGGAGAAGAATTAAATCTCTTCCTGCGTGCTATGAAAATTCTCCTATCTTCCGTCCTACTGATCAGGGATGTTGTTTTAAAAAAAGAAAAGAAATATTAACAGTATCTTAAGTCTTTGGGAAGCCTTCCAGTTCAATCATTTCTTCTTTGGTTAGGTGCTTTTTCTGGAATGCAGAAACTCCAGTTCATACAACTTCTTTTTCAGGGATATTGATTTGCAAATAATTTGTAATAAGAACCAAGCTGAGTAGCCACATTTAAGATGATCTGGAGCATTACCCATCCTGCATTTCACAGAAATAGATTCCCCCCCCAAAAAATTGATCCCTTGGTTTTAGGGCTCAGCTCTCCTCAATTCCCTATTTCTCTCTTTCTTTATGGATTAACTTGTTTCTTAAATTGTGCTGCATTCATTGCCTACTTTCTACAGGTTGTACATGCCAAACCTTTCTCTATTTGTGATCTGAGTTAGTCCTTTTAAACCAAATGTATGTAATCATGTTTTTAAAACACACACACACACACACACTCACAGAGACATTGTTTAAATAAAATTATCTATCTTCTCAGTTTCTTGCAGCGCTTATTTGGGCCACTACTGCAATGCCCTCTACATGGGGCTCCCCTTGAGGTGCACCCGGAGGCTCCAGTGCAGAATGAGGCCATGCAGGGGATTATGGGAGCGAGGGGGCGCTCCCACGTGACACCTCTCCTGCGCGAGCTGCATTGGCTCCCGGTGGACTTCCGGGTGCGCTTCAAGGTACTGGTTACCACCTTTAAAGCGCTCCATGGCATCGGACCTGGGTATTTGCGGGACCGCCTTCTGCCGCCAATAGCCTCCCACCGGCCAGTACGCTCCCACAGAGAGGGACTCCTCAGGGTGCCGTCAGCTAGGCAGTGTCGGCTGGAGACCCCCAGGGGGAGGGCCTTCTCTGTGGGGGCCCCTACCCTGTGGAATGATTTGCCCCCGGAGATATGGAGGATATCAGATTTCCGGGCTTTTCGCCGTGCCCTAAAAACTTTTTTCTTCCATCAAGCAGGGCTGGCGTGAACACCCCCCCCCCCCCCCCCGGTTTTTGAGATATTAGATTTTTTAATTGTTTAATGGGTTTTAGTCGTAAGGTTCTTAATTTTTGGCCAAAGGGTATAATTCTTTTAAATTTTTAAATTTTGTATTGAATGTTTTTTACTTGGCTGTGCACCGCCCTGAGTCCACTAGGAGAAGGGCGGTATACAAATTTAAATAAAATAAAATAAATAAATAAATGTGTCGGGGACATAGATTCTCATGTGACATTACTGTTTTAATAGTGAATTGGATTGCTTCATTTCTTATTGGGGCTAAAGTTAGGGTTATGACCACACTTGGAATTTGGCATCCAGTTTTGGTCACCACAATATAAACAAGATGTTGAGACGCTGGAAAGAGTGCAGAGAAGAGCAACAAAGTTGACCAGGGGGCTAGAGGCTAAAACATATGAAGAATGGTTGCAGGAGTTGGGTATGCAATGGTGGGTATGCCGGTTTAACAACTGGTTCAGTGAGCCCATTCTTCACACTGAAAATGGAACAGTTAAAAACTTAGCTGCTTACCTTCCAAGTCAGCAATGGTAAGTAGAACAGCGAGGGGGGGGGGAATCAGCTGAGCAGCACGATTGAGATGAGCTAGAAAGCAGGAAATAAAGGACAGGCTAGGGCGGGGGTGGGTGGGCAGGGCCAGCTGATCGTCAAAGCTACCGGTTTTCCCGAATCGGTCCGAACTGGCTGTATTCCACCTCTGTGGGTATGTCTAGTCTAGTGAAAAGAAGGACTAGGGGACACATGATAGCAGTGTTTGAATATCTCAGGGGCTGCCACAAAGAAGAGGGGGTCAACCTATTCTCCAAAGTACCAGAAGGCAGGACAAGAAGCAATGAGTGGAAACATATAGAGAGATCCAACCTAGAACTAAGGAGAAATTTCCTGACAGTGAGCCTTCAGAAGTTGTAGGTGCTCCATCACTGGAGATTTTTAAGAAGAGACTGGACACCCACTTGTCTGAAATGTTATAGGGTCTCCTGCATGAGCAGAGGGTTGGAATAGAAGACCTCCAAGGTCCTTTCCAAATCTGTTATTCTGTTCTGTATGAGTTGTTTTGGACTGACAGGCATATCATAATAGAGTTTCCACTTCCCCAATAAATACTGCAGCAGAATTCAGTTTGCCCAAGAGAAATGACCCAGAGATGGAGCGTTCAACAGCGATGGCCATCTGCTTTCTCCTTGCACACTCACTTGAAACTCTGTTGGGACTAACTATTGGAATGCCAGTGGATGTCTCTGCATCCTGCTTTCATCATTCCATCAAATCCAGTTGTTATGAGACACCCAGAGGCTGCCAACTTTAGTTTTGTCCAACGCTCCATAAATGGAATCCAGAACTTGAGAAAATGCTGCTTTAAGAATCACTCTGTAGCTTGTGTTCCAAATTATCTTGGGGTCCTGATTCATGCTGAGTTTGAAAACAGCTTGATCTAATGAAATGTTCCATCTTGTTCAGCCTTTGGCTTCGGTTTCCTACAGAGGCCATCTGGTTGCTTCGGAGAAGAGTATAAACAGCAAGAACAATGTACTTAACAGTGTGTTATGTTCATGTCTTGCACTGATTTTTCCAGCAATGTCATTGACATCTTGCTGGGATTTATTTTGCTTCGGGAACTAAATTAGACCACGCTAACAAATAGTTCTGCATTACTCATTTTTAAACTGTTCTCATCCAGCATGGGAGATGAAAACACAGGCAAACAGGTCTTTCTTTATCTTTGTCTAACAATGATCCTTCCTGTCCCATCATTGGACAAATCAACGTTTTGGAAGAGAGGCATACCAGAGATGCAATCTAGCCCTGTGCCAATATTGAGAAACGTCAGGACTTCCAGTGAGTAGGAACTGAAGCAGCTGAGGAAAAAACTACTGGAGGAATGTCCAACCTTGGCCATTTTTAAAGACTTGTGAACTTCAACTCCCAGAATTCTTCAGCCAGACATGCTAGCTGAGGAATTGTGGGAGTTGAAATCCACAAGTCTTAAAATGGCCAAGGTTGGAAAACCCCTGAGTTACGGGACATCAAATATGCCGGTGTGCTTTTCTGCTGAAGCTAGGTGCAGAGCTCTTCAACTCATCAATGAGGAAAGTCCCAAAGCATCCGATTAGCAAGTCCTCCATTGGATTAGGAGCTATGGTGGACAATCCAAGCTGCAATGGACATTCAATCACGAGTCATTCATTATGGCTCTAGTGGAGATTTACATCGATGTTGCAAGAAGAAGGGAAACATTTAGCCTCACCCAATACCTTAGACCAGGGGTCAGCAACCTGGGGCTCCGGAGCCAGATTCGGCTCTTTGGGCCCTCTGCTGTGGCTCTCTGTCAGGTGATCCCACCACTGACTGGCCCTGCCCCTTCCCCTCCCCTCCCAGTCACTCCAATGTTGCAGCCTTGTTGCTTCTTTTTCTTTTTGACCAATTTGGGCCAAGAACATTCTAGTTTCTGTGGTAGAAGGTTTGGCTTTCTAGAAAAATCCCTTGAAAACAACTTTAACTAGGTCAATCTCAACATTTTCATGTTAGCCTCTGACCTGAATCCAAGACTTTCTTCTGCAGCTCCTTGGTATCTTTTTTCCCCTCTTGTATTTTGAACTAAAGGACGAATTATTTCACCATAATAAAATTCCAGTCTTTGGGAATTTTTCTTTTTTTTAATTTTCAACTTCCCAATCTAATTTTATTGGTCTTCTGTTCAAGGGCTAATCAAGTCCTACTTCACTTCATCTACTAGAAAACATTAGCCGGTGCTACTACACCTACGGACACATTTTGTACCGACATGACAAATGTTTACTCAATGCTTCTGTCCATCTCAACATTTTATAGACCACTTTGGTTTTCAGGGTTGATGCAAAAGGCAACTTGAAGTCTGGCTCTTGATGATGTAAAGTTCAGCATCTGGATATTCAGTTCATCGTCTGGAAACTCAACTAGGATCTAGAAAGAGAAAGAGAAGCTGGGTTGATCACTTTTTCAGGGATAGCAAAGACCAAAGACAGTCTAGTCCTTCTGATAACCAAAAGAAAAAGGAAAAAAAAAAAGATAGGAATGACTTCTGCAAATTGCTCATCCTTCCCCACCAACTTTGTAAGCTATTCCAAAGTTCAACCACTTTTTGAAGTGGATGTTCAGAGGCCTTTAGCCTTTCTGTTTACTAAAGCCTTTATTTTTTAAAAAAATGTTGTCAAGTCAACTCTTGATGGACACATGGTCACATCTTAAGGATAGTGTAGAAGCGGTTTGAAGTTGTGTTCTTCCAGGGTGTTCTTTTACCTTTTTCATTCTGTCTTATAATGCTAGGACAAGGGTCGGCAACCTTAAACACTCAAAGAACCACAAAGGACCTAACCAGAAGCCCCCCGTTCAATTCTGGAGCCGACCGGAAGTCTGGTTCCCCCACCATAGAATCTCCTCTTAGCGCAGCGTCCTTTTTCCTCTATCTGTTCTAACCGAAAGCCCTATCAATCATGGAGCCAGCCGGTGACAGGGAGCCGCAGCAAAGGGATGAAAGAGCCACATGCGGCTCCAGAGCCGCAGGTTGCTGACTCTTGTGCTAGGACATCCTTCTAATCTTCTGTCCAAATATAGGTTGCAATAGCAATAGCCCTTAGACTTATATACTGCTTCACAACCCACTCTAAGTGGTTTACAGAGTCAGCCTATTGCCCCCAACAATCCAGCTCCTCATTTTATCGACTTTGGAAGGATAGAAGGCTGAGTCAATAGCAATAGCACTTAGACTTATATACCGCTGCATAATGCTTTACTGTCCTCTCTAAGAGGTTTACAGAGTCAGTCTATTGCCCCCAACAATCTGGGTCCTCATTTTACCCACCTCGGAAGGATGGAAGGCTGAGTCAACAATAGCAATAGCACTTAGACTTATATACTGCTTCACAGTGCTTCACAGGCCTCTCTAAGTGGTTTACAGAGTCAGCCTCTTGCCCCCAACAATCTGGGTCCTCGTTTTACTGACCTTGGAAGGATGCAAGGCTGAGTCAACCTTGACTCAGGATTGAGGGAATCAAACTCCTGGCAATGTGAGCAGAGTTAGCCTGCAATATTGCATTCTAATCACTGCACCACCACAGCTCTTTGATGTTTAAGATGTTATCCAATGGGTCCAAAGTCAGCTATCTATTCATCAAAAGACATTTGATTCATGGAACGAAGAAGCAATTCTTACGTTCCCATCCCTGTATCTAATGGTTCCAGGATATTCCTATCTGCATTTAGCTTAAAGTTGATGTACTTAAATGTTGTGAGCATCCCTCTTTCATTTTACATGATTCTCTTCCACATTCTGCAGCCTTCTTGGCTTCGGTTTAATCTCCAAGGAAGACACTGAGGGACACGTAGCATGGACTTACCATGTTTCCCTGAAAATAAAACCCTGTCTTATATTTTTTGAACCCCGAAATAAGCACTTGGCCTTATTTTCAGGGAGGTCTTATTATTTTGGGGCGTGTGGAGCAAAACAGGGCTCCTCTTGCCATCTTACCTGATTTCCAGTTCTGTCTCCCTAACCCTAACCAGAAGAAATGGCAGGGACCGGCTGCGTATGCATTTATATATTTTCAGGGAGGGCTTATTTTTGGTGGGGCTTATTTTAGTGCATGTGCTCAAAAGTCTGATTGGCCTTATTATCCGGGAAGGTCTTCTTTTCAGGAAAACACAATAGCATTCCATTCTTGCAAGGTTATACTTGAAATGTGAGCTAAATGAAAGAAGGTAAATCCAGGTTTATGGAGATTCTCAGTCATCTGGGTCAGGGTTGTCCCAAAGGTGTTTTTCGAAAAGGCATCTGGACTTTGTTTTGTCCTTGAAGATGTTTTGTTTGTCATCCAAGAAGCTTCTTCTGTACTGAAGTAAAAAAGCTTCAACTTGTAGAAGGTTCAATGAACTGAAGAAGCTTCTTGGATGAGAAGCGAAACATTTTCTTCTTTTTTTAAAAAAATATTTTTTTTATTTTAAACACAAATAATGCAAACATAGTGCATATCAGTGGTGGGTTCCTCCCAGTTCGGTCCGGTTCGGCCGAGCTGGTAGCGGTGACGATATGACATCACCGAACCGGTTCTCCCCCCCCCGCCCTCCCACCCCCACCCCCCCACGTTATTCTTACCTTTTATTTGGTCCCACCCCCAATCTATTCCTGCCTCCTGAGTCCCAGCTGATGACTAGAGGGAAAAAAACTGTTTAAACTCTTGCCGCAGGGCTTCAAAGGGCCGTCCTACAGCTGATCAGTGTTAAAAGCAAACAAATGAGTCAGGTCGTAAGTGCAAGGACTCGTCGTAAGTGCGAGGACCTTCCAGAAATGACTCTGACCAGCTAGCCACGCCCACCTAGTCACATGACCTCCAAGCCACACCCACAAAATAAGTCATGCCCACAGAACCGGTAGTAAAAAATATTTAGAACCCACCCCTGGTGCATATATCTCTAAATAAAAAAAAAAGGGGGGGAAATACAAATATTACAGTGCACCCCCACCCCTGGAGACCATTTTTCCCCTTATATTTCTTCTTCTACAACAACTAAAGGATATACAATACATTCCAATTGTGCCCTTATCCCCTCCAAAACAACATACATTCTTGAGTAGGTTTATTCCCTTTGCTTTCCACCAACACTGATTTTATAAAATCCCCCCATATTTCATTATAATTGTATCATTTGTTGCCATACTCCAAATTTCATTATACCACTCATTTCTTTGAATATCCCAATTTTGTCCCCAATATTTAGCCATCACTAATCTAGCTGCCATTATCAAATTTACAATCAATTCTTTTTTTTGTTTCATTTATATCCCGTTTTTCCACCAACAACAGTAATGCAATTCTCAGTAACTTGTCCAAATTTACATTCAAAAGTGCTCTAATTTCTCTAAACACCATGTCCCATATTTTTTGTGCACTATCACAATCCCACCACATATGTTTATATGTTCCAAGTTCTAGAAGTGAAACATTTTCAAGGAGAAAGAAAGTCCACTTGCTTTTTGGAAAGCACCTCTGGGTAAACCCATGTTAGTTTGCCAGTGCAACAGTACTACAAAACCTGTATTTCAAGTCCCTCCTACATGACCTCTCAACACAGTGGTGGAATCTTTCCAGAAGGCTTGTTCAGTAACAAGGCTCCTAAAAGGAGAAGAGTCCTGCCTTCAAAACAACTGGAAAACTTCTGAGAACTCAAACACCCCATTTCTCTACTCATTGATTGGGTGGTGACATTCAACAGGCTTGGCTCCTCTTCTTACCTCCAAAGAGATCTACCAATGGCGTCCCAGGAGCAAGCGGCTTGGTCCATGCAGTTTCACTAACATCGTTGAGCAGTGACTTGACTTCGGAGTCCAAATGATCAACTGTTTTTTCCAGGTGCTGATGGAAGGAGAGAAGAAATTGGGGGGGGAGTGCTTATTGGTCTTGTTAATGCAAGCTTAACACCCCGTAACTCATCCACCCAACACGCTAAGGTTAGGGGTAACCTTCATGGCTTAAAGTGTTGTGGAAACCCAACCTTTTCAGTTAGCCTCTAATTCAATTTCTTGGGCAAACTGTGTTGGTTAATTCATGAACCAGGTTAAGAAAGTTATATAAATAGAGCCAAAAAAAACCCTGTTAATTGCAAATAATAGGAAAATGAGAACGAAAGAATGCTGAAAAATTTTGACAGAGGTTGCTTTTGTCAACAGATCACTGATGTTGGGAGCAAGTCTTGCTCAAGACCACACAATCTCCAAGTTGTGGTCTGTAGCAAATGCCTCTTTTTCTTTTCAAGCAATTTATCAAGGGGAATAATCAGAGATGCCAGAATAAGAATTGCTCTTGTGCAAGACTCTACTTCAGATTTGTACAAGAAGGTCTTAAATCCAGGACTAATGCATCCATTGCAACACTGGATGATGTGTGCCTTGGAATCAATGTACTGTGGCTTAATTCTGAATGGAAAGGGAACATTCTTCTTAACCATTAGTTCATTAGTGGATTTCCATCGAAGTGTAAATCACATGTGACCTTGTGACCTTGCTCAACTTCTTTCACAATTGCTCAGGGTCAACTAGGAGTCACCATCTGAGGTGGACAACACATGCAGTTTGTTTCTAATACTTTTGACCACTGATCGTATAATTCATTTTTGTCTATTTCATCAGCAGGTCTCCAGTCTTTACGATAAAGGTGATATTTCTAAATTTGCTACTCCTTCCTTCCTTCCTTCTTTCCTTCCTTCCTTCCTTCCCTCCCTCCTTCCTTCCTTCCTCTCTCCCTCCGCCCTCCTTCCCTCTCCATCTTTTTCCTTCTTTCCTTCCTCTCTCCCTCCTTCCTTCCCTCTATGCTTTTTTCTACCTTCCTTCCTTCCCCCTCCCTCCCTCTCTCCTTCCCTCCCTCTCCATCTGTCTTTTCCTTCCTCTGTCCCACCCTCTCTCCCTCTCCATCTGTCTTTTCCTTCCTTCCTTCCTTCCTTCCTTCTCTCCCTCCCTCCTTCCTCTCCTTCCTTCCTTCCTCTCCCTCCTCCCTCCCTCCCTCCCTCCCTCCCTCCCTCCTTCCTTCCTTCCCAAAACCTTTTCAACAGATCACTTCCCTCTCTCTGGAAATTGAAGTCCACACAGTTTCTGTGGTTTCTGAGATTGAGAAATACTGCTCTAGACCCTCTGGTTTTATTTTGTATTTTCTGCAACCCAATTCCAGAACTCTAAGCTTCAGTTTCCCCTTGGAGTTAGGACCATCCTTTGCAGAGAAGTGGTGATAGGTATCCTGCATTTTGTTCCATCACATCTTCTCTCATACTTACCTCTTGGATAGTATCCAAGCGCTTGTGGATGGTGCTGGGGTTATCACACCAGTCATCTTGCTCTGAGATTCCTTGATGGTCAGCAGCAGGATCAGCAGTGACTAGAAAAGTAGAAAAGCAAATGATCTAACAGCTTTAAAACTCTAGGGCAGGGGTGTCAAACTCGATTTCATTGAGGGCCGCATCAGGGTTGTGTTTGACCTCGGGGGATGGGGTGGAGTGGGTGTGGCCAGCTCAACATCACTCCTGTTGGGGGGGGCACCTGTGGTGGCCTGAGCGCTCTGTCACAGAACACAGGCTCCTGGCCGTCTCCTATAACCCTCTGTCAGCGAAAACGGAGCTCATGGCCCTCCCACGCTCTGTTTTCACTGGCAGAGGCACCATGGGCCAGTCCTTCACTATTTCCAGGGCGGGCCTGCAGGCCAGATCTAAGCACCCCGTGGACCAGGTCTGGCTTCCGGGCCTTGAGTTTGATATCCCTGCTCTAGGGGAACCTGTTCACAGTTGGGTTCATCCATAGTTCCCCCTTCCTGTCCTTGTTGTTGTTTTTGCTTGATTGTTTTGGTTTTTCTGGTGCTCTCAAGTCAGTGTTGACTCAGGGTCACTGCCTGGATAAGTCCCTGTGGTTTTCTTGGCAGTATTTCAGAAGCGGTGTGACATTGACTTCTTCTTCTTCCTAGGATTGAGAGAGGTTCCTCCGTTGGCTTTGTGCCTGCTGAGGGGCTAGAATTCATGGTCCTGCAGTTTCTAGCCTGATTCCTTTAACTACTACATCAAACTCACTCTCTTGTTTTTATTAATTTGAGATTAACCAGTCAGATCCAGATCAGGATCACAGTTTCTAAGCAGAAGTTTAAATCTCCCTCCCCAACTATTTCTCTGGAGACTAAAAAGATCTCTGAAGACTAAAGAACGGTTGCAGGATTTGGGTTTGGCCAGTCAAGAGAAAAGAAGGACTAGGGGGGACATGATAAGAGCCGAGGTGGCGCAGTGGTTAGAGTGCAGTACTGCAGGCTACTTCAGCTGACTACTAGCTGCAGTTCAGCAGTTCAGATCTCACTGGCTCAAGGTTGACTCAGCCTTCCATCCTTCCAAGGTGGGTAAAATGAGGACCCAGATTGTTGGGGACTGACTCTGTAATCCATTTAGAGAGGGCTGTAATAGCACTATGAAGCAGTATATAAGTCTAAGTGCTATTACTGTACAGATTGAGTATTCTTTAAAAGACTGGGCTTTGAGTATTTTTTAAAAGACTGGGTTTCTTTTAAAAAGTTAGAGCTCATTGGAAAAGATCTGATGTTGGGAAAGATAGAAGGCAAAAAGAAAAGGGGACAACAGAGAATGAGATGGTTAGATAATGTCATTGATGTGGTGGCCATGAGTTTGGGCAAACTCCGGGAGATAGTGGAAGACAGATGAATCTGGCATTGTTATGGTCCATGGGGTCGTGAAGAATCAGACACGACTTAGCAACTGAATATCAAAAATAGCTATATCATTCTGAATTTTGTCGCAGAAGATTACACAGGCACTTCTGAGAGGTCACCAGGAGACAGCATAACTTTGGGAGATCGTGATTTGCTTTAAATACAAATCAATCTAATTTCAGGCTTCAGCATCTATAAAGGAAGGTGGTCGAAATCCATGCTTTGAACCCTGGAAAGGTGCTCCAGTACTGGTCAGCATCTCCAGATTAGATGAGAATTGAGTAGCTCCATCAGTCTTCCTGAACCTGATGTCTTCTGATGTGTTAACTACAGTACATTTGCCAAGGTCCCTCTCCAATGATGATAAAGCCATATCCACTAATGATGAAGCCCCAACTCATTTAGAATTAGAATCAGAGTTGGAAGGGACCTTGGAGGTCTTCTAGTCCAACCCCCTTTTCAGACAAGAAACTCTATATCATTTCAGACAAATGGTTGTCCAATCTCTTCTTAAAAACATCCAGTGTTGAAACATTCACAACTTCTGGAGGCAAGTTGTTCCATTGACTAATTGTCCTCACTGTTAGGAAGTTTCTCCTTAATTCCAGGTTGCTTATCTCCTTGATTAATTTTCATCCATTACCTCTTGTCCTGACCTCAGGTGCTTTGGAGAATAGTCTGACTCCCTCTTCTTTGTGGAAACCCCTAAGTTATTGGAACACTGCTATCATGTCACTCCTAGTCCTTCTTTTCATTCAACTAGACATTCCCAATTCCAGCAACCGTTCTTCATATGTTTAGCCTCCAGTCCCCTAATTGCCTTTGCTGTTCTTCTCTGCACTCTTTCTAGAGTCTCCACATCTTTTTTACATAGTGGCGACCAAAACTGGATGCTGTATTCCAAGTGTGGCTTAAGCTAATGAACCTTAGCTTGGAAACATCCCAGATTCCATCAATCCTTTTATAAAGTTGAAAATACTACTTCCTTTGTTTTCTTCTGAACGGGTCCTTTCTCTCTCTCTTTTTTTTTTTTACAAAGTTTTGCCCTTGCCTCTTAAAGGTAGAATAAATTCCCCACCAAGGATGAATAATGAGCTGTGATTAAAAAGCAAGGAACACGCTCTCTTCTAATTCCTTGGATGTCCATCAAAGCCCTAAATCTGGTTTGTCGTTGAGTCCCCACCCACTTAAGAATGAGAAGGACAGACCAAAACTATGTCCGTTTTGCTGGTTTCAACATCAGGGAATTGGGTTCAAAGGGAGTTGAAAACTATTCTCCACACACCCAAGGCATGAAATGAAAGAGAAGAGACTTTCAACAAAGTCTTTCCTGAAAATGAAAGAAACCACTTTATGAAGGTCCCCCCTTCTCCGTGATATTGTTATAAAATAAAAGCAAGTTCGATGATTGTAAAAAGCATAGACCGCCAAACTTATAACTTGGCACTGGGTTTATAGCTTCTCATATTCAGCCCTCAGGGTGACTACAGGGCATGTCTACGTTATTTTTTTTCTTGGCAACAACATCCACTTGACTTGCCATGACTTTCTTCTG
Organism: Arizona elegans; assembly: GCA_022577455.1. NCBI lineage: Eukaryota > Metazoa > Chordata > Lepidosauria > Squamata > Colubridae > Arizona > Arizona elegans. Next base: position 89,748,213 of record JAKOOJ010000005.1, on the reverse strand, counting down.
TATTGTTCCTCCAGCTTCCCAGACTCGGGTTTTGAGACTGCCTGATTAGACCTGGCTTAGCTTTTTTAGTTAAGAAAACTAAGATCATGGTTCCCGGCCCTCTCAATTCCTGGTAAATAGATGAGGAAGAAATGGAGGTAGTGACAGGTTTTATTTTCCTGGGCTCCAAGATCACTGCAGATGGGGACTACAGCCAAGAAATTAAAAGACGCTTGCTCCTGGGAAGGAAAGCTATGGCAAAGTTAGACAGCATACTAAAAAGCAGAGACATCACCCTGCCAACAAAAGTGCATACAGTCAAGGCTATGGTTTTCCCAGTTGCAATGTATGGTTGTGAAAGTTGGACCATAAGGAGCATCCTTATGAGGTTCTGAGCATCAAAGAATTGAGGCCCTTTGAACAAGGGACTCGCTGGAGGAGACTCCTGCGAGTCCCTTGGACTGCAAGGCGCTCAAACTGGTCAGTCCTAGAGGAGATCAACCCTGACTGCTCTTTAGAAGGCCAGATCCTGAAGATGAAACTCAAATACTTTGGCCACCTAATGAGAAGGAAGAGCCTAATGCTGGGAACGATTGAGGGCAAAAGAAGAGAAGAGAATGAGGTGGCTGGATGGAGTCACTGAAGCAGTGAGCTTAAATGGATTCCAGAGGATAGTAGAGGACAGGAAAGCCTGGAGGAAAGTTCTCTGTGGGGTCGCAATTGGTCAGACACAACTTTGCAACTAACAACAACAACAAGCTTTTTTAGAATCTGCCAAACTGATTAGGTTTGATCATCTTCTCTGGTACAAGTCCAACATCAAGTTGGGTTGCAGAAGCTAGTTTTCCAACTGTGAAACAAGACCTAATTGCAAAGAGATGCTCTATTCAGATGCCGATGTGCTCTAAGATAGGTCAGCCTAGGCTGAAAGAGGAAGACAAATTCTTTGGCAGTAGAAATGGATGGAGGAAAAGGTAAATTGCATTTTGCTTTCCTTGGTTTCCGGAATTAACCTTCAAACTACGTAATAATTAACCTGAGTTACAGCCAACAAGAGAAAACTTTCCTGCTAGGGGAATACAAAAGAAGAGAGAGTTCAGTACAAGCGAAATAATTTTTTCCACATGAGATCCCAACATCTGCTTGGAATTTCATGGGCCACTGAGAAAACACCGAGCCAATTTCAATCCTTACTCGGCACACCCTCCTAACTTCACCGTGATTTCTTATTATTTTTAAAATGCCTCTCGGTTCTGCTGAGAAAATGGAGTCTGAAAATTCAAAATCTGGGCATTTTACTCATCCAACACAGGAGGTAAAAGGGAGATGTATTTCTAGGGGATAAGCAGTCTTCCAATATTTCAGGTGTTGCCACAAAAAGGGGGTGTTAACCTTTTCTCCAAAACACCAGAAGGCACAGCAAGAAACAATGGATGGAAACTAATCAAGGAGAGAAGCAACCTAGAATTGAGAAGAAACTTCCTAACAGTGAGGACAATCAACCAGTGCTTGCCTTCAGATATTGTGAGTGCTTCATCACTGGAGGCTTTTAAGAAGAGACTGGACTGCCATCTGTCTGAAATGGTATAGGATCTTCAGCTCAAGCAGGAAGTTGGGCTAAAAGATTTCCAAGATCACTTCCCACTCTGTTACTATTACATCTGCCTGCACTTGTGCAATGAAATAATAAACTCATAAATGCAATGAAATGAAGAAACTTTCCATTGTGAAATCTACCAATGATTGTAACATCATTGGCTTGAGCCAAAGGTGCTTTTTCAAGAGGCAAGTGGACTTCCTTGTTACTCTTTGAAGATGTTTCACTTCTCATCCGAGATGTTGGATGAGAAGCGAAATGTCTTCCAAGTATAGCAAAGCCCAGTTGCCTCTTGAAAAAGCACCTTTGGAACAACCACGACCTGGATGACTGAGAATCTCCATAGATATTATTGGCTTGATTTACCATGTAACTAAGAAGACACAATGACATTGGATGTGTGGAGGACATCATCAATTAAATGATAATTAAGGCATCCTAACAAGCCCACCATGGATGCCCCTGATGAACGCTTCAGCCCTGCCTCTCTTCCTCTCACAAACAAACCAGGATCAGTCCTCCAAAACTAATAATTAGAAGAAAGAACCCAGCAGCCATTCCTGACTTCATAAGCAATTGTGAATATTGCTGGGGTCAGCCCTTCACAAGGAAGACCAGGTTAGGAAGCTAAAATTATGAACACTGATGCTATTTGTTGTCTGTGGAGATTCTCAGTCATCCAGGTCGTAGTTGTCTCAAAGATGCTTTTTCAAAAGGCAATCGGGATGTTTTTTTTCCTTGAAGAAGAAGAAGGAGGTTCGCTTCTCATCCAAGAAACTTCATCGGTTCGATGAAGCTTCTTGGATGAGAAGCAAAATGTCTTCTTCCTCAAGGAGAAAACAAATTTTGAAAAAGCACCTTTGAGATAATGCTACTTTTTAAAAAGTTTTTATTTTCTTAAAAATATAAACATTCTATCTTCCCTTAAACAGTGTTGTCTGGGTACAAACATCTCTGTGCAATAACCATCCAAATTTACAACAACATTCATTACATTGATATTAATTCTCTGATCTTACAATTGTAGTATATTGAACAATTGAGCAGAGTAAACTTATTCAATTTTCCCTCTTAACATATCTTCTAATAAGAATATAATAATAATGTTAAGCATAATCGTCATAATAATAACAAATTATCATATTGTTTACATCTCTAGTTTAACATATTTTCTACTCTTCTTAAAACACCTTTTATTTCCAACTTCCATTTTTATTCTCTAACCATTGATACAATAATTCCCATATCATATAATATTCAGTTGTTCTTTCTCCTTAATTGCAATCTGTTCATTTCTGCACATTCCTAATCATATTCTCATCAGTAAGGATCTCTTCACTTTTCCAATTTTGTGCAAATACAATTCTAGCTGCGGTTAATACCTGGATAATGAAATATGTGTTCTCTTTACTATAAATTTCAGGTAAAATCCAAAACAAAAATATTTCTGGTTTTAAATCAATGGGCTGCTTTATCATCTTTTCCAGCCATGTATGTATTTTTGTGGGGATGCAGTGGCTCAGTGGCTAAGACACTGAGCTTGTTGATCAAAAGGTCAGCAATTCAGCGGTTTGAATTCCTAGTGCTACATAACGGGGTGAGCACCCGTTACTTGTCTCAGCTTCTGCCAACCTAGCAGTTCAAAAGCACGTAAAAAATGCAAGTAGAAAAATAGGGATCACCTTTGGTGGGAAGGTAATTGCATTCTATGCGCCTTTGGCATTTAGTCATGCCAGCCACATGATCACAGAGACGTCTTCAGATAACACTGGCTCTTCAGCATTGAAACAGAGATGAGCACCACCCCCTAGAGTCAGGAAAGACTAGGACATATGTGTGAGGGGAATCTTTACCTTTATGTATTTTTGTCCAGTATTTTTTTTTTGCTTCTACACATGTCCACCACATATGATAATGCTATTTTTGTTTAATGTTTCTAGTAACAGAATCTTTCAAGTCTGAATGTCATTGCCCCCCTCTCTCTTTATTTATTTATTTATTTATTTATTTTTATTTTTATTTATTTTTATATGCCGCCCTTCTCCGGAGACGCAGGGTGGCTTACAATGCATTAAGCAATAGCCTTCATACTTTTGTATATTATCTTCTGAGAACCAGGGAGGGTCTTTTGAATTAGGTCAAGGACAAAGCAAGCTAGTTTTTCAAAGCTACAGGATGAAGTGCAGGCTTTTGCTCCAGAGTGAATAAAACAATGTTTTTGGTGGAGAACAGCCAAGAATGAGAAATGGATGTTTGTCCAAAACTGTGACTGCGGATGAGACAATTGGACTGCTGAGATCACTGTCTCCTACAGAGGAGATTTCTTGAGAAGACAGCCTAATTCTCTTCCAGGCAAGGTAATTGCTTTCTTGAAATGTTCAGGACGATTTAGAGGCTGGAATTCCCTGCCAAGGGAACTGTGGCATTTCCTAGCAATCTCATGGGGCTTCTTGAGTGACAACATGAATAATGACGCAGAGTTGAGAGGGTTTCTCAAAACGTGGCCACATTAAGATGAGCGGACTTCAACTCCCAGAATTCCCCAGATAGAAACCTCTCACTTCCTGACCCGATAATTTTTTCTAAACAAAAACTGTTTTAAAACAAATACATAGAAAGCAAGGAGAGAAGCAGCCTGGAACTAAGGAGAACTTTCCTGACAGTGATAACAATTAATCAGTGGAACTGTTTTCCTCCCAGAAGTTGTGGGTGCTCCATCACTGAAGGCTTTCAGGAAGAGAGTGGACAACCCTTGGTCCGAAATGGAAAGGTTCTCCTCAGGAGTGGGCTGCTGGGGGTTCGCAGGGGTTTGGGAGAACCTCTAGCTAAGATTCTGTGTAGTTTGGAGAACCCCCCAAATCCAACTCCTGGCTGGCCTTTCCCACCCTGCCTCTCCCCTCCCAGGAGGCCCATTTTGGATGCAGACAAGTGCATGGCGAGCGCAGAGGCTCGGGGAGGGTGAAAAACAGCCCTACTGGAAGTTCAGGAAAGCCGGGTCTCCAGAGGCTCTCTGGAGCCTGGGGAGGCCATTTTTGTCCTCCCTTAGACTCGAGGAAAGCCTCCAGAGCCTGGGGAGGGCAAAAATGCCCCTACTGCCGTGGTGCAGGAGGCCGACTAGGCCATGCCCACCATGGCCACGTCCACCCAGCAACCGGGCAGAGAACCCCTTGCTAAAATTTTTGAAGCCCACCACTGGTTCTCCTGCTTGAAAAGGGGGTTGGACTACAAGACTTCCAAGACTCCCTTTCAACCCTGTTATTCTGTTCTGTCCCATTCTGGCATAGGACAGAAGACGCCAGCCACTATTAATGTATTATTTTACAGAAAAGTTTGGTGTTTGGGATAAAAAACCATCCTGGCAAGTGAGGTAATTTTTTTGGCTAAAGGATGTTTTGTTTTATTTTTTTAAAAATCCAGGTCACCTATGCAAATGGGGTCGGGTGCAATTTATTCTTTTGTCAATTTAGAATGGGTTCTGTTCAGGGGTGGGCTTCAAAATTTTTAGCAAAGGGTTCTCTGCCTGGTTGCTGGGTGAGCGTGGCCATGGTGGGTGTAGCCTACTCAGCCTCCTGCACCATGGTGGGGGGGCGTTTTTGCCCTCCCCGAGCTCTGGAGGCTTTTCTCGAGTCTCTGGGAGGGCGAAAACAGCCTCCCCAGGCTCCGGAGGCCACCTGGAGGCTGGAAATGGGCCCGTTTCTGGCCTTCCCAAACTTCTGGTAGGCCCGTTTTTCACCGTCCCCTGCACTTACCTGCATCCAAAACAGGCCACGTGGGGACTCCTGGGAGGGGCAGGGTGGGGTGAGCGAGATCAGCCAGGAGTGGGATTTGGGGGGTCTCTGAACTGCACAGAATCTTAGCTAGAGGTTCTCCCGAACCCCTGCAAACCCCCAGCAGCCCACCCGTGGTTCTGTTTTGTTCTGTTCTGTTTTGTTGGGGGAAAAAGACACGGAACCATGAGGACTCAGCGATGAACATCTGGATTTGTCGACACGAGGACAAACTTTGTTAAAAGCATTCCTGTGTCCCCAATTTGGAACGGGATGGAGTTCCTCTGCAAACAGCTCAAACGTCTATTGTTACCATAAAATAGTCTGATTCATTCCATTATGGCTTGTTTACTGGCGAAGGTTTCCTCCTTCCAACAGATGACATCAGTCGGGTAAAAATGATCTTGGCTTAAACAAGTGTCTGCTGTGGTTATGCTTGCTTGTGTGCCCAGAAAGCAAATAAATCTTTTTTCAGACACACACATATTTTTAAGAGCATGGAATTCATGGGTCTTATTGGGATTATTATAACACTTTGCCCTTAATATATTGTGGGGTTATATTTACTCTAAAAAGGGATGTGGTGGCTCAGTGGCTAAGATGCTGAGCTTGTCAATCGAAAGGTCGGCAGTTCAGTGGTTCGAATCCCTAAGTGCCGCGTAACGGAGGGTGCTCCCGTTACTTGTCCCAGCTTCTGCCAACCTAGCAGTTCAAAAGCACGTAAAAAATGCAAGTAGAAAAATAGGGACCACCTTTGGTGGGAAGGTAACAGCGTTCCATGCGCCTTTGGCATTTAGTCATGCCGGCCACATGACCACGGAGACGTCTTCGGACAGCGCTGGCTCTTTGGCTTTGAAACAGAGATGAACACCACCCCCTAGAGTTGGGAACGACTAGCACATATGTGCAAGGATAACCTTTACCTTTACCTTATATTTTACTCTAATTCTTCTAACAATTCTGTGAAAACTGGAGTCTCTTAATAAAATCTGCTTATAACTTTCCCTCAGAATCCATTTTTTAAAAAGTTTGCAGCTCCCTAAATACTACATATAAATATTTTTTAAAGTAATTAAATATTTAAACCTAGTCTAGTAAAGGCCACAGTGCAGTGGAAACAGGTTCCCAATGTTAACTCCTCATTTAATTTGTGTTGGCTTGTTGAAAATATGTTTCCTGTCTGAGGACAGCAGAATAAATATTCCCATGTGGTTATTTTAAGATACATTTCTGATTGCTTCTCAGTCTAAGCCTAAAATAAAAACACTGCAAAGAATTTTGGGGTTATACCAAGATTAGAAACCTTTGAAAAGGTTCTGAAAAGAAAATGGATTTCTACTTCAGTTCTCAAACTTTACGATGCTATGATCTCCTAAAATGATTAAATGAATTTGTTATATGAATTTCTGATGAATAAATACATTTCAAGGGAGGGAGAGATGGACGGAGAAGGGAGAAAGGGAGGGAGGAAGGGAGAGAAGGAGAGAGGGAGAGAGAAAGGAGGCAGGGAAGGAGGGAGGAGAGAGAGAGGGAGGGAGAAGGAAGAAAGGAAGGAAGGGAGAGAGAAAGGAAGAGAGGGAGGGAGGGAAAGAGAAAGAAGGGAGGGAAGGAGGGTGGAGACAGGCAGGCAGGGAGGGAGGAAATTAAATGAAATAAGGAGAAGGGAGGGAGGAAGGGAGAAGGAAGGAAGAAAGGGAGGGAGGAAGAGAGAGAAGGAGAGAGGGAGAGAGAAAGGAGGGAGGAAAGGAGGGAGGGAGGAGGGAAAGAGGGAGGGAGAAGAAGGAAGGGAGAGAGAGAGAAAGAGGAAGAGAGGGAGGGAGGAGGAAAGGAAGGAAGGAGGAAAGTAAGCGTAGGAGGGAGGGAGGGAGGGAGGGAGGGAGGAAAGAAAGAAAGGAAGGAAGGAAGGAAGGAAGGAAGGAAGGAAGGAAGGAAGGAAGGAGGAAAGGAACATTTGCTTGCTTTTCAGCAACATTTCAGCATTTGGCCTCTAAACTTGGATTGGGGCATACAATACCTATATCATTTTGATGACCTTTGGCCTTTGGGGTATAGCTTTCAGCTTTGAGCTTTGTAAGGACAGGTGATCGATTTAGAACATCAAAAACTGATTTGGCAGAGACAAATGTTAAATTCAAAACTTCCTTGAGCACCATGAAAAAGCCGCAAAGGTTTTGATAGGATTCTTGTGTTTTTGACAAGCCAACTAAGCATTCTAGTTGACCTTGAGTGGTTGAGAAAATCAAGCAGGGATGACCTGCGTTAGGATTTGGATGAGGGACCATCAGGAATCCCCAAAAATATATTTTAGAAGGAAACAATGCCAAACCACTTCCACATCAAGCAAGAAAACCACATAAATGGATCTGTGAAGAATCAGACGTGATGTCAGGGTTCCAAGTAACACCCCCAACCAAGTAAGACTCCAAGGCAAGCAATTCCTCAAAGATCCATTTTATTGGATATGTCATATTGGCACATCTGGGAAAACACGAATCTGAAAGCTCCTCACCCAAATGAAAGTCCAAGTCCCTTCCCCTGCACCCACATGTCCATCACATGGTCCAATCAATCCACCTTCCCAACTGGAGATGCCTCCCAGTCACGCCACTCCAAGTGCAGGCTGAACGTCCTTGACTCCCAGAGAAAAGAATGTTGTTATGGCTAGATATCTCTACAACTCCATGCAACCCGCCCACCTCCTAGTTTCCCACAGCACTAAGTGTGGCAGCCCCAAAGATCCAAAAGAAAAGATGGCTTCCAGGGCTGACACTTGACTTAAATTGAGCATTGCACTTTATTTCCTATAACTATCTGATAAAATGGTCTCGGGACTATTCAGAGTATAGGTAGTGACCAGCTCATGTTTTTTAAAGAGGTTTTTTTTAATTATTATTTATTTATATGCCACCCTTCTCTGGAGACTCAGGGCGGCTTACAATGTGCTCAGCAATAGCCTTCATCCTTTTTTGTATATTTATACAAAGTCAGCTTATTGCCCCCACAACTCGGTCCTCAATTTACTTACCTTAGAAAGGATGGAAGGCTGAGTCAACCTTGAGCCTTGGCAAGATTCGAACCTGCAATAATTGCAGGCAGCTGGTCTTAATAACCAGCTTAATAACAGGGTGCCTTAGACCACTTTACTACCAAGGCTCAAAGAGTTAAAGGTAAAGGTAAAGGTTCCCCTACACATTTGTGCTAGTCGTTCCCGACTTTAGGGGGCGGCGGGGCTCATCTCCATTTCAAAACTGAAGAGCCAACACTGTCCGAAGACATCTCCGTGGTCATGTGGCCTGCATGACTAAATGCCAAAGGTGCACGGAACACTGTTACCTTCCAACCAAAGATGGTCCCTATTTTTCTACTTGCATTTTTTACGTGCTTTCGAACTGCTAGGTTGGCAGAAGCTGGGACAAGTAACAGGAGCTCACCCCATTATGCGGCACTAGGGATTCGAACCGCTGAACTGCCGACCTTTTGATCAACAAGCTCAGCATCTTATCCACTGAGCCACTGCATCCCTTTTTAAAGAGTTAGGACACAACATCTACAGAATTTTCTATGCAGGATTAGAAATGTTCTCCTTGGGGAAGAAAACAGAGATATTGGAATGTCATTTGTGCATTTGTATCTGTGTATACACAATGAGTCATGTCAGCGAGAGTTTTATGATCTGGCCAAAATAACCCTCTGAAAGACGTAGAAACATTCCTTCGAGCTCTGTGTACACTGGATACAGCAACCTTTACTTCCAGATAAATAATTACAGGCTTCAAACCTTCCTAAAATTTGGCTTTGATTATACGACAACTTTTCAAACTTATCTGACACAAATACCCTTCAAAAACCATCCCTGCCCATCGAGCAACCTATTCAGTATTTTGCAAATCATTTCCATATCTGCTGTGCTATTTATTTCAGGAGACATCGTGCATGTGAGTTCATATTGATGCATTAGCCAAGGAAAGGATTAGATTGTTGATTAGATTATTGATTGATAGAAGTGCAGAAAAAACAACTGCTACCAAACTGCCTTCCATTGAGGACCTGTATACTGCACGAGTCCAAAAGAGGACCGTGAAAATATTTACAGACCCCTCATATCCTGGACATAAATTGTTTCAATTTCTACCCTCAAAACAATGCTATAGAGCACTGCACACCAGAACAACTAGGCACAAGAACAGTTTTCCCCGAACGCCATCACTCTGCTAAACAACTAATTCCCACAACACTGTCAAACTATTTACTAAGTCTGCACTACTATTAATTTTCTCATCTTTCCTAGTACCTATCTCTTCCCACTTATGGCTAGATCCATGTTATAATTTACAAATTATATTGTTTTATTTGTTTCCTAGTACAATTTGATTGCTTATTTAGTAAGTTATGACTATCACTAAGTGTTGTATCTTACGATTCTTGATGAATGTATTTTATTTTTCTTTATGTACACTGAGAACATACGCACCAAAGACAAATTCCTTGTGTGTCCAATCACATTGGCCAATAAAGAATTCTATTCTATTCTATTCTATTCTATTCTATTCTATTCTATTCTATTCTATTCTATTCTATTCTATTCTATTCTATTCTATTCTTCCCAAATAATTGGGCCACTGAGATTTTCCTACTCATAGAACTGCTTCAGAAACTTCCGCAGCCAAAGGTGTTTCCAGCAACAATATTTGCACCTAACAAGGGGATAATCCTTTAATCAAGCTTCTGTGTTGTTAATATCATTCTTAAGATTGAGTGAGGACATTGAGGGCCTGTATACCACACAAGTCAAAAAGAGGGCTGTGAAAATATTTACAGACCCCTCGCATCCTGGACATAAACTGTTTCAACTCCTACCCTCAAAACGACGCTATAGAGCACTGCACACAGAACAATTAGATGCAAGAACAGTTTTTTTCCCAAACGCCATCACTCTGCTAAACAAATAATTCTCTCAACACTGTCAAACTATTCCCTAAGTCTGCATTACTATTACTGTTAGTCTTCTCATCGTTCCTATCACCCATCTCCTCCCACTTATGATTTTATGACTGTAACCTTGTTGCTAGTATCCTTAAGATTTACATTGAGTGTTTCCCTATGACTATCATTAAGTGTTGTACCTTATGATTCTTGATCAATGTATCTTCTTTTATGTACACCGAGAGCGTATGCACCAAGACAAATTCCTTGTGTGTCCAATCACACTTGGCCAATAAAGAATTCTATTCTATTCTAATCTATTCTATTTTATTCTGTTCTAAGATCTGGGAAAAGCTTTGAGTGCCTGTCAATCTTCCTTAAAATGTATTTGTTTTCCCCGGTAAAACATAGTCTCCCTTTAACTAAAGAACAGACTTGTATGCCTCCTCCTTGTCAGGAAATTCATCCACTTTAAAAGTATCCTCCACTCCCTGTTCAAACAAACATCTTTTACCCTCTAAATCATTTCACCTTTGGAAATGAACGCCGAGGAAGCGTTGCAAGCTTTTAAAACACTTACCCGGGTCTCGGTGGTTCAATATTAAAAGCAAAAGAAGAAAGGCAGTGTAATGCATGGTTTCGCAGCCTCTGTCCCTCTCGCCTGCTTTTAGCAGAGGACGAGAAATAAATAGCTTTTCTTCCCAGGATCAACTTTTGGCAGAATAGCTGGGATTGGTAAGAAAGAGTCTGAGCTCAGCCAAATTTCTTACGTCGCCCTCTTGCCTTCCTCCCCTCCCTTCTCCTCTCCACCTTCAAACAACATAGAGTCTAGTTATCCATGGGCTCATTCTGAGCCAGGTCTGCCACCACGAGAAAGTGTACTAATTTATTAATTTATGCTTGCTTGTGAATGGAGGGCGCTGGGAACCTTCTGCTGGTCGCATGGACGAGAGTGAAGCAGCTACTTTAGTGGTCTACATGTGGAATTTTTAGCATGCAGAGAAAGAAGCAGAGACTCTAGAAAGAGTGCAGAGAAAAGCAACCAAGATGATTAGGGGACTGGAGGCTAAAACATATAAAGAACCATTACAGGAACTGGGCATGGCTGGTCTAGTGAAAAGAAAGACCAGGAGACATATGAGAGCAGTCTTCCAATATTTGAGGGGCTGCCACAGAGAGGAGGGGGTCAAGCTATTTTCTAAAGCATCTGTAGGCCAGACAAGGAATAATGGATGGAAACTGACCAAGGAGGGATTCAACCTGGAAATAAAGAGGAATTTTCTGACAGTGAGAACAATCAACCTGTGGAACAGAAGTTGCCTTCGGAAGTTGTGGGAGCTTCATCACTGGAGACTTTCAAGAAGAGATTGGACTGCCATTTGTCGGAAATGGTGTAGGGTCTCCTGCTTGGGTGGGGGGTTGGACTAGATGACCTACAAGGTCCCTTCCAGCTCTGTTAATCTGTTAAATCATTAACGGGAATTCAGCTCAACTTGAAGGGCAACCTTCTGTTTCTACAGCATGGATTTATTTAGCTTTTTCTGTGGTATTCCATTCCGTGCCTCCATTTTTAGCAGAATGGCTAAATCAATCCATAAACCGCTATACAGCACAATGAAGCGGCATGTCAGTCAAAGCGCTACTACTCTTTTAGTAGTCAAAAAACTAGATACAGGGAGTCCTCATCTTACAGCCATCCTCACTTAGTGACCGTCCAAAGTTACAACTGCACTGATAAAAGTGACTTACGACTGTTGCTTGCACTTGTGACTGTTTCAGCATCTCCACGGTCACACGATCAAAATTCAGAGGCTTGGCAACAGGCATGTACTTGTGACAGTTGCAGTGTCCCCGGGGTCACATGATCCTCTTTTGCGACCTTCTGATAAGCCCAATCAACAGGGAAGGCAGATTCACTTAACAACCTAACTTAACCGCTGCAGCGGTTCATGGAACAACTGGTGCAAGAAAGGTCGTAAAATGGAGAAAACTCATTGGGCCATTGTCTTGCTTAGCAACGGAGATTTTGGGCTCAGTTGGGGTCATAATTCAAGAACTGTATCTCCCCATTCTCAAATTGGCTTGAAATTTCTGCCCTTGTATGTTGTCCTTCCTTGCGCTGGATAATCACAGAGTTGGTTTCCTGCCATCAAATCTACAGAAAAAAGAAGAGATGCTAAGTTTGGATTCCTACAAACTGAGACTGGCTGGTTTCCCATTGGTTGGAACTGAGCCTGCTTCCTGCTGCCCAAGTTCTTCCCTTTCCTCTACAAGAATGCAGGTTGCCATGACAACTTTCCTTGGTAACAGCAACCATCAGGGAAATTTCCCAACAGTGAGAACAATTAATCACTGGAACTGCTTGCCTCCAGAGGTTTTAGGTGCTCCATCACTGGAGACTTTTTTTAAAGAAGAGACTGGGCAGCCATTTGTTAGAAATGTTTTAGGGTTTCCTGCTTGAGCAGGGGGCTGGACTAGAAGACCTCCAAGGTCTCTTCCAACTCTGTTATGGTGGTAAGTGCTTGAGTAAGACAAGTTGATGTTGTCCTTACCGTAAAGCTGTCTTTTTCCATCATTGTCCAAGGAGAAACCTTGAAGTGTGTAAGATCTGCCAAACTTTGTCACACATCACATTGCAGGGAAATCAAATGACTGGGAACTAAAACAATAAAGGCAGAAGGAGAATAGAATAGAATAGAATAGAATAGAATAGAATAGAATAGAATAGAATGGAATGGAATGGAATGGAATGGAATGGAATGGAATGGAATGGAATGGAATGGAATGTATTTAGAATGGAATGGAATGGAATGTATTTAGAATGGAATGGAGAGGAGTTGAATGTATTATAGAATAGAATAGATGGGAAGAATAAAATAGAAGCAGAATTGTTTTCTGCTTGATTGTTTGTCTGGCATTATTCCTTGCTTATCTGGAAGCCGCTGGATAGGAGGGAGGGAGGGAAAAGCAGTGGGGAGAAGGGGGAAAAGGAAAGAAATTGAGAGGAAGGAAGGAAGGAAATGGAGAGAAGGAAGAAAGGAATGGAGAGGAAGGAAGGAAGGAAATGGAGAAGAAGGAAGGAAGGGAAGGGAAGGGAAGGGAAGGGAAGGGAAGGGAAGAGAAGAGAAGAGAAGAGAAGAGAAGAGAAGAGAAGAGAAGAGAAGAGAAGAGAAGAGAAGAGAAGAGAAGAGAAGAGAAGATGGAGGGAAGGAGGAAGGGAGGGAGAGAGGGAGGGAAGGAAGTAAGGCATGCGGAGTGTATCTGCACTCTAGATCAAAAGGGGGAAAAGAAGGGTATTTGGAATGTGGCTTGCAAATTACCTTTTTTTTTTTTTTTAATTTGATTTATATGCCGCCCTTCTCCGAAGACTCAGGGCGGCTTACAATGTGCTCAGCAATAGCCTTCATCCTTTTTTGTATATTTATACAAAGTCAGCTTATTGCCCCCACAACTGGGTCCTCATTTCACCTACCTTAGAAAGGATGGAAGGCTGAGTCAACCTTGAGCCTTGGCGAGATTCGAACCCTGCAGTAATTGCAGGCAGCTGGTCTTAATAACCAGCTTAATAACAGGGTGCCTTAAACCCCTGTACTACCAAGGCCACTACCTCCCATAGTGATGCCCTGAGTGGTTTCTTGTTGATTGAAAGACACAGTCTTAAAGGAGTCTAGAGCCCCTTTACAAATACTCCCATTTGACGGAGAGGAATAAAAAGAGTCTTCCTCAAGACGAGCTTTACTCAGGGAGACTTCATTGAAATGTCCACAGATTTATTCTTTTTCCTGGCAATGATGTTTAGAATTTTTTGTTTGTTTGTTTTCACTTCTTAAATCTGGGATTTCCTTTTGGTTCCTGATCGAAATGCTAACCTCTCCCAACCCTGCTTAGTTCCCAAATCCAAAGAAAATCAGCTTTGTGCTGCCACCTGCTGAGACAAATAAATAAATACAATATATTACAAACAAATACAAATGGCAAGTCCATTTAAAAGCTGATATTATCCTAAGAAAGCTCTTACTACTGAGAAAGAGATTTTTTTTTTTAGCCTTTAGCACTGATGATGTTACCTAGTTTGGTAATGAGACATCTTGCAAGAAAATAACGAAGCTATTTTCTCCTTTATTTTAGCTCTTTGTGTAATCCTGATTAACAAAGTTAGTTAATCCTTAACTTAAGCCATTGGAACGTGGGTTCCATGTACAACTGGGTTAAAGACACAACTTGTGCTTTGTTTAACGAACTATTCATAGTTGCAACATTACGAGAACATTGAAAAAAGTGTGCTACATCCAATTCTCACACTTACGACTGGTTGCAGTGTCTCCATGATCATTGATCAAAATTTGGTTGCTTGGCAACTGGGATACATTCGTGACAGTTGAAACATTCTGAGGCCATGTGATCACTATTTGCAGTCTTCCCAGGAGCCGTCCAACAACCAAAGTCAATGGGAGAAATCAGATTCATTTCACAATAAATAAATGAACGTTCCTGATTAGGGCACAAAAGCTTGTAAAATCAGGGGCGACTCACTTAATGACTGCATTGCTTAACAATGAAGGTTCCAGTCCCCATTGTGGTCGTAAGTCGAGACTATCTGTAGAAATGAAAGCAAAACACAGAAAATTAACTGTTTTGGAATTGGCTGAAAATGTTGCTAACATCTTTTTGGATAGAGTTAAGAGTTGAGTTAAGAGAAATGGATATTATTTTAATGCATGCTGGTTTCCCTTCTGCTTCAGGGTTGATTCCAAAACACGAGTCCCTCATATTTTTACCATATTAGGAACTTAGCTCAACATAAAATCGCCATTAGCATTTCCTACCCATCTGGGAAGTGTGTGAATCAACACAACCTTCCACTTTTGCAGTACCCAGAAGAAGTTGGGTCAGACTGCAATGGAGTGAAGAAGGAAAACAACATTAGAAATCCAAGTTCCTGGCTCAAAACTTCAACAGGACATTCAGATGGCAATCAATGTCAGAAAGACAAAGTTGGAAAGGACCTTGGAGGTCTTCTAGCCTAACTCCCTGCCCAAGCAGGTAGACCATTTGGGACAAATGGCTGCCCAATCTCTTCTTGGAAACCTCCAATGATGGAGCACATCCACAGCTTCTGGAGGCAAGTCACTCCACTGGTTAATTGTTCTCTCTGTCAAGAAATTTCTTCTTAGTTTTAGGTTGCTTCTCTCCTTGATTAGTTTCCAACCATTGCTTCTTGTCCTGCCTTCTGGTGCTTTGAAGAATAGGTTAACCCCCCTCTTCTCTATGACTGCCCCACATCAATGGTGGGTTGCTCCCAGTTCGGACCGGTTCTGCACATGCGCAGAAGCAAGGCTCGTGCGTGAGCGAAGCGCGCGTGATCCCGTTGCAAACCGGTAGTAAAGGTAAGTAGAACCCATCCCTGCCCCACAGGTACTGGAAAACTGCTATCATGTCATCCTAATCTTTCTTTTCAAACCCAGTTAGACATACCCAGTTCTTGCAATCAGGAGAAGGGAAAAAGGGCAACAGGAACATTCAGTATTAATTCTTTAATATTGAAGAGGATTGGAGAGGATTGAAAAAGATTAGAAGGTCAGAGTAAGGGGAAAGAAACCCAACGGTACGACAAGGAAGAAGATCATGAATTGTATTGAACACTGTTCCGTTGAATAATAAGGCTCTTTTGTCCCAGTTTGCTCCAAATCTAAGATGGATACTTAAAGACTACTGCTAGTAATTCTGGGCGAATGCTCCCTTTTCAAGACTTTGCAAAAGCTGCGTCTGGTAGAAAATAAGAGGATTTCTTAGGAGCCTCATGGAAGGAACAAAGAGCTAGGATAATTATAGCTCCTTTTCCAGTTTATCCCATTTTAAGAAGCTCAACAGTTCTGACCCCAGGCACAGTTAATTTTAAACCGAGGGTGGCTACTCTTCACAAGGTAATCGCTATCACCATAGTTAAACTTTGTCCAAGATCTTATCCAAAATCACTCGGTGTAGGAGACAGCGTGTCCTGGAAAAGTCTCGGAGTTGCCTTATCTCTAGAAAAAGTGAGATCTGAAGTCGCCTTGAACTGAGATTGGCCTAACGGTATCTACTAAATTGCTTCCCACGCTGATCAACTTTTGGTCTCTTCCTTTGGTCTCCATTTTTGGGGAGGTTTGCTTCATTCCTTCCTTCCTTGACTTGGAGCAATCAATCAATCAATCAGAATAAAGCTGGAAGAGATCTCGGAGGTCTTCTAGTCCACCCCCCACAAGCAGGAGACCCTATACTATTTCAGATAGCTGGTTGTCCAGTCTTTTCTTAAAAACTTCTAGTGATGAAGCAGCTACAACTTTGAAGGCAAGCTGTTCCATTGGTTAATTGACCTCACTGTTAGGAAATTTCTCTTTAATTCCATGTTGCTTCTCTCCTTGATTAGTTTCCATCCATTGTTTCTTGTCCTGCCTTCCAGTGCTTTGGAAAATAAGTTGACCCCCTCTTCTTTGTGGTAGCCCCTTAAATACTGGAAGATTGCTATCATGTCACCCCTAGTCCTTCTTTTCTCTAGACTGGCCAGACCCAATTCCTGCAACTGTTCTTCATATGTTTTGGTTTTCAGGCCTTTAATCATCTTAGTTGCTCTTCTCGGCCCTTGTTCCAAAGTCTCAACATCTTTTTGTAATGTGGTGACCAAAACTGGATGCAGTATTCCAGGTGTTGCCTTATTAGGGCTTTATAAAGTGGTATTAATACTTCGTGTGAATTTTGAGTGATTGGAGATCTAACTACCCATTAGAAATATTATTCCAAAATTCTGGTTGTTTTTCCAGCTGGAATATAATGCTGTGTTGTTGTTGTTGTTTTATGTGCCATAGATTCTCAGAAATCTATCCCCCAAATCTTTATTCCTTTGGATTGCTACAACTATAGTTCATTGTTGAGAAAGCCTTTTCTCATTGTTGAACCAAAATGTTCTCCAACCATCCAACCAAACGTTCTCAATCATGTATGGTTGAGGAAACATAAGTATGTCCAGTCTATTGAAAAAAGGATTAAAGGATATGACAACTGTTTTAAGGGGCTGTCACAGAGAAGAGGGGGTTGACTTGTTCTCCAAAGCAGAGAATACCAAGGACCCCACTCCTCCTAGCATTGATGATGTTACCTAGTTGAGTAATGAAGGATCTGCGAGAAAACTACCAAGCTCAGAGAGCACCAAGGATCCCACAGTTGTCCCTCTTGATCAATCTCTTCTTAAAAGACTCCAGTGATGGAGCACCCACAACTTCTGAAGGGGAGCTGTTCCAGTGGTTAATTGTTCTCAACATTAGGAAATTTTTCTTTAGTTCTAGATTGCTTCTCTCCTTGATTAGTTTCCATCCATCACTTCTTGCCCTCAGGTGCTTTGGAAAATAGCTTGACTCCCTCTTCTTTTTGGTAGCCCCTGAGATATCGGAACACTGCTATTATGTTACCCAGGGATGAATTCCATTTTTTTTTACTACTGGTTCTGTGGGCGTGGTTTGGTGGGTGTGGTGTGGTTTGGTTTGGTTTGGTTTGGTGGGCATGGCAGGGGAAGGATACTGTAAAATCTCCATTCCTACCTCACTTCTGGGGGAAGGATATTGCAAAATCTCCATTTCCACCCTACTCTGGGGCTAGCCAGAGGTGGCATTTGCTGATTCTCTGAACTGCTCAAAATTTCTGCTACCGGTTCTCCAGAACCTGTCAGAACCTGCTGGATTTCACCCCTGATATCAGCCCTTAGTACTTCTTTTCATCAGACTAGGCATACCCATACTCCAGTCTTCTAATCTGGCTTGATCCCACAGTTTTGGGTTAAATTTAATTGATTTTAAATTGGGTTTGTTTTAAATTGCGGCCAAAAATATTTAATTATTTTAAACTGTTTTTAAATTTTGTATGTTTTGTTTTTATTCTGGCTGTTCACCGCCCTGAGTCCTGTTAGAGAAGGGCGGTATACAAATTGAAACAAATAAACAAACAAATAAATAAATAATTATCTTTGATGCTCTTTTCTGCACTCTTTCCAGAGTCTCAACATCTTTTTTGGGAAGAAGGATTGGACACCATTTCATTTACTGTACAGCAGTGTGGAATTCAATTTTTTTTACTACAGGTTCTGTGGGCGTGGCTTGGTGGGCGTGGCAGGGAAGGATACTGCAAAATCTGGGACCAGCCAGAGGTGGTATTTGCTGGTTCTCCAAACTACTCAAGATTTCCGCTACCGGTTCTCCAGAA
The DNA here is from genome assembly GCA_022577455.1 of Arizona elegans. NCBI lineage: Eukaryota > Metazoa > Chordata > Lepidosauria > Squamata > Colubridae > Arizona > Arizona elegans. Next base: position 89,729,715 of record JAKOOJ010000005.1, on the reverse strand, counting down.
CCTGTCAGAGCCTGCTGAATAACATCCGGGCTGCACAGGTAGTCCTCGACTTATGACCCCAATTGAACCCAAAATTTATGTTCCTAAGCGAGACATTTGTTAAGTGAGTTGTGCCCCATTTTACGACTTTTCATGCCACATTTGTTAAGTGAATCACTGCAGTTCTTAAATTAGTAACCGGGTTGTTAAGTGAATTTGGCTTCTCCGTTGACATTGCTTGTCAGAAGGTCACAAAAAAGTTATCACGTTACCTGACCCCAGTGGTGTGGGGTCATAATTTATGTGGCCGTCATAAATATGAGCCAGTTGCCAAGCATTTGAATTTTGATCACGTAGACATGGGGATGCTGCAATGGTCGTAAGTGTGAAAAATGGTCATAAGTCACTTTTTTCAGTGATGTAACTTTGAACGGTCACTAAATGAACTGTCATAAATTGAAGACTATCTGTACTAGATGGACCTTGGTTAGACTTGTATACCTCTTCAAAGAAGAATTCAGAAATTACACAGTGAGATTCCTTGCTGACTGGGGAATTCTGGGAGTTGAAATCCACAGATCTTAAAGTCAGCAAAGTTGAGAAAAAAAGGATTATTGCTTTGTGGAATGTCCAGCAGAGGGCAATATTTAGTTGGCCTGACTTGGTCTCAAAAAAGCTAAGCAGGATTGGCCCCGGTTAGCACTTGAATGGGAGACCATCAGTTACACTGAGCAGTTGAAAAGAAAAACACAAAAGACAACAAAGACAAATAATTTCCAATTGCATGAAGACTCCCTGAATGCAGAAGTGGAGCTCAACTAGAGTGTGCTGTTGTTATTTGTAGTTACTATTATTATGGAATAAATGAAAAGTCTATGCTACTTGCAAGTGCCTTGAACAGGCTGACTATTGGGGGTGAATCTCTCCCCCCCCCCACAGAGAGGGCTCGCAATCTGGGCGTCCTCCTGGATGCATGACTGTCTTTAGAAGAGCATATGATGGCCGTGGCCAAGGGGGCTTTTTATCAGGTTTGCCTAATCTGCCAGTTGCGACCCTTTCTGGATCGGGATGCCTTGCACACAGTCACTCATGCCCTTGTCACCTCCCGGCTGGACTACTGTAATGCTCTCTACATGGGGCTCCCCTTGAAGAGCACTCGGAGGTTCCAATTGGTCCAGAATGCGGCCGCGCGGGTAGTTATGGGCGCGACCCGTTGTGCCCATGCACTGGCTCCCAGTGGTCTTCCGGGTGCGATTCAAGGTGTTGGTTACCACCTTTAAAGCACTCCATGGCTTAAGGCCGGGGTACCACCGAGACCGACTTCTGCCACCAATAGCCTCCCACCGGCCAGTTCGCTCCCACAGAGAGGGGCTCCTCAGGGTGCCATTGGCCAAGTTATGTCGGTTGGTGACACCCAGGGGGAGGGCCTTCTCTGTGGGAGCCCCTGCCCTTTGGAACGAACTGCCCCCGGAAATATGTAAGATTTCTGATCTCCGTGTATTTTGCTGCGCTCTTAAAACCCTACTGTTCTGCCAGGCTGGGCTATCTCTGTGAATGATTTTAAATTGGGTGTTTTAATTAGGTTTTAATTCTGAGCCAAAATTATCTATTACTTTTAATTGGTTTTTAAATTGATGTATATATATTATGTTTTAATTGGCTGTACACCGCCCCAAGTCCTTTGGGAGGAGGGCGGTATAGAAATTAAATAAATAAATAAATAAACAGGAAGTCTAGCTTACTCTTAGAAATCCCAGATAATTGCATTTAGAGCTCATTACAACTCCAGTTTTTTGATGACTGGAAGAGAGAGGGAGGGGGAGGGAGGGAGGGAAACAGAGAAGAAGGGAGGGAGGGAGGGAGGGAGAAAGAAAGAAAGAAAGAAAGGGGAAGAGAGAGGGAGAGATAGAGAGGGGGAGGGAGGGGGAGAGAGAAAGAGAAACAGAGAAGGAGGGAGGGACAGAGACAGAGAAAGAGGGAGGGAGGAGGAGGGAGATAGAAAGTGAGAGAGGGAGGGAGAACGAGAGAAAGGAGCGAGGGAGAGAGAAAGAGAGAGGGAGGGAGGGACAGAGGGAAAAAGAGCAAAAGGAGAGAGGGGGGAGAGAGGGGGAGAGAGAGAGAGAGAGAGAGAGAGAGAGAGAGAGAGAGAGGAGAGAGAGAGAGAGAGAGAGAGAGAGAATCACCTTTGCTGTCATTTAGTAGTAATCTGGTTATTTACACCCTTGATATGGCAGTCCTAATTACAGGCTACTTATCCTAAACCCTGATAGCAATTCAAGTCTTCAAAACCTCTGAGTGCATTGATTCCTTTCCAAAATTGAAGCTGCTTTCAGACAGAAAGGCTTTCAGGCAACATGACTGTGAACATTGTTTCCTCCCTTTCAAAATTCCTTCCTTCGTTCTTTTCTCTTTTTTTCTTTTTCTTTTCAACCCTGCCCTGCACACTTTTTCCAGCCGTATGATGCTCACCCTGAAGCCCTATTTGCACTTGGCATACAGTCAAATCCTCCATTCTTTGCAGGATGGGGACAAGGAAACACTCTAGCTCAGAGCCAAAAGATGGCACGCTCTTTGGCTCTCAAATTTGTGTTGGTTGGTCATCTCTCCACAAAAGCATGTCGATTGAGGTTGTCTTCTTGGTCTTCTTCAAGGTTTCCCGTATCTCCTCTATTCAAGACTGCCATTTTCCATTTGGCCAAACAGCTCTTGGCTATCTCTAAAAAGATCTAATTCCAGATGACTGGCAACTTTAGAACGATTTTAGTTCGAACAGTTCACCAGTGGAACTCCTGGCCTCCAGAAGTTGTGAGTGCTCCTCCATCGCTGGAGGTTTTTAAGAAGAGATTGAAGAGCCATTGGTCTGAAATGGCCTAGGGCAGCAGTGAAATCCAGCAGGTTCTGACCGGTTTTGGAGAACTGGTTGCGGAAATTTTGAGTCATTCGGAGAACCGGCAAATACGACCTCTGGCTGGCCCCAGAGAATAGAATAGAGTAGAATAGAATTTTTATTGCCCAAGTGTGATTGGACACACAAGGAATTTGTCTTGGTGCATATGCTCTCAGTGTACATAAAAGAAAAGATACGTTCATCAAGAATCATAAAGTACAACACTTAATGATAGTCATAGGGTACAAATAAGCAATCAGGAAACAATATCAATATAAATTGTAAGGATACCAGCAACAAGGTTACAGTCATACAGCCATAAGTGGGAGGAGATGGGTGATTGGAACGATGAGAAGATGAGAAGATTAATAGTAGTGCAGACTTAGTAAATAGTTTGACAGTGTTGAGGGAATTATTTGTTTAGTAGAGTGATGGCGTTCGGGAAAACCTGGGGTGGGAATGGAGATTTTGCAGTATCCTTCCCCCAGGAGTGGGGTGGGAATGGAGATTTTGCAGTATCCTTCCCCCAGGAGTGGGGAGGGATTGGAGATTTTGCAGTATCCTTCTCCCAGGAGCGGGAAGGGAATGGCAATTTTGCAATATCCTTCCCCCAGGAGTGGGGAGGGAATGGAGATTTTGCAGTATCCTTCCCCCAGGAGTGGGGTGGGAATAGAGATTTTGCAGTATCCTTCCCTTGCCACACCTACCAAACCACGCCCAACCAAGCCACACCCACAGAACCGGTGGTAAAACAATTTGAATTCCACCACTGGCCTAGGGTCTCCTGCTTGGGCAGGGAGATGGGTGGTGTCCGAGTCGTTTTACCCCCAACAGAGAAGCAGAGAACATCTAAAGCTGCAAACCGTCATCCTGGGCTGAACTAAGGATCACTCTCAGGCCCTGACTGAAATTGACAGTGACAGGTTGAAATAATCTCTTTATATAGCAGCCGTCCATCTTGCTGCAAAGTCGCTTCTGTGTCCCCCTGTCAAATCAGAGGACAGCTGGACAGTAAACCAGACAACCTGCGGGCCTTCGCAGCCCGTCTGAGGATCAGGGGAATTGTTGCTGTTGTTGTGGTGGTTGTATTTTATCTGTCGCTGGGAAATCTTGCCGTTTTGGGGATAAAAACCAAGAGGTGGTGATGAATTTTGCCGCGCAGTTCTTCTACTCCACAGGTTTAAAAAATGGATTATCCCGGGAAGAGAGTGAACAAGAAAAGGAATACGACCCGTTCTGGCAAAGGTTGGACTATGTTGCCCTGTTGATGTAGAACTTTAGAGTGTTGCTTTTTCTCCTTTAAAAAATTATGGACAGGCCCACGTTTGTACCTGCATCCAGATCAGTGGCTCTTGCCTCCCGTGGACCCCACCTGCCTTCTTATAGTGCAGTAGTTGGAACGCTAGTTCGCTTCTTCATTTTTTTCATTGCTGTGCTTTATAGGTAATCAAGACAATCTGATGATCTCTCTCTTTCTCCTCTCATTTCTGCAAAATTGTAGAAAGCATGAATTTTGCAAAGAATGAATAAAATCTCCTTCCTTCCATCTACTCTTTCTTTTCTTTCTTTCTTTCTTTCTTTCTTTCTTTCTTTCTTTCTTTCTTTCTTTCTTTCTTTCTTCCTTCCTTCCTTCCTTTCTCTCTCTCTTTCTCTTTTTTCCCTTCCTTCTTTTCTTTCTATTCCTTGTCTTTCTTTTTCTTTCTCTTTTCTTACGTTATTTTTCTCTCCTTTCTTTCTTTCTTTCTTTCTCTTTCTTTCTTCTTTTTTCCTTCCTTCCTTCCTTTTCTCTCCTTCCTTCCTTCCTTCTCTCCCTCCCTCCTTCCTTTCTTTCTCTTTTTTCTTTCTTTCTTTCTTTTCCTCTCTCTCTCCCTCTCTCTTTTTTCTTTCTTCCTTCCTCTCTACCCCTTTTCTTCCTTTTTCTCTATCTCTTTTCTTCCTTTCTTTTTCTCCTCCCTCCTTCTCCCTCTCCCTCCCCCTTTCATTCTTTCTTCCCAAAGCCATTTTTAGATACATCGCACTTTCCCAGTGATTAGATTTGTTGTTTGTTTAATGCTGTAGATTTTTTTTGGTCATTTTCCTCTTATTTTCTATGGTTTTTTTTAATCTTCTGACTTCTTGCTCCCAAAGAACTGAAACCAAGAAGCCATTTTATGGACTCTATTGTTTGATCTGAATTCCTCCGTGTTCTTTATGAATGTCATAAAATGTAGCTGACTTGGACAGCTGATTGTGGACTGATTTCAAAGCTAATTGTATGATAGCACCAAAGTTCTAATCTGATGTTTATGATTCTACAATAGAAATCATAAATAAGTTATACTCAGCAAGGGGAGCTTGCTGACAACTTATTGACTGACTATGGTAGTTCTAATCCTTTCTCACATTATAAAATGCATTTATACCTTCTCTATACATTTAGCATCTAGCAAAGCAACAGTTCTGATAATATTATAAAACAAGACCACTCTTTAATTAAGAAAATACCAGCAAACATTACATCCCATAACAGCTCATACAAAATAGGAATAACTATGACCTAATTTCATCTGTTAAGAGAGAGAAATATGTTCCAAATGTCAAGACTGAAAGCAATAAAATGAACTGAACCAGCAGAGAAGTTCCTTTTGCTTAAAGGAGGAGCTCTGGAAAGCATTAGAAAAATTAGTAAAATAAGATGAAGAAATAATGTATTAACTGTCCTAAGACTTCTTCACTATCAAATTACTGACTTAAAAAAAAAAGCTTTTACCATTATTTGATTATAGAAAGAAAAGATAGATAATGGCATGATTTTTTTTCCTCAAAGGCAATTAATCGTTCATCTTACAACAGTTTGTTTAGGGACCATTCAAAGTTACACCATCCCTGAAAAAAGTAACTTCAGACCATTTTTCACAGTTATAGAGAAGAGAAGAGAAGAGAAGAGAAGAGAAGAGAAGAGAAGAGAAGAGAAGAGAAGAGAAGAGAAGAGTGCAGAGCAGAGCAGAGCAGAGCAGAGCAGAACAGAACAGAACAGAACAGAACAGAACAGAACAGAACAGAACAGAACAGAATAGCTGGCTGGTTGGCTGGAGAATTCTGGGAGTTGGGGTCCACAGGTCTTGGAGCTGCCATGTTTGAAGACCTCTGGTATAAGATTTCCTGCGTGAGCAGGGGGCTGGACTAGAAGACCTCCAAGGTCCCTTCCAGCTCTATTCTGATTCTGATTCTGATTCTGATTCTGATTCTGATTCTGATTCTGATTCTGATTCTGATTCTGATTCTGATTCTGATTCAGAATAGAATAGAATAGAATAGAATAGAATAGAATAGAATAGAATAGAATAGAATAGGAAATGGACTAAGAATAAAATAGAATATGGAATGGAATGGAATGGAATGGAGTGGAGTGGAGTGGAGTGGAGTAGAGTGGAGGAGTAGAGTAGAATAGAATAGAATAGAATAGAATAGAATAGAATAGAATAGAATAGAATAGAATAGAATAGAAAATAAAATAAAATGGACTAAGAATAGAATAGAATAGAATAGAAAATGGACTAAGAATAGAATAGAATAGAATAGAATAGAATAGAATAGAATAGAATAGAATAGGAGTTGGAAGGGACTTTAGAGGTCTTCTAGTCCAACCCCCTACTTAGGCAAGAAACCCTACACCCCTTCAGACAAAGTGCATATATCACAGCATATCACAGCATCCTCATGGTCACGTGACCAAAATTCAGCGGCTTGGCAACTGGCATGTACTTATGACGGTTGCAGTGTTCCGGGGTCACATGATCCCCTTTTGCGACCTTCGGACAAGAAAGTCCACAGGGAAGCCAGATTCACTTAACAACCCTGTGACTGACTTACCAGCTGCAGTGATTCTCTTCACAACTGAGGCAAGAGAAGTCATAAAATGGAACAAAATGCACTTAATGTCTCCCTTATCCACGGAAATTTCGAGCTCAATTGCAGTCGTGCCTCGAGAATACTCTTGTGTGAAAACACATCTTACCAGGGGAAGATGAATGACTGCTAATCTGTAAAATGAAACAGTTTGGTTCCCTCCATTTGTTTTGTTTTTATTGTTCTTTCGTTGTGGTGGTTGTTATTCTGTTTATATAACGGCTTTTCTCCATTTTCGTCCCTAGCTCTGGAAAGATGTTATTTGCAAAAAAGTAGGTTTTTAAATCCCATTGCTTGTCTTATTAAACCCACTAAAATTAGAATGCAAACACGCATCGGTGTGTATTTGTGTGTGTGTGTGTGTGTGTGTGTTTGTGTGTTTGGGGGTCAATTAATTTTTTTTTTTAAAAAGTGTCCCATATAACATTTAAAAGCTATGCCTGTAGACAAGAACTAGGATTGTGATTTTGCAATGAGCTCTGTTGAACATGTTTTTTAAAAAAGATATGCAGGATTCCACTATTAGCCTACAAGATTCTGAATCCATATTAAGTATTAATTCAGTTCAGTGTAAGGAAGGCCATAAATATAACAAAGATGAGCAGTGTATACGGCAGTCTGTATCCTACCTGGACGATCAAGTCTGAAGCTGGTTGTACTTGACCAGGAAGAAGTTAGACCTTTCAGTATTCTTGCTTAGAAACCTTCTTGCCATGTAGCCACCAAGAAAGGAATTGCCCAAGATTATTGGAGGAGAAATGGCAGGCAGAACCTGGGGTTGGAGTCTAAAGAGGAATCAGCCTGGAGTCATTATGTTCCTACTAGCGGTCTAAGTCCAACCTCTCTTGAATTCTGTTGACTCTCATCTAGTTCCAATTTATCTAGTGAAATGTTAAATCAGGGGTGCTCAAACTGTGGCCCACGGGCCGTATACGGCCTGCTGAAGCCATTAATTCAACCCGCGTGGGACCATGAGGCTGCCCTGCCCACATAGCCCCGCCTACCCACTGGCCCCCGCCTGCCTTCTTGAGGCCAAGGAGGCCAAAAATGGGATATGTGGAGGCCATAGGAGGCCAAAAATGGGCCCGTTTTTGGGTGGCAGACTGGTTCTGGAGACCGAGGAGGCTCCCCAGCAGAGAGAGAGAGAGAGAGAGAGGGAGGGAGGGAGAGGGGGGAGGGAGGGAGAGAGAGGAGGGAGAGAAAGAGAGAGAGGGAGGGAAAGATAGAGAGAGGGAGAGAGAGGGGGGAAAGCGAGAGAGATGGAAACAAAAGTCCCTCACCCACCCCCCAAGGCAGCCACGTGCCTTCACTAAGCTGCTTTCCACCTCCAGGAAATTAAAGTTTAATTTGTGAGTATTGTTTAATGGACTGCTAAATTGGCCACACCTACCCAGTCACATGGCCACCTAGCCACACCCATCCAGCTGGTCTGGCCCCCCAACAGTCTGAGGGACCGTGAATTGGCCCCCTGTTTAAAAAGTTTGAGGACCCCTGCGTTAGTTGACTAGAGTCTTATGTGTAGGCGTGAACAATAAATCAACTTAACTGAAACTTAATGTGTGGTGATGACAGAACTTCCTGGAGCATTGTGTTGTTTGGGGGTAGACTGTAAGGTAGTGAAGAAAATACACACCTACCAGAGGTGGGTGACGCTACATCATGAGAGCACCAGTCAGTGCTTGCTTACCAGATGGCGATTCTAAATAATTTAGTCTGAATTTGAGAATTCCACACTGGAAGATTTTTGAGATCTTGCACTCAAATGCAACCACACTGGAATTCTGAAACTTCTGAGGTAAGGAAGCTCCACCATGAACCTTCATATACAAGGGACCAGTGCAGAGATAGGTTTCAGCAGGTTCTGACCAGTTCTAGAGAACCGGTAGCGGAAATTATGAGTAGTTCGGAGAACCGGTAGTAAAAATTCTGACTGGCCCCACCCCCATCTATTCTCTGCCTCCAGAGTTCCAGCTGATTGGGAGGAAGTGGGGATTTTGCAGTAACCTTCCCTTGGATTGGGGAGAGAATGGAGATTTTACAGTATCATTCCCCTGCCACGCCCACCAAGCCATGCCCACCAAGCCATGCCACGCCCACTAAGCCATACCCACAGAACCGGTAGTAAAAAATTTTGAAACCCACCACTGGTTACAGTGCTTTTCAGGTTGGCAAATTCCCCACCCTCATTAACAATGAGGATAAAGCAGTATGATAGTAACATTACAATATCCCTAGGTCTTCATATGGGAGTGGTCTTAAACCCTAAAGGATCCATTACATTTTCTGCTACATCTTCACATTCCCCAAACCTGCCCATAAAGACCAGATGTTGCAGAGATGTGGTCCTCAAAACTTTGCTTTTTTTGCAAGTTTTCCCCCATCCACTTCAAACACGGGTCAAAGGAACTGAGCAGAAAAAGTAAAAAAAGTTAACAACCTCACCTTAGCTGTAACCTTTCTGGTCTCTAAAAGGAACCTATAAACTTCAAGGAGAACTTCAGACCATGAAGTTCCTGAAGCACTGGAAACTGAAGACATGAGAACTAGATCAACAACCTAAAATGAAAACTAGATCAACAATCAGAAGTGGTGGGAGCTTCATCGCTGGAAGTTTTCAAGAAGAGACTGGACTGTCATTGGTCAGAAATGGTGTAGTGCAGTGATGGATAACCTTTTCCGGACCAAGTGCCCAAATGCACGCACACGATACCCCCAAAATGCAATGCCCATGTGGGCCCCGCGCATGCGTGCATGCCCCCCTACATGTGCCCCTTTGGGTCTCTGAATGGCAGAGATCCAAAGACCAGCTGGCTAGCGGGAAGAGCGTGCACATGCACAGTAGAACTGAGCTGGGGCGATGGCTCGCGTGCCCACAGAGGGGGCGCTCAGTGCCACCTCTGACAAGCGTGCCATAGGTTCACCATCACGGGTATAGAGTCTCCTGCTTGTGTGGGGGTTGGACTAGAAGAACCTACAAGGTCCCTTCCAACTCTGTTAATCTGTTAAATTTAATCTGTTAAATCTGACAATCTAAAAAGACCTTCTTGGTGGAGGTCTCATAAAACATTTTTACCTTGCCTGCATCAGTGGTGGGTTTCTCCCGGTTTGGCCCAGTTTGGCCGAGCCAGTAGCAGTGACGATATGATGTCTCTAAACTGGTTCTCTTTGTTCGGGAGCTGCCCGCCCCCACATTATTCTTACCTTTTATTTGGCTCGCCTCCAATCTATTCGCTGCCTCCTGAGTCCCATCTGATCGGCTAGAAGGAAAAAAACTGTTTAAACTCTTGCCGCGGGGCTTCAAAGGGCCGCCCTACAGCTGATCAGTGTTAAAAGGCAGTGTGGTGGTAGACCAGTGCGCTCCAAAAACAAATGGGTAGACCGGCGCCTCCAAAAACAAATGGGTAGACCAGAACGCTCCAAGAACAAATGGGTAGACCGGTACAGCTCTGTAAGCAGTTAAAAACCTGGTAGACCAGTACCTCTGCTAAATCCTAAAGAATTGTCACATGACTATCAAACCACGCCCACAAAATAAGCCACACCCACAGAACCGGTAGTAAAAAAATTTAGAACCCACCCCTGGCCTGCATGTAATGCATCCATTGACTTATAGCTGTGGCATCCGATTTTCATAATTTTCTCATAGAATACTCACAACTTCCAACCAACTAACTGACTCACTTCCAGCATGTATATGTGTATGCATTGGGATGAATGAATGGCTGAAGAACATGAGTGAGAATCTAGGCTCTGAGTAGATAATGTTCTCCTTTGTCCCACAGTTGGGACGATTCAACTCGGCGAATCGTTCATAACCCATTTCATTCCCTCTTTCTTTAGGAGTGGTGGAAGTAAAGCCAAAAAGCTAGCGGCATCTGCCAGCTCTGAATTATATTTGCATAAGGATCGGCAAAGAAGAAACAGCCGGGCTGAGCAAAGACGATCGTCCATCCACCCGGAGAGGCTGAAAGATTTTGGGGAGGAAGAGGAATTAAACGGGGGAGTGAAGACATGGGAAATGAAGATAATTAGCCAAGAGGAGGAAAAACTGAATGATTCTGCCACCTACCCAGAAGTGGCCATTAGCAAACCAGTTTACACTACCTGCAAAAAAATTCAAGAGATCAGCGCTGCAGCACTCAAGATCCAGTATGGAGTCCTGAAGACCCCCTGCACGGTATTGTTTTTTGCTTGCTTTTCAATGCCAGTGAGGTTCCGAATCATTTTAGAAATGCAAATTGCAGAATAACAGAGTTGAAAGGGACCTTGGAGGTCTTCTAGTCCAACCCCCTTCTTAAAAGCCTCCACGGCAGTTAAGTTAATCACACAGTTGTTAAGTGAATCTGGCTTTCCCCCATTGATTTGGCTTGTCAGAAGGTTACAAAAGGGGACCACATGACGGCGGGTACTGCAACCGTCATAAATATGGGTCAGTCGCCAAGCATCTGAATGTGACTTCAGCAACAAAGTGCTCAATGCCTGGAATGCATTACCTGACTCTGTAGTTTCTTCCCCAAACCCCCACAACTTTAACCTTAGACTGTCTACTGTTGACCTCACCTCCTTCCTAAGAGCACTCGTCACCTCTCGTCTGGACTATTGTAACACTCTCTACATGAGGCTTCCCTTGGGGTACACCCGGAGGCTCCAACTGGTGCAGAATGTGGCCATGTGGGGGATTATGGGAGCGACGGGGCGCTCCCATGTGACTCCTCTCCTGCGCGAGCTGCATTGGCTTCCGGTGGACTTCCGGGTGTGCTTCAAGGTGTTGGTGATCACCTTTAAAGCGCTCCATGGCTTAGGGCCAGGGTACTTATGGGACCGCCTTCTGCCACCAATAGCCTCCCACCAGCCGGTTCGCTCCCACAGAGAGGGCCTCCTCAGGGTGCCATCGGCCAGACAATGCCGGCTGGTGACCCCCAGGAGGAGAGCCTTCTCTGTGGTGGCACCTACCCTATGGAACAATCTACCCCCAGAGATACGAGTGATCTCCGACCTCTGGACTTTTCGTCGGGCCCTAAAAACTTATTTTTTTCAGTTAGCCTGTCTGTCTTGATTTTAGGGTTAGTTTTAAAATTTTTTAATTGATTTTAAATTGACAAGTTTTAAATTACGGGCCAAATTTATAAATTATTTTAACTCTATTTTTAACTGTAATGTTATGTATTGATGTTTTTATTTTGGCTGTTCACCACCCTGAGTCCTAAAGGAGAAGGGCGGTATAGAAATTTGAATAATAAATAATAATAAATAAATAAGAGGTCTGTAAGGGGCATGCATAAGTGCACCAGCGTGCCTACCGTCCTTGTCCTAATATTCCTTTTTACTTACTCTTTTCATGTATTCAAATTATGTTTATACTTTTACCTGTTATCTTATAGATGCTTGAGAAATAAACTTAGGAGTTTGATTATGCCACAAGGGTCATAAGCATGAAAAACGGTCGTAGGTCACTTTTTTCAGTGTCGTCGTAACTTTGAACGGCCACTAAATGAATTGTTGTAAGTCGAGGACTACCTGTACAATTGCCAATTCCAAACTAAAACTATAATCTGATCCAAACAGTTCTGTTATCTCTTTTTTATGTTGGTATGGGAGACCCTAAGAGAGTTGGCCCAATTTATGACTTTTCTTGTCACAGTTATTGATTGCAGTTGTTAAGTTAGTAACACAGTTGTTAGGTGACTCTAGCTTCCCCACTGACATTGTCTGCCAAGAAAAGGTCGCAAAAGGGGAATCACATGACCCCAGGACACTGCAACCGTCATAAATGTGAGTCAGTTGCCAAGCATCTGAATATTGTTCACCTGACCACGAGGATGTTGCGAAGGTCGTAAGTGTGAAAAACGGTCACAAGCCACTTTTGAATGGTCTCAAACTTTGAATGGTCACTAAACAAACTGTTGTAACTCGAGGACTCTCTGTATCGTCTGTATGTTTGCAAGAGTAAATAAAGTTACTCAATAATGTCCCATTGTTTTCAGTATTCTAGGCTTTCGAAGCAATATGGAATGGAAATATATCTAAAGAAAGAACTACTTCAGTATACAGGAACTGCAAAGGAGCGAGGCGTCCTTCACCTTTTGATGTCTTTAAGAGAGGTAGGAAAATCAGAAGAGTGAAACACGAGCCCCAGAGTGAATGAATGGTTTGCTAGAATTTTGATAGAACTGTGAGAAGTGAGCTAAGCGAGCCTGAAAGACAACAGGCTTCCAACTTCCATAATTATCTTTTTACAACATTTCCCAAGGAAGTAAACCGATATCCTAAATTTGTGGGTTCACGTTCTCCAGGACCAGCAAAGAAATGGTGTGATTGTAGCCTCAGATTGCAACTTCTCCATGGCTGTCGCATATCACGCCTCGGAGCTGCACATTCCTGTCTTTGTCATCATGTCCGCTTGCACCCCGCCGACCCGAGTGAAGATGTGTCGCGAGTACGGTGCCATGGTCATTTCATACGGTTCTACTGTCAGAGATTCACATCTTCATGCCAAGAGACTGGCCCAAGAAAACAATTACTTGTACCTCGAAGAGTAAGTTGTTATCTTGTAGATCGGAGTAATTTCATTGAGGGCCGCACAAGGGTTGTGTTTGACCTCGGGGGGGGGGGGGGTAGGGAGGGTGTGGCCAGGGGGGCATGGCCAGTTCAATGTCACTCACTGAGGCTCCATTTTCAGCCATGACAGCTTCTGCAGCCCTCTAACAGCAAATATGGAGCTTGGGCTATGCGCGGCCTCCCTGAGCTCCAGGGGTGGGCTTCATTGCTTTTAGCAATGGATTTTCTGCCCGATTGCTAGGTGGGTGTAACCATGGTGGGCGTGGCTTAGTCAGCCTCCTGCACCATGGCAGAGGGGGTGTTTTTGCCCTCCCCGGGCTCTGAAGGCATTCCTCAAGCCTCCGGGAGGGTAAAAACAGCCTCCCCAGGCTCCAGAGACCCTCTGGAGGCCAGAAACAGGCTGTTTCCAGACTTCCTGAACTTCTGGTAGGCCCGTTTTTCACCTTCCCTGACCCCTGCACTTACCTGCATCCAAAATGGGCCACGTGAGGACTCCTGGGAGGGGCGGGGTGGGGTGGGTGGGGTCAGCCAGGATTGGGATTTGCGGGTTCTCCGAACTGCACAGAATCTTAGCTAGAGGTTCTCCCAAACCCCTGCAAACCTCCAGCAACCTACCCCTGCCGAGGTCTATTTTTGCTGGCAGAGGCACTGCGGGCTGGTCCTTCACTGTTTCCAGGATGGCCCCACGGACCAGATCTAAGTACCTCATAGGCCAGATATGGCCTGTGGGCCTGGAGTTTGACACCCCTGTTGTAGATGGTGTTCGCAAAACCCGCACTTGAAATGAGCACAACACAAGAGCATGAGTAGCAGTTTTCATTCTTACCTGCAGATGGTAGCATCTAGCTGATTTTGGGCTCAGAAGCTAAACATGGCTCAGAACTGATCAGGATTTGGATAGGAGACCATCACAAATAGCAGGCTAGATTGTCGGCTAGATTGAAAAATCAAAAATATCATCCTGAGAGACATCCCAGACAAGCTACAGTAGTCTTTGACTTACGACCACAATTGAACCCAAAATTTCTGTTGCTAAATGTTAGAAATTCTGTATATAGCCCTACAGAATGGGAGAGAGAGAGAAAGACAGACAGACAGACACCCTAAAATATAGATTCTATATATTGGTATGTCATCTTAAAATTTAGATCCTAGACTAAATCATACACACAGAGAGAGAGGGGGAGAGAGAGGAGAGACAGGGGGAAGGTAGGGAGGGAGAGAGACAGAGAGAGACAGAGAGACAGACTAAAATATAGATTCTGTATGTGTCATCTTAATGTTTGGATCCTAGACTAAACCAAATGTGAATGAAAATTCTTTCAACTGCATGGAACCATGGCTCATAAAAGATGTATGTTACATTTCTACACTTCACTCTTAACCCGCAAAGGTGAAAACCAGCATTTAGCGACAAGTTTAATGTTTTACCCTCCCAACCTCACACGGTTTTAAAGCTCCAGTTGGGATTCGGGAGCTGCTGTACAAAAGTCCCTTTGTTCGAAAGTATAAAAAGGAGGAAATCGTTTGTTTTTGTGACTCTGTGAATGGAAAAAGCAACGCAACCCATCAGCAACTCTTAAACTGTTGAGACAACTTGTAACTAGAGATTTTTTTCTGATGTTTATTGTACCGTACGTACACTGATAATTGCCCAGTTCTTGGCTTGGTTAGATCGATTTGATAGAACAAATGAAACAAAGGCTGTTTTATACAAAATTCCCCTCAATTTGTCATCTTTCAGTTCAGCGGGTGAGGAACAATGGCCCTTTTATGACTTTTGGACTTCAACTCCCAGAATTCCGGAGCCAGACAACTCAGGAATTCTGGGAGTTGAATTCCACAAGTCATAAAGAGGCCTTCAAAAGGTTCCCCATTTCACCCCCAGTTCATACACTAAAGCAGGAGAAATTTTGTTTTGGAAATAGTCTGTTACATGTTCCAGCTCTGATCACCTAATCCTGACTTTAAACTTACTTCCTGTTATTTATTCATAATCTCTTAAATGGACCTTTTTTAAAAAAAAAAATCAGTGTAAGATTGAAGTCTTCAGAAAGAGCCTTGGTAGTACAGGGGTTTAAGGCACCCTGTTATTAAGCTGGTTATTAAGACCAGCTGCCTGCAATTACTGCAGGGTTCGAATCTCGCCAAGGCTCAAGGTTGACTCAGCCTTCCATCCTTTCTAAGGTAGGTGAAATGAGGACCCAGTTGTGGGGGCAATAAGCTGACTTTGTATAAATATACAAAAGGATGAAGGCTATTGCTGAGCACATTGTAAGCCGCCCTGAGTCTTCGGAGAAGGGCGGCATATAAATCAAATTTAAAAAAAAAAAAAGATGGAGGTTAAAGCTTCAGATTTTGGCTCTGCAGAGTGGAAAAAATTACACAGCTGAGCTTGATGTGCAAAATGAACTAAACTTGTTTCCTGTGAATTGCTGGCCTCCTTTTATGCCAAGCTGCTTTTTAACCCTCTTTTTGGAATGATAGAAAATGTGAAAAAATAGCAGAGTTTTCTCTTGCTTGCAGTTTGGATAGCAGCAAAAGGGAGGGAGAGAGAGAATGACAAAATGAGAGAGGGAGGGAGGGAGAGGGAGAAAAGAGGTAGAGAACAAGAAAGGAGATGGGGGCGGGGGGGAAAGAAAGGAGATGGAAGAGCAAAAGCAGTTGCAAAAAAAGACATTACTGTCTGCTATGCCAATGCCATGCTTAAGGTTTAGAATAGAATAGAATAGAATAGAATAGAATAGAATAGAATAGAATAGAATAGAATAGAATAGAATAGAATAGAATAGAATAGAATAGAATAACAGAGTTGGAAGGGACCTTTGAGGTCTTCTAGTCCAGCCCCCTGCTTAGGCAGGAATCCCTACACCACTTCAGACAAATGGTTATCCAACATCTGCTTAAAAATTTCCAGTGTTGGGGCATTCACAACTCCTGCAGGCAAGTTGTTCCACTGATTAGTTGTTCTAACTGTCAGGAAATTTCTCCTTAGTTCTAAGTTGCTTCTCTCCTTGATGAGTTTCCACCCCTTGCTTCTTGTTCTACCCTCAGGTGCTTTGAAGAATAGTTTGACTCTCTCTTCTTTGTGGAAGCCCCTGAGATATTGGAAGACTGTTATCATGTGTTCCCTAGTCCTTCTTTTCATTAAACTAGACATATCCAGTTTCTGTAAGCGTCCTTCATATGTTTTAGCCTCCAGTCCCCTAATCATCTTTGTGTTGGTTTTATGCCCACAGAAGAAAAATTGGAAAATCAAACAAAATCTTTTTGGAAGAGGGAAAAATGTTAAACTTTGGACACATCTGCATGAAACTTGCAACTCACTTAATGTTTAACTAATTTTTTTCTGTGCTGCTCCTGAAATTGGTAGGCTATGAACCTCTGGTGCAGAATTGTCTTAGCGTAATAATCAAATGGAACAATTGGATCCAAAATTGTTCACCATGGCAGTTCCAGAAGTTCCTGAAATCAAACACAGGATAACCATACACCGCACTGCAATAGTTAGCATGAATTAGCTCTGGAAAAGCCAAGCTATTGATATAAATACAAAAAGCAGGCTAGTTAGAAGAAGAGTTTTCCCTATAGTGATGTATGGGTGTGAGAGTTGGACACTAAGAAGGGCTGATTGAAGAAGAATTGACACCTTTGAACTGTGGTGCTGGCATAAATCATTGCATCTAGGGTGGGTTCCACTTACCTTTACCAAGCATGCTGTCCGCACATGTGACCAGCCTTTTGCACGTGCACCTTGCTCACTCGCGCGCCTTCCACGCATGCCCCCAGCCTCGAAAACGTGCCTAAATACCACATTATGGAGCCAGGCAGGTCATTGCTACTGGTTTGCCCGAACCAGTGTGAACCGGCTGCATCCTACCTCTGCATTGCATATACCATGGACAGCCAGAGTAACTAACAGAGAGGTGTTAAATCATCTAAAACAAGACACATCACTAGAAACCAAAAGCACAAGACAACGTCTGAGTTAGTTTGGCCATGTCATGGGTGCAAATTCATTGGAGAAGGCAATGATGCGAGGGATAGTTAGTGGAACAAGAAGAAGGGGGCAAGCAAAGAAGACGCTGACTTGATAACATCAAATCTGATACCAAGTTGAACATCCGACAATTGAAAGAAGCTGTGATTGACAGGGTAGCATGGAGACCCCCTTGCCTATAAAATCAGTGCTAGTAGGGAGTAGGGTTTGCCCACGTTTTGTATTCACCTTTCCAACTGGAGAACCCTCTGCAGCTGATCCCAACAGATTTTGGTGTGAGACATATCACCTCAGTGCCCTCACCTGTACAGAGAGAGCCCTCCCCCCAAAAAAAGAAAGGCAGAAGGAAATGGGTTAAGAGAACAGGTGACTACAATGGGAAGGTAAATCATATGGTATCGCTCTTTGTTTTTCTGCTTGTGCCTGCAGAGATGATAGTGCTATCTATCTATCAGGGCTGGGGACCATGGGTTTGGAGATCTACGAACAGGTGCCCAAATTGGATGCAGTGATATTGCCAGCAGGGATTCCCAGTGGATTGCTGGCCAGCAACTCTGCGGCCTTGAAACATCTGAATCAGCAGGTCTTTGTGGTGGTAAGTACCTGTACAAACTTGCTTTTGTGGGTGTGTATATGCATTTTGAAACCTCTGTTTCAGCTTTCAGTCTTGGGTCAAACCCA
Source organism: Arizona elegans (assembly GCA_022577455.1). Taxonomy (NCBI): domain Eukaryota; kingdom Metazoa; phylum Chordata; class Lepidosauria; order Squamata; family Colubridae; genus Arizona; species Arizona elegans. The sequence continues at coordinate 89,711,722 of JAKOOJ010000005.1, read as the reverse complement.
ATTCAGTTGAAAGAGATTTTGGAAGTCTTCTTGTACAACTTCTTCTCAGGCAGGGAACCCTATACCATTTCAGACAAGTGACTGTCCAATCTCTTCTTAAAAACCTCCAGTGATGAAGACTCACAACTTCCAAGGAATGATAAAATACTACCACTTCAACAGGAAATGGCCCTATGTTCCATACCTCCTCCTATGTAGCGAACACAAGATTAAAATAAGGAAGTGGAACTTCCAGCCAGCTCGTCTTTGTGCACCCTGGAGCATGCACATGTGCAGCGGCCAGCTGGTTCTTCAGGTTTCTGGCACTCCTGCACCCGCGAAGACCAGGTAGCCAGCGCGCATGCACGCGCCAGAAACCAGAAGAGCAGCTAGCGATGGTGCATGTGCTCACAGAGATTGCTCTGTGTGCCACCTCTGGCATGTGTGCCCTAGGTTCGCCATCATGGCTCTATGGTCATCCGTCTTTTGCAGTCCAGTTATAGTAATTATGTTTTAATCCTTACAGCAAAAGTCCTGAGAAATACCTTGAGTTGATAAAGAAGTCTTGATGCCATAGAACCCATGAGTTCCATGTCAGAGGATGGAGGTGAATCTGGATCTCTCCACCATTGGTCTAGCGCCCTAACCATAACACTGCATTGATTCTCCAAATTCTAGCAAATGCATTTGTAAACATGCCAAGTTTAGTTAGTTATGACTTTGGGCAGGGTTGGGCTTCAAAAATTTTAGCAAGGGGTTCTCTGCCTGGGCGTGACCATGGTGGGTGTGACCAAGGTGGGCGTGGCCTAGTCGGCCTCCTGCACCATGGTGAGGGGCATTTTTGCCCTCCCTGGGCTCCGGAGTCTTTCCTCGAGCCTCCAGGAGGGTGAAAACAGCCTCCCCAGGCTCCAGAGGCCTTCTGGAGGCCCTTCCCGAACTTCCGGTAGGCCCATTTTTCACCCTCCCCGTGCCTCCATGCACGCTCTACACTTAGCTGCATCCAAAATGGGTCACACGGGGACTCCTGGGAGGGGCAGGGCAGAGTGGGTGGAGCCAGCCAGGAGTGGGATTTGGGGGTTCTCCGAACTGCACAGAATCTTAGCTAGAGGTTCTCCCGAACCCCTGCGAACCCCCAGCAGCCCATCCCTGACTTTGGGTGGTTTTTCCCTCTCTGTCTTTTGGTGATTTAGAGTGTTGGGGAACCAACATAGGTGCTGGTTCAAACTCTACTTCATACCATAAATGCATAGTATCCTCCTTTCCAGAAATATAGAGCGACACTAGATAAGGGTTGTTCCATCTAATGTGTAGCAGCAGGAAAGTGTTTGTTATGTTTTGGGATCAGTGGCAGACTGCTGCCGGTTCAGGCGAACTGGTAGTTCCGACGATCAGTTGGCCCATCCACCCCGACCCTATCCTGTCTTATATTTCCTGGCTCAGCTGATTTGGGCAGCATAGCTGATTTCTGTGCCTGCGCTGTTCTACTTACTGAGGCTGCCTTAGAAGTAAGCAGCTGAGCTTCAAATTGCTGTATTTTGAACGCTGCATGTAAGCGTGTTAGGCACATAAGCGCGCAATCACCGAATCAGTTGTTAAACCGGTTGCAGCCCACCACTGATTGGGATACATTTTAATTTCACCCTAATGATGCCAAGTCTATCCCTGTGTAGGCCATGTCCTCCCAATAGCTCCCACTGCTTTCTGCCCAGTGCAGGAGTTTCTGCAGGAGATTGGTAAATTAAAGGGTATTTCTTTTTGACCAAACCAGATTGCATCCTTCAACATTACCCTGGGATACGTATATTTGCCTTCGTTCGTGAAAGAGTATTCTTAATATAAAATATTTGGAAATCTGTGGAAAATGTAGAAGATGCTGACACTGGGATGTGCAACATGTATGAGCTCAACCAGAGCACTATTCTTATTTGTTTCCTCTTGCTCAGGGTGTAGAATTGGAGAACATCCCTGTAGATCAGCCGTCATTAAAGATGGGAAAACCTATTGAAGATCACACCTACAGCTATCCTCAATTTTACAGAGGTAAAAGATTTGGGCCTTTGCTCTCTTGACTGTAACTGTTATGCAAATATTCCTGAGGACCTCTTTTGTGTCCATATAACTTTGTCTTCCTCCTAACTCCCTAGTCCATGAGGCATTTCTGGAGGTATCTTTCTTTTCTTTATCTTTTATCTTTTATTAGATTTGTATACCGCCCTACTCCCAAAGGACTCAGGGCGGTGAACAGGCACAGAATAAAACACATAAATACAAAAGTTAAAAAACATAATTAAAACCGAATTAAATAATTTTGCCCAAGACAATTAAAATTCCCAATAATCTAAAAACAAATTAAAATTTCAATTTATAAAATTTAAAAGAAAGGGGAGAAAATTAGGCCAGGCTGGCCTGCTGGAATAGGAGGGACTTAAGGGAACGGCGGAAAGTGCGCAGATCCGGGATCCTCCGTATCTCCGGGGGGAGCTCATTCCAGATAGTACGTGCCCTCACAGAGAAGGCCCTCCCCCTGGGGGCCGCCAGTCCACATTGTTTGGCTGACGGCACCTGGAGGAGCCCCTCTCTATGAGAGCGTACCGGCCGGTGGGAGACTGTTTGTGGTAGTAGGCAGTCCCGTAAATAACCAGGTCCTAAGCCATGGAGCGCTCTAAAGGTGGTAACCAAAACCTTGAAGCACACCTGGAAGACCACTGGGAGCCAGTGCAGCTCGCACAGGAGAGGTGTCACACAGGAGCGCCATGTTGCTCCCATAACCACCCGCGCGGCCGCACTCTGCGCCAGTTGGAGCCTCCGGGTGCTCCTCAAGGGGAGCTCCATGTAGAGAGCATTACAATAGTCCAGGTGGGATGTGACGAGGGCATGAGTGACTGTGCGTAGGGAGTCCTGATCCAGAAAGGGACGCAACTGGCGAATCAGGTGAACCTGATGAAAGATCCTCCTGGTCACGGCCGTCAAGTGCTCTTCTAAAGACAGCCGTGAATCCAGGAGGACGTCCAAGTTGCGAGCCCTCTCCGTGGGGGGCAGTGATTTGCCCCCAATAGTCAGCGATGGCGTCAACTGACTATATTGGGTCATCGGAAACCACAGCCACTCGGTCTTGGATGGGTTGAGCCTGAGCCTGTTCTTCCCCATCCAGATCCGCACGGCCTCCAGACACCGGGACATCACTTCAAGGGCATTGTTGGGGTGGTCCGGGATGGAGATGTACAGCTGGGTGTCATCAGCGTACTGGTGGTACTTCACCCCGAAACCATGGATGATCTCGCCCAGCGGCTTTACATAAATGTTGAACAATCTCCCTATCCTTCCAGCCCTCTCCAACGACAGTCTGAAAGTCTGTAAACTATGTTAGGTTTTTAACCCTTATGACTTCAGAGGAAAATCAGGAGACTGGAGTGACTGGGAAGAGGGGCATTTGACACTGTAAAGCATTTGGCAACTAAAGTAGGAAAAACAGATTTCAAGATGGTAAGAGATGTCTGCCAACTGAAGGACGGATGAGTGAAGAACCTTCAGCCGTGGAAAGAAATCTAAAGACAGCTTAACTTGCATAATGTAATTCATAAAAGAAGAACCATTTCATGATAAGATGGTAGGCAAGGCAATTAATTCGAGTTGCTTTATTGTAGCTTGTCACTGGCAATTCTTTTGCTCACCCCATGTTATAAAAAGAACAGGTCTAAGAATTCTACGTGTAGCTACTATATGGAGTAATTCTGACTTTATTTTCCTAGAGTTGAAATCTGACAACAAGATTTACTGCTGCTAAATTGAGCTACAGTTTTTCTTTCTTTAAAAGATGCCTTTGATGGTATCTGTAGACAGACAAAAAACTGACATGAGATCATAGATGAATTTATATTTAGGTAATTAGTCTTCCTGGATTACCCACACCACTTGCCCTTTTACTCGAAAGTCTTTTCCTTCCTTCCTTCCTTCCTTCCTTCCTTCCTTCCTTCCTTCCTTCCTTCCTTCCTTCCTTCTTCCCACCCTCCCTCCCTTTTTTCTTTCTCTTCCTTCCTTTCTTTTCCTTCCTTCCATCTCCTTTCTTTTTTCTCTATCTCCTTATTTGTTCTCTACTTCCTTCCTTCCTCCCTCCCTGTTTTTTTCTCCCTTTCTCTTCCTTTTCCTTCCTTTCGTATCCTTTCTTTTTTCTCTATCTCCTTGTTCTCTACTCCCTCCCTCCCTCCCTTCCTTTCTTTCCTTTTTCTTCCTTTTTCTTCCTTTCTTTTCCTTCCTTCCTTCCATCTTTCTTTTTTTCTCTCTTTTCTATTTCTCTATCTCCTTTCTTTTTTCTCTATCTCCTTACTTGTTCTCTTTCCTTCCTTCCTTCCTTCTTTCTTTCTCTTTCTTTCTCTCTTTCTTTCTTTTGCTTCCTTCCATCTTTTCTTTTTTCCTCTATCTCGACTAGAAAAGTCACCAATAGCCAATTTTCATGAAGTTTTGTTAATTTGAAAAAACAAAACAAAACAATTTTGGGGCATTTATACTGGTGGCAGGAAAAAAAAACAACTTCACGATTTCATCTTCACGATTTGCTTGCTCTCAAAGTACCTTACTCCGAATAGACTCTCCCTTTACTCAGGCTTCCAAACAAATTAGCTTAAAGGGCGGGAGGAATGCAGCCTCTAAGAGAGAAAGATCAAATCTCTACAGCTGTAAATCCTTAGATGAAGCACCACCCCAGCTCTCTTGGTTGGTCTGTAAAGATGAGAGGCGTTCTCAGTAAAGTATAAATTTCCAGCCTTGCAAGATAAGGAACATTCCAAAATGTTGTTTGTGGGTTGGAAAAACTGGTCCTGTGTGCTTAAAATGTTGGGGATTTTTTTGGAGGCAGAAAGATGGAATTTTCAGACACAACTGCTTCCTTAAATTACAGAAACTGAGTAGTTTTGTTTTAAAATGGCCAGAGGGGTGTGTTTTTTTCCTACAAAAACCATGTTTGAGCTCCAGAAACCAGGCATAGTTTAACACAGAAAGTTCAGTGAGGCTCTGTAGTAAATTTTAGCTTGAGTTGCAAGAGGGTGGAGATTTCCTATTGCAAACTCTTCTTTGAAAGCAGAAACGCCTCCGTTTTAAAATGTTTAAGGTCCTACCGGAAAGAGTGGCAGGGATCATGGATTCATTTCCTTCAGCACATGCTGGTTTAGCTTGCAGAAACAGGCCATTTCCTATGGAAATCTTTGGTTTAATTCAGTCTATAGCTAAAGGGTTACCAGTGACTAAATACTGTTTCTAAATTTTGTTTCTATAGCACTATTTAAAACAGGGTAACTCTTTCAATTAGAGCTGAACTGTAGTTAGTTTCGGTCTTACTCTATTGTGAGTAAAACTATTAAAAACTAGAGGGGAAAAATAGAAGCAGGCTGTCCATTTGTTACCCTATTTTAATATTATCTATTTGAGACTGCTTTTAAACAGGGAAATGTGCCAAAAATGAAAAATGGGGAAATTGAATTCTGCACAGCAGGCAGCTGAAATTCTAAACGTTGTGATGTTAATAGCATTTTTAGCAACTGCAATTCTCATCAGCTTATCTTGGGCTACAGCTGCATGACAAACCCCAAAAGATGGTTTGCAAAGGCTGTTTACCTCATGGAGTTCTATCTCTGCTCAGGGCAGGAATGTAATTAAACTTGAAATGATACCTCAGTGTCAATAGAGAGCCTGTAGTACAGTGGACTAAAGCACTGTATTTAACATTTGCTGCTTGCAATTACTGCAAATTCAAATCTCACCAGGCTCAAGGTTGACTCAGCCTTCCATCCTTTCAAAGGTAGGTGAAATGAGGACCCAGATTGTGGCGGCAATAAGCTGACTTTATATAAATATACAAATGTTTGAAGGCTATTGCTTAACGCATTGTAAGCCGCCCTGAGTCTCCGGAGAAGGGTGGCATATAAATTAAAGATAATAATAATAATAATAATAATAATAATAATAATAATAATAATAATAATAATATTAACAACAACAACAACAACAATATTTATTCAGTTAATGACCAGCAAAATGAAAAAGAACAAAACCGGTGGACCAAATAAATACAACAATCTACTAAAAACCAGCAAAATGAACTGCATAGTATCACATTCACTCCTCTATTACTAAGTTAATAGATAGTATTGATAGCTTTCCAGCAAGTTATTCCATGAACAATTCCTGTTAGGAAGTTTTCCACCAGCATTCCATTGAAATCTACTTTCCCACATCTTAAACTCCAGAGCTATAATTAAAACCACCAGTGATATTAAAAAAAGAAGATCCAAGTGATTTCTATAAAAAAAAAAAAAAGATTTCAACTATCAAAGATTTTAAAAGGTTTTATTTCCTTCAAACAAGGTTTAGCATATCCGTTTGTTCCTTTTCTACAGCCACCCATCTCAGTCAATGATTCTGGGCAATTTGCAATTCAGAAAATATATTACGATTGAAAATTTTTTAAAAAACCCACACATTTAAAACAAAAAGAGTAAAAACATTAGAAACAGCCAATTCAAGATTATACAAGAGCAAGTTATTTGGCTTGTTAGCAATATAGCGAGGAAACTGGGCCCTTGGCACATTCAGTGTCCCAGACTTGGTGGAAATAACCATGTTTTAGGACCTTATGAAAGGTTGGGGCCATTCTGGTTTCTGAAGGGAGGATGTTCCACAGAGCAGGGACCACTGCAGAGAAAATTTGCTTTTTTCCCCTTCAGTCTGCTGTCTTGAGGCCTAGAGTACTGCATCCAGTTTTGGTCACTATACTACAAAAAAAAATGTTGAGACTCTAAAAAAAGTGCAGAGAAAAGCAACCAAGATGATTAGGGGACTAGAGGCTAAAACATATGAAGAATGGTTACAGGAACTGGGCATGGCTAGTCTAGTAAAGAAAAGGACCAGGGGAGACATGATAGCAGTCTTCCAATATTTGAGGGGCTGCCACAGAGAGGAAAGAGTCAAGCTATTTTCTAACCATATGTAGGCCAGACAAGGAATAATGGATGGAAACTGAACAAGGAGAGATTTTACCTGGAATTAAGGAGAAATTTTCTGACAGTGAGAACAATCAACCAGTGGAACAGCTTTTGCCTTCAGAAGTTGTGGGAACTTCATCACTGGAGACTTTCAAGAAGAGATTGGACTGCCATTTGTCAGAAATGGTGTAGGGGCTCCTGCTTGGGTGGGGGGTTGGACTAGATGACCTACAGGGTCCCTTCCAACTCTGTTAATCTGTTAATCCCAAGTGCCTTTTTTTCCCCCTCATCTCCCTCTGTGCATGTGGTTTAAAAGCAAATAACCATTTATAAAACTCTATATTCCATTGTAAAAGTATCACTCCGAAGAACATAGCCAGAATATTTTTGATTAACACCGATGGACTTGATTAACACTGTGGGCTTAAAAGTAGTGCTTTTGATGGCTGCTTCAAAATGCAATTCTGACTATTAAATCTAGATAGCCGTATCCATTTCTTTCATATTCCCCAATGTCTTTCCACCTTTTTACTCCTCTGGTTATCTTTCTGCCTTGATGGTCCATCCTATGTCCTGTTTTGTACTGCTCTTTTGACTGATCTTTATCCCCAATCTCAGAATAACTGGTGGCAACTTTTCTTGACCTTACAAGAAGCGTTGCCTGAATTAGACTGCAAAACAGTCAAACCATGTACATTGTTTTAGCATTTATTTATAACCAGTGGGTAAAACCATTCATGTATTCCTTCTTTGTCACTTCGTTTTTCAGAATTGAGTGGTTTTGGCACCAACTCTTTTCAACTGACAGGGAACTGGGTTGATAAAGTTGTAACGGTGAGGTATGTAAAGGCAATGCTTATTCTGATTTTTTAAAAAATTAGCATTTCGGGTGATTACTTTCTTGGTCATTTCCAGGTGATCTTCAGAGCCAATCCATATAGATTGGATTTTCTGACTTGGGTGCAAAACAGATTTGAGTTTAAAGGAGGAAAATGGCAGTAGGAGAGATTCTAATTGCAAGATAATACAGCATAGAACAAAAGTTTCACTGATGTAGTCATTTAAAGTATAATTACAAATACACAAGTGGATATAAAGGTAGTTTCAACTGTTTTAGGAAGTGAGTGTGATCCTCAGAAGGGTCATTTTTACTTCCTCTGTACTCCTTATTATATATCCTTTTTAATTGTACACAATCTCTATCAAACCATTTTTTTGTTCTTTAAAACTGGCTTTTTGAGATAGTATTCTCTTAGTGAGAACCGATTTCAATTTTGAAATTAAAGTTTCAAACTCCTCTAAGTATGGTCCTTCAAACTTATTTCTTAGTAGAGATGTATGTAATTCTATGGTTTCTGGAACTAACATCCATTTAGTAACTTCCTTTGCATTTTTCTCGGTCCATTTAATTTTTACCTGGGTATTTTGGTTCTCTAATCTGGATAGGTAATAAATAGGACATGTTCACAGTAAATCATCATCCTTGCAGGTAACCTCAATCTGATCTAAATATTCCATCCTCTTTGAAATGTCCTTCGACTTGAGAGCCATCTTCCAATACTTGAAGGGCTATCGCAGAGAAGAAAGGGTTGATTTATTGTCCGTAGCACCTAAGGGTAGGACAAAAACAATGAATGGAAGTTGCTCAGAGAGAGAGATCCAACCTGGAACTAAAGGGGAATTTCCTTGATAGAACAATCAATGGAACAGGTTGCCTTCTGGTGCGTCATCACTGGACGACGTTTTCATGAAAAGATTGGACAACCACTTGTCCAGGAAATGCTATAAGGACTCCTGCCTTGGGTTGGGAATTGGACTAGAAGCAGGAGTGGTATTCACTTATCTTTGCTACTGGTTTGCAAAAGTGAGCGCACACGCCACCTACGATCATGCGCAGGGCCTTCTGTGCATACGCAGAGCATCAAAAATGGGATGTGATGACATCCGGGTGGGTGGGCAGAGCCTCCCGCAGCCGCTGCTACCGATTTGCCCGAACAGGATAGAACTGGCTGAATACCACCACTGACTAGAAGGCCTCCAAGGTAACCTTGCAGCCCTATGAATCTATGATTCATGATAGGCAGGCTTGTTCCCTGCCAAAAGTTTTTTAAAAAGTTTTTCCAAGGTGGCCCAATATTATTTATTTAACTGAAATAATCTAAGTAAGCAGCCCTTTCTGTAGAGTACAGTTTGCAGTCAGAACGAATGTGTCCAGTGTCTCCAACAGTTGGGTTCTCCACAAACCCACAATCTTTCTTCAGATGGAACTCCATGAAACCTCCCATATCTCACCTTAGAAGGTAATCTAGATTCATATCCAGAAATACTGGAGTGAGAAGAAGCAACAGATTTGCTGATTCCAGAGAACAGAACATTGTGCCGCTAAAGGGTGCACTGTGTTCCTACTAAACACAAAGTCCCTTCTAGTTATGCAGGAAAACCTTATATTTTAAAGATGGATGTGCCATTTATGGTTAGTTGCACCCTCTTTATGGAATTACCCCTTTAAACTTGATTATCCTACATCAGAAGGGGACGCAGTGGCTCAGTAGCTAAGACGCTGAGCTTGTCGATCGAAAGATCGGCAGTTCAGTGGTTCGAATCCCTAGTGCCGTGTAACGGGGTGAGCTCCCGTTACTTGTCTCAGCTTTTGCCACCCTAACAGTTCAAAAGCACATAAAAATGCAAGTAGAAAAATAGGGACCACTTTGGTGGGAAGGTAACAGTGTTCTGTATGCCTTTTGCGTTTAGTCATGCCGGCCACATGACCATGAGTGCTGGCTATTCAGCTTTGAAACGGAGATGAGCACCGGCCCCTAGAGTCGGGAACAACTAGCACATATGCGCGAGGAGAACCTTTACCTTTATCCCACATTGGAGTTCCAGTTCTGAACTTCTTTAACAGATGTGAGTGCAATTCCTTTGTAATTTAGCTGCAAGCCGTCCATGCTTATACATGAAGACCATCTCTTTAAGCTCAGACCACAGAGCTTTAAGAAAAGAAGGAAATGAAGTGATTCAAATGGCTTAATTTTTTCCAACTGGAATTAAAATCCAGTGCAGCTGCAAGACATCAGGTCAAGGTGTGCCATGGGCTTCCAGCCATCCCACTGCAACTCATTTTGAATTTATGGCACCTGCTTTGGGCAGTCTAAGATATTGATTGGGATTTATATTTTGGGGCGGCTAAAGTGGAGCAAGGGGCCCCATTCAGAAAGGTGTGGTATTTGCAGTGTTACCAGTGTGTAAGCTCTACTCCTCGGAGTAAAACTAAATGCCGTGGACCTTGAAAATTGACATCCTGAGTGGCATCCCACCTCCTCCAAATTTGAAAAAAACAAAAGGTTTAGGAAGTCAGCCAGCCACCAGGTCTTACACAAAGTCTAGCTGAGTTGTGAAAAACGTACCTATCACACCAAAAAGACTATTGGAAAATGAAGTTGATTCCCCACCCAGCCCAGCAGAACAGGAAAAAAGAATTTACTCAGGAGAAGATCTTACACAGTACAGGGAAATTATCTGTGGGGTGGGGGGTGGGGAGGCACTCACAAAGGAATCCCTCCTCTTTTGTAAGCAAACACCAGCAAAGGCCATTGGGATACACATTCCATTGCAACATAACAAAGATTAGACTATCGAACAATGCAAGATAAACTAACAGTGCAGTTTGTCAAGTCTGATGGTCATGTGGTGGCATAGAGAGAACTATTTTTACTAGTTTACTCAAACTCTGGAAAAATCCTTTCGTATAAAGCCAGTTTCTCTTCCTTTCTGCATATGCCATCTAGATAAATGGATTTAAAAGTACATCCCCCCCCCCCCTCTCGGCAGTCCTTGGATTAGTTGATTATTTATTTAGTGGCTGGGTGGCAATTTAATAGAACCATTTTTTTTATTTTAAAAACAAAACTTTATTCAACATATAAAAAGTAAAATGTTATATCATGTAATATACAAGATACATATATTAATACAAACGACAATACATAAAAAAAAGTGACTTTGGTCTCAATCCATTATCTTATTAAAGGTGCATATTTGTTAATTATTGTTACTGTACAGAATTTTACATTTACTCTCATTTCTACAAGTTATCCAATTATACCACCTATTCCACGCTATATAACTTTTTGAGTCTACCTTATCCTTCATTTCAAATGTTAGTTTGTCCATTTCCGCACAATTATAGATCTTTTGGATTATCAATTGGTCTGCTGGCAGTTGATCAGTTTTCCAATATTACGCAAGCGCCAATCTGGCTGCAGTGACTGTGTAATATTAAATACTTTATTTCTTTCTTAGTTTTCTTTAATCATCCCTAGTAGGAAAATCTGTGGTTTGAGTTCTATTTTTTCCGATGTTATTTCTATTAACCAAATTCTTATTTTTCCCCAATATTTCCTAATTTTTGGGCAAAGCCACCAGACGTGGAAGAAGGTGCCTATGTAAACAGTGTAAACATTTTTTTTAAAATGCTTCATCTTAAGCTTGACTCTTTTGAGGTTTTTTTCACCGTCCAAAGTCTAGTTTTGCCCCCTTACTTTGAATTTGAAAATGGGATCGCTCTTTGCTTTTTCATATTCAGTAGTAAATCCCAGATTTTGGACACATTCTGTAAATTGGTCCATTTGATGTATGCTGGTTCAAAAATTGTTGCCGCAGGAAGAACTATTTCACCAGCGATGGGTTTCCAATATTCTTACCACTGGTTTCACTGCATGTGCGCCTTCCGCGCATGCGCCAGACCTCAAAAAATATGCCTAAATACCACTAGATGGCACTGCAGGCTAGTTCAGTCAATCAAGCCAAGCATTTCAACAAAAATCTTTTCCGCTTTCAATTCTGTTCAAAGTTTAATAACAATTGTTTACAACTATTTCATCTCTTTGTATAAAAAGGTTCAATCTTCTCAAATTTGGTTAGTCCAAATTTTTAAAAGAATTCCCAAGTTCTTTCATTTCTCCTCCAAAAAAGAAAGTTTATTTTGGCTTTGTTACTTTCATTTTTCTCACCACCCAGTATCGGATGTGAGAGCCGAATACACTCCCGCTCTCACTCTTCTCTCTCAGCCTCTTTTCCACTCTATTTGCTTACAAGTGGAAATGAAGGGAAATGTTTTTTTTTCCAAAAAGAGAAATTTTCTCACCTCGATGACACACATTGTCATCTTATTCTTTCAACTGTGGCCGCCCCAGCTTCTTACCGACTTCTAAGGTCACTTTCTCCACCGCCCAGTTTGAGGAGCTTCTCCAGATCAACCAGGGAGTTTGTGATCCCCTTGTGTTGGTTTGTCCATGCTCCTCTTGTACATCTTCCTACAGGAAGACTTAGGTCGTTACTCCTGGGCAATGGAGATATCAAAGGATCTTTAGGAGCATCCAAAGAGTCTGTTGTACTGCTGCGACGCTGGCCATGCCTTCTGCTTATGTGTCTGGCCTCAAAAATGTGTGTAAATAGGCCATCATAGAGTGTGGGAAGGCTCACCCACCCGCAATCTCTGCTACCAGTTCATCCGAACTGGTATGAACCGGCGGAATACCACCTCTGTATTTCACCCAGTTAAAGGTTACAGGAATGGGAGTTTTAGTAGTACATAGATTACAGAAAAGAGATGAGACTTACTGTCAGGGTTCCAAGTAACACCTCCAACAAAAGAAGACTCCGAGACTTGAATTTCCTCAAAGTTCATTTAGTGACTGTTCAAAGTTACAACGTCACCGAAAATGTCCATTTTTGACATGGCCATTGAAGCATGGTCATGTGATTGAAGTTCAGATACTTAGCAACTGACTCATATTTATGATGGTTGCAGTGCCCCAGGGGTCCCGTGATCCTCTTTTGCGACCTTCCAACAAGTCGATGGAAAAGTTTCACTTAACCACTGGGTTACTGACTTAAAAGCTGCAGAGGATTCACTTAGCAACCATGGCAAGGAAGGTCATAAAATGGGCCAACATTCACTGAACAAAGGTCTCACTTAGCAACAGAAATGTTGGGTTCCATGAGGGTCTGCCCCAGTGGTGGGGGTGGCATGGGAAGGATACTGTAAAATCTCCATTCCCTCCCCACTCCAGGGGAATATTATTGCAAAATCTCCATTTCCTCCCAATCAGCTGAGACTCAGGAGGCAGAAAATAGATGGGGGCAGGGCCAGTCAGAATTTTTACTAGCAGTTCTCCAAACTACTCAAAATTTCCGCTACCGGTTCTCCAGAACTGGTCAGAACTTGCTGAACCCCATCTCTGGTCTGCCCATATTGGGCATGACAAAGATTGGCCTTTCCGATTCTGTTCAGTGCAATATATTTGAATCATTAAGAAATAAAGTGTTCATATTTGCATGGGAGGAGGGCTGGGGCAGAAGCCCCTCTGTTTGACCCTGCTGATCTTCCCCCATCTTCAGAGAAGAAGACATCTTGATTTCTATGCTGAGGTTGCTGGAATACGAACGTGTGGCTGTTGATGCAGAAGGAGCCATTGCGCTGGCTGCTCTCGTGTCTGGGAAACTGCCAGAATTAAAGGGCAAAAGGTATAAAACTTATCCGAAAGCTCAGTTTTGTATATTTATTGGACTGGAAAAAAAGACCAACCAGGGAATTTCAAGGTTCTAACATAGACTGCAGAATTGCAAAACCACCCCAAGAGAGTTGACATTGACTCAATGGAGAATGATCTTCCTCCTCCAATTTGGTTGGCAACTCCTAGTTGACCTTGGCTGGTCTTGTAAGCCTAGCAGAGCCAGTTCTGGCCAGGTTTTGGTTGAGAGATTACCAAGACAAGGGAAAAAGTACTTCCTTAGTTTCACCAGAGAAACTGCTTGGACATGCCCAAGCAGCCGTCGAACTCAGCAATCAGAAAGCAAAGGGGGACATTTATCTCCAAGTCAAAAGAAATGCGGGGGGGGGGGGGGGCTGGACTAGAAGACCTCCAAAGTCCCTTCCAACTCTGTTGTTCTGTTAAACGTATCTCCTGCTTCTAACTGCTGCTCCTCTTGGAAGCTGATGAAAGAAAGCTAGTGGAGGGGCAGAAGGCTAATCTTTCTCAGATTTCTCTTAATTCCATAAAATGAAGCTCAATGAAATGTCTGATTTTAGGACATTGTAGTTGTCCACCTGAGGGGATATTCCAAAACCATAATTGATGAATTGGAGGTGCTTCTTCATGGCTTCTGATGAATGACTTGGGAAGTGGCTGGGAGGGGGACAGTACTGTACGGAGCTCCTTCTTTATCATGCCTGTCTTCCAGAAATGGTCAGCATGTTGTCATAGAACTGTTTCCCCAGCAGCATGAAGCCAAGTCCTTGTCCCAATAAACCCCTTTTTTCAGGGTGAATTTACAGTGAATTTCTCTCCAGAAAAGTCTTTCCTCTCCCACAGTTGTTCAAGATAGTTCACAATTACTGACCTTTATCAGGCTTGGAGAGTGGCCAGGCCAATATCTTTCAGATGCTGCAATATTTGGCAAAAATGCAGGAATGAATTAATTGTCTCCTGCAAACATCCTTCCCCTTTCGCTCCTCTTTTATTCCCTATGGGAAGGGCTCTTCATTGTCCATTTGTGGCCTTACTCCCAAGTCGATCCTTGTTCCTTAGCTGTTCATCTGGCAACTCTGTGCATGTGCACACTGGGAACAGGCTCCAGCTGTTCGTCTGCCTCACTGATATCTGACTCCAAAGGCAGCTGCTACCTATCATAAGGCCCTGGCCCCATCTCTGCCTCCAACACAGACCACTCATCAGAGCCTTCCCCAGACTCTAGGACTGGCCCATGTTCCTCCCCAACTTCCCCACTGTCCAAATCTGCTGCCAGCTCCGCTGGTCACTGGTTGGCCACAACAAGAACCTCTTTATTGTCCAGGGACCACTTCAGGCTCTTGATAGGTAGGGCAGCTACTCATTCAGCATTGAGTTCTGCCAGATGGAGATGGACTCTGTGGATCCATCTCTGCTGGGATGGGAACTGCAGGAACACAGGAGGCTGGAACAAGAGGACCTGTCAGTGGGAACAATTGTCCAAATGGCGCTCCCATCTCTATTGTTGGAATCTTGGGATCCAGAGGGACCAAGATTCTTTTACCCTACATTTGACATAACCAGAAGTTAATTCCCTACCTCAGCTCCAGGATGAGGGGTACAAGAACTCCACCTGTACCTTCTCCAGCAGTCACCATGAGAAGGCACCCAGGCCATGTAACTCTAACTGTAAGAGTCATGATTACTCCCTTTGATTTGGGATCATTTTAAAATCCAATTTGGAAATAGGAAGTCCATCTGCTACTTCAGTTCAGGAATAAATTTTTGAGTGTATATTTACCACACTCAGCAGGTGTAGTCATTAATGGAACTTACATCTACATGGAGGGAAGCGTGCAATGGGGTACCTAAAGGTTCCGTCTTACATCCAGTGCTCTTCAATATCCTCAAAGTTATCTAGATGAGGGGATAGAAGTTTGCCTCCCAGTGTTGTGGTTGCTCCATCGCTGGAAGTTTACAAGGAAAGTTTGGACAATAATTTGTCCAGGATGGTAAAAGCTCTTCCTACGTGGCCATGGGTTGGACTAGAAGACCTCCAAAGTCCCTTCCAATTCTATTATTCTGTGCTTTATGTTCTAGACATGATGGTTTAGTTTTATCATTATTTTGGATGCTGTTTGTTAGAAATCCTTTAAAAATCCCTTATAGGAGTTCTTAACGATTTTTGTTCTCTTTGAAAATCTGATGAAACCAATGGATCATTCTGAAAATATACCTAATTATATGGTATAGAATAAAATAATAAAAATGACATTGTCATTGTTATCCCCGTCCAAGTTTACATGGAACCTTGAAATTTACCCTACTTTGTAATTCTGGAGATGAAGGATGAATTAAATCCTTGGATTGTCTTAATACCATGGTGAAGTGAACATATGTTGGGGGGGGGGATGCTGCAAATGCTTCCTACATTTTCCCATCCCTGACTTAGTGGCAGTAGTATTTAGCAAATACTACTTGGCCGTATCCACCAGGAACTTCAAGGGGGAATATACAGATGTGACAATGAAGTAGTTTCTGTTTTGCCCCGTTTGGCCATGTATTGAGGAAGGAGAAAGGCAGGTGTATGAAAAAAAAACCCTAATATAATTCCTAAGTAGAAATTTTACCCTGAAAAGGAGTTGCTGTACAGACTTCCTTGAGTATGGAAGTTCAGCAGATGATATCCTTCACCTCCTTGCTAGGTTGACATCTTCACCCCTCCAGGTGGTGTTAAAAAAAAAATAATAAGGTGGAACCAAACGTGTTGGTTTTCTTTATAAATTTTCTTCCCCCCAAAAAATAGGTGAAGGTCTATCCTACCCTGAGCTTGGAATGAGACAAGAGAAAGAGAGATTTTAGTCCATTCCACTCTGGAGAAAATCTCCTGCTTTATTGGCTTCAGCTTGTCCAAGATTCATTCAAAGGAATGAAAATCAGGAACTCATTTTTACTGGGAGACTAGTTTTCCCCAGCCTTGTATTCTTCTGGTAGTTGCGCCCACATAACAGGATGATGGAAATTATAATCCAAGAAATGGATTATTGTATATTTAGAATGTAGAAGAATGGAAGGAGCTGGGCAGATATGGAGACAAAGGCCTACAAAACTTGAAGGCTTGTAAAACAGGCTGATCTGTCCCAGTCCTCACACACACACAAACACAGCCAGCCGAGGGTTAAGGAAACACTTTGGAACGCACCCAGGTCTTATCTCCCACTTGGCAGCGATAGACACACCGTCTGCCAAATGCCTTTATTTTCACAAACAGAAAGATAAGGTTCTTAACGTACAAAAAGTCCAAGCAGAAATAATATTTCTCCCAGCAGTTCCGGACGAGGCTTTAGTGACTATCCAAGGTTTACTTTTGTTTGTCACAAGGATCCCTGACCACTACCCTCTATTATATAGTCTCTGGCGTGTGGTCCAGTGACTCGGTTCTAATCCCTAGCATGGCTCCTAAGTTGCTGCAATTGTTTATCACGCCTTCGGAGGCGTGCGTCCAGGAATGATGTTTCTTCATCACTCTGATCCGAACCAGCTGTCTCCCTGCTAATCTCCTCTCCCTCGGCCGGCACCTGAGACAATGCCAGAGGGGAGGGGCCTGGAGAGGGAGGCCTGGCTGACTCCTCTTCCTCATGCTCGGAGCTTTCTTCCTCCGATGGGACAGGCTCAGAGGGAGGGACCACAACACAGGCATCTACTAGAAGGCTCTTGTTAGAGATGGCCAATGGGAAACCCTATGGCATATTTTAATCCTTGATCCTATTAAATCTATCAAACAAGTTATGAAAGATGTTCTCCTAAAGGGAAAAATGGTTTGTTTAATTTTCTCCCCCTTGTTTCAGAGTGGCTGTGGCTGTGAGCAATGGAAACATGGAACTCCCTCTGATGAGGCAGTGCATGGATCAGGCCCTTACTCTTGATAACAGAGTGTGCAAATTTACTGTCATGACCGTTGACTGCCCAGGAGAGATTTCAAAGCTACTGGAGACCTTAGCTCGTGAGGAGGCAAGGTAGTCTAAACGTGATTTGACTTTGACGGGGACCATAATCTATCGATTATGTACAGTAGGTTGAAACGATTAAATAACATAAAAGAATATTTACTGTTATCGCCAGTGAATACCTACTTGGATGTGTCCGTTAAGGCCCGAAGTTGCCTTAATTCCTTGTCATCTTTAGTGGAGACCTTGATGTGGTAGGAAGCCAAGTTTTGCCCATGAAAAATCCGCCATATCTAGAATACACGTATGCGTAGAAAACTTATTTATCTGTTAGATTTATTTGCTTCCTATCTTGCCATGGGGCTACTTTATTGTTTGGCTTACAACAATAAAAAGGGAGAAAAAAAATGAAAGGTGTATAAACAGAAGTAAAATAATAGAACAATAAAACAAACCATCAACAAAGGTAGACAACAAGAATACCTCAGTATGATAACCAACAAGATAGATGGGTGGAGAGCAGAGAGGAAGGAAGGAGGTGGAATCTGCCATCAATCCAGCAGACACCTGCAATGTGGAACTCCCCCCATTATAACCCAAGATCAGCCAGGAGAGCCAGGTCTTCAGGTTCTTGTGAAAAGACAGGAGGATGGGGGTGGATCTTACCTTAGTGGGTAAGATGCTCCACAAGACAAGTGCTACAGCAGAGAAGGCTCTTCTTCTGGACCCCAGTAGTCAGACCTCTTTGACCAATGGATCCAAAATAGGCCCTCTCAGCCAGCACAGGTAGGATACCAGAAAGGACAATTTGTATCCAAAGAAGAAAAGGTCACTTCATTTATTTGCCCTAGCTCCCAGTCACTAATCTAAAAAAGTTTAAGGTGTCCATCCAACATAGCAACTTCATATTTTTTTTCTTTTTTAAAAAAACCTCTCCATTTAAGAAAAATACACAGAAACCTAGAAATGCTTTGAGAAAATAATCTTACTGTCTAAAAGCAATGGAAACAGTGCCACACAAGGCTCTCGGCCCGAAGTGGTGGAATTCATTTTTTTTTACTACTGGTTCTGCGGGCGTAGCTTGGTGGACATCGTGTGGCTTGGTGGGTGTGGCAGGAGAAGGATACTGCAAAATCTCAATTCCCTCCCCACTCCTGGAGAGAAGTATATTGCAAAATCTCCATTTCCACCTCACTCCTGGAGAGAAGGATGCTGCAAAATCTCCATTCCCACCCCACTCCTGGGGGCGAGGATATTGCAAAATCTTCATACCTACCCCACTCCAGGGGAATGATACTGCAAAATCCCCATTCCCACCTCACTCCAGGGGAAGGATACTGCAAAATCCCCATTCCCTCCCCACTCCTGGGGGAAGGATACTGCAAAATCTCCATTCCCACCCCACTCCAGGGGAAGGATACTGCAAAATCCCCATTGCCTCCCCACTCCAGGGGAAGGATATTGCAAAATCTCCATTCCCACCCCACTCCAGGGGAAGGATACTGCAAAATCTCCATTCCCACCCCACTCTGGAGCCAGCCAGAGGTGATATTTGCCGGTTCTCCAAACTACTCAAAATTTCCGCTACTAGTTCTCCAGAACCTGTCAGAACCTGCTGAATATCATCCCTGTTTTGGGGTAGACTTTTTTTAAATGTCTTCATTTCCACGATTCTTGATTCAAATTGGCCTTGGCTGGTTTGTAGAAATTCTGCCAAAAACTCCATTACTGCTTCAGGCCTGTGAGACTGAACTAGCTACAACCTTACATTAAAAGAATCTCTTTGTTCCAGAATCTTGAACATCAGACAAGAACAGCCATACATGAGATCTGATTTGTTCACCAATGAGGTAAGCAAGGGAGGAGAAAGCTCCGTGAAATTCTGTTTTAACTGAGCTGTGCCAAGTTCTGCATATAATACTTTTTGACCAAACAACTCTCTTTTTTCCTCCATTGTTGGCCCAGATAATCATAAACAGACCTTCACAACTTTCTGTCCATTTTAGTTAGATGATAAATTTTATCGGCCCACTATTCCGGAGCCGGGAAAAACTCTTACCGGCTCATCAGGCTGTCAGGCTCTGCCTCCCTATACTTTTTGAGCTGTGCAGGGAGTCCAATTTCTAGCAATTCGGTTAAAGAGCTTTGCATTCCAAGATGGGAAACCTGAAAGCTCCATGAAGCCTTTTTCATATATTTTACAGGCTCCATCCACGATCAGTGATGGATGGTATTGGGCTTGTAAATTGATTGGAGGTGCCTTTTTAATATGTAATTTTTTTTTTTTTTTGCTGAGAATGTTTTACATAAGATTAAAACTATGGAAACGTCAAAGGTGAGAAAGAAAAACAGAAATAAAAGTGAGAAAGTCAAAGTCAAGGAAAGAGGGAAAAGGCAGGAAAAGGAACAATATCTAAAGCAATCTCTCATGGTTTTTTTTTTAAGCAGTTAACAAACCAAAGAACAAGGGAACCATCTTCACCCATCCAAATTACATATCTTGGTCCCCTTCTTCCCATAAATAATCCTTTTTCATCAGTCAACCCTGAAAATATCCATTTGGTTTTATCCAGATTTAGCAAAAGAGTCCATATAGGCTTTCTAGCCTTCTATAAAAATAGTTACTTTCCCTTTCCTAATTGGTAAGACAATTTAGCCATTTCAGCAAATTCAAACATCTTTACAGTCTACTCCATTGTGGATATTTCTATCAGAGTTTGTTGCAACACACACAAGCAGACTATTAAGCAGGATTCAAATGTCTTTATATACATAACACATAAGGCATACAATACAATACCTTTGTAGATTTTTCCACATTGTAGGGAAGAGAAATAGCAAGTGCAAACCCAGCACAAAATGGAAGCACAAAATGGAGAAGGCAAAATGGAGGAGAGCAAAATGGCGGACAGAGAAGCTAGTGCCCTCAAGCTTATATACAGAATAGTTAAGCCATGCCCAGGCTCCAAACTGTCTCTTACGGTCCCATAAAACAAATATTATGTTTCAGTTACCAAATAGCCCTCATTGGCTGACCTGTTGCTATGTCGTATTCCAGTTTATGAATATACTCTGGCAATTTCTGTATTTCCTCCCCCTCCCATTTTTATGCATCTAGAGTAGCCCTGCTGCAAACAAAACCAATCATCTAGTATAGAGATAGACATTACTTGCCTATAAAGTTGCCAAGAATTGGATACAGCTGAATGATTAAAACAGCAACAACAGTGTAGTTGATTATTATTTGAATAATTACCATACCATGGTATGCATTACCTTAATACAAAATCAATCACCCATGAATTTTTTTTCTTTTTCTTTTTTTTTAATTTTAAAAACAAACTTTATTAAACATATAAAAGTAAAATACTATACCATGTATGTACAAAATACATATATATTAATACAAACAACATTACATAAAAAGAAAAAGTGACTTTGGTCATATGTCCGCTATCTTATTAATGGTGCATATTTATTAATTATTGTTATCATACAGAATTTTACATTTACTCTCATTTCTATGAGTTATCCAATCATACCACCTATTCCACGCTATATAACATTTTGACTTTATCTTTCATTTCAAATGTTAATTTCTCCATTTCTGCACAATTATATATTTTTGGGATTATCAGTTGATCTGTTGGCAGTTAATCAGTTTTCCAATATTGGGCGAGCACCAATCTGGCTGCAGTGACTATGTGTAATATTAAATACTTTATTTCTTTCCTATAGTTTTCTTTAATCATCCCTAGTAGGAAAAGCTCTGGTTTGAGTTCTATTTTTTCCAATGTTATTTCTATTAGCCAAATTCTTATTTTTTCCCAATATGTCCTAATTTTGGGGCAAAGCCACCAGACATGGAAGAAAATGCCCTGTGCCTGTTTGCTTCCAGCAAGTTGGACTTAAATTCAAATACATTTTTGCTAATCTCAAAGGGGCCAGATACCATCTATACCACATTTTGTATTGATTTTCTTTATAAACCATTGACTTTGTTATAATATAGTTATTTTCCCACACTTTTTCCCAGTCCTCCTATTCTATGTTATGTCCAATATTTCTTGCCCATGCTATCATTTGTCCCTTTACTAATTCCTCTGCCAAATCAAATTCCAATAAATATTTGTAAATATTTGAAATCAATTTTTCCTCCGTGGCTTCTAAAAGTTGATCCAACCGATTCGGTTTTAATTCAATTCCTCCTTCCTCTTGATCCTTTTTGTATCTTGTTTTTATCTGAAGATAGGGCCACCAGTCTATCTGTATTCCTTGATCTCTGAGTTCTTCTTGTGTTTTTAGTGTTCCCTGGGGATCCAATATTTCATAATATCTTACCATTTTTTGAATTGCTAAGGCATTGGGGTGTATCATCACCTCCATTGTGGAAAACCATCCAGGAACTTTCATATAGTGTTTACATTTTAATTTCTTGCCATGTATAAATTAATGAATCTCTTAGTATATGATTACAAAAATACCTATGCATTTTGTTCCTGGTGTTCCATAAGAAGGTGTGCCACCCCATCAACAAATCATATCCCTCCAACTAGAATTTTTTTTTTCTGGTTGGGTATCCATAATGGCATTTTCTTTTGGGTTTCATAAGCTTTCTTGAATGCTTGCAAAAACAGGAAGGTGGAGTACGAATTAGATAGTACTAATAGTACAGTAGGTTTCTATTTACTCCCCACTTTGCCACAATTGTACCCCAATAGTATTGAATTTCTCCCTTGTTTCCAAGATGTTTTTTTTTATCCTATCCATCAATGAGAAGGCTTAAAATGTTCTTAAGATACAAATCTGTATTTCCCCCCTGCCCCTTATTGTTAACACCACACAGTGAAAACCTCAAAAGTGGTAAAATTAGTTAGGCCCCATCCATTTTGTTGGAGAAAAATTAAGGTACTGGATAACTGGGAAAGTGGAAGAATACAGATTGGCAATGATTACAACCCATTAAAATATGGTTATGGAATTCCATAAATTCCTGCCTACCTTTATTTTATGCGGTGTAATTGATTGAGATCAATAGGGAGTGGCGTGGTGGCCTAGAGGTGGAGCTCTTGCGTCACAATCAGGAGGCTGTGAGTGAGTCTGATCCCAGGTAGCAGCAGGTATTTCTCTCTCTGCGCAGAGAAAATATCTGCTGTGAACTTTGCGTAGGCATTAGGAAGGGCAACGGGCAAGTAAACTCTCTGTTCCATTCACTTCGCCCCGACTCTATCTCGGTGTGAGGGATTACAGGGTCTTTAAGAGAAAAAGAAAATTTGAGATCAATTGTTTTCTAAAGCCCTGATTTAGTTTACTGAAACGTAATACACTTTTCCTTCCCAGGTGTCCTGTGTGATAGAAACCAGAGACAGAAGCCATACTACTCAGTTAAGAAAGATCCTCACAGAACGTTATCCAACGATAATATGGGTGGAACGATGAAGGTGATGACAGCTGATGGGAAGCTCCATTTTTTAAAAAATAATATGGAAAGCTAAATATATTGCAAGTAGCATTTCTTCCTAGAACTTGGCGATCCATCAGTGACAGAGTTGATGTATGTTCTCCCCAAGAGGTTGCAATCTAAAAAGAACAATCAATATGGAGTAAATAGCTTTAAGTTTTATTTATTTCATTCAGGAAAGTTTTTGCACAGATCCATAAAAGGCATATATTAAACTCCAGTTCATAATTCTATCTCCCTTGGTGTAAGGTGAACCAACAGAGATACAGTACAATATTACCATAGATGTTCTACTTGATGACAATTCATAATTTCTGGGTCAATCCAATATTGCTGCATCAGTAGTCCATAAATATTACTAGTTAAATGTTTACTAATCATTCCACTCACTGTTAGTTATTTCTGGCACACAGTCTGGGGGGGAAAAAAGGACCAATCTGTCATCTTCATCTTTTAGGAAAATTGATCTTGCAAATATTTTTTTCCCCAAATCTGAATTGTTTTTTATCTTTTCTTCATCTAGATCATTTTGGACCTGGCAAGTATTTCCTATTAGGACCCAATCTTGCCAGTGCTCAATTTAAAATGTTAGGTTTTTAAAGACAACACTGGGCTACATATTTTGGGTTGGAGGTTTCCTTAGAAGTCTGCTTATTGGTTGTTGTCTTTTTTAAGTAAAATATATTCGGACCCCAAAGCAAGTTGAATTTGTTCATAGGGAATCAAATCACGCAGAATTTGCCTTGTGTTTTGCCTTCCTGGTTGGAATTTGCCTTCCTGGTTGGAAGAGAGAATGTTCAAGAAGGAAAATAAATAAGTAAAGATGACATTCACATGAGGAATTCCACATGTATGTATTCCTGGCAAAAGATTCAGTCACTTGTAATCAACCCACGTTTTGTTTCTCAACACCAAAAGCCACAATTTTGCTTTAATTTCCAAAATCTGCAGGTATCTGAGTTAAGTCTGATGCCTCTTTTGTTTCATAGTCGGTGGTAGTGGACAGTTGATATTGCCAATACACGGAGTCAATTGCAAGACTTGCTGTTCTATATTTATATATGTGTGCTAATTACAAAGTCATAAACTTAATCACAAAGTCACCTCTTTCTGAACAGTAAGTCAATCACTTGCTCCTTCCTCACCTACATTGTTGAACTTGTCACCGTTTCCAGTTTGTAGAGGGACAAGAGACTGAAAAATTTAGTAAGCCTCTCTTGACAGCTCTTGAAAGGTCTAAAGCAGTGGTGAAATCCAAAACTTTTTTACTACTGGTTCTGTGGGCGTGGCAGGGGAAGGATACTGCAAAATTCCCATTCCCTCCCCACTCCTGGAGGAAGAATATTGCAAAATCTCCATTCCCACCCGACTCTGGGGCTAGCCAGAGGTGGTATTCTTCAAACTACTCAAAATTTCCACTACCAGATCTCCAGAACCTGTTAGAACCTGCTAGATTTCACCCCTGGTCTAGAGATCACACTTATTTGCAGTGTGATCTGAGAATTCCTGAAGAATCCCCCCCCCCTTAAAAATCACTCTTTACCTAAATGATGTTTGGTTACTGCATTTGGTGGGTCCTAAGAAGATGCAAACTGTGTCTATTGAAAATGTTCTCAAGATTTTAACTTTTTGGTTTCTTAAAAGACCTGTAAAAAGGATGTTTTGGAGCTGAATGGGAACTATAATATACTTGTTAGATTCTGCCTTTTATATAGGGTTGCAAGGCAGCAAAGGTAATTTTGCTTCATAGCAATAATTCTGTCAGATGGGTTATCTGTCAGATGCACTGTAGCTTAGACAGCTCTGGTGAGTCCGTTTATTAGGGCCAATGACCCCAATTCCACTTAAAGAAGATAGAAATTAAACATTTGACCAAATAAAATGAAACAAATATCAATTTATTTAGCTATTACTACGTTTTGTTTCTTTATGAGATTTAGAGGCAGCTTGACTGCAGAATGACTCTGGCCAGCTTGCATCAAACAACTGGAAAATGATAATATAAGAAACAATTGGTTACAGCAGGTTTTACAAACAATGAAACAAGACTCAGCTACCTTCAAAGAAACTAAATGTACTCATTGACTAGTAACATCTGTATGTAAAATAAGCTTGACAGATCTGAAATTTAGTTAAGAAATGGAATATGAAACCTCTGTAGAAAGTTAGCACTCACCCTTCTCCTAGAAGAATGAAATATTCTAGGAAATATTAAAAAGGCAGAATATTATACCTCCCTGGATGAGAAAAGGAGATACATGCTCTTGGAAAGCAGTCCCCACCTTTGTTAATAGCCCCAAAAAGACTAGGCCATCCTATCTACAAGACAAAAGGCTGAGCCAACTTATCTACAATACAAAAGATCTTCACCCTCAAGGCATAATAGGATTAACACTCTACCCATCTCACCACATTGCACCTGGGAAGATTACATCACCCAGCAAGCCTGGGACTCAAGACAACTACAAAGTTACCCCTGCATGAGAGTTACCCCCATGAGAGTCTGACAACCAATCAGGATACCTGTACTTTCACAGAAACAGGAAGCTCTAAGGGCCCAAGAGAGGGTATAGATTCTCTCTCTCTCTCTGTCTGTCTTTCTGTCTCTCTCTCTCTCTCTGTCTCTCTCTTTCTCTCTCTCTTTAAAAAAATACGTTAAACTACGTCAGGGTTAGCACTCTCCTATATTGCAAGATGGGTGTTTGGTTTAAATATCTTGCAGGTCTACAAAAGGAACACAGTGTTGGTAGGGAAGCCATTGAGTTGAATCTCAAGACTGAAATAATGGTCAAGATTGAATGGGATGGACCAAAGTCAACTTTTCAATGTCTTCAAGGAGGCTTCATTTCATAACTTTTATGTCTTCAGCTTGCTTTGCCCGCTAAAAAGATGTAAAAAAAAAGATGGTTACCAAGGGAAAGAGGAGAAGGGCATTTTAAAAAGTGCAGTAAAACGAAACTTCATCACTATTTATTTATTTAGCGCATGGCAAATACATGTACTTATAGTAGTTCAAATGTTAATATCAGACATTGAGCTGGTGAAAGCTCTTGATGAACATTTGTACACAATGTGGTGGACATTTTGTCGAGGAGCACCTCAGCCACACTGAGGGGTAGAGACAAGACCATGCTTCGGTCGATGAACACAGCTGTAGTTTTTAAGCCTTGCCCGAAACCAGCCTTGATATGTCCTGTTAGGCCCCTTTTGTTTATCTGTTATTGTTTATCTGTGTATTTAGAGAGCCAGGAGTTCTACAAAGATGTCTGGCTGCCAACTGTCATTAACTGCCAATTCTTCAATGTAGTCTGGCTGCCAGTTGTTGCTAGTCATTTGGTTCACACTACTGTGCTATCCAGGGTGCATCGCAAGGAGTCGAACTAGCATCACAGCCAACTTCATCACTACTAATATTACATGGATCAACCAGCCTCAAAGATATGGTTTATTAGCAGTTCTCCTCATAATGTAATAAGGTGGCAGCTTCCAAAAAAAAAATGTTGAGAGAAAATTAAGATTCTGTTAAAGAATCTTGCCGGCTTGTTGAGGTATCTCCTCACCTGCAAGGAGTTTTTGAAATTTTAATTTAATTTAATGTCAGTTCATTAAATAGCAAAACATCCTCAGCAGTATCATGCTAGTTAGTGGGCTTATTTATTCAGAATAATAACAGAGTCCTGAGCTTGAGAACACAATAGCCACCTGAATGTGGAGCACAACCTTTATGGAGGAAGAGAGGCACTAAAATGTGGGCTGGCAAAACTGACTGAAACCGATACACCTGTCACATCTAAATTTAAACTCTACCAAGATTGGGTTCTTCAACAAAATATTTGAGTGGGAAACTGCAACAACAGGGAAATAAACCTTTAGAAAACAGGTTGATCCACCATCTTACATGGTCTGTGGTCCGTGGCTATGTGTAGTGGAAAACTAGGTTAAAGAAAAGAAATATTTCTCTTTTTGTGATGACCTGGGATGTGGAACGAAGGTAACACAGACAGAGAACAGGTATGAATCCCTTTATTTGTTCCAACTTTGCTCCCAATGCCCCATTTACTCTCCGGCCTGAAGAAAAGCTCTCCCACAAACCTGCAGCTGGCTATGGCTGCAGATACTCGAGTCCAAATGCTATAAGCAGAATGACTGCAATCAATCATTCCAGCAGGGCAAGATAATGAGTCCAAGAACTGAAGACTCACGGCAATAATTCCAGCAAGACAAGATAAGCACACAGAAGCACAGCAATAATTCAAACAATCAGGAGGAATGCCAGGAATGGAGGCCGCAACTCAGTGTTTGTTCCTGACAAAACACCCCTCCCAACTGCATCTCCTTTAAACTCCATCCCCAGGTGTTCCTTGTGAAGGGAATCTGGGCCCTTTCCTTCCTCCTAAGCCATGCAACCCATGTTGCTCCCTTCTGCGTTCTTCCCTGTGCACCCTAGGATGAGGAGTGGGTGGGCCTTGTTCTTCATCTGAACCCCCTCTCCGTTGGTCTACCTCTCCCCTGCTCTGCCCAGCCTGACTTTGCCTTTCCCTAGTTTCCTCCACAGCCAACGGAGCCACTCTCCCGCTCTTTCTCAGCTTTTCGTCTTCTGTCTCAGATTCAGACTCCAACAGGGGTATGACACTTTTAATCCCATTCAACAAAGATATGGAGATCTGGGAAGCGTCATGTAATAGTTTCTCCCTTCCTTTACTATTATTAGTAGTAATGAGTCATCGTAAGAAAGAACTTTTTATAATGGAGACAATAAAGATTTTTTTTTTATAATGGAGACTAAATTTGATGTCCATGCATCCATTTGGAGGGCAAATAGACATTTTGTCCATTCCACAGCCAACAAGAATTGGATAAAACATCCAGACGAGAATAAATGATTGCAATGAAAAATAGCCTGTTGACTTTTTAAAGGTTTTTGGGGAAGAGAAGCAAACTCATCAAGACCCTGCCTTTCTAGATTTTCCATGCATCCTCTTGTATCGGGGGTTAACTTTATTTTTGCAGACAGTGACGTGGTTGTCAAAGATTTTAGTTTTGTGAGTTGGTTTTAAAAAAAGAGAACATGCACTCAAATTGGAATTGGACCACTGCACCTCAAATGCTGAGTCCATGAAGTTGGCCGTGGCCCCCGAGTCCACCAGGGCCTGAATCTCCACTGCTCCCTGACCTGGCACGAATACACTTGCTGCTAGCACGAGGTGCTTCACAAAAGCTGTCTGTGGTGGAGATGGTTGGTCTGTTGCCCCTTGAGCCCAACCTATGGAACTCTCTAGGTCAGGCCAAGCCCATTTCCTGCCACTACTCCCACCATGGCTTTACATGCCTTAGCAGGACACTTGGCCACTGCAATACAGGCAAAGGCCTTTGTGGCATCGCCGATCCTTTTCAGCTTGGGTCAGGCGAAGTCGTGCAGCCCCCAACTGCATCGGTTCATAAGGCATAGGTACCGATGGCAGCACTGCCTTAATGGGTACAGGCGTGGCCTCTGTCCGTTATTGTGCCTGTCGCTGCTGAAGCCTTGCGTTGATGCAGAGGCACAGGTGTATGAGCAGCTTCGTTGATCAACGGTATTCGGTGCACACCAGTTCATCCAGGAGCTCCGATGAAAGACCTTCCTGGAACTGGTCCATAAGCGCCACCTCATTCCATTGCAGGTCCTGGCAGACCACCCAGAAGTCCACGATATAGTCAGCAAGAGAGCCACGCCCCTGCCGCAACTCTCTCAACTACCTGTTAGCCATTTGGACCCTAACAGGGTCCTCAAACATGGCCCTTAGCTGGCAGCAAACCTCAGCATAATTATTCAAAAGCTGGTTGGTCTGGGTCAGCTGGGGCATCGCCCAATGTGCTGCTGATCCCAAAAAATGCTTATAAAAAACCCCACCTTATCCTGGTCAGTGGGGAAGTCCTCAGATCAAAGGCTCATATAAAACTGGCATTGCCCAAAAAACACTAGAAATTGGGCCAGTGAGCCATTAAACTTATCCGGCACAGCTACTGGGCATCTGTGGCATGGCCTGACTGCTTGCATCTGTACAACCTGTGCAATCAGGAGGGCCAGCTGCTGGACTAACTGATAGTTGTCTGCTCATTGCTGATTCATGGTCACCCAACGTGGTTCAGAGGAGCAAGTTAGAGTTGGGTTGGGAACAAAATCTGATGACCCAAGGCACGGCACAGAGATAACACAAACAGCTGGCAGTTCAAACCACCCCTTTATTGTTCCAAATCTCCCCAAATGCTCCCACGTTTATGGCAAGTCCCAGAGTAGAGTGAGAATAAACCCCCACACAAACCTCAAGCAGCCTCTGGCTGCAATTAGTCCAGCCAAGCTCTGTCTGCACCAAGGCTGCACAGCAATAAATCCCAAATGTATTTGGCAAAACAAGAGCAAAGCAAGGAGTTCAGGGAGCAAAAGATCCAGATAATTAGTCCAGAATGCCAACAAGGAATGCAAAAGTTCTTGGCCAGTTCAAACGTTGGCACACAACACTTCAGGGACTCAGTGTTTGTTCCTGACACTCCCCATGGCGTCTCCTTAAGTCTCATTCCCCAGGTGTGCCTGGCGAAGCTGGGCAGGGCACTCCTCACGAGTGGCCTACTTCATCTGTGCTGATCATGCCTTCTCTGCACTCTCCAAGCCCTTGCATCAGGAGGGGGTAGTTCTTGGTCCTAGTCTCTCCTCCCTGCCTACAGGCCTTACTAATTCCGAACAGCCTTGCCTGGACTGACTCTGCCCTTCCCCAGTTTCCTCCAAGGCCAAAGAAGCTGCCCTCTCACTTGCTGTCAGTTCTTGTCCAGTTCATCTTCTGCCACAGATTCAGACTATGATGGGGACATGACAGAAGAATTCTACTCCATATCTATTACACAAGTATTGAACCTAGCTCTTCTTCCAAGATATTTGGAACTAATTTTATGTTCAAAACAGCCTAGATTTAGACTAGTTACTTGAGATCATGGGTCAAAGTATTCTACTCTGCTCACCATACCAGATTAGCCGGTAATTGGCATACAATTCCCAAGAGTGAAAAACAAGCAGTGAAAACATTAGATGCTTCTTATGCCTTTATGCATTATTGTTTTGGGGCCCGTGACATTGACAGTTTCAGTCTTGTGGCTGAATAAATTGTGTGGATCCTTCACATGCATACCTCTCCAACAAACAGCTACCAATACCTCAAAACATTAGGAGTGATACCTTAGAATAGAGACATAGAGAAACAGCTTCTACATTATTGCTTTAATTAATGAAGAACATTGTGAGTTTATTATGAGAATTCTAAACACTGCGATCCAGATTATATCATTACTACTGTATTTACCTGTGAGCCTCCAGCCTTACTGTAGATCTGCCTTTAATATAATGTGATGCCGATAGATAAATGAGCAAAATCTTTTGTTTCTGACAGTTCAAGCAATTGTATCACAAACCTTTATTAGTACCACTCAGCCACTTTTGTGCCGTCAATGACAGCTGGAGCCCAGCTGTCATTGGATACAGGTCTTCTTGGAATGATTCAGACTACAAAGGAAAACATGAGAGTAGAGTCCCAACATCTGGGGAATTACAGTATCCTCAAAACAAAGGCCCTCCCTGCCATATTGCTAAAGAAGACCTATCCGCTTATCCAGTGTGGAACAATCATCGAAATGGCTCAATCAGTCTGGAATTTGTTGATAAAACCTGAAGATCTTGCATCAAGGCCCCTCTTGGGCATCACATCTGACAGCCAAAAAAATAAATAAATGACAAGCTCATATGACATTCCAGCAAAATATGGGTTTGGGAAATGCAACTGCTGCTCTTCTCCTCTGGAGAAGTCATGGAGGAGGGAAACAGAAAGCTGAAATCTTTCCTCCTATCCATGGACTGGCAGATAGGACTTTCTTGCTCTTGTGATTTCAAATAGACTAGATGAAAACTTCTTGGAAGAGTTGGAAGCACTGTGAAAAAACAATTGACAGACAGTAACTTCATCTCTTTATTTAAGTAAGTGACTTCTGCAAAGGCATAGCCAGCATCGCTCCCTTTTAAAGGGAGCTGTCCCACCGATTCAGCCACTGACAACGCTTTACTTTTCCCTCTGTTTGAATCCACCAATCAGTGGTGGCCCCCTTTGAATCCACCAATCAGCGGTGGGCATGCAAATGTCCAGCTAAACCCGGACTTGAGTGAAGCCTACATCCCTGGCTTCACTTGCTATTTTCATATGTAACAGGTTTCTCCACATTTATTTCATAGTACCTGATTTCTTACATAGTGTCTTTGGAAATATCTATGCATTTTATTCATTTTTTTTTTAAAAAAATATTTTATTGATTTTCAAATATAAAAAAAAAACAAATGCAAAATTACAAAAAAGAAAAAAAATATTTTTTGCAAGACTGTGACATTTATTTATTTATTTATTTATTTATTTATTATTTATTTATTTATTTTATTTCATGTATTTATATGCCTCCCTTCTCCAGAAGGACTCAGGGCGGCGAACACAAGTTAATAATAATAATAATAATAATAATAATAATAATAATAATAATAATAATAATAATAATAATAATATTAATTTTATTTCTATAACGCCCTTCTCCCGAAGGACTCAGGGCGGTGTACAGCCAGTTTAAAAACACAAGACACAACAATAATTAAAAATTAAAATAATTAAATAAATTTGGCTGATTTAAAACTCTAAAAATTAAAATGCCCCAATTTAAAATGATTATATTGACAGCCCTGCCTGGTGGAACAACAAGGTCTTCAATGCGCAGCGGAACACCCGGAGGTCGGAGATCTTGCGTATTTCTGGGGGCAGTTCATTCCACAGGGCTGGGGCTCCCACAGAGAAGGCCCTCCCCCTGGGTGTCGCCAGCCGACATAACTTGGCTGATGGCACCCTGAGGAGACTCTCTCTGTGGGAACGGACTGGTCGGTGGGAGGCTATTGGTGGCAGGAGACGGTCTCGAAGGTAGTTAAAAACATGTACAACAAAATCCCATTTTAAACCAATAATAAACCAATAATAAATAATAAAACCCAGAATCAGAGTCAGCCTATTTGCTTGAACAGCCAAGTCTTCAGGTCCTGACGGAAGAAGCGGAGATCAGGAGCTGTCTAGAGCTCAGTAGGCAACTCATTCCAGAAGGTGGGAGCACCGACAGAGAACGCCCTACCCCTGGGCACCGCCAGATGACATTGGCTCACCGTCGGAACCCTGAGGAGAGCAGGCCTATGTGAGTGAACAGAACGGTGAGAGGCAGGCAGGAGAAGGTCCTGCAAATATCCCGAACCTAAGTCATGTAGGGCCTTATGGGTGAGAACCAGCACCTTGATATTTACAGAACATATCACTACAAATTTCTTATACTCTATACATTTTGCTTCATCTAATTCTAATATGACTGAGTCTGCTTTATTTTTCTGTTTTCAATCCATTTGTACCATTTCTCCCATGATACATAATACTCCAAGTCTGTCATTCCTTTCAATTCCAATGTCAGTTTATCCATTTCAGTGCAGTCAAAAACAATTTTAATTATTAAGTCATCAGAGGGAGTCTTCGCATTCTTCCAACATCATGCAAATGCCAATCTTGCCGCAGTTGTTATATGTAGAATGATGTGTCTTGTCTTCTTATCATAAGTCTTTTTCATTATCCCCAGGAGGAACAATTCTGGTATATACTCCAGTTGAACACCAATTATTACCTTCAACCAATTTTTTATTCTTTTCCAATATTTTTTTGATTCTGGACACAGCCACCATGTGTGATAGAAGGTACCTTGCTTCTGTCCACATTTCCAACAATTTGCGGTTAAGCTTGGGTATATTTTTGCCAATCTTTTATTTATTTATTTATTTATTTATTTAAATTTTTATTATAAACTGAAGACAAAAAAAAAACCAAAAAGAAGACGATAACAAAACAAAATCGTATACATACAACTGGGGTTGATTCAGCCTTCTATACATACAGTTCCTAAGGAACATTACATACCATCATACTACATCTTCGATTAAATTTTCCACATTGCATCTTACACTTGTTAATCTTCTTACATCTAGTATTGCTTTATATATATTTAACTTAGTATCAACAAATCTATGCTATATGCTTTCCTAACATCTACCTCATGGCATTTTTACTTCTATCCATTTATACCATTTATCCCAGCTTTGATAGAAGGTTTATTCTTGTCTATCTTTAAGAATATATGTTCATCTATCACATTCTACACACTACAAAAAATTTTTTTAATAATCATCTGGTCCGATGGTAATTCTTTCCCTTTCCAAAATTGCGCTTATGCAATTCTAGCCGCAGGGGTAATACGTATAAAAAGGTACCAGTCTATTTTCCTTATACCCCCAGGATTTATTCCTAATAAGTAGATCTCTGGTCTCAGTTGAAAGTTAACTCCTCTAATCTCCATGAGCCAATCCTTTATCTTACTCCAATAGCTTTGGGTTTGTAAGTTAAGTTTGGGTATATTTTTGCCAATCTTGAGGGAGCCAAATGCCAGCAGTAAAACATTTTGTATTGGTTCTCCAATTTTGCCAATCTTGTTATTTTATAATTTTATAATTTCTGTTCCAAATTGTTTCCCATTCCTCTAATTCAATATTGTGCCCTACATTTTTTGCCCAAGCTATCATCACTCCCTTCACTATTTCTTCTGCTTTATCAAATTCCAAAAAATACTTATACAATTTAGTTATTAATTTTTCATCCGGGCCAATCAGTAATTTGACTAAATGTTGTGTAACAAGTTCAATTCCATATTCTTCTTTATCCTTTGAATACCACAATTTTACTTGCATGTAAGGCCACCAATCAATGTTTATTCCTTGTGCCTCCAAATCTTGCCTATTTTTAAATTTTCCTTGGCCATCCAAAATTACCCAATATTTAGCCATTTTGTTTATATCCATGACATTTGGATATATGATCGCCTCCATTGTTGACACCCACCCAGGCATTTTCATATAATACTTTTTCTTAATTTTTTGCCATATTAGCATTAAGGCCTCTCTTATTTTATGATGGTGGCCCTTTAGTTCATTGTTGAGTGCATTTATAGCTCTGGGATAAAAACTATTCAGAAGACGTGTGGTCCGAGTTTTAATTGTTCTGTATCTTCTGCCAGAAGGCAACTATCCAAAAAGATTGTAAGCAGGATGGGAAGAGTCTCTAAGAATGTTATGCAACTTCCTCAAACAGTGAGATGCAAAGATGTCATCCAGGGCTGGTAGCTGGAGCCTGATGATACTCTGGGTAGTCTTAATAGTTCTCTGTAGAGTTTTTATGTCCACTGCAGAGCTGCTCCCATACCATGCAAGAATGCCGTATTTCAGGACACTCTCAATGGTGCTGCGATAGTAGGACAGGAGTAGATGCTGAGATAGATTTATCTTCCTGAGCATTCTCAGGAAGTACAGACTCTTCTGTGCCTTCTTCACAAACATATTAGGATTCATAGTACATGAGAAGTCCTCCGAGATATAAATGCCCAGAAATTTAAAACTACCAATCCTCTCCACCTCCTCACCATTTATGTACAATGGTAAATGTACATCTCTCTTCCTCCTGAAGTCAATTATAAGTTTTTTAGATTTTTTTTTGTGAGTTAAGTATAAGATTATTTTCTTTACACCACAATGTCAGCCCTTGTGCTTCCTTTCTATAAGCAGACTCATAGTTCTTATTAATTAGCCCCACCACTATTGTGTCATCTGCAAATTTAATAATTGTTTTGGTGTTATACAATGGGGTTCAGTCATGTGTATACAAGGAATAAAGGAAGGACTTAGTACACAACTCTGGGAGGCTCCTGTGTTTAGTATCAGAGTAGAAGAATGGTGAGATCCCATCCTTACTGACTGAGGCCTATCTGTCAGAAAATCCTTTATCCACAAACCAATCCTCTGATTTATACCCAAATTGGACATTTTAAGAAACAACCTGTTGGGTAAAATGGTGTTAAAGGCAAAGCTATAATCCACAATTAACAACCTTACATATGTTCCCTGTTGTTCCAAATGATTCAATACAGTATGGACAACAATAGATATCAATAGATATTCTATGCAGAGGCCTGATAATAAAGCTCCCAATCTGACAACCCAAAACCCCCATTATTCTTACATTCTTGCAACATTTTCACTCTTGTTCTTGCTCTTTTCCTTTGCCAAACATATTTTAACATTGATTTGTTCAGTTCATCGAAAAACTTTTTGTCCAGTTTTATAGGAATTGTTTGAAACAGAAAAAGAAGTTTTGGCAAGATATTCATTTTTATAGTAGCTATTCTTCCTACCATTGATATTTGCAGGTTCTTCCATTTCTCCAAATCCTGCTTAATTTGTTGCATTTATTTTGTATTATTATCTTATTTAACTGTTGCACATCTTGCTGTTAATTAGATTCCTAGGTATTTTACTTTCTTCACCATCTGAAGGTTTGTCTTCTTAGCCAATTCATTTTTCTGTTTATCTGTGAGGTTTTTAACTAATATTTTGGTTTTTTCTTTATTTACTTTCAATCCTGCAACTTCTATTTTCCTTAATAGTTTGGGGTGGAACCCCACTAGTCCAACACCATTTCACTGTGACATCAACCAGCAGTCCCACTTTTCTTCTACTTCAAACCAGACATAAGCTTTATCAGAAAAATAAGTCCACCATCATTCCCCTGTAAAATATATATTTTTGAGTTATATCAAGAAGTCAAATTACTATCTCATGAGTATTTGTGACCTAGTGAATCACAATAAAATAAGACATGGTGGGTCTAACTACCATGAGGCCATTTTGAGAAGGGAAGGAAACCTCTTCTTGGTTCTTGTCCAAAGGCCATACTGGTTTAAAACCTCCAAAGAGACTCCAATCTCCATGTGGTAGACTTGGTCTCAGCCTGTCTAGACCTGTCCTGTCCAAGGAAATGAAAAGACAGGATGCTCAGCTAATCGTAGCCTCACAGAGTCTTTATTCCTGATAACAAGCCGGAATCATAGCACACACAGAGTTCTTGCCAAAGCCAGCGCTGGGAGCTTCCACCTTCCAGCACTTTTTATGCTGCAGTTAGTCTGGATGTCAGGTTCCAAACGAAAAGAAAAAGAAAGGAACACAGCCAAACACAAATCTGGTTTGTTACTGCCTGCTTTACTTCTTTTCTGGCATGCACTAACAATTGCAAAGGGAAAATCTTTTTTTTTATTGCAAAAGTTTTACAATTACATTTTCACCCCTTTTTCCCCCCCTCAACCCACCCCAAACTTCCCAACCTCCCTAACCCACCCTAACCCTCCCCTCCCCCCCAGACTTCCACACAATATACTCATATCAGGTAAAAGGAAAAACCCTCCTTTGTATATAAAACTTGAACCCCTCCCTCCCCCTTATAAATTTTCATCTTCATTACATTAAAATATTTCTATCTTAATATAACATTCTCAAATAAATTTTCATCTTCATTACCTTAAAATATTTCTATCTTAATATAACATTTTCAAATAAAAGCTATTTGATACTTCCTAGTTTGATATTTGTTCTGAACATAATCTATCCACTTTTTCCATTCCCATTCATAAGTCTCTTGTGAACAATCTTTTAGATATGCTGAAATCTTCGCCATCTCTGCAAAACTGGCCATCTTCAAAGTCCATTCCTCAATCGTGGGCAGTGCTTCATTTTTCCAGTATTTACCTATCAACAATCTTGCTGCTGTTATCATGTACAATATCAATTTTGTTTCACCCAATGTAAAACCCTTAACTATACCCAATAAAAACAATTGTGGAGAAAATTGAATTTTTTTCTTCAAAACATTCTGCATGACCCACCAGATTTTTATCCAAAAAGCCTTGACTTTCTTACAGGTCCACCAAACATGATAATATGTAGCATCTGAACAATCACATCTCCAACATTTAGGCTGAACATTAGGGTACATACACGACAATTTTTTGGGGCCTAAATGCCATCTATAAAACATTTTATAAAAATTTTCCCTCAGATTCTGCGACTGTGTAAATTTAACGTTCTGAACCCAAATTTTTTCCCATGTTTCCAACATCACTGGTTCCTCAAAATTTTGTGCCCACTTAATCATACAATCTTTAACTAATTCAGTTTCTGAATCCCTTTCTAACAAAACATTATAAAGTCTTTTAATATGCATTGGACCTTTCTCTTTTATGTGTCTGACCAATTCTTCCTCATGTATCATAATACCAGTTTTTTGGTCCTCTTTCCATCTCAATTGCAATTGATTATATTGTAACCAAGTTAAATTAATCCCTTCAGCCAACAATGTTTGTAATGTCTTCAGCTGCTATCTGCCCGCATCTGTAAAAAGAACCTCTTTATATAAAAACCCCCCGAGTGACATTATATTTGTATTCCACAGAGTATGACCAAGATCCAGCCATAGCGGTATTTTATAATCCCATTTGAGTCGGTGCTTCTTCCAAACTCTCAACAAAGAGTCTCTAAGTATATGGCTTTTAAATACTTTATCCACTTTGTTGTCATAAAATAAGTAGGCATGCCATCCAAATTCCAAATCAAAACTTTCTGCATTCAGTATTCCAGTCTTTTTTCCTCCAAACCAATCACTTGTTAAAGTCAAAGCTGCTGCATCATAATATAACTGTAGGTTTGGAAGTTTAAGACCTCCCCTTTCTGGAACATCTTGCATAATTTTCATTTTCACTCTCGGCTTTTTCTCGTTCCAGACAAACTTATTCACTCCAGTTTGCCACAATTTCAGTTGTTTATCACTATTAAGCACTGGAATCATTTGAAACAAAAAAAGAAATCTTGGCAAAATATTCATCTTAATTGCTGCTATTCTTCCAAGTAGAGACAGCTGCAGTTTTCTCCAAGTCTCCATATCTTTCTGTACCTCTCGCCACAACACCTCATAGTTATTTTGAAACAATTTTGTGTTTGATTCTGCAACCTGAACTCCTAGATATTTTACCTTTGGTACAATCTCAAAACCTGCCCTTCTTTCAAGCTCGTGTTTACGATCTTGAGTCATATTTTTGACTATCATCTTTGTTTTTTTCTGATTCAATCTAAAACCTGAAACTTTACCATAATCTTGTATAATGTCCTTCATCTGGATTATTGATTCCATTGGATGTGTTAGGGTAACAACCAGATCATCTGCGAATGCCTTTATTCTGTAGTCCTCTTGCCTTATCGTTATACCTTTCAAGATATTAGAGTCTCATATTGTATTTAACAAGACTTCTAATGTTAAAATGAATAGAAGTGGGGACAACGGACATCCCTGTCTTGTTCCTTTTTCGATTTTAAACTCTGTTGTCAAACTTCCATTGATAATAATCTGTGCCTTTTGCTCTTGATAAATTGCTGAAACCGCCTGTATAAATTGATCCCCAAAATCCATCTTTTTTAAAGTCTTTAATAGAAAATTCCAATCCACTCTATCAAAGGCCTTCTCTGCATCCAAGAAAACCAGCACTGGAGGGATCTGTTTATTCTTCTCAAGATATTCCAATAAATTTATTACTTGCCTTACATTGTCCTTCATATATCTACCCTCGATAAATCCCGCTTGATCATCATGAATCACCTTTTGAATTACTGGCATCAATCTGTTGGCTAATACTTTTGCATAAATTTTATAATCCGTATTCAAAAGAGATATTGGTCTGTAATTCTCCGGTTTTTTAGGACCTGCTTGCTCTTTTGGTATCAAAGAAATATAAGCTGTTGTCCATGATGGGGGTATTTTTCCCCCTTGTTGTATATTACAAAATAAGTCTCTGAGTTGTTCCACCATTTCTGCCTGCAAAGTTTTATAGTACACTGCAGTCAGACCATCCGTTCCAGGAGCTTTAGCTGTTTTTAGTTGTTTAATTGCTGCTATTATGTCCTCCTCTGTTATAGGATAATTCATTCTTTCCTTTTGTTGCTCAGTAATTTTTATAACTCTTTTATTATCTAAATATTTTTCTATAAGTCCATTCTGCACCTCCTCTTTAGCATATAATTTAGTGTAGTAGTCGAGAAAAGCTTCTTTAATTAATTTCTGTTGAAAAATTTCTTTCCCTCCAATATCAATACTATCAATAGTCCGTATACTCTGTTTTTTCCTCAGTGTGTAGGCCAACCACCTGCCCGGTTTATTGGCATTGCAGAATGTATTGTGCTTCGCATATTGTAAATTTGTTGCAACTTGTTCCGCCATAAGCATTTGGAATTGATCTTTCAAAAGTTTTATAACATCACGTATTCTTTCATCTGTTGGGTTTTTAATAAGTAACTGTTCTTTATTCTTTATTTCTACTTCCAATTCAAGTCTTTTCTTTTGTCGGATCAATCTGTGTTTAGAGTTCATATAAATAAGCACCCCTCTCATATAGGCTTTGCTTGCATCCCACACAATTTCCATTGGAGTGCCTTCATTCAGATTCATTTCAAAAAACTCTTTCAAGTACTTTTTAAGTTCTATTATATTTTTTTCATATCTGAACAAGTTTTCATTTAATCTCCAAGAGCGTCTCTCAGTCTTACTTATCTCAATTTCTATCCATACTGGGCTATGGTCAGTCAAAGTTCTTGGCAAAATCTTTGTTCTTTTTGTCCTGACAAGTAAATCATCTGACAACAAAATGAAATCAATCCTAGAGAAGGATCTATGTCTATCAGAAAAGAAAGTATAATCCAGTTCTTTTGGATTGTGTATTCTCCAAATATCTTTTATTTCCAAATCTTCTTTCATATCAAAAAAAGTCTGTGGTAGTCTAATCCTTGACTTCGCCAAAGTCTTTTTATTTAATTTAGAATCAATTACTCCATTCCAGTCTCCCATAATTAAAATAGATCTATAATCCCATTGTAGTATTTTAGTATGTAGCATTTTGTAGAAGTGGTCCTGTTGTTGATTGGGAGCATAAATTCCAATCAAAAGAATTTGGCCATTTGCTGAAAGTAGTTCAATTGCTACAAACCTACCATCTTGATCTGCTTCTATAAGTTTGGCTGTTAATTTTTTATTTACATAAATAACCACACCATTCTTTTTTTGGTTAGTTGAAGATATAAAATGTGTTCCTAATTTGGAATTTTTCAAATAGTTTTGATCTTGAACTGTAATATGCGTTTCTTGTAAACAAATTATATCATTATTAAATTGTTTCAAATATGCAAATACTTTCTTCCTTTTCTGTGCTGCGTTCAACCCATTCACATTCCAAGATAAGCATTTAATCATCATTATTATCTTTCTGGAGCAAAGAGCAGAATAACCGGATGTCATCCGGAATCTTCGATCCTGCATTCCCCATGTCTCCAGTCTCTTGTATAGTACTCTTAGCTCCCTTTTTATCTTGTCTTTCCTGTTGTTGTTTTTCTTTAAGTTGCTTGGATTTTGCTCGGGTTATACGCTGATCCTTAACTTCAGCCATCCAGACTGGCTCCAAAATTGGAGAAGGTTCCAACAAAGGCTCATCCAAGAAACCTCCTTCAGCGCCCTTCAATTCCTCTGATTCCTGCTTAGATTGTTCTTGCGGTTCTTGAAGTTGCTTCTTATCACTCTCCTTAATCTCCAGAACTGTAGATGTACATGGAGATGGTGTTCTTTCTTTAAAGATGTTAGTATAAAATTGCTCCGCCTTCTCCACAGTATTCAAACGATATCTCTCTCCCTTATATCTCAGAATTATACCAGTTGGAGCATCCCACCGAAATGGTATCTGATTATTTTGCAATTCTTTAACAAGAAAGCCAAAGTCTTTTCTGGATTTCAACATTTTAGGTGGTAGCTCTTTGTAGACTGTAATTTGCGAACCTCCCACTTGCACAGAGGTATGAAAAGATTTTTGCAGGATATCATTTCTTATTGCTCTATCCGTAAAATATATGACCACATCTCTAGGCAATTGTCTTTGTCTGGCCACCCAGGAATTCACTCTGTAAATTTTATCTATTTTGTAAAAAACCATATCAGGATTAATTTTCAGAATCACAGCCAAGGCCTCAGCACAGACCTGTCTCAAATCCTGTCTGTCCTCTTCTCTAATTCCTCGAAGCCGTATAGCGAATTCCATTGCCCTGAATTGCATCATAACAATTTCATTCTCAACTCTCTGCATTTTATCATCAACATCAAAAAATTTGTGGTCATTATCTTTCATCTTAACATTGACTTCTGATTTAAATTCATCCACTTTTGAATCAACTTTAATAATAAATTCTGCCAGGCCAGACGCCACATCTGATATTTTTTTGGTCACCTTATTTTGGTTCTGTTTCATTTCCTGCATAATTTCCTGTTGAGACTTTTGAAGTTTATCATCTATTTCCTGTTGGGCTTTTTGAAATTTATCATCCAAAATTTTTGAAATAAATTCTTTTAAATCTCCCATATCAAAATCTTTTTTCTGAGTTTGTAACTGTTGGGCAGGAGAAATCTGCATTTCATGTTTGCGTGTGGGGGATCCCCCCCCCGGTGGTTTGCCTTCCTGCTTCTTTGAGGCCATCCTGCCAAGTAAGCTAGTTTTTCTGAAGAGGGAAGTTCCTTTTCCTCTGCCACCTCCACAAAGCCTTCTAAAAAAGTCCCCCAGATTTAATCAAAACAAAACTGTGGTGATGCAAAGTCAAGTATTAAAAAGGGACAGATTTTTCTCTTGTTTCTATTGTTGCAACCGAAGCAACTTTGTAGCAACTTATTAACTTTGTAACAAAGCAAGATGACTTCACCAATCCACACTCGCTGATTCGTTCACTCTAATGCTAAGCGCCATATTTTTTCAAGTCACTTTCACTCATTCAAATTTTTTTTTCCTTCAAATTAAGAAATCAGCAAAGTGCTAATACTTGTAGTTCCGAGTTTCAGGGTTCAAGTAGATTTCCGCTACTTGTTTAGGTTATTTCCTTTCTCTTTTGAAGTTTCCTGCAGCCGGCTTGTTCTGCAAAGGCAGAAACATCCCACGCCGCCCGGAGTCTCAGCAGGTTGGGAGGGAGCCGCGCCTGTTTCCTCCCCAGAAACAATTCCCTGGGGGGTTACAGGGGCTCGACCTGTGCCCTGCTGCCTCTCCTCCAAGAATCCTGAGGATTTTGAAGTTTTCAAGCCACTTCTTGATCGCGAAGCGGCTCTACAAGCGGCTGGGCTGGCGGTGCTTCAAAAGGCACCGTCGTCGCCGAAGACAGGAAAACCGGAAGTGCAAAGGGAAAATCTTGTTAGAGCTACTCACCCATGCTCCCCACCACCTTTTAAACTATAAGCACACATGCAGCTCCGTCCCATGTGACCCAGAAATGAGAAGGGCTGAATACATGGAAAGAAGCCAGCATCCACCAGCCTTTACATCCCACCTTCCTCTTCATCAGCTGCAACCGAGTCCCTAAGGGATGACTGGTCCTCAATGGAGTGGCCAGTTCTCCAATGAGTTCCAAGACTGCTAGGGAGAGTGATGGCTGTCTCCCGGTGTTGCTGCACTGCCCTCAGTGACATCATTGCCACGCGACTACCTCTTAGCTGTGTGGCAGCTCTGCGACTTCCTCTCGGCACAGCGGGCTTCCTGGGGGCTTCTGCTGCAGCTCTTCTGCCTGAAAAGGTGAGGTTCAGAGTGGCAGCAGGGCTGGCGGCTCCCAGGATCCCTGCGT
Source organism: Arizona elegans (assembly GCA_022577455.1). Classification (NCBI taxonomy): domain Eukaryota; kingdom Metazoa; phylum Chordata; class Lepidosauria; order Squamata; family Colubridae; genus Arizona; species Arizona elegans. The sequence goes on along the minus strand of JAKOOJ010000005.1, from coordinate 89,669,201 downwards.
GGTGGCAGGGCTGATGACTGCCGGCATCCTGGCTGCTTCTGCGGTGGTGGCTGGGACCGTGGCAGGCCGGTGGTCTCATGCGGTGGCACCCCCGCTGAATGGAACCTTTGGGCCGGCCAGCATGCCAGAGCTGACACTGGATCTCAGTCCACACCCTCCATTCAACCACCATCCGGTGGCTGGCTACACACACACACACACACACACACACACACACACACACACACACATGCATTCATCCCAAAAGATTCCTCCCCTGTCAGCTGGCTGGCGAATTCCCTTCAAATTCAAATCTCCCACTCGGTGCGGCTCTGACAATGTACGCGGAAGCAGTGTGATGTCATCTACCACTGCCCTGCCCAGCTGTGGATCGGTGGCTCAATGTGGCTCTTCAGCTGCCGCTGTATGGCACCAGGCATTGGCCATCATACCCGCAAGGCAAGGCGCCGTCTTTCCAGAGTCCAGTGCTGCCGCCATTGCATGAGTTGCTGCTGGCCATGTCACCCACTGCCTCGCCTCCTTAGCTCCTCTAATTCCTTCAGTGTCATCGAGTACATTTGGGGCTTGAGTAGCTTTGTCCCGAGTATTAATTCAATGGCACAGTGTTGAGGGTAAAACTGCCCTCTGCAAAGTAGTGCAATGGATCAGACAGCGAATAGATATGATGCTTAGCAAAACACACAGATAGTCACAGACTCTGAATGTTTAAAGAGTAATAAACAGTCTTTACTTGTAGTATAAAACAAACTTGGCTTCTCAAAACAACTTCTTCAAACAATCACGGTTTAACACAAAACATAGTTTGCTTACAATTCCAGTTCTCTTCAGTAATACAGTCACAGTTCCTTCAAGCAGTTCAACCTTCAATAGCAGGAGCAGAAGCAAGAGCAGGAGTAAAAGTGAACGAACTTCCTGCCTTCCTTTATATGTCTGCTTAGCACAGCCAATTAGTCATCTTTGTAGCAGTTAAAGTTACAGAACATAGTTTTCTATATATTATCTACCCAACCGTAGGATAAGCATCCAACATTCTCCCCTTTGGGTAGATTAATATATTTACAATCTTAAACCGTACTCTTCACATGTATCTATATGTTTCCTACTTCCCTGTGCTTTTGTGAAATGATCGGCTACATTGTCCTCTGATGCACAATATACAAGTTCTATCATCTTGTTCATTATACATTCTCTTACATTGAGATATCGAAGATCTGTATGTTTTGTTCTAGTCTTTACAGTTATATTTGTTGCCATTTTTATTGCTGCCTGATTATCTTCGTATACTATTATAGGATCTTGTATATCTATTCCTAAATCCAGCATCAGCTGCTTAATACTGATCAAATCCGTACATAACAAAGATAAACAAGAAAACTCTGCTTCCATTGTAGACATACTTAAATGCTTCTGTCTTATTGAACACCACCATATCAAAGATTTTCCCAGAAATACAGCAATTCCTGAGGTTGATTTTCTTGTATTCACATCTGTTGCAAAACTAGCATCTGCATAAGCGGTTACATGGAAGTCTTCTGATGGTTGTAGATACAATGCATGATGCATGGTACATTTCAGATATCTAAGAATACGTTTTGCTCCTTGCCAGTGTCTTTCTGTAGGTTCCGTGTTGAATCTAGCTAATTGGTTCACACTATAAGAAATATCGGGTCTAGACCAATTGCTAATGTATGATAAACTGCCAATCAACGATTGGTATATCCCTTTATCAAACAACAGACTTTGCACATCAGTGTTGCAATAATCTTGAAACATAGGTGTCTTTGATGGTTTACACAATTCCATTCTGAACTGTTGTAATAGATTATTAATTTTATCAGTTTGGGATAATTTAAATCCTCCCCTAGTTTTTTCGACCCTTACACCTAGGTATTGTTGTATCTCCCCTAGATTTTTAATCCTGACATGAGCTTTTAATTCATCAACAATCCTGTTGGCCTCTTGCTCATTCTTTGTAATCAGAGCTATATCATTCGTAAAAAGAATACTTTTTACTATACTATACTTTTTATATACTATACTTTTTACTATACTATACCATCCCTTTCCATTTTAAATAAACATGGATCTGCTAATCCTGCTTTAAATCCAATATTCTTCAATGTTTTTACAATGCACTGGTTCCATTCATAACCTGACTGTTTTAACCCATACAGACTTTTCTTTAATAACCAACAGTCAGCTTTCCCATTTTCCTCAAACCTTGAGGGTTCTTTAAATAAATTTCATGCTGTAATGGTGCATGCAGATATGCGGTTTCTACATCCAAATGAGTAACTATATATTTATTTCTAGCTGCCCATACCAACGCTGCTCTTAATGTAATGGCCTTTAAGCTTGGAGCGAATACTTCATTGTAATCATTAGGAGACTGATTAAATCCTTGAGCTACTAGCCTAGCTTTATATATTGGTATCCCATCTATCCCAGTTTTTAATTTATATACCCACTTACTACCGAGTATAGTTTTCCCTTTTGGAATTGTTACAGACTCATACACTTTCAAATTCTGCAAAGATTGTAGTTCTTTAGTCATTGCACCTCTCCACACTTTCTAGTCTTCAGGTGGAAACTCATTAAATGTAGTAGGGACTTTATTTACTTGATAGACTGTAGTTGCCTGATACCTATCAGGTGGTCTTGTTACTCTACTCAACCTTCTTGGGAGTTCAGGACTTACAGATTGCCTCTCCACATTTACCTCTTCCTGTACTATGTCTTTCTCTACCTCTTCGCTCTGGATCTCTGGCATTTCATTGGTAGCTTCAGTCTGAGTTTGAATTATAACCTCATTTTCAATACCTTATTTATTCCACCCTACATACTCCATAAACCTGGCATTTGCACTGTTAACTACCGTTGCTGTTCCTTTTACCCAAAATCTGTAGGACCTGTGGTTTGAATTATAACCAACAAATATTAATTGTTGTGCCCTACTCTGGCCCTTACTCCTTAACTGCGCTGGAATATGTACCCATGCAGGTGATCCAAATGTGTGTATGTAGCTCAAATCTGGCTTCCTTCCATGCCATACGGTATATGGAATTTTGTTAGTGGTTTATGGTGTTAGTATTTATGGTGTTGTTTAAGAGTGTATTTGCACACATAATGGCTTCTACCCATAAATTAGACGGTAAACCTGCATCAGCTAACATTTTATTTATTTTAATTTATTTTATTTTAAATTTATATACCGCTCTTCTCCCTGAGGACTCAGGGTGGTGTATAGCCAGAATTAAAAAACATGAAATACAAATATTAAAAACAATTAAAATATATATAAATTTGGCCCAAAATTAAAAATACAAACCAATTAAAATATTTAAGATTTCTTCTTAAGCCAGCCCGGCTTGCTGGAAAAAGTGGGTTTTAAGGGCACGGCGGAAGGCTTGGATTCTCCTTATCTCTGGGGGCAACTGATTCCAGAGGGTAGGTGCCCCCACAGAGAAGGCCTCCCCCTGGGGGTCACCAGCCTACACTGATTGGCTGATGGCACCCTGAGGAGGCCCTCTCTGTGGGAGCGCACGGGACGATGGGAGGTCGTTGGTAGCAGCAGGCGGTCTCGAAGATAGCTAGGCCCGATGCCATGGAGCGCTTTAAAGGTGATAACCAGCACCTTGAAACGCACCCGGAAAACCACTGGGAGCCAGTGTAGCTCGTGCAGGAGCGGTGTTACATGGGAGCGCCATGCTGCTCCCATCACTACCCGCGCTGCTGCATTCTGGACCAGTTGGAGCCTCCGGGTGCTCTTCAAGGAGAGCCCCATGTAGAGAGCGTTGCAGTAGTCAAGGCGAGAGGTGACAAGGGCATGAGTGACTGTGCACAGGGAATCCCGATCAAGAAAGGGCCACAACTGGCGAATCAGGTGACCTGACAAAAGTTCCCCCTGGTTACAGCTGTCAGATATTCCTCCAAGGACAGCTGCCTATCCAGGAGGACTCCCAGATTGCGAGCCCCTTCTGTGGGGGCCAAAGACTCTCCCCCAATAGTCAGTGATGGAGTCAACTGACTATATCGGGATGCCGGGAGCCACAGCCACTCAGTCTTGGAAGGGTTGAGCTTGAGCCTGTTCCTCCCCATCCAGATCTGCACAGCCTCCAGGCACTGGGACATCACTTCAAGGGCATCATTGGGGTGGTCTGGGGTGGAGATGTACAGCTGGGTGTCATCAGCGTACTGGTGGTATCTCACCCCAAAGCCACGGATGATCTCGCCCAGCGGCTTTACATAAATGTTGAACAGAAGAGGTGAGAGGACCGATCCCTGCAGCACTCCAGAGATAAGAGGCCTCGAGGTCGACCTCTGCCTCCCTGCCAACACAAACTGCGACCGGTCAGAGAGAAAGGAGGAGAACCACCGCAACACAGTGCCTCCCACCCCCAACTCTTCTAGCTGGTGCAGCATGATACCATGGTCGATGGTATCAAAAGCCGCTGAGAGATCTAACAGGACCAGAACAGAGGAGCAACCCCTGTCCCGAGCCCTCCAGAGATCATCAACCAACGCGACCAATGCTGTTTCTGTGCTGTGCCCAGACCTGAAACCCGACTGGAACGGATCTAGATAAGATGTTTCCTCCAGGAATTGTGGGAACTGTCGCGCGACCACACTCTCAACAACCTTTGCCATAAAGCGAAGGTTGGAGACAGGATGATAGTTGGCCAATATTGCCAGATCCAGGGATGGCTTCTTAAGGGGAGGCCTCATCACCGCCTCTTTCAAGGCAGTGGGAAAATGGCCCTCACTCAGCGAAGCATTGATAACACCCTGGAGCCAGCCTCGTGTAACCTCCCGGGAAGCCAGTACCAACCAGGAGGGACACGGGTCCAGTAAACATGTGGCCGCACTAAGTCTCCCCAAAATCCTGTCCACATCATCGGGAGTCACAGCATCAAACTCCTCCCAGATAACATTCTCAAGACTATTCCTTGTCACTCTGCCCTGATCTACCCAGTCAGTGTCCAAATCCCCCTGGATCTGAGCGATTTTGTCATACAGGTGTTGTCCAAAATCCTCCGCCCTGCCTTCCAAGGGATCCTCCCGCACTCCCGGATGGAGCAGGGAGCGGGACACCCTAAACAGGGTGGCCGGACGATTCCCTGATGACGCAATAGAGGCAGAAAAGTAATTAAACTTTGCCATCTTTATCGCCACTAGGTAGGTCTTAATATGCGACCTTACCAGTGTTCGATCAGACTCAGCGAGACTGGCCCTCCAACCGCTCTCCAGGTGTCTTTTCCGGCGCTTCATTTCCCTCAGCTCCTCGGTGAACCAAGGAGCCGCATGGGATCGGCATCGGGTCAGAGGCCACAAAGGCATGACTCGGTCCAAGGCCCCACCAGCTGCCCGATCCCAGGCGGCTACCAGGTCCTCGGCCGAGTCATGTGCTAGAACCTCAGGAAATGGCCCAAGCTCCATCTGGAACATCTCAGGATCCATCAGGCGCCTGGGGCGGATCCATCTAATTGGATCCACCTCCCTGCGGCGGGGGGCAGCGGTTCGAAGATCCAGGAGAAGGAGTGAGTGGTCTGTCCATGACAAGGGTTCCATATCTATATCCCCAATAACAAGACCACTCAGCCACTGGCCAGAGACAAAAATCAGGTCCAGAGTGTGACCTCCCCTGTGAGTAGGGCCATGAACTAACTGGGTCAGGTCCATGGCCGTCATGGAAGCCATGAACTCCCGAGCCACCTCAGACGTTTCACCAGCAGATGGCAAGTTGAAATCACCCATGATTAAAAGCCTGGGTGTATCTACTGCCACTGTGGCTATCACGTCGAGTAGCTCAGGTAGGGCTGTTGCCACGCGGCAGGGAGCCAGGTACGTAAGCAACAAGCCCATCTGAACCCCATGACCCCACCTCACAAGGAGGGACTCACATCCGGCTATCTGAGGCACTGTGGTCTCCCTCGGACCCAGATCCTCGTTAATAATAACCGCCACCCCCCGCCCCTCCCCTGGGCCCTCGGCTGATGGAATGCTCTGAAGCCTGGTGGGCACATTTCGACCAGAGGGACGCCGCGCTCCGGGCCCAACCAGGTCTCCATAATACCCGCCAGGTCCGCTCTTCCCTCTTGAATAAGATCGTGAATGAGGGGGGCCTTATTTACCATGGACCTGGCGTTGCACAACATCAGCCGAAGGCCCAGATCCTGAGTATCTAAGCCACCTAGTGTCCGAGCGGAGCCTTGGGGACCGGGGCAAGCAATTGCTCTCAGATAGCAAGTGCGAGCCCCCGACACTGATATGGTCCCCTGCTCCCGCCATATCTGCCCCTCCCATTCACCGTGCTGATGGAAAATTCCTCCTCCGGATAGTCCTCCAGCCCCTCCCCAATCCCTTGACCTGCACCCTCAAACCGTCCCCCCGTGCCGGGCTCAGCTCTGACCCTAGTGGGTTCATCCCCCCAAACCCCTTGGTCTTCCTCCCAGTTCCCCTTAAAAAATCATTATTCCCACCCCTTAAAAATTTCATCAAAAATTTATGTAGAAAACCCCTCAACCCCCTCTTCGCTGCATGCCATCTCTCAGGGTTCCAAGACCCGTCATCAAGATAGGCCCTCGATAACATGGAGGGCCAGGCCTGCGAGAGGGGGGAGTCTCGCAGTGCGAAGAGATCAGCGAATGAATACATCTTAAGGTTCCAAAGTCTGTCTGGGGCAGATGGAAAAAGGCCAAGGATTCTTAATGATGGTTTAAAAAAGGTCCAGGGGAGAGAGTCCACCATTTCGGCCGGCGGGGGGGTCAAACCGTACTCCACTGTCCTCCCACGACAGTGGAGAGGAGTCTCAGGCAGCTGTCCCAGAAGGCAATGACCCGGTCACCCTCTCATGGTGGCCAGTGGCAGCAGGTCTTATACAGTGGCAGCTGCAACAAGATGACACCCTCAGTGCCCCGCCCAGGCTCACATCTCTCCTCACAGCAAGTGGATGTTAATGTCAATAGGGCTGATGGAATTGCCGGAAACCAGAGGTCAGCTGTGGGCATACAAGGAGCTATTAAGTCCGGGTGCAAGAAAAATCTGGTCGGGGAGATAGTCCAGGCCATGCCCACAAACCAGGCCGTGGCGGAAAAAAGAAAGAGGGAAGGAAGGGGAGGTGGAGACAAACCAAGCGGGGGCGGGACAGTCCACACCATCTTCCAGCTCTTCCCAGCTCCCCCAGTCTCCCCCAGATCTTCTTCCCCCCCTTAACTCCCAAATCTTCAATAAAGCCTCCAACCAGAGAGCTCCAGATCGATGGTTTGCACTCTCTCCCTCACAGCTGACAATAGACCTAGTTTGTAGAGGTCTAAATTCGAAGAGATTCAGGTGGGGCCCGGCAGTCCTCCCTCAGTGTCGTCCCCGCTGCTGCTAGTTCTTCCAAAGGGGGGGGGCAGTGACGCTCCAGCCCTTGCTGGGGGACATTGAGGCAAAAGAAATGCCGCCCCAATGCTGTCCCAACACCGTCCCTGCCACGGCTAGTTCTTCCGAGGGGGGGGGCAGCGACGCTCCAGCCCTTGCTGGGGGACATTGAGGCAAAAGAAATGCCGCCCCAACGCCATCCCAACACCGTCCCCACCACTGCTAGTTCTTCTGAGGGGGGGGCAGCGACGCTCCGGCCCTTGCTGGGGGACATTGAGACGAAAGAAACGCCGCCCCAACGCTGTCCCAACGCCGTCCCCACCGCTGCTAGTTCTTCTGAGGGGGGAGGGGCAGTGACGCTCCAGCCCTTGCTGGGGGACATTGAGGCAAAAGAAACGCCACCCCAACGCCGCCCCAACGCCGTCCCCGCTGCTGCTAGTTGTTCCGGGGGGGCAGCGACGCTCCAACACTCCATCGCCATCGCCACCACACTCCCACCCCCATTTTGGCCGTCACAAGGGGACCGCTGGGGAGATGCCAAGGCAGGAAGCATCACCCGGCCGTACCTGAACCTCGCGTCAGCACTCTTCAGGTCCAAACGGCCACATGAGTGACCCAGGGCAGCCGAAAAGATCACAACAGGCTGTCCTCAGTATTCTCTTGCTGGGCCGGGGCTCATAGATAGAAAATTCAGCCCTCAAAGAATCCAAAACGGCCCTACATTGCCCCAGGCTTCAGGAGCCTCAGTCACAAACCACCATCTTCGGGCATGCGCAGAGGGAATAATTTAACATTGATCTCATCATTGCTTGTAGAGTTTGTCCTCTCCTTTCAACATACAAGTTATGCTATGGTCGATATGGAGCTGAAAATTTGTGCTTTATACCAGCATTATCTAACATTGATTTAAACCTTGTGTTGACAAACTCAATACCATTGTCAGTTACAATAGTAACTATTTTTTTATTTGTTTTTCTCTCCACAAGCTTAATCCATTGAACAAAATACCGAAAAGTATCTACCTTAGACTTCAATAGGTAGCAAAAACCATACCTGGAATAATGGTCAACTATACTGAGAACATAGCAAGCACCCCCTAAACTAGCCTTCATTGGCCCTATTAAATCAGCAAATACCACTTCCAGTGGTCTCTTTGTTTTAAACCCGTCAAACCTATTAGCAGGGATTGTTCTACTTTTCTGCTGATTACAAATATTGCAATTCAAATACTGGTTACATGGTTTCAGCTTCAACACATCAACTAATTTTACAGTTTTCTGTAACATCTTAAAACTGATATGCCCCATATGTCTGTGAAGCAAGTGAACACATTCATCATGTGGTTTGACATTTGAGTATACAACATTTGTAACATGGTTACTAGATAATACATATAAACCATTTTTCAGTTTTCCAATAATCTTGGTTTCACCTTTTTCAATTCAACAATCATTGGTTCTAAACGTTACTGTATATCCTAGCTTAACCAATACTCTAACCGACATCAAATTAAAGTTTAGGTTTGGAACATATAACATATGCATTTTTTCTTTTACATATGGACATATTGCCGTTCCCTCACCACATACCTTTAGCTTCCACCCATTTGCTAAAGAAACCTTATTATTACTAGGCAACATTTTCACAAAATAGTTTTGTGTTCTGACAATGCATAGTGACGCCCCGCTATCAATAACCCATGAATCGTGGTTAACCAGTTTCTTATCAGACATAGCTACATTACATTGTTTTTTTTATCTTTAACCATGGTTTTTGGTTTCAGCCTTCTGCAAAACTTGGCTATATGACCCTTCTTGCCACAATTAAAACAATGTTTTACAGCATATACATGGTTATTTACCTTTACATTTACATTAATTGACTCAGGTTCTTCCCTTAGTTGTTTTCTTTCTTTTCTCCTTCTGGCCTCTTCTAGTAGTCGTGAGGTTACATTGGCCAAAGTTAGGTCCTGCTGTGTGAGAACTTCAAATGATGTTACTACGTCATCGTAGCTTTCATCTAGCGATGATAACAGTATATAAACCTGTTGTTGCTCGGAAAAAAACCACCTCCTTCTGTTGTAGCTCTAGAAAAATGCTTTTTATGCAATTCAGGTGTGTTAACATGTCACCACCCTTAAGGAGTCTTGTGCGAAACAACTTTCGTGTAATGTTAATTTGCGTCCCTACAATGTCACGAACATAAAGACGTTTCAAATTTCCCCAGCATTGTGCAGCAGACTGTTCACCCTCGATATGAACAAGCTGAGTATGGTCTAGAGACAAACCAATAATACACAATGCACTCTCATTCTTCCTCTGGAACTTGGCTATCTTCCTGGCATCCTCGGCATCGTCAGCATTCCAGGAGGTCACATCTGGTGGATTCTGCACTACATCCCATAGCCCTTCTTTGCACAACAGGAGACTGCACTTGGTGGACCAGGATTTGTAGTTGGTACCATCCAGCCAGGTAACCAGCGATAAGTTGGGAGCTTGACCTTGTGCCATTCTCACCACGATAGTAATAGGTATCAGAACGTCTGGAGCAATAATGTGTGTCACAACTCTCTTATTGCTGTAACTGGTACACACACTCTGGCACTGGGCCATAACCAGTGTTATGCCCTCTGCAAAGTAGTGCAACGGACCAGACAGCGAATAGATATGATGCTTAGCAAAACACACAGATAGTCACAGACTCTGAATGTTTAAAGAGTAATAAACAGTCTTTATTTGTAATATAAAACAAACTTGGCTTCTCAAAACAACTTCTTCAAACAATCACGGTTTAACACAAAACATAGTTTGCTTACAATTCCAGTTCTCTTCAGTAATACAGACACAGTTCCTTCAAGCAGTTCAATCTTCAATAGCAGGAGCAGGAGCAAGAGCAGGAGTAAAAGTGAATGAACATCCTGCCTTCCTTTATATGTCTGCTTAGCACAGCCAATTAGTCATCTTTGTGGCAGTTAAAGTTACAGAACATAGTTTTCTATATATTATCTGCCCAACCATAGGATAAGCATCCAACACACAGTCGGTTGGTTGGACAGTGAGGTGGTAGGTGCTCACACTCCTCCTCACTGAACACCTCTGCCAAATCTTCATAGATGTGTGGACCCTTTGAAAACCCCCCTGTTCATCTCCTCAGGTTTGGCTGCCATTCCTCCCTGCATCTGCTCTGGGAGTGATGGGTTGGGGCTGTTCTGTCCCCATCTCACACACGCACACAAACGGTCAGCCAGGGGTTAAATAAAACTAGCAGACAATAAAATCTTCCGATAACATGATTGGCAGCAACCCAGTAGCTGCTTGCCAAGAACTATACTCACAGAGGGAGTGTTCCTCCTCTGTCAGATAAACCAAAACAAATACACAAAGCCACAGAATTGTCAAGTCCACTCCGTATTAAATCCAAGGCAGGCAGATAACGTAGTTTCAGAGATACAATGCGACTCGCTAGTTGTTTAGTTTTGTCAGTCACAGAGCCTGAATGGCCACCACACCCCCTTTTATTCCCTGTGGGGTGTGGTCCAGTGACTCAGCTTAATCTCTGGCACGCCTCTTTTTCTGCTGCGTGCCCTTGTCTCTCTGACGCTGGCGTGGATCCAGCCAGGACTTATCTTCGTCACTGTCCGACTCCGACTGCTCGGCAATATCTGGCTCCTGGCCAATCTCTTCTCCTTTGGGAGACACCTGAGGCATTGCCAGAGAGGAGGGTCCTGGAGAAGGAGGCCTGGCCAACTCCTCTCCTTCACTTTCGGAGCCTTCTCCCTCTGATAAGATGGACTCGGGGATCGGAGTCACAACAGGGGCCTAGCGCTATCTTTAACTTCCTAAACTCCCCTCCCACCATATGGTGGGTTCCCACTTGTCTAGCCATGCCCAATATTATGGACTCAATCATTTTCTCTACCACAATGAACCTGGGGTTTTCCCAGTGCTCACCTATCTCCAGTTTTATTGGCTCTGTAATGTGGGTAACTGGCTTCCCTCCAAGCATCAAGCCATCCATCTGTTCGAATCTGAATGGCTGGTGCATCCTAATCATTCAAATCCCTAACTCATCAACCACTGCCCAGCTTATTAGACACCTTGTGCACCCGGAATCGATCAGGGCACCATACCTCCCACCATTGGCCGTACGAGGATTCCCTATAGTAACAGGATGACAAAGGGATGGATGGGCTGGCTTACCATTGGATCCTCTGGGTCTTCATCATCACTCTTGCAGGCCACTACTGGGAACCATCTGGCCACTGGTGAAGCCCCTGTGTCCTTGGGTTTTGGCTGGTCATCCACAAGTGATGCCTGGACTGCTCCCCGGGACTGTTCTGGGGTTGGTCGTAATCGGTCCTTGGTTTTCCCACCTGTTGACTGTGATTTAGAGGCCGGAACTGGGCATTCTGCTGCCCAGTGGCCCAGTTGGTTGCACCAGAAACAGCAGAGCAAGGGGCAACTGGCCTGTTCAGCAGAACCTGGGGTAGATACAGCAAGTCTCGCAGCACTGGGAGGTGCTGACCTTTCTACTGTGGCCTTTCTGAGCAGTCTGAAGCCCATGTCCCCCCCATGACTGGAACTCTCTCGGCCCAGCATCCAGTTCCACAACCATCCTGAACCAGTCTTGCAACCAGAGAGGCAGCTCTCAGTATACACATGCCTGTTGTAGGTCCCGGTCCAGTCCTAAACTGATGGACCAAAAGATGCTCCAGCCATGACCTCAGTCTCCCTGTGACTTTGCAGAACTCCTGGACATAATCCCTTGCTGACCAGCCTCACTGTCAGAGGGACAAGAGCTCCCCCTCTGCCTGTAGCGTCCAGGAGCCATCTTCAAACTGAGCCCTCAGTGCCTCCAAGAAATGAGCCTGGTGGCACAGCAGACTAATAGTCTGTTATTATCATTCAGCTGCCTGCAATTACTGCTAGTTCGAATCTCCCCAGGCTCAAGGTTGACTCAGCCTTCCATCCTTTCTAAGGTAGGTAAATTGAGGACCCAGTTGTGGGGGCAATAAGCTGACTTTGTATAAATATACAAAAGTATGAAGGCTATTGCTTAACACATTGTAAGCAGCCCTGAGTCTCCGGAGAAGGGCGGCATATAAATCAAATTTAAAAAAAAAGTCCCATATCCAGCAGCTCCCTGGCATAATTGCTGTGAAGATCAGTCACCCAGTCCACAGCTTCACTGGTCAGCACTGTGGTCACCGCCACCACCATCGCCCACTGTGATGGATAAAACCATCCATAGAGGTCCATGTGATTTATTATCTGGCTAAAAAATAGAGCAACGTGATTGGGGTTCCCATCAAAGGTAGCCTGCAGTGGTGGGGGACCCCATGCCATCACCTGTTGAGGCCATACACTCAGCACCCAAAGCTGGTCCTGTTCGGCCGGATGTGAGGCTGTACCTGCAGCACATCTATCCACCTTCTGGGACCCTGGATGCCGCTATTGTCCCTGCTGTCCAACCTCATGTGCCAGGGCCCTGTGTGAAGCCTTGTCTGGTCCTTGTATAGTGTCAACAGGGAGGATCCTTGTTCCCAATTCCATCCCATGAGGCCAGCTGGAAGCCTGGTCCAGGCGCAGCTTCAGGATGGCAAGATTAAAGCAGGTATCTGGGTCAGGGCCCATTCCCCCCTGCTTGCCACATGGTTGCCAGCTCCATCCCTGTTGTCCATGGCTCCCAGTAGAGGGCATCCTAGAAACTGGCCTCCCCAAAGCGCTCTCTCAAAATATTCATAGTTTTTTTGCCAGGCCCAGTGGAATAATTCCACACACCATCCTCATCCTCAGTCCAACAGCTCTCCTGCCATCCCTGCAATGGGGCCCCAATGCGAGGAGGTGTTGGCGCTTTTGGCCTGGAGGCCCCAGTCAAGGCAGAACTGTGCCACCATTCCCCCAAACAGGCCTGTCCCTTTCCAGCCCCAGGGCCCACCTGGCTCTTCACTGGCTGCAATTCAGGACATGCCTCCTGCTCTTTTGGTCACACAGCTGGCTGGACAATGTCCTGATGGGACTCCAACACCATCTCTCCCTTGTCCACCACAGCCTCCACCTCCAATCCTTCAATTGTAGTTCCCTCTGCCATCCTTGGGCAAAGCTTGGCATAATTATCCAACAGCTGGTTGGACTGGGTCAGCAGGGGTGTTGCCCAATGCGCCACTGACCTCAACAATATTTATTTATTTATTTATTTACAAATATTTATATGCCGCCCTTCTCCCAAAGGACTCAGGGCGGTGAACACAAGTTAAAAAACATACAATAATAAAGAAAAATCCTAATTAAAAACCAATTAAAACAGGGACAAATAAATAATAAAACCCAAGAATTAGAATCAGCCCATTTGTTGAAACAGCCAAGTCTTTAGGCCTCGACGGAAGGAGCAGAGATCAGGGGCGTCCGGAGCTTGGTGCGTAACTCATTCCAGAGGGCAGGAGCACCCACAGAGAACGCTCTACCCCTGGACGTTGCCAATAATAGGCTTATCAAAAAGCCCACCTTATCCCAATCAGTGGGGAAGTCCTCAGCCAAAGGCTCATATAAAGCTGGCACTGCCCCAAAACCACTGGAAATTGGGCCAGCGAGCCATTAAGCTTATCCTGCACAGCTACCAGGCATTTGTGGTGTGACCTGGCTGCTTGCATCTGCACAACCTGTGCAGTCAGGAGGGCCACCTGCTGGGCTAACTTATCGTTGTCTGCTCAGAACTGATCTATCCTGTTAGGGTGCGTGTAAAAAGTATTTGTTGCTTGTGCAACGAGCAGAGCAGAAACACACAGGGAAGGAGATAAACGTGCAGCTCGTGTGAGAAAAATACTTTATATACAAGATAATAAGCAGTCTCGGTGTAGGTAAAACAGTCCAAGGTCATAAACAGTAAATCAGTCCAGTAAGTATCTTCCCTTACCAAAGCAAACAGACTTTAGTAACTCTCGGTATACACTACCATATACCAATCCAGTCTAACACCAATCAGCAGCAAGACGCAGGAAGCAACAGGAACGATCAGGAGCATTCAGGAACAAGGAATGCTTCTCTGCACTGCTTATTTATGCACTGTAGCCTAATTACAGGGTTCAGCAAACTCTGATTACGTGGCTCAGTTGTTTCTTAAAGAAACAGATATATTGCCTGACCAACAAGTTAGGAGTAAGCTACAAGCTGAACCTAACATTCTCCCCATTGGGCAGGACAATATACACAATAGATACAGAAACAAAAATACACATCCAAATCATACATTGTACAGTGGTATCAATTACATTTCAGATTCTTAATCCAAATCTTTCACAACAATTGGTGTGTTTAATGGCACCTTGCGCTTTGGTAAAATTATCGGCAATATTGTCCTCTGATGCGCAATATTCCAATGTAATCATGTTATCCTTAACACATTGCCGAACATTCAGATAACGTATATCAGTGTATTTAGTCCTTGTCTTTACAGCAAGATTCGTTGCCATTGTAATGGCTGCCTGGTTATCTTCATAAACCGTAATAGGATAGTCCATTTTGAATCCAATATCTTCCATCAACTGTTTATAATAAATCAGTTCAGTACATGTAAGTGATAGACAAGAAAACTCCGCTTCCATGGTAGACAAACTGATGTGTTTCTGGCGAATTGATCTCCATCCAATCAGGCAGTTATCCAACATGATTGCTATTCCAGACGTAGATTTTCTGGCAAAACTGGCATCAGCATATGCCTTTAACACCATATTGGCATTTGGTTCTAAATACATAGCAAAATGTAACGTTCTTTTAAGATATCTAAGAACACGCTTTGCAGCTTGCCACTGCCTATCAGTAGGCTCTGAACTATATTGTGCTAATTGATTAACACTAAAAGCTATATCAGGCCGTGTCCAGTTGCTCAAATACGACAAACTGCCTATTAATGATTGATACAGTTCTTTACTGAACTGTGGATTCTGCAAACTATCCTGCTGGAATTCTTGTGTCATAGGAGTCTTGGCAGGTTTACATAATTCCATCCCATATTTTTTCAACAATTTGCAGATTTTATTAGATTGTGAAATTTTAAATCCTCTAGATGTTTTCAGGATATCCAGCCCTAGATAATGCCATATATGTCCTAGATTTCTAAGTTTAAATTTTGTTTGCAACTGACCGATAATCTCTCTGGCTCAGCGTCAGTTCTGGTAATTATGGCAATGTCGTCTGTAAAGAGTAACAAGAATGAAACACATCCATCCTGTTCTTTTTTAAACAGACATTTATCTGCTACGCCCTCATAGAACCCAATGTTATGTAGTTCCTGCACTATACATTGGTTCCACTCGTAACCTGATTGCCTTAAACCATATAGGCTTTTTTGTAGCCTCCAACACTCAGTGCTATCCTGTGTATCATAACCAGGAGGTTTCTTCATATATATTGTATGCCTCAACGGAGCGTCCAAGTAAGCTGTCTCGACATCTATATGAGTAATAGAGCATTTATTTCTAGCTGCCCAAACCAGCATCGTTCTCAAAGTGCACGCTCGTAAACTTGGAGCAAAAACCTCATCATAGTCTCTATCTGTCTGTGAGAACCCTTGTGCAACAAGCCGAGCTTTATGGGTTACTACCCCATCTACACTTTTCTTTACCTTGTAGACCCACCTACAGCCTATAAGTTTCTCATTTGGTGGTATTCTTACAACTTCATAGACACCAAGCCTCTTCAATGAATCAATTTCTCTATCCATTGCCTCTTGCCAGGCTTTTTGCTCCTTTTCTGGATATAATTTTATATTATGATAACTGGATGGTTCGATATCTACTTGGCAAACCACTGTGACTTTATAGCGATCTGGTGGATGCCGGTCCCTGGAAGATCGTCTAGGCATAACAGGACTAACAGCAGGTATATTAGGTTCATCCTCCCCTAACCCTAATTCCTGTTCCTGTTCTTCAACCTTAATAGATGGTTTATCATCCATCTCAGATGAACTATCATCAGGAATATGGTCTACCTTAACATCCACATCTGTAAAACCATAGTCTGTTTTTTCTAACCTGTCCCAGCCTTCATGTTCTAGGAATTTAGCACTAGCGCAACACAAAACTTTTGTTGTTCCTTTTTCCCAGAACCTATAGGACCTATGGTTAGCCTCATAGCCAACAAAAATCATTTTCTTTGCTCTCTGTTGGTCCTTCCTTCTCTGACTAACCCGGTATATGCACCCAAGCTGGTGCACCAAAAGTATGTATATAACTTAAATCAGGCTTCCTCCCGTGCCATAAAGCAAAAGGAATTTTTCCTGTAGAGGAGTGCACCACATTATTCAAAATATGATTGGCACATAGTATTGCTTCTCTCCACAATTTATCAGGTAAACAAGCATCAGCCAGCATAGTCCTAGTCATAGCTTGTACGGTCTGGCCTCTCCGTTCTATATATGCGTTATGTTCCGGCCGAAAAGGGGGAGAACGTTTATGCTGTATCCCAGCATCCTTCAAAAACTTAGCCAACTGATGGTTAGTAAACTCAGTTCCATTGTCAGTAACAATGCATTTCACCTTAAACCTCTGCTTCCTTTCGACAAAACGAAGCCAGTTTGTGATACATTGGAACGTATCACTTTTGGACTTCATAAGGTAGCAAAAACCATATCTGGTAAAGTGATCAACTATACTCAAAATATAGCATGCTCCCCCTAAACTGGATTTCTTTGGCCCTATTAAGTCTAAAAAGACTACCTCCAAAGGTTTAGTTGTTTTAAACCCATTGCAGCGGTTTGCAGGTGTAACTTTACTTTTATGCTGGTTACAAGTATTACAGTTCAGGTATTTGCTGCAAGCCCTTAACTTAATGCCTTTAGACTGCTTAACAGACGAATGCAACAACCTGAAATTCAAATGACCAAGCCTTCTATGTAGTAAATGTACGCATTCATCATGCGGCTTTACATTTCCAAATTTAGCTTTTGACTGAACTAACAGTAATGACTTATCCCTAATGACAAATAAGTTGTTTTCTAATTCTGCAGTAACTACAGTGCCTTCACATTCCAGCAAACATTTGTTGTTTTTAAAAGTTATTGTAAACCCAGAATGTAGTAATGACTTTACAGATAAAAGGTTATATTTCAAACTAGGGATATAAAGCATGGGTAAAGGGTGCTTACTAATAGAACATTGAACAAGTCCCTCCCCAGCAACAGTCACATTCCAGCCATTAGCTAATTTGACCTTTTTAGTACTTTTCTTCATGTTTAGAAATAGTTTTCTGCACTGTAGCCTAATTACAGGGTTCAGCAAACTCTGATTACGTGGCTCAGTTGTTTCTTAAAGAAACAGATATATTGCCTGACCAACAAGTTAGGAGTAAGCTACAAGCTGAACCTAACATATACCTCAATGCATCAGTGGCTCACCAGCACCCTGTTCTGCTTCCCCCGCATACAAACTGCAGTGAATCTGCTGCAAACTTACCAATTCCTTTCTGTGGCAAAGGCGAATGATATTCCATCAGGTAACGTAGGTATGGTTTCTCCACATTTATTTCAAAGCATTGGAGATGTTCCCATCTCCCTAAAGATAATTGTAAGAGATACAAATTCAATGTATACTCACTTCCTCTCCCTATTAAGTGAAATATTTAATTTTTTCCACAGGGGAGTAGTTTGAGCTGGGTGGGGGCAAGTTCATATAAGACTTCTTTTTTTCAAACAGATCCACTCTGGGACGAATCTGGGAAATCCAGGAGTCCACTCAGATATGGACTTGATTAAATTATTCTTGGTAGTTTAGAATAAGATGTGGCTCCTGGTCTGGAAGTTGAGTCATGGCAATTGGACTTATTTTCTTGTAGCTTTAAATGTTTCTTGCTACTTATCCAAGTAGCTTCTTCAGTAGGAGCAAGGGGATTCCCTTATATGCCCTCCACGGAGGTTTCATTTCAAAGCATCCCTAACCTTGTCTTTTCTTGCAAGATACAGACCATGTACCAATAGCTTTGCCCACCCCCCCTTTCTTGTTTTGAATTTCTTGTCCAAAGGTAATTGGATTTTTTGGCTTGTAGCCAAAGGTATCTAGGCTCAGACTGTCCCAGGCAGGGCATTTTATGGTGATACAGTTTACAATCCTTGTTGCCTGATTTAACTCAGGAAGTCATTGTGAGTCCTCTTCTGACCACCACTTGGCCTCCTCCCCAGAGATAACAGATTTAGGCTTTCTTGCTCTTCTGTCCTCAAACCAGACTTAAGCTTTGCATAGTTGGAATGTATTCCGTAGATCTTGTCTATATCATCGTGGATCTTCTGCTTACTTTTCTGTAGGGTGTCTGCTAGTAGTTCTGTTTTGAACTTTAACAGGTGTTCTTCCTTATTTTCCACTACATTTTGAAATCTCAGGAAGAAGGCTGCTTTTTCCATTTCTAGATGGATAATTGCCTCTTCCAGATCCTTGTTTGCTGCCTTTCTTGTAGTCTTTCTTGCTCTTCTGTCCTCAAATCAGACTTAAGCCTTATTATAAAAATAAGTCCACCATCATTCCCCTGTGAAAAGACATTTTTTGAGGTATATCAAAAAGTCAAATTATTACCTCATGAGTATTTGTCTCCTAGTGAATGAGAATAAAATGGTTTAAATGCCATTGAAAACCTTCTGGGGAACCAAAAAGATGCTTTTTCCTTTAATTATATTTTAGTCTGATTCCTGTTCTTCACAAACATCATATATAGCGACTCAATCCAAACAGCTCTTCAGGGATGGGATGGTACTTGGACACTCTGATTCCATCCTAGTAGGTTTAAGTCATCCAAAAGTGACCGTTCTGGATGGTGTGGAATATTAGCATAGCATAGCATACTTTATTGCGGTCATACCATCAAACTCACAGTTCATGTATTTTAAATTTTTAGCTCCAATCTATATGGACTATAGTCGATTAAAATTGTACATAGGTAGAAAATACTATATTGCAATTTGCATAAAATCCACACATTGGCACTTTATACAACCACCAGCTAACTCAACTGCTGGCGGTCAATAAAGCTAACCTCAGTCAATGGGTCCAGCCCATCCCTTCCCCTGGCTCTTACATCCCAGGACTGCAGCAAAAATTTTTGCTACCTTCAGTGTAATCTTAGAGTCAGTATCTTGAAGTAAGAAGTGAAGACTAAGATTTTCAGATAATCCAGGAAATATTTGGCAGATGGGAGAGATAAGTTCTGACCTTACCTCCCGATAATGGGGGCATGTAAATCGATGTGAGCCAACGATTCCGGAGATCGGCTGTCACATGAACAGTGGGTGGATTTCACACACCCTGAGCACCTGCTATCTAGGACATTCAAGGGGATCACATTAAAACGTGCCTTTAGAAAGGCCAACCTATATTTAACAAAGGATAGCATAAAGAGATATTTGGGGGGGCGGGTGCATTCGGGGAGTAATACCGAGAGAAAACTGAGAACATACTCCCACACCAAGTGCCAGATTCTGTTGTCTTTCAATATCATCCAATCACTGAAATATCAATGATTTGGCTGCATCTGGGCCAAGCATAAGGGCTTCAACGGGGGAATACCTATCTTCATAAGTTTGGTGTGAATATTGTGGGCCCAAGGACTGTGGAAGTCGTCCCGCCATAAGCACTGGCCTAAATAATAGTCTGGAAGTCTGACCCACAGGGTCAGCCAGTAGCCAATAGTGTGGAATATTTACAATCCCTGTTCCCTGATTTACCTCAGGAAGTCAGTGTGAGTGCTCTCCTGAGTGCCACTTGCCGTCCTCCCCAGAGATAGCAGGTTTATTTATTTTTATTTATTTATTTATTTATTTATTTATTTATTTATTATGAAATGTATTTACCACCCGTCTCACATCCAATGATTCCGAGCAGCTTACAAGAGAAAGATATTAAACATTAAAATCATCAATTATAAAATAACACAGCCAATAGAACCACCAGATGGCAAAGGAGAGAGCTGGACACATGAGGGGGAGGTGGGATTAGATTTTAATGAGTCAATGATTTCCAGAAAGAAGCTCCCCCATTGCCATATGGCAGAGCCAGATCTTAAGTCTCGTATGAAAAATCAGGAGGGTGGAAGCCACCTTGAAAGTCATGATGTTCCAGAGGGCAGGAACCACAATAAAAATGGCTCTTCTCCTAGAACCCACTAGTAGGAATTCCTTAACTGACAGGATCCCAATATGCCCACCCACCTACAAGCAGAGGTGGGGTGGACCAATCCTTTTCGGGTGAGATGGTTCCCTGGTGCCTGAATTACTACAGTAAGTCAGCATGAATCCTGTCCTGCCCTCCTCCCCAAAGATACAGATTTAGGCATTCTTGCTCATCTGCCCTCAAACCAAAGTTGAGCCTTATCAGAAAATTAAATCCACCATTATTCCTCTCAGAAAAGTGGAAAACTAAAACAAGATGTCAAGTAAATCCCTCACAAACATTTGTGTCCTAATGAATGACAATAAAATGGCTTCAGTACTATCAAAAACTTTATGTCGGCCAAAACGATACTTCTTCCTTTAATTACATTTTAGTCTGTTTCATGCTCTTCATAAACAGCAGATATAGAGACTCAATCTAAGCAGTTTGGAAGATCCATGGTCTAATTACCATAAATTTATTTTGAGAAGGATTTCTTGGTTCTTTCCCAAAGGCTGAAATAGTTGGAGACCTCTTCATGGAGACTCTGTCCTCATCTTGATGGTTCCGATCATCCAAAATTGCTGTGCTGGATGGTGTAGAAAATTCACACTCCCTGTTGCCTGATTTACCTCAGGAAGTCAGCATGAGTCCTGCCCTGCCCTCTTCCCCAAAGATAACAGATTTAGACTTTCTTCTCTTCTGCTCTCAAACCAGAATTAAGCCTTATCAGAAAATTAAATCCACCATTATTCCACTCAGAAAAGTGAAAAACTAAAACAAGATG
Organism: Arizona elegans; assembly: GCA_022577455.1. Lineage (NCBI taxonomy): Eukaryota > Metazoa > Chordata > Lepidosauria > Squamata > Colubridae > Arizona > Arizona elegans. The sequence continues at coordinate 89,647,926 of JAKOOJ010000005.1, read as the reverse complement.
TCAAGTAAATCCCTCACGAGCATTTGTGTCCTAATGAATGACAATAAAATGGCTTCAGTACTGTCAAAAACTTTATGTGGGCCAAAACGATGCTTCTTTCTTTAATTACATTTTACATTCATGTTCTTCATAAACAGCAGATTTTTAGAGACTCAATCTAAGCAGCTTGGAAGGTCCATGGTCCAATTACCATAAATTTGTTTTGAGATGGGAAAGAAGTCTCTTCTTGGTTCTTCCCCAAAGGCTGAAGTAGTTTGAGACCTCTTCATGGAGACTCTGTCCTCACCCTGATGGCTCATTTTGGCAGTAAGCTCCTCTATGGCTTTACCATTGTCATCAATCTCTAAGCAACAGTTGGTGAGGTTGAACTTTCCATAGACACCTCCTTCTTGGGCAAGTAAATAGTCAAGGGCGAGATGATTCTAATAGACAGCAGTGTGAATCTTGGTGTTAGTTTGAGCAAGCAGTTCAAGGGATGTGCCCATAGTATTGGTAACAAGTTCAACAACCTCCTGAAGACGAATCAAGCAATTGAGCAAATAAATCAGGGTTCGATAGCCCCACATCCAATCCTCAGCCCATGTTGCTGGGCCATATACCTGGATTATTCTCTCTGGAGGCCATTCTTCATTGTGTGAAGTTTTCTGGTCTGTGATCTTCAGATCTCCGAATGTGAGGGATCTTTTGTCCCTGTCAGCTACCTCATCATAAAGTGGGACACCGAGTTTCTCTCCCTGAGTAAGAGGTAAAAGAAAGAAACTGGGTTTAACAGTCCCCAACACACAAGTGCCACTCCACCTGCATGGAAGGGACACATAGGCCTTTCTCCCACAAATTCAGAAGAGTCCATCTGGGGCAGGCCATGACAAGGAGACATCATGGATACGGTCCCAGATGAAGGACAGCTGTTTATAATCAGAAAAAGGGCTGTTAGGTTGTGTTGCATTAGAGCCGTACCACCAGCTGCATTAGCAGCTACAATAAGGTTTTGACAGACTAAGTCCCCTAAAGGGATTATGAAAAGTTGGGAGGCAGATCTTTGAAAACATATATCACCAATGATGGAAGTTTTAAGAATCCATTCTTGGGGTCGGTCCACTGAGAACCATGTCAGGTTCATTTGGGGAAGAGTGGTCAGATTTATTTCCATGGACTCCCATAGCTATCCTTCCCCCATATTCATTCCTCCACAGACGTAGCAGTTAGTTACATTGAGGGACGACGCAATCCACTCAGCTAAATATGAAGAGTTTTTGTTTGTTTTTTTTTTTTTTGGTTATTGAAGGAATTTCTACCTTCTTTTCCATTTCCTCATAAAATGAATGGAAGATCGTGAAGCGCTGAGGCTGGTATACTGTTCTTGTGACTTTAATTTCAATCTGGCCATAGGGGTCAGTCCCCTGTACGTTTATTCTGAGACCCACATTCAGTGTGCCTGGAGGGAGAGCATTAAAAAAAGGGTTACATCTGTAAGGGCGACAATCTGATGTGGCCTTCCCCCAGGAAATATTAAAGAAGCTGGAACCATAACATCTTAGGGGTGGTCCTGGTTGTGGTTGGAAATTTTTAGTGTGCCAGTATGTATAAGTCTGAGAAGTACCATAGGAGAGAACAAGGGGGTTGTAACAGAAGTCAAAGGGGTATTTTTCCAAGGTGCAATATGACGGTTGCCAGTCTATAGAACCACACAAAACCATAGTCCCACCCTGTTCTTGTGTGATGGCATAGCAAGCATCAAAACAGATTTGAACCTGAAGAGTCTTGAAAAGTACTCTGGTTTCTCTCAAGATAAAACCCAGGTTTTTTTTTACTACCTTGATACCCGGTAACCTCAATGTCCAGGATGAACCAGGACCCCTGAGGGTTGAAACATATGGGGCTTCCATTTTTAGGACAGATCTCATAGGTAGTGATGTTGTGGACACAGGAGGTGGTATTGTTGTCCTGACAATCATAATGGGTATCACAGACAAAGGTTTTGGTAACTTTGTTGCTGTGACGGGTGGTAACCAAATACTGCTCTCACTGGGACCGGGAGAGTCCGACTGTGAGTGTAGAAGTCCCAAGGATCAAAAACATTGAGATAAGTTGGTAGAGCCAAAATAGAGGTCAAAGCCATCTCTCCGTTTTCCAAAGAATGTGCGGGGAAACCAGCAACAGCAGAGCAGAAACACAGCAAATACAACAAAAACTGCAAACCAAACATATTCAATGGGTGTCCAGTCTATCCAGTTCATTTAGGAGAACATGGTGGCAGGTGATGCTGGGGAGCGGTGAAGTTTCAGCTTCCTTCAGTTGTTGGACTTGCCACAGCTCAGAGGGCTCAGGGACATGCTTGACCCTGGACGTGTGAACCCAGGCTTTGACACCTTCCACTTTCACTGCCGTTGGGGTGCTTAGAAGGACCTAGCGGGGTGTAGACCATTTGGGTTCAGTGCAGGTAGGAGATAGTTCTTTAATTCTTACCCACTGGCCTGGTTCAGCCAGTGGTGGCATGTCAGCAGCTGGAGGTAAAGCAGACTGGACTTGTTTAGAGATAGAGGACAACACCTGCACCAGATTATGCAAATATGAGGAGATATTTCTTTTCCCTTCACTGGAGTCTGGTAGGGCAGAAGCAACAAAGGGCCTCCCGTACATCATTTCAAAGAGTGACAATCCTAATTTCCCTGAAGGCAGGGCCCTAATTCTTGCTAAGGCTAGTGGTAGCACCTTAGGCAATGGGAGTTGGGTTTCTTGGCAGAGTTCGGACAATTGTGTTTCTAGGATTCTATTCATTCTCTCCACTTTGGCCAAGGCCTGTGGCGAATAACTCAAATGGAGGTGCCAAGGGATGTCTAAGAACTTACTGACATCCTGGGTAATCTGCAAGGTGAAATGCCTGCCGTTGTCAGACTTGAGACTTCTTGGGATTCCAAATCTTGGAATAATTTGATCAACTAAGGCATTCACCACCTCTCTGGCTTTTAGCGTGGAAGTAGGGATGGCTTCTGGCCATCTGGGGAATAAATCCACAAATACAAGAAGGTTAGATTTGGCTCCCCCTTTTGGGAGTTTAGTAAAATCTACTTGCCAGATCTCCCTTTGGGTACCGGGCAGTTCGGGTGGAACTGGACTGCCCCCTCGGGGGTTGTTCCTTTGACAGAGTTCACATTGAGAAACAACAGTCCTGCAAAGGCTATACAAATTTGGATTGCAATAGTGGGACGTGAGCCACTTCTGAAGTGGTCGAGGACCACTGTGAGACATATAGCGAGCTTGTTAGACAAGTTTCCACACCATTTGTTGAGGGAGGTGGACCCTGTTCTGGATGACCCACCACCCATCACACCACTTTCCTTCAGGGTCTAGCTGATCCCTATTGTTGTATAGGGCAGGCAGGTGGAATGTGGGATCACAGGGAAGCAGAGCTAAGAGGTTGGAATTTCTGGAATGGGTAGCGGGGCCTGACTCAGTGGCTTGCTGGGCCCAATAATCAGCAGCCCGGTTTCCACAGGAGATCTTGCTGTGGTCTGTCTGGTGTCCTCAGCAGTGAGTGATAGCTAATTGAGATGGTTTTCTGACAGCCTTGACAAGTTCTTCTAGCAAAGGCTTAATCTTTAAGCTTTTCCCATCAGCCCCTGTAAACCCATGTGCCTTCCACAAAGCCGCATTGGTGTGTGCAGCCAAAAATGCATAACGACTATCAGTATAAATGTTAGTGTGGAGACCAGCTGACAGGTGGCATGCTTCAGTCAGAGCTAGAAGCTCAGCCACTTGAGTGGACCAATGAGAGGGGAATTGTCGTAGGAGGAGGGGCCCATCCTTGGAAACTACAGCCAGTCCTGTGTATCTCTTTCTGTGTTTTACAAAAGAGGAGCCATCGATCCAGAGTTGAGACTTGGGATTGTCAAAAGTCTCAGTACTAAGGTTGACACGAATGCCCACCACAGATTCTAAGACAGTTAAACAATCATGCCTTGGACCATCCTTGGTGTGGGGGTGGGCAAGGCAAAAGTGTAGCTGGCTTCAGCCTTTCACATCTATGAAGCTGAACAGAGTCTGATTCTAAAATCTGGCTTGCATACTTAGAAATCCAACATGAGTTAGCCCATGCAGGGAGTTTCTGCTCAAGGAGAGTTTGAACTGAATGAGTCAAGAGGTGCTCCCAAAGTTATTTCGTGTGTTTCCTGGATCAGGATGGCTGCAGCGGCAACAGATTGGACACAGGTTTGCCAACCTCTGGCCACTGGGTCCAGGGTTTTTGACAGGTAAGCCACACAAACCTTTTCAGGGCCCAGTTTTTGCAGTAAGGTTCTTGCCATCAGGTTCATCACATTGGTGACATGTGTGTCAAGGAGATTTGCTACTCGACAAAAACACCAAGGGCACAACCCTTCATTTCAGAGACAGAGTTCAAAGCCTTTCATTTGGCCAGGCAAAGCCAAGGCAAAAGCACAGCTTAATGCATCTATCAAGTCCTGCCATGCTTTCTGATGTTCCCCTGTCCACTCCCAGGCCATGTCTTTTTGGAACAATTGATAAAGGGGTTTAGCAATAAGGGAGTACATTGGAATCCACAATCGTGCATAGCCAGTGATGCCTAAAAAGGTCTGCAGCTGTTTAACATTAGTTGCTATGGGCAGGGCTGAGATGGCCTGCAGGCGGCCCTCATGGAGCAACTGGCAGCCTTTGTGCAGAACAAAACTGAGGTATTGTACTTCCTGAGTGATCCACTGGACTTTCTTCCTTGACACAGTGGAACCCTTTTCAGCCAAGCGATTGAGGAGGGCGATTGAAGTATTTTCAACATCTTTCTGGTCTCTGCCACATCAGCTGTTGAGTTCCATGATGCCCGGCGTCGCAGCTCTGACGTCACAGGACAGCGCCGGTAGTTCTCAGCCGGCTGCATCACCCCGGTTGTCCAGCTGCTGCACAAAGCTGATGCCGCTGTGCCGGGAGGCCAGGTGAGCACTTCATCTGGCCCCAGACATCCCAGTGTCCCGGAGATGGCGAGCCCTTGCCAGGGCTCGACAGGCGGCTCCCCTCTACCAGGGGTCCACCTGTGGGAGGAAGAGGAGAGGTATTAATTACTGTAGACACAGTCCCTGCAGGCTGTGGTTTGTTGGGATACCTGAGGTGAAACCTCCGTACCAGGCGTGTAGCATGTGCGTCTGCTTTTGCTACCCAGGATGCTTGCACTAAGGGAAATCCTTTCCACCGTACTAAGTATTGGAGTCTGCCCCAACGATATCTAGAATCTAATATTTTATCTATTTCGTATTGGTCCGTATGTATAGGACCTAGTGGGCTGGACGCATCGGTGGGTCTATCTACTACAGGTTTCAACAGACTACTGTGAAACACAGGATGTATTCTACCCAAAAGCGAGGGCAATTTGAGAACTACTGTCACAGGGTTGATTACTCGGGTAATCGGGAAAGGTCCCAGGTATTTTGGACCCAGCTTCCTACTCAGCAACCTAAGCTTTAGATATTTGGTTGATAGGTACACTTTATTTCCTACTTGAAATGGCTTTGGGTCTGCCTGTCTTTTATCCATGTAGGTCTTATATTCGTCTGCCACTTTCGGTAATGCTATCCTAACGTTTGGCCATATGCGGCGGATCTTCTCTGCCCAACTACCAGGGGTGTCTACACTGGTTGATAGTGGCTCTACCTCCGGTATGATTGGAAAGTCTCGACCATATACAACCTGAAAGGGGGAAAGGCCTGTGCTACAATGAATGACATTATAAGCTATTTCCGCAAATGGGATAAGCCTAGACCAATCGGATTGCTGGTAAAAAACATAGCAACGGAGGTATCGCTCAACTGCAGCGTTGGCTCGCTCTGCTGCCCCATTGGTACTGGGGTAAAACGCAGAGCTTAACCCCTGGGTGGAGCCTATACGCTGTATGAAGTACTTCCAGAATTTAGCAGTGAATTGGACTCCTCGGTCTGAAATAATCCTCTTAGGAACTCCATGAAGGTGGTAGATGTGTTGAAGAAACATGTCAGTTAGACGTTGTGCAGATGGTAATCCCTTACAGGGCACGAAATGGGCTTGCTTTGAGAACAAGTCCACTACTGTCCAGATCACATTATATCCATCGCTAAGGGGAAGATCGACTATAAAGTCCATAGCGATGTCTTCCCATGGCTTACTGGGATCAGCTACCATCTGCAACAGTCCAATCGGTTTTCCTGACCACGGTTTAGTCGCCGCGCATATTGAACATCCTCTTACATATTTCTCGATCTGGCCGTGCATCTGCGGCCACCAGAATTGTTGCCTGACAAGATGAAGTGTTTTTAAATAGCTGAAATGTCCTGCTGGTTTTGAATCATGACAACGGTGTAGAACAGACGTTCTCAGTGACTCCGAAACGTACAATTTATCGCCTTTCCATGCTAGCCCCTCCCGAATGGTAAGTAAGGCTCGGTTCTGTGTCAACCATTGATCATTGTCCATTGCTGTCTTAAGTTCAGTCACAAAAGACCCCTCTGAACGAAGCACGGTTGACATATCATGTGACCTCTGACTGGGCAGTATAAGAGCTTCTACGACCTCCTCCCGTCTGCTATGGTATCGTGGCATTCAAGACAAGGCATCTGCAAGGAAATTTTTCCCAGCCGGTACATATTTCAATTGGAAGTAGAACCTATGGAAGTATTGCGACCACCACACTTGTTTAGGGGACAACCATCTCGGTGTTTGTAGGGCCTCCAGGTTCTTATGATCCATCCAGACCTCAAACGGATGTGCTGCCCCCTCAAGAAGGTGACGCCATGTCATCAATGCCCATTTTACAGCGAAGGCCTCTTTCTTCCATATAGCCCATCCTCGTTCGGTGGGACTTAATTTGCGAGAGGTGTATGCACATGGTCGGAAACGACGGGCAAACGATCCTGCCCGTCCTTTTGTAGAAGAACAGCCACTACAGCTACATCACTACAACTACATCACTAGCATCTACCTAAACGATGAACGCTAGTGTTTAAGGACTGGTTCTTTAGTGAACAAGTATTTCAACTGTTCGAATGCTGTTTGACATGCTGTGGTCCAATATAACGACTGCCCGGGCTTTGGTTTTGACGTGTGCAGCTTGGTACGCAATAAGTCTGTTAGAGGCAACGTTATCATAACAAATGCAGGAATAAATTGTCGATAAAAATTGGCAAAACCGAGGAAACTCTGGAGCTGTCTTCTAGTCCCTGGGCTTGCCAGTCCATGATTGCCTGGATCTTTCGTGGATCCATTTCCACACTGTCCGCCGATATCCGGTAACCCAGATAGTCTATTCTTGTTTTGTGGAACTCACATTTCGAGAATTTCACGAACAGTTTGGCCGCCAACAACTTTTGTAGCACCTGACGCACCAACTTGATGTGTTCTTCCATGGTTTGGGTATATATTAAGATATTGTCCAGGTACACCAGGACACCCCTGTATAGATGTTCATGCAGCACCTCGTTAATGAGCTGCATAAAGACTGCAGGAGCGCCCTGGAGACTGAACGGCATGACTTGAAACTGGTAACTGCCGAGGGGACAGTTGAAAGTGGTTTTCCACTCGTCCCCTAGCTTGATACGAACCCGATAATATGCCTCTCGCAAATCCAATTTCGTGAAAACACGCCCTGTTGCCAACGTGGCTAAGAGGTCCTTCATCAAGGGGAGTGGGTACAAGTGCTCCACACAAACCGCATTTAAGTCTCGGAAATCAACACATAAGCACAACCTCCCATTTTTCTTCTCCCTGAAAAGGACAGGAGCCACCATACGTGATCTACTGGGTTTAATGAATCCTCTAGCCAAGTTCTTATCGATGTATCACCGTAGCTCTGCTATTTCCTTCTGGGTCATAGAATACATCCTTGGTTTTGGTAGTGTGGCCCCAAGCACCAATTCGATAGCACAGTCCATAGGCCGATGGGGAGGCAAGACCTCACACTCCTCTTCGCTAAATATGAGTGCAAGATCCTCATAAACACTAGGGAAGTCTCTTTCCATAAGGGGTACCATCGTAGCACAGCCCACCCCTTTATTCCCCTCCGTAGAGGACACACGGGGGTCCCTAGTCATGTCAGTCGGTGCTGGATCAACAGTCAGCCGCAGTTTCCGATATCCCCCTTCCCACCAGATGGTAGGTTGCCACTTATCTAGCCAAGCTAATCCCAATATTATTGGTTCTATCATCTTTTCAATGACTATAAAGCGGATCATCTCTCAGTGGTCTCCTATCTCCAAGTGTACCTTCTCCGTCACATGAGTAGCCAGTGCTCCCCCCAACAATGAGCCATCCATATTTTCAAATGTCAAGGGAGCTCTTAGCCACCTCACCCGCAACCCCAAGTCATCCACCACTACTTGACGGATAAGGCACTGGGTACACCCCGAATCCACTAGGGCCCCATAACGAGTCCCGGAAGTGGCTTGAAGGGTCCTTATCATCACCAGTATCACAAAAGGGCAAATGGGATCGCTCACCATTGGGTCTTCCAGGTCCTCATCGTCACTGTCCCCGGCCATCACAGGAAACTTCCCCACCGCTGGGATTGCGGCAGGACCCCTGGTCTGAGACTCCGTAGCTGTCTTGGGGCCCTGGACCGCCTGAGATCTCTCAGGTGGCTGTCATGTTCAACCTCTTGATGCCATTCCAGTGATCGGCCTCTGGGGCTGTGCCCGACGTGTTGGCAAATGGCACTCCGCTGCTCGGTGGCCCACCAGGTTACACCGGAAACATCGGAATCCGGGTCGTTGGGACCTCTCCGGTGGTTCCGGGAATACAGCCAGTCTAGGTTCTTTTACGCCCTGGGGTTTTTCTGTCGATCTGTCGATCTGTCCTTTCCTCTGGCCTGCACTACTCTCAGGCCAAGCTCAGAACTCCCGGAGGCCAAGATCCAGCTCTATAGCAGCCTTGAACCATACTGCCAAACATGGTGCCGGGCCCTGGTAGACACAGGCTTGTTGCAGTTCTCGGTCCAAGCCCATGCGGAACTGTTGGACCAACATTCGTTCTGGCCAGCCCACCAAGTGACTTGCAATCTTCCTGAAGTCTCTTACATAGTCTTTAGCGGGAGCACCCTCTGTTTAAGGGCAACCAGGTCGCCCTCTGCTACTTGCACACTAGACTCATTCTCAAAGGTAGACCGGAGGGCCTCCAGAAATCTCCCAACATCAACCAGCTCCCTAGCATGGTTACTGTGCAGGCTAGCCACCCAATCAGCAGCGTCCCCAGTCAAGACCGCCGTTATGGCCACGACCATGGCCCATTGGGAAGGGTACCAGCATCCATACTGGTCCAGATGACTTATTACTTGGCTGAGAAACAAAGCAACTCGGACTCCCATCAAAAGTGGCCTTCAAAGCAGGAGGGCCCCAAGTAGGTGGTACCCACATGCCGGGAGCTGGGGCCCACATCTGTGGCGGGTCAGGTGGTCTTCTCGCCTCCACACCCCTTCGCTCAACGCGAGCCTAGCCTGCTGGCGGTCTTTGGAGGCCTCTTGCAGGGGCCCTCTCTTGTGCCCGGGGTTGCCGTTCCTGTTGGCGCTCTTGGCGCTGCATAACTCCCTTTCCCGGAGAGGACTCCTGGTCCCATGCTGCTGTGCAGTCTTCTAGCTGGGTTGGGGCCTGCTCTTTCCGCAGCTTCGGGCTGGCAAGGCAGAAACGACCCACTGAACTAAACGTCCCGGTGTTCTGCCAGGATGACGCTTGCCCAGGCTCCAACCAGTGGCCCACGGTTGCCATGAGGGGGCATCACAGAAGTTCGCCTCCCCAAAGCGGCCCTGGAGGGTATCCATAGCGCTGGGGCTGGTTTCATAACCCCATTCTCCCTCTTCTTCCTCTATCCACCGTTTCTCCCTCCAGCCCAAAAGGGGTGGGGGTTGGCAGTTTCAGTCAGTGAGAGCAGAGCTATGCCACCAGTCCTCTGTGGCTGTTTGTGCAGGATGGCCTCTCTGTGGCTGGGCATTGTTCTGCTCTTGGCATTCCTCCTCCTGGGTCTGTCGTACCTTGGGCTTCACCACCGGCTGCTCAATAGGCTCCTCCTGGACCTCCTCCTCTTCCAGCGTCTCACCACCAGCTGCCTCGGCTAACAACTCCGTTTCCACCTCCTCTGGCATCGAACTTTCCTCCATCCCTACGCCTCAGCAGCAGGCAAGACCAACAAAACCGGGAACAGAATAAGAGGAAGCGCTGACTTTCTCTCGGCTCTATCTGTCATCCAGACCGTGTCCACAAAAAAGTCATCAGATGCAGTGCCCTTTAACAATCGTTTATTCGAGATCAGCAGCAGCACAGCAAGAAGAACAAAACGGGCTGGAACACACAGTTTAAGTCAGTGCTGCACACAACTGCCATGCAGCGCTATTTATATTTTCCCTGGCTCCCAAACCACTATCCGGCAAACTAATTTCAAAATTCCCCCCCTCTCACATCAGCTGTTGAGTTCCGTGATGCCCAGCGTCGCAGCTCTGATGTCACAGGACGTCACCGGTTCTCCAGCTGCTGCACAGAGCCGATGCTACTGTGCCGGGAGGCCAGGTGAGCGCTTCATCTGGCCCCAGACATCCCAGCATCCCAGAGATGGCAAGCCCTGGCCAGGGCTCGACAGCTACCAGTAAATCATCCACATATTGAAAAAGGAACGTTTGTTGGGTGTCAAAGTCTTAAAGATCTTGAGCAAGGGCTGCGGCGAAGGCTGTTGTGATGACCCGGAGTGTGGCTCAAAGGCAACAAAGCCAGAGAATAAGTATGAGTCCCTTTATTAGATCCAACTTTGCCCCCAACATCCCTTTTACTCTCTGGCCTGGAGAAAAACTCTCCCACAAACCTGTAACAGCCTTTGGCTGAAAATACTCCAGGCAATATTAGAAAGGAATGCTGGAGTGATGATCTCCGGTTGGTGCAACCACCACTGGGCGATTGATAAGGGCATTCTCTTTTATCCCGGTTGCTCCAATAATGGGGGTGGCTTTGGAAGAAAGGCAGGGGATCAATTCATCATTTAGGACACTGAAAGTAGCCCCTGTGTCAATCAAAAAGGAGTAACATCTGTCCCCCACTTTCAGCTCCACCAGAGGGTCAGGGAAAGCAATTGGCCCTCCAGAGCCCCTTCAGTAGGTTTCCGGATAAAACTCGGGAGTCTGAGCTGACATGAGGAGCAAAGGGGCTTGCGGGAGTCCCAGCCGGAAGCCTCTCCGCTCCTTGGATTGTCCATATCCCCTACTGGGCCATTGTTGTTCAAGGGGGCATTCTTTTCTCCAATGGCCAAATTGATGACACCGGGCACACTGATCTTTCTGGAGGGAGTCACTCCTGGGATTACCTGAAGTTCTGTTGTGACCCAGGCCAAAGGAGGTAGTAGTCGATGCAAACAATTCCTAAACAAACAGACTTTATTAGAACAGCTGAGAATTAACTCATTCTTAGCGTAATCCAAACTAAATTAAAACAAATTCTTCATAACAAAAATTCTTCAGTCTAATCACCAACCTTGGTTCCCTGCCTTTGGCAGTTCAGAAGCAGAAGACAAGAGATAAGTGCAGCAAGACAAGAGCAAGTCTATCAACGTTGTTTTCCAACAAAGAGCCCAAGAGCTGTTGCTGGTCTTTTTTTAAAAAAATTTTTTTTATTTAATTAAAGATAGACAAATAAAAACATATATACATACAGTACACAACATAAACAAACTATACATTTAAATCAAGTCTTGCAACTTGAGCCTTAAGAAAAAAGAAAGTTACTTCGGTATTCTATATTTCTCTCTCTATATATATCTACATCTTTCATTATATAATGATATTTTAAGTTTATTTCTTGATTTTTGTTTCCTTAGTTGGTATTCCCTTTCTATCCTACTAATTATTTTTTATTTCATTTTCCTTTTCTCTAACAAGCCATACCATCGTTGCCAAACTATGTAGTACTCTGTGTCTTCCTTTTCTTGTATTTCTTTGGTAAGCCTGTCCATCTCTGCACATTCCATTACTTTTTGTATTATTTTATCTTCCAATGGCGTATCTTCTAATTTCCACATTTGTGCAAATGTGATTCTTGCTGCTGTCAGGATATGGATTATCAAATATTGTATTTCTTTTTCATAGTGATTTATAAATATTCCTAGTAGGTATGTTTCTGGTTTCAATGGCACTCTCTGGGTAGTAATTTCTCCTAATTGTTTTTAGATCATTTTCCAAATTTATTTTTGCCTTTTGGCATGACACCCACATGTGATAGTATGTCCCTTTGTGTGATCTGCATTTCCAACAGTCCTGTGTGGTGTTAGGGAACATCTTTGCCAAGCGTGCGGGAGGGAGATGCCACCTGTAGAACATTTTATAAATATTTTCCTTATAGGGTACAGACATTGTCAGTTTGGTATTTACTTTCCATATTTTTTCCCATTTATCGAGTTCAATATTATATCTGAAAATTTTCGCCCATGTAATCATATTCTCTTTCACCACTTCTTCTTCCAATTTGTATTTTAGTAAATAGTTATAAATTTTAGTTATTAATTTACCATCTGATCCTAATAGAATTTTGTCCAATTCATTCTGTTCTTTTTGGATTCCAAATTTTTTCATGTCCATCTTATGCCTTGATTTTATTTGGAAATACGGCCACCAATCAATGTCTGTACCCTGTTCTTTCAGTTCTTCTCTTGTCTTCACTTCTCCTTTACTGTTCAGCAGTTCATTGTATGTTCTCATCTTATCTATGTCCATTGCATTTGGATATATTTGTTTCTCCATGGTTGAGAGCCACCTATGAATTTTGTCATAGTGATTTTTCCTAATTTCTGTCCAAGTCTTTGCAAGTGCCTCTCTAATGAAATGTCTTCTGAAATGTTTGTGTTGTCTAAATTTCTCCTCCCATAAGAATGCATGCCATCCTTTCAGCAGATCGAATCCCTCTAGTATCAATATGCGTTTGTTTTTTAGTGTTATCCAATCTTTTATCCATGTAAGTGATGCTGCTTTATAATAAATTTGCCAGTCCAGTAGTCCCAGGCCACCCCTCTTTCTAGTGTCTTGAAGATGTTTCAATTTGATTCTTGCCCTTTTTCCTTGCCAGATGTATTTTGATATCATTTTATTGAGGTCTTTGAAGTAGGTTCTTCCTGGATTTATTGGTATTACTTGAAATAGATACAATATTTTCGGCAAGATATTCATTTTAATGGAAATGATTTTACCTAATAGTGATAATTGTAGTTTACTCCATATATCTAGGTCTTTTTGAATTTGTTTGGCCAATTTATTATAGTTGTCTTCTTTGAGTGTTGATACTTTGTTGGTGAGCCAAATTCCTAAGTATTTTATTTTTGTTGTTGTCTGTATTTCTAATATGTCTTCCAATTCTTTCTCCTGTGTTTTTGTCAAATTTTTCGTTAATAGTTTTGTTTTTTGTTTATTAATTTTCAATCCTGCTACTTTTCCATATTGTTCTATTTTCTCTAATAATTTCATTCCCGATTGTTTTAGTCATTCTAAGATAAAAACCATGTCATTGGCGAATGCTTGTAATTTATATTCCTGATTCTTATTTTTAATCCTTTTATTTCTTTGTCTTTCCTAATTTCATTCAATAATATCTCTAATGCTAGTATGAATAGTAGGAGGGATAGGGGACAACCCTGTCTCACCCTTTAGATATTTCAAATTGGTCCGTTGTCTCTCCATTTATCCATATTCTTGCCATTTGGTTGGAGTATATCCTCTTAATCATGTTTAGGAATTTATCACCTACTCTCATTTTTTCCAGTTGTGATGTTAAAAATGTCCAATTGAGATTATCAAACACCTTTTGTGTGTGTAGGAAAATTAATGCCATTTGTTCGTTCAGTTTTTGCTTGTAATATTCAAGAATGTTAATCGTTCTTGTATTGTTTTTGACTTGTCTTTTTGGGATGAATCCGTTTTGGTCTGGATGAATGTAATCAGTAATAATATTTTTCATTCTCTGAGAAATAATTAGAGTAAATAATTTGTAGTCCACGTTCAGGAGTGATACAGGTCTATAGTTTTTAATTTGAATAAGGTCCGAATCTTCTTTTGGTATAAGTGTAATAGTTGTCTCTGTCCATGATTGAGGGATTTTTGCTTCTGAGAGTGCTTCATTAAAGACCTGTAATAAGATATTATCTATTAACTGGTGGCCAATTTTATAGAATTCCAATGGTATGCCATCCGGTCCTGGGGTTTTATTGTTTTTCTGTTTTTTTCTTGCCTCCATTAATTCAAACATCGAAATTGGTCTATTCAATAATTCTCTTTGGATTTCGTTTATTTCTTGAATATTGGTTTTACTTAAACAATCTTTAACGTCTTCTTCTCGAATTTCTTCTTGTGCATATAAATTCTGAAAAAAGTTATTTGCAATTCTTTTTTTTCCTCATTCCTGTGGCACATTTGTCTTTGTTCATCCTGTAATTGATATATTGTTCTTTTTTCCTTTTCTTTTTTTAATTTGTAGGCCAACCAACGTCCTGTTTTATTTGCATATTCAAATTGGTTTTGTTTTGCCATTTTAATTTCCTCGCTATTTCTGTTGTTGTTACTAGATTTATTTTATGTTTGGTAAGATTTATTTTTTCTTTAATCATTTTACTGTGTGGTTCTTTCTGTAGTTCCACTTCGTATTTTCCAAGTTCTGTCAATAGTGTATCTTTCCTTTGCTGTTTGTCTCTATTTTTCTTCGCTTTATAGGAAATTGTTAAACCTCTTATATATGCCTTAGCGGTGTCCCAGAAATTTTGCAGTGATGTTTGTTCTCTCATATTTATTTGGAAAAATATGTTCATTTCTTTCTTAATCATTTCTATGTATTCCTTATCATTTATAATCTCTTTGTCCATCATCCATCTTTTTTGTTTTTGTTGGCCTTTCCAAATTACTATTATTGGATTATGGTCTGCCCATACATTTGGTGCAATTTCAATTTCTTTTATGTCCTTCCTTAACTCCGTTGTCATCCAGGCCATATCTATCCTGGACCATGATTGATGCGGATTCGAATAAAATGTGTATTGTTTCTTGGTTTTGTTCAGTTCTCTCCATGTATCCTGTAGTTGTAGTTCTTGGGCCATATCTTTGAAGGTGTCTGGAAACTTATTCTTTTTGCTACTTTGATAATCGTTTTCTATATCTAAAATCACATTGTAGTTCCCTATAATACTGTATGTTCATAGTCTAAATCTTTAATTATGTTGTGTATTTTTTTAAAAATATTCTTTTTTATTTCCGTTCAGTGCATAAATTGATATTAGTAATATATTTTTGGTTTCCATCTTAATATCAATCATCAAGATCCTGCCTTCTCCATCTGAATAAATTTGTTTTGCTTGTATATGATTTTTGATATATACTGCAATTCCTATTTTTTTTGTTCTGTTAATGAAGTGAATAGTGTTCCTAATCTTCTATTTTCTAATAACTTTTGGTGTTGCCTTTTGATATGCACTTCTTGTAGATTTATGATGTCTATGTTTAATTTTTGTAATTTTTTTAAATATATATGATCTTTTAGTTGGTAAATTTAGTCCGTTTATGTTGATTGAGATTAACCTTATTTCTTGTCCCATTCTTCTTACTTATCTGTTTGTTATCCTAAGTCTTCTTGTATTCCTTGTTATCATTTGTGTTTTCCCCCTTGCTCCTTCTCGTTCCATTTTCTCCCTTTCAGTTCGTCTTTTTTCTTCTTGTTCTCTTTCCATTTCCTCTATAGAGCGTTCTTGGTTTTTGTTTTCTGGTTCCTGTCTGGTTTCCTGCTCTTCTTCTAATATGAAATGGTGATCGAAAAATTCTTGTGCTTTCTCTAGTGTGTCAATTTTATGTTTCTTATCTTCCCAGGATACCAGGATTTCTTATGGCACCAACCAGCAAAACATTATTTTATGTTTATTCAATTGTGTTGTTAGAAAGCTATAATTCTTCCTTTGTTCTCTTATTCATCTCAGAATCTGGTTTAAGGTTATTATTTCCTTTCCCTTATAACTAATTGTTTCTTTTCTCATTAATTTATAAATCTCTTCCTTCACTGTTTTGCACTCAAATCTAATATGGATCTCCTTGGGTAATTTATTCCTGCGGGCATAGTTCATATGGGCTCTGTAAATTTCATCTATTTCCTTATTGATTTCTTCTTTCTCCTTCTGGGTAGCTTCTGCTAATATTCCCATCATCAAATCTCTTAAATCTTCTTCTCTTCTTTTCCGTGATATTTTGAAACCGTAGGTAAAAGGATGCTTTCTCCATTTCTAAATAGATAATCGAGTCTTCCAATTCTTTATTTAGTGCTGTTTGGTTTTGTTCCATATTGTCAATTTTTTTCTCTGCTTGGTCCATTTTTACTTCCATATTCTGAATCCGTTGTTCATTTTTTACAATATTTTGTTGTATTTTCTCAATCTTGTCATCCATTTTTTTTAATGTTGTTATTTATTTCTCCTACATCTAATTTCAAATCTTCATGGTTCCTTCTCATTTCCTCGTGGTTGTTCGCTATCGATTCTTGCGTCTTATTCATCCCCTCTTGGATCAAGACCGATTGGATATTTTATATGTTGAATGTAGTGGAGGCTTTTTCTTTGTCTGAGGATAGCATTGCATCGATTGCTTTTTGTTGTGCTGGTGAGGATATTGTAGCTGTCTGGTTTGATATTAATTTTTTACCTGTCTTGGTTGTTATTGATGAGCCTGTTGTTGTCATCTTTATTTTTTGTTTTAAGATATCCCAGATTCTCATACACTGTTTTTCTCAGAGTTGATGTATTTTTATTTTTGTATTAATATTAATATTAGATTTGTTCGAAACGTATAATTGAGGAAAGGAATCAGTATATGAGATATCTTATCTGTTTTCTTACTTTTCTATTGTATAGTCACTAGTTTGAGTATTTCTAATAGTTTCACTTAAAAATATCATTATATAAGGGTTAGGTAAGTCAGTTGAGGAGTAGGGAGACAGTACAATAGTTCAGCAATTCATTACTCTATTCTTATTTCTATTTACTATAATATTTATATATCAGGTAGTAAGATTAATAAATCACATTCTAAATTCATTCTAAATAATTAATTATCAATGATTTTTGTCTAAGGTCGTCAACCAGCTTATTTTAAGATTACTTAAAATTATTATAAAAATTACTTTATCTAGGCAATATCTATATAATAAATGTATATAATTATAATTAAAACAATCAATTAATCAATATATCTTTATAGAAGTCTATCAAGTTACTCACAGAAAAGGGGCAAAAGCAGGAAAAGATAATAATCAATATAGTTAATATGCAATATAATAGTTCTAGTTGTTAGACAATATCAATACCTAAAGTCTATAATTAACTGTCTAAAAAGATATGGCACTTATTACTAGTATTGTATCAATCATTCAATATCTAAGATTATTTATGAATATATATAATATATAATAATTCTTGATTATTTATGTTAACTACTTAATCCAATTTGAGTAAAATCTAAATTTAAATGTATAGAATAAAGGAAAATAACTAATTACATATATTATTAAGTATATAGTAGATTAAGTTTATCCACTATATCAAGTTTAAACAGTTGGGTTTTACTTCCGTGATCTTCTTTCTTCAGTCCGTCTTCTATCACTCCAGTTTTTTTTTAAAGAAACTTGCTTTAAATAAGTCAATATCTTCCGATTCTTCAGTAGAAAAAAGTTTCTCGTTTGTATCCTTTTTCAGAGGGATTCAGTGTATCCTTCTGGTATCCAGTTACAATGTCTCGTGTCTATAGTTCACCTTGTCACTGCGTTTTTTTATTTACCAGCTAAGCTCTCATTTCTGGACTATCAGACTTTCCGTAGCTTGCCAAGAATCCTTATCAGTAAGCTAAACTGTGCATGTCCACCTACATTCCTTCTCACATTCTTTCCTTTCTTCTCTTGCCAAGAAATCCGACTGCTGAGAAGCAGCCAGCACGAACTTTTATTCAAAATGTAACTAATTAGATCAGTTAGATGTTTTATTTTCTTTATAACAAATAAATGAGTTTTCTTAGAAGAAATATATTCGGGTTTTGTTTTCTTAAAGTATGCTTGCAAGGAAAAGTCTTGATCCACTCCTCTTAATCAAGGTGCGATTATCCCAAAGGCAGAATGGGATTAATCAGTGCCCTCACACACCTCGCCGCCCTCTCTAATTATAAAGCGAAAGTCTCTCTTCTTCAAGTCTTTTATCCGCCATTCATTAGGGTTTCCGGTGTACGCTTATCTCTCAGTCCGCGGTTTTTTCCTGAGTCTCGCTTTCCCCATTGTCTCTCAACACGATCACAATTCTAATTATACACAATTTCCTCTTTGAAGCCAATTTATTTTGTAATTTTGTAATCCACCACCTTTTTGCAATGTTTCTTCGCTTTCACTCGCCTCTGCCGCCTGTCAAATTTGTGCTGTCACTGTCAGCTTTGAGTTTCCGCCCCAGTCTCTTTTCCCTTGCCGCTTGTCTGGCAGTAAAACTGCCGGGTTTTGGAGTCTCACTATCACCTGCTTCTTTTCGTTTCTTTGTAATTATACTTTTCTTATTCTTGTTATTTATTTTAATTCTTACCGATGTCTTCTTTACTTGATCTTCGCTTCCACACTAATCAGTTGTCAATGCTCAGGCCAGCCAAAATGGCTGGTTTTTTACCAGTTGGATTTAGGAGGATTCCTCTGAACCTTTGGGGTGATTGCTGTCCCTCCGAGGTCCTTGAGATTTCCTCTTTTGTCTATCGATCTCTCCATGGGTCAATAGTGCCTAAAAAAGGCTTCCAATAAGGAATATTGGAACTACGGTGATGGAGCTCCGTTCTCCTCATTCCTGGCATGATGATGTCACCACTGGAAGTCAAGCCATTGCTGGTCTTTTAAGCCTTATGGGAGGGGCCAATCACCTCTTGGCC
The DNA here is from genome assembly GCA_022577455.1 of Arizona elegans. Classification (NCBI taxonomy): domain Eukaryota; kingdom Metazoa; phylum Chordata; class Lepidosauria; order Squamata; family Colubridae; genus Arizona; species Arizona elegans. Next base: position 89,629,019 of record JAKOOJ010000005.1, on the reverse strand, counting down.
CTACTCCCGAGTCGTCCTCTTTGCTTTAACTGCTCTTGCCTTCTGGCAGCTCTTCTCATACGTGCACTAGGAACAGGCTCCTCCTGTTTCTCTGCCTCTCTGCTGTCAGCCTCTGGAGGCTCCGAAGTCCACACATCACTCCCCAATGGCCCTGGCCCCATCCCTGCCTCCAACGCAGAGCCCTCATCTGGGCCTTCCCCAGCCTCCAGGACTGGCCCATGTTCTTCCTCAGCCTCATCGCTGTCCGACTCTGCTTCCAGCTCCAGAGGCTGCTGGAGGCTGTGGCGGGCTGTGCTCCAGAGGCTGTGGCGGACCACAACATGATCGACAAAAGCTGAGGCTAAAATTCTCTGGTCCTTTTGGCAGTTCAAGTCTAAGTGGGTATATGTTGCAGTCGCCTCTGAGAGACGAACCCAAAAGGCATCGGGATTTTCCTTGTCTCTTTGGGTCATCTTTTGAAATTCCGACCAGTTTAGAGGGGTTTTTTTCCTATTTCTTCTAGAGCTTTTGCCCTCTTATATTCATCCCAATGATTGGCATCATTGTAATCCCAATTAGGGTGATGCACTGGCCAGGCGACTCGTGTCAGGGCAGTCTGTCCCAAGGTTATTGGTTATTTATTATTTATTATTATTTATTTATTTATTTATTGGATTTATATGCCGCCCTTCTCCAGGGCAGCTCATAACAATAAAAAAACAGAGAATACAAAAGTTAAAAGACAAATTAAAACAGAATATCCAATAAACAAGGGTAAACGTGGGAATACCAATTCAAATGGAAGATTTAAGAATTTAAAAGGCTACAAATCAGTTTAGAGTCAACTGATTGGTTGCTTGGCTATTTGGTCTGTTTTTTCAAACAGTTTTAGCAGTTCAACCTTGGTCAGGAAAACCTGCAGCAACTGAGTCATAGCTCCCCATGATGGATTGTGGCTGTCAATTATTGATTTTAGAGTTTGGATTGCCATTTGAGGGTCTACTCTCAGTACTGGAGTGTCTTTTTTCCAAATAACAAGGTCTGAGGCAGAGAAGGGTGTATTTGTTAGAACATATTCCAGTTGGCCCCTATTTCTACCCGGTACAGGTTTGCTCAATACGGGAGCAATAACCTTTGCCTTAGTTTTACCTTCCAGAAAATGGGTTCCTACTTTACTTTGATCTTTCCCTTTAGTTAGGTCCTTGGTTCTGGCTAACTTTGCCCAGCAGTACCAGTAAGGAATTTGGCTGGGCTTAATTCGGGATCTAAGTGCTTTCAGGGTTTTAAAATCAAAAGTACCACTGTCAGGCCAAATTTGTCTCCCAGTGTCATCCCTTAGCAAAGCCCATTTTCTACATATTCTTTTTGCTTTCCTCTTATTCATACTGGCCAGGACATGCATCTGCCTCTCGTCCCATGCCTCAAGCATGTTTCCTAAAAGGGTATTTACTACTGACCTCAAGCTAAAACTTCCCATGTTCCCCTTTCCGATGTGAGGCTCAATTTGGTTAAGTCGGGCTTCTATTCTCCCACTGCCAGTTTTCAGGAAAAAGAAAAGTCTGGAGAGGACTTTGGTTCCCTCACAAAGTATGCACACCTCTTTATGCACTTTTTGTCCTCTTATTTCCCGTTCCTCTTCCGTATTAAAGTGGTTGTCATAAAATTCCATTGCTTTATCGAATGAGTCTAATCTGTGTCTTTTTTCCTGCCAGGTAACTAATATTCCTTCAAATATCAACCATCTGAAATTTACATTGTATTTGATCAACACTGTAGTCAAGAAATGATATTGTTTTTGAAGGTCCCTTGCTCTCCTAGGAATCTGTTTCAAGACTACCAATTGTTTATTTATTTATTTATTTATTTTTATTAATTTTTATTTGTTAAAAATAACGAACAAACATAGATACAACAATACAACATACAAAACAAATAAACATGAATCAAGTCTTACGACTTCTTTTTCCAATTTGTCACATCGGTAGACTATTTATATTCTTATTTATACATCTATATACTATATTTACAAATAAGAGAATATTATAAACTCCATATTAAATTAACTATCTTTCTTAATTGGTACCCAATTCTTGTCTATAAGTTTCGACCTCTCTTTTGTGTTCCTATTTTTATATTTCTTTCTATTTCTCCAACCAGTTATACCATCTCTGCCATACTAAATAATAGTCTGTTTCATCTTTTTCCTGTAATTCTTTTGTAAGTCTATCCATTTCTGCACATTCCATATTTTTGGTGACTATTTTGTTTTCCGTTGGTGTGTCTTCATGTTTCCAGTTTTGAGCAAAGACTATCCGTGCTGCCATTAGTATGTGGATAATTAGATATTTTATTTTCGTAATGGCCTGTAGTTATTCCTAGTAAGAAAATTTCCGGTTTCATTTCCAATTTCTGATTTCTGATTTCTTCTATTTGTATCCTTATTACATGCCAGAATTGTTTTGCCTTCTGGCATGACCACCACATATGGTAGTAAGTTCCTTTTTGTGATTTGCACTTCCAGCAAGTTGGGGAGGTATTCAGAAACATTTTTGCTAGGCGTGCAGGTGGGAGATGCCACCGGTAGAACATTTTATACATATTCTCTTTGTAGGGTATAGACATTGTTAGTTTATAGTTTACATTCCATAATTTTTCTCATTTGTCCAATTCAATGTTATATCCAAATTTTTTCGCCCAAATTATCATATTTTCTTTAACCACTTCTTCTAATTTATATTTTAATAAGTAATTATAAGTTTTAGTTATCAATTTATCATCTGTTCCTTGTAAAATTTTGTCTAATTCATATGGCTTTTTTTGGAATCCGAATTGTACCAGGTCTGTCTTATACCTGGATTCTATCTGTAAATATGGCCACCAACCAATGTCTATACCCTGTTCTTTCAGTTCTTGTCTTGATTTTAACTTTCCTCCGCTGTTCAACAGTTCTTTATAGGTTTTCATTTTCTCCTTATCCATGGCATTGGGGTAGATCTGCGCCTCCATGGTCAATAACCATCCTGGAATTTTATTATAATGTACTTTTCTAATCTCTTGCCATGTTTTATATAGTGCTTCTCTAATAATATGTCGTTGAAAGTATCAGTGGTATTTATCTCTCCCTTCCCACAAAAATGCGTGTCAACCTCTTTGTAAATCAAAGCCCTCTAATGTTAATATTCTTTTGTTTTTAAGCTCTATCCATTCTCTTATCCAAATCAATGATGCTGCTTTATAATACAGTTACCAATCCGGTAATCCTAATCCTCATTTCTCTCGTGTATCTTGAAGATGTTTTATTTTAATTCTTGCCTTCTTCTGCTGCCAAATATAGTTTGCAATCATTTTATTAAAATCTTTGAAAAAGTTTTTTTCCTGGCCATATCGGGATTACTTGGAATAAATATAATATTCTAGGTAATATGTTCATTTTAATATATGCAATTTTTCCTAGAAATGATAATTGTAACTTGCCCCATGTTTCCAAATCCTTTTTCATCTGTTTTGTCAATTTGTTATAATTATCTTCTCTAAGTGATGATGCTTTATTAGTAAGTCAGATTCCTAAGTATTTTACTTTCTTTGTCATTTGTATTCCTAATTTATCTTCTAATTCTTTTTCCTGCAAATTTGTCAGATTCTTTGTTAATGCTTTTGTTTTCTGTTTATTGATTTTAAGGCCGGCCACTCTTCCATACTCCTCTATTTTTGCTAATAATTTGGTTCCTGTTACTGCTGGTTGTTCCAAAATAAACACCACATAATCTGCAAAGGCTTGTAATTTGTACTCCTCTTTTTTGATTCTCAGTCCTTTTATTTCTTTATCTTTCCTGATTTCATTTAGTAGCGTTTCTAATGATATTATAAACAATAAAGGGGATAGGGAATATCCCTGTCTCACTGCTTTTAATATTTCAAATTGTTCTGCGTATCTCCATTTATCATAATCTTTGCAGTTTGAGAGGAGTAAATCTTCCTAATCATATTTAAAAATTTGTTGCCCAATTCCATGTTTTCCAATTGTAATATAAGAAATTTCCAATTTAGATTATCAAAAGCTTTCTGTGTGTCCAAGAAGATTAAGGCCAGTTGTTTGTCCGAGTTTCTTTCATAATATTCTAGAACATCAATGATTTGTCTCATATTATTTTTTATTTGTCTTCTTGGAATGAAACTGTTTTAGTCTGGATGGATATATTTGTGGATGATTCTTTTCAGTCCCTGTGTGATAATCAGCATAAACAATTTATAATCTACATTTAGCAGTGATATTGGCCTGTAATTTTTGATTTGTGTGAGATCTGTTTCTTCTTTTGGAATAAGTGTGATGATAGTTTCAGTCTATGATTTGGGGATTGTAGCTTCTAAAAGTGCATCATTAAAAACTTGAGGTAAAATGTCATCCATTGGATGTTTTGTAAAATTCTGTTGGTATACCATCTGGTCCTGGGGTTTTATTGTTTGTTTGTTTTTCTTGCCTCTATTAGCTCGGTCATGGTAATTGGTCTGTTCAGTAACTCTCTCTGTGTCTCTTCTAGCCCTTGAATATTTGTTTTGCCTAGATATTCTTTAATATCTTTTTCCCGGATTTCCTCTTGTTTATACAAGTTCTGGAAGAAATTTTTTACTATTCATTTTTTATCTTCATTTCTATAGTATGTTTCCCCTACGTCGTCTTGCAGTTGGTGTATTGTTCTCTTCTCTTTTTCCTTTTTCAATTTAGACGCCAGCCAGCGACCTGTTTTATTTGCGTGTTCAAAATGGTTTTGTTTTGCTAATTTAATTTTCCTTCCAATTTCTGTTTGTGTAATTAAATTGATTTTATGTTTGATGAGATTTAGCTTTCCTTTAATTATTTTATTGTGGAGTTCTTTCTGCAACTCTGATTCATATGTTCTGAGTTCAGTTAATAAGTTATCTCTTATCTGTTGTTTGTCTTTGTTTTTCTTTGCCGTGTCTGCAACAGTAAGGCCTCTTATATAGGCTTTGGCTATGTCCCATAGGTTTTGGAGTGAGGTTTGCTCTTTTGGATTTATCTGGAAAAATGTAATCATTTCTTTCTCAATCATTTGTGAATATTCTTTATTTTTTATTATTTCTTTGTTCATCATCCATCTTCTTTGTTTTCGGTATCCTTTCCATACTACCGTTATTGGACTGTGATCCACCCAAGTGTTTGGTGATATTTCAATGTCCTTTATCTCTTTCCTAAGTTCTGTAGTTATCCAGGCCATATCTATTCTAGACCACGATTGATGTGGGCTAGAATAAAATGTATATTGTTTTTTTTTCTTTGTTCACCTCTCTCCATGCATCGTATAATTGTAATTCATGTGCCATGTCTTTGAATGTATCTGGAAGTACTTTTTTCCTGGTTTTGTTCTTTTTATTATTCTGGTAATCTTTTTCTGTGTCTGTAATCATGTTGAAATCTCCTATAATACAGATATTCTCATATTCCAAATCTTTGACTATATTATGTATTTTTTTGAAAAATTCATTTTGATTTCCGTTAGGGGCATATATTGATATTAATAATATTGTTTTTGATTCTGTTTGTATTTCTATCATCAAAACCCTTCTGTCTTCATCTGTATATATTTGCTTTGTTTTCAAGTATTTCTTGATGTATACTGCAATTCCTCTCTTTTGTTGTTCAGCTAGTGAAGTGTATAATGGTCCTAGTCTTTGGTTCTCTAGTAGTTTTTGATGTTTCTTGATGTGAACTTCTTACAAATTTATAATGTCCATTTCAAATTTTTTGTGAATGTGTGTGTTCTTTTGGTTGGTGCATTTAGTCCATTTATATTGATTGAGGTCATTTTTAATTCCCGTTCCATTCTTGTTTTCTATCTATTCATTGTTCTTAGCCTTCTTGTGTTTCTTATAATTATTTGTGTTTTTTCCCTCACTCCCTCTCTTTCCATTCTTTCTCTCTCCAATCTTCTTTTTTCCTCTTACTCTCTTTCTACTTCTTCTGTTCGATGTTCCTCCTGGCTCTTATTTTCTGGTTCTTCCCTGCTTTCCTGCTCCTCTTCTAACACAAAATGATGATCAAAAAATTCTTGCACTTTTTCCAAACTGTCAATCTCATATTTCTTTTCTTGCCAGGAAATCGGTATCCCTTCCAGTATCAGCCAGTGGAACATTATTTTATATTTGTTTAACTGTGACGTTAAGAAGTTTAGCTCTTTCTTGATCTCTTATCCTTCTTGGGATTTGCTTGAGAGTTATTATTTCCTTTCCCTTATATAAGATTGCCTCTTCTCTCATCTTCCTATAAACATCTTCTTTTATGGATTTTTTGGTAAATCTTTTTTTTAAAATAATCTTTATTAAATATTTACAATAAAATTAACACACAATAATGGTTGAAAAGCAATATAAGAAGCGAAACATAGAAACACCTAAACACAGAACTAAAACCAAACAACAAATAGGACTAACCAAGAGTTAAACTCACTCCCCAATTAATATTAACTAATATCATCCTAGCCAAACATTTCAATGCAATCAAATTCTTTTTACTAACTACAAAACAATTGGTCTGTTTTTATCAAAATTATAAAGAGTTATAAAGCCTAGTAAATATCTAGTTAATCTAATTAGGCGATCTTATCACCCTTCTCCTAAGTTTAACCTTCTTTTGAGCCAAACAAAACATCTGTCCCAACTTCTATTATATACTGAATCTTTTTTGTCTCTTAAGATATACGTTAGCCTGTCCATCTCAGCACATCGAAGAATCTTGTTTATTATCAGATGGTCAGGGGGCATGTCTGCATCTTTCCACAGTTGAGCAAATGCCATTCTCACTGCTGTTGAGACATGGACAAATATATACCAATCCTTCTTATCGATGTAGTCCGGTCTTATTCCGAGTAAGTAGAGGTCTGGGTGAAGAGGGAAGCTCACACCTGTTATTTCCAACAGCCACTGCTGTATTTTCCCCCAAGAGCATTTAGCTGACGGACAGATCCACCACTGATGGAAGAAAGTACTCTTGGCCGACCCAAGGGTCATATGTATGATTTCTTACATTAGATTTTTTGGTAAATCTAATGTGTACCTCCTTAGTGAATTTGTGCCTGCACGCATAATTTGTGTGAACTCTGTAAATTTTGTCCATGTCTCTTTGAATATCTTCTTTATCTCTCTGAGTCACTTCTGCTAATATCCCTGCCATTAATTCTCCTAAATCTTCATCTTTTTGTTCCACTATGTTCTGGAACCTGAGGTAGAAAGATGCTTTCTCCATCTCTAAATACGTGATTGACTCTTCCATTTCTCTATTGATTGATATTTGGTTTTGTTCCATCATTTCCATTTTCCTATCCGTTTGTTCCATTTTTACCTCCACTTTTTGGATCCTTTGCTCATTTTTCACAATGTTCTGCTGTACTTTTTCAATCTTATCCATTTTCTTGATATTGTCCTTTATTTCTCCCACATCCATCTTCAAATCTTCATGATTCCTTCTTGTCTCTTCATGGTTGTTTGCGATGGACTCTTGTGTCTTGTTCATTCCTTCTTGTATCATTGCTAACACCGATTGAATGTTTTGTATGTTAAAGGTGGAGGTTGTCTTTTCTTTCTCTGTTCCTAGCATGGAGACAATTGATCTTTGCTGCGCAGGGGATGCTGAAAGTGTTGTCTGGTTTGAGGTTCTTTTCTTGTTTATCTTAGTTATCGATGTTGAGCCTATGGTTGTCATTTTTACCTTTTGTTTTACTCTTTCCCAAAATTTCATTCTGATCCCAGATGTTTTCCTCTAGTCAAGTTGTAGTCAATGCATTTTATAATCCACAACTCTTTTACTGGTTTATTTTCTAGGGTTTCTCTGTTTCTGCCGCACTTTCTCTTTCTGCACCATCACTGTCAATCTCAATTTAGCTCTTCCGCTCCTCTCATTGTTTGGTCGCCGCTTGCCTGGCTGTCGTTTCGCTGCTTACGTGGAGTCTCACTCTCTCCGCTCACTGTTGTCACTCTATGGTTTTACCGCTTTCTATTACCTCATTCTCTCGTTTGTTTTCTTTCTGATGTGCTCTCTTATTTTGATTTTTGCTTCCCACTATTCAGTTGTCAGCGTTTCAGGCCAGCCAAAATGGCTGGTTTTTTTTCTGATCAGAATTAGGAGGTTTCTCCTGAACCTTCTGTGAGATTGCTTTTCTTTCTGAGGTCCTCAAAGATTCCTCTTTTTTCTATTGATCTCTCCGGGATCAATAGCGCCTGGAACAGCTTCCTGATCAGAAATATTGGAACTTCAAGAACGGAGCCCCGTTCTCTTTGTTCCAGACACGATGACGTCATTGCCGGAAGTCCCACCAATTGTTTCTCCTTGTATTGCAATGGTTCATCTCTTGCCTTGTTGAGTATCTCATCTCTTATCGATTTTTTCACAAACCTGACATGCACTTCTCTTGGAAGCTTATGTCTTCTTGCATAGTTTGTATGTATTCTAAAAGTTTCATCAATTTCTATTTCCATTTCCTGCTTGTCTATTCCTTTTTTCTTCATGATGAAAATGTTTTTAATGTCCGTACAGCATCAGACAGGTGACATAAAGACGACACAGCACACATAAACAGAGGTCTTGAACAAATAAAGTTTGTGACACCTTTGAACAGAACAAAGAGGTGTGACCCCAGCCCCTGGTCTAAACTGTTTCTTTCTCTTCTTTTTCTTCAAACTCACCCTCTTCCTTGGCTGTTGCATCCTGTTACTGCTGGCATTCTGAGACCAGGTCATTCGTGTTACTCTCGGCCTCTTTGCCAGCAACTCTTCCATTATCTCTGGTAGGTCCTCTCCCTTCTCCTCTTCTATATTCTGGAATCTCAGTTTCAGACCTTGAAGGATGGAATCCTGAGCTCTCTGGAGGATGAGTTGATCTAAGTTGGGATCTAAAAAGAGCCAGGGGTTCAGGCCATAAGGCCAGGGCATCCTGATTAGTTTGAATGCTATATTCCCTAACAGCTTTATAGTGTGCTGTGGTAGCTTTAAGAACTTGTTTTTTTTTTCCTCAGTAGACAAAAGTGCTGACAGAGAGTAAAAATGTCAGGCACATTAAGTTTATGGGTGGCCATTACACGTGGAACAAGTTCCACATAACTTTGAGGGGATTCCCTGTAAGGGGGAAGTCCTGTTTTCCAATTAAAAAGATCAATGGTAGTAAAGGGTGTATGAATATATGTCTGTCTGTCTGTCTGTCTGTCTGTCTGTCTGTCTGTCTGTCTTCCTTCCTTCCTTCCTTCTTTCTTTTTCTTTTTTAAAACATTTTTTATTATTTTTTTCTTTAAAAATAAAAAGAAAAGAAAATTTTCCATTTTACAACAATTCCGTATTGGTGTATATCCACAGTTTATGTCCCCCCACTACATATTCACATATTTATTTTTGTGGTTCCCTTATTCCTTATATACTATATATACTACTCCTTATTTATTATACATACTATTATATCTATATGTTACTTTGTATATGTTATATATTTAATATCATTTTATTGATGCTTCCTGATTTCTAGATCATGTCTATTATATATTTTCTTGTTTGTTATTCCTGTCCTCTAACCATTTGTACCATTTTCCCATATTAAGTAATATTCTGTTTCATCTTTTTCTTTTATTTCTTTCATCAATTTATCCATCTCCACATAGTCCAAAATATTCCTTATCACCTCTTCGTCTTTTGGTATGACATTATTTTTCCAATTTTGTGCATAGGTTATCCTAGCTGCAGTTATAATATGTAGAATTAGATATTGCATTTCTTTATTATAATTTCTTGTGGGTATGCCCAATAAAAATAATTCCAGTTTCCAGTCTATATGTTGTTCAGTTATCTCTTCAAGCCACTTTTTAATTTTGGTCCAGTACTTTTTTGCTGTCACAGAAGTCCACCATAGATGATAATATGTCCCATATGATTTCTTACATTCCCAACAAATCGGTGATGAGTTTGGGAACATCTTAGAAAGTCTTGCTGGCAGACTTTCTTGTACTGGTTTTCCTTGTTAGCCGCTGACATAGTCAATTTCAATTTTATTTCCCAAAGGTTTCCCATTTCTCCAAATCTATGGTATATCCAAAAGTTTTTGCCCAGCCTATCATTTCTTTAACCACTTCCTTTTCCATTTTATACCTCGGTAAATATTTATATATTTTCCTAATCAACTTTTCTTCCGTACCTTGTAAAATCGTGTCTAATTCCTGCTGTTCTTTTTGGAATTTGTACAGTTTTTTTATCTTTTCTATATCTGGTCTGGATTTGCATATATGTCACACCAGTTTGTCTTTCATAGGAACCTGTTGAAGGGGGGCTAGGGCTGAGGGACCCAGATGGTCAGCAGTCATGTAAGTTTGTCTGGTTCTGGTGTGAGGAGGACTTATAGCGGACAGATCCGGATACAGAGGTTGAGCTGCTTGGGGTACTGAATCTTGTGGAGCAGGCTGGGGCAGCTGTTTCAAGAAGTTTAATCGAAAAGCCCTAATAAGCCATCATTACAAGTGTATATCTACATATGTCAGGAACCGAAAATACCTCACTGGAGCAGTGAAGGCAAACCCCGGAGAGGCAGGAAATGCATCTCAGACTAATCCTGCCAACACAGCAGACATAACCACTGTAACATCTTCCCTTTTCATATTAACACAACTAACACATATTAAAACATTATTAAACCTTATTAAACCTTATAAAACATTATAAAGCATTGTAAAATATTGTAAAAGTTCCGATGCAAACAACTGTAACATCTTCCCTTTTTCTTTTTCTTTTCAATTTTTTTTTTAAATTAATTTTACAACAACACAACATACAGGACACAAACACACAGTATGTGTTTCTTTTTACATATCAGTTTCGTTCCTCTTACTTTCTACTTTATACATTTCCCATTTTTCTCATCCTTTATTATCATTATCTTTATTGTCCCTTTATTTCTAATTTTATTCATTTACAATATTTTACACATTTGTCACCTCATTTATTCACATTTACTTCCCCTAATCTCGAGCCAATCATATCACTTAGTCCATACTTGATAATATTCTGTATCTTCCTTTTCTTTTATTTCTTTCATTAATTTATCCATCTCCGCACAGTCCAGTATTTTCTTAATTATTTAATTACTTCTTCCTCTGTTGGTACATTTTCATTTTTCCAGACTGTGCGTAGACTATCCTTGCAGCTGTAATTATATGCAAAATCAAATATCGGGTTTCCTTACTGTAGGTTCTGTTTAATATCCCTAGTAAAAAGGTCTCTGGCTTCAAGTCCACATTGTAGCCAATTATCTCTTCTATCCAACTTCTAATTTTAGCCTAATATTTTTTCGCCTTAGGACATGTCCACCAGAGACATGTCCTAAGGGGGGACTTTAGGATTTAAGACATGTCCTAAGGGGGGACTTTTTTACATTTCCAACAATTTAGAGAATTATTAGGAAACATTTTAGCAAGCTATACTGGTGTAAAATGCCATCTGTAAAACATTTTTAACTGGTTTTCCTTGAATGCCGTTGATAGAGTCAATTTAATATTTATTTCCCATAATTTTCCTTTCATATCTCAACATCTTTTTATCTCTTACAAATTTAGATTGAACTTGTGCAAATGTCCACCCATCCGTCACCCTGCCAATATCTTGTTCCAGTTCCTTTTTCATTTTCAAATCTTCCTTATATCTAATTATCTTATTTTTCTCCAGTAAATTTGGGTATATCAATGCTTCTGTTGGTGATAACCACATTGGAATTCTAGTGTAGTGCTTTTGTTTTGTTCTTTTCCAAATCTGTAACAATGCATTCCTGATCAAGTATATTTGAAAATATTTATGTGTTTTATATTTCTCATCCCACAGGAATGCATGCCACCCTGCTTGCAAGTCATGCTCTTCTATTGTTAACATTCTGTTATTTTTTTAGCTCCATCCAATCTTTTAACCAGGCTAGACTCGCTGCTTGGTGATAAATTTCCCATTCTGGTAATGCCAATCCCCCTCTATCCTTTGTGTCTTGCAAAAGGTTTAATTTACTCCTGGGGTTTTTCCCTTGCCATATAAATTTAGAAATTAATTTATTTAATTCTTGAAAGAATGTTTTCCCTAGTTTTAATGGTATCACTTGGAACAGAAATAAAATTCTCGGCAATATATTCATTTTCACTATTGCGATCCTCCCTAGAAATGAAATTTGTAACTTTTCCCAATTTCCTAAGTCTTTTTTTATTTGATGTATCAATTTATCGTAGTTGTCCTCCTTGATTGAGGAACATTTCACTGTGAGCCAAATTCCAAAACATCTTATTTTTTTAGTTGTCTTCATTTTTATTTTGTCCTCTAATTCCTTTTCCTGACCCTTTATGAGATTTTTTAGAATTAATTTAGATTTATCCTTATTAATTTTGAGTCCCGCTACCTCACCAAATTCTTCTATCTTTTGTATCAATTTAGAAGCCGTTTCTAATGGATCTTCCAAAATAAATACCATGTCATCAGCAAATGCTTGAATCTTATATTCTTCCTTCTTAATTTTTAAGCCCCTTATTTCCTGATCTTCTCCTGGCTGTTTGTTTGGAGTATATTTTTCCAACCATTCTTTCAAGTCTTTCCCCCAATTCCATATAATTTAATTGTGTTGTAATAAACTTCCAATTCAAATTATCAAAATTTGATAATTTTGCATCAAGAAAAACCAGTGCAGTTCTTGGGCATCAAGAAAAACCAGTGCAGCTTGCTTTTCCGGATGACTTTCATAATATTCAAGAATGTTCATTACTATCCTCATGTTATTTTTAATTTGCCGCCCAGTCAGAAAACCATTTTGGTCTGAATGTATATAATGGTTTTTAAAAAAATTTAATCTCTCTGCTATTATTGTTGCAAATGCTTTATAATCTGTATTCAGCAAATTGGCCTATAATTTTGGATTTGTTGTATATCAGTGCCTTTTTTGGGTATAAGGGTAATAATTGCCTCTGTCCAGGTTGCCAGAATTTTTGCTATTTCTATCACCTCATTATAAGTCTCCAACATTATCCATTGTAGTACTTCTTGTGTGTTTTTATATAGCTCAATCGGGATCCCATCTGGGCCTGGTGATTTATTATTCTTTTGTTTTTTCAAGGCTATTTCAAATTCATTTGTTGTTATTGGCCTTTAAAAAAATTTTTTTTTTATTAGATTACATTGTAATACAATACAAAAGATATCGGTTTGACAGTGATAATATATATAAAGGTTAAATACATTCTTTTATTATAGTGTCTCCTAATTTACCCACTTATTTTAATATTTATACTATCTCTTATCCCTTCCTTATTCGATCTTCCATCCATTTGTATCAAAGTCCGCACACCATATAGTATTCCGAGTCCTCTTTCTCATTGATCTCATATGTTAGTTTGCTTATCTCGGCACATTCTAGGATTTTCCTAATTATATGTTCTTACGGTGGTGTTCCCTTTTCTTTCCAGTTTTGTGCATATGTTAATATAGCTGCCGTAATGATATGCATGATTAAGTATCTCTTTTTTTTCTCATACACCCTCTTTAGTACTCCCAGGAGAAAGGTTTCGGGCGCCAAATCTATATTTTCCTCAATTACTTCTTGGATCCAATTTCGGATCTTTTTCCAATACTTCATCGCTTCAGGGCATGTCCACCACATATGAAAGAAGGTACCCTGTTGGTGGTCGCATTTCCAACAATTTGGCCTTATGCTTGGGTAAATTTTGGCTAATCTTGTGGGGGCTAAGTGCCATCTATATAGCATTTTATATTGATTTTCTTTAAACGCTACTGCTCTTGTCAATTTATAGTTTCTATTCCAAATTGTTTCCCAATCATCCAGATTTATACTGTGCTCTATATTTTTTGCCCACGCAATCATTTGTTCTTTTACCACCTCTTCTGCTCTGTTATATTCTAATAGGTAAATATTTATTTATTTATTTATTTTATTCAATTTATATCCCGCCCTTCTCCAAGTGGACTCAGGGCGGTGCACAGCCAGAACTAAAACACATATTGATGCGTAAATATAATTTTGCTAGTATTTTTTTCCCCATGCCTATCAATAATTTATCAAACCTATTTGATCCCATCTCTATTCTGAATTCCTCCTTGTCTTTTTGGTGCCTGGATTTAATCTGCAGATATGGCCACCAGTCAATGTGGATACCTTGTTCTCTCAATGATTCATTAGTTTTAAGATTTCTGCAGCTGTCTAAAATATCCTTGTACCTAAACATTTTATCAATTCCCAACGCGTTAGGGTATATCATAGCTTCCATTGTTGAAAGCCAGTTTGGGACCTTCATATATTGTTTTTGCCCAATTTCCTTCCAGGTTTGTATTAACGTGCCCTGTATCTTGTGTCTATGAAAGTATGTTTTTTTCTTCTTTTCCTTATCCCATAGATAGACGTGCCAGCCTCTCTGTAAGTCATGCCCTTCCAGAGTTAAAATTCTTTTATTTTCTAGGGTAACCCATTCCCTTATCCACACTAGGTTGGCTGCTTTATGATAAATTTCCCATGCTGGGAGTCCAAAGCCTCCCCTACTTCTGCTGTCCTGTAGTGATCGAAATGAAATTCTAGTTTTTTTCCCACCCCAAACAAATTTCCTTGTAATTTTGTTCAGTTGTGCAAAAAAAATTTTATTGAGATTGACTGGCGTAGTTTGAAATAGATATAATAACTTGGGCAGGGTATTCATCTTTTTGAGGCTATCTTACCTAAGAGTGATAGTTGCAAGTTCCCCCATCTTTCCTGTTATTGGCCTATTTAACATTTCTTTTTGCTCTTCAGAAATTTTATTCATTTTGGCCACTTCTATATATTGATTAACTTTCCCATCTGCTATGTCTTCCTATTTGTAAAGCTTTGCAAAGAAGTTTTTGTGGGGGCAATAAGATGACTTTGTATAAAAAAGAACACCACTTAGGGGGCCCCAAAAGTCCTACTAAGCAGATATATACAAAAGTATGAAGGCTATTGCTTAACGCATTGTAAGCCGCCCTGAGTCTCTGGAGAAGGGCGGCATATAAATCGAACCAATAAATAAATAAATAAATAAATAAGTTTTGTATTATTTCCTTTTTTTCTTCTCGCCTTCATTGTATTATACCATTTTCATCTTGTAGTTGTATTATTCTCCTTCCTTTTTCTTTTCTTAATTTGTATGCTAGCCATCAGCCTGTTTTATTTGCATTCTCAAAATAATTTTGTTTCGCTATCGTAATTTTCTGTGCTATTTCTTTTTGTGTTATCAAATTAATTTATGTTTCATAATATTCCATTTTTCTTTTATCTTTTTATTTTGTGGGTCCTTTTTTACTTCATATTCTATTTTTTAAAATTCTTCTCACAAGCTTTCTAGTTGCACTCTCTTTTCTTTATTTTTCTTAGAATTATATGCAATGGTCAATCCCCTTATATAGGCTTTTGTGGTGTCCCACAAGTTTTGTATCGAAGTATCCTCCTTTTTATTTATTTGAAAAAATATTTTCAATTCCCTCTCTAACATCTGTCTATATTTTTTATCTTTACACAAATTTTGGTTCATTGTCCATCTTTTATTTTGTTTCTGGCCTTTCCATTTTAATGTAATCGGATTGTAGTCAGCCCAATCATTTACTCCTATTTCAACTTCTTCTATATCATTTTGAATTTCTGCTGTTGTCCAGGCCATATCGATCCTGGACCACGATTGATGTGGGTATGAATAAAATATATATTGTTTATGTGTTCTATGTCTCTCTCTCCATATATATCACAGATTGAACTCAGATATTATGTCAAAAAAGGCTCTCGGTAATACACTTTTCTTCTTTTTATATTTTTAAATACTTTTATAACATCTCTCGGCTTCTGCTACAGAATTAAAATCCCCAATCATACAAATCCTTTCATAATCCAAGTCCAGTAATCTCTTATGTACCTTTTTAAAGAATTGCTGTTGATTTTTATTTGGCGCGTAAATTACTATGAGTAGCATTTGTTTTTATTCTATCTCCAATTCCAACATCAAAATTCTACCCTCATCGTCTGCATATCTTAAATTGATTTTATTTTTTCCTTGACATATATAGCTATACCTCCTTTCTTGTCTGCTAAAGTTGTGTATAGTGTTCCTAATTTTCTATTTTCTAATAATTTTCTATATCCTTTTTATATATGAACCTATTGGAGACATATCACTTCCGCTTCCAAATTCCTTAGTTTATTAAATGTTTGTGTCCTTTTCTTTGGAATATTTAATCCATTGATATTTACCGAGAAAAGCTTAATTGCTTCTCCCATTCTCTACTTAATCTGTCTTCTCGTGTTTCTAATCTCTCTTACTACCTTTCCTTTTGCTCTTTCTCTTTCCACCCTTTCTTTTTCTTGTTTCTTTTGTAAGTCTTTCTCTCTTTCTACTTCTTCCACTTTCTCTTCCTCCTGACTTCTAGTCTCTAATTCTTCCCTGCTCTCTTGTTCATCCCCCTGCACAAAATGATGTTCATAGAATTCCTTTGCTTTCTCCAGTGTATCAATCCTATACTTTTTCTCTTGCCATGTCACAAGTAAACCCTTCTGATGGTATCAACCATCGGAACATTATTTTATATTTAATTAGTTGAATTCATAAAAATTGATATTGACGTCTTTGATCTCTTATTCTTTGTGGTACCTGTTTCAATACTATGATTTCTTTGTCTCTAAAAGTTAACATTTCCTCTCTTGTCTTCTTATACACTTCGTCTCTTATTGTTTGTTTCATAAATTTAATATGTACCTCCCTCGCCAACCTATGCATTTGTGAGTAGTTTGTATATACTCGATAAATGTCATTGATGTCTCACCTTATTTCCTGTTTATCTTTTCCTAATATCTCTGCCAAGATTTATGCCATTTTCTCTCCTAAATCCTATTCTTTCTCTTCAACAATATTTTGAAATCTTATGAAATAAGAAGCTTTCACCATTTCCAAAAATACAATCGATTCGGCCATCTCTCTATTTATTTGCATAGATTTCTGTTCCCACATTTTCATTTGGTTATCAATCTGGTCTATTTTTGTTTTCACTTTTTGAATTCTCTGTTCATTTTCTACCATTGTTTGTTGTATGTTTCCTATCTTATCATTCACATTTTTTTATCTCACTTTTCATTTCCCCACCACCGGAGATGCCCTCGCTGGCGTCCATTGCTTTTTGGTGCTCTTGCAGCCTATCGTGCTTTCCCTTTTTTTAAAAAAAAAAAATTATATTTTTATTGTTAAAGAATAACAGAAAGGAAAAAAAAATCAATACAAAAAATCAATAGTAAGGAAAGAAAATTTTTCCCCCCCAACGTGCTATACAAACGGAAAGGAAGTTGTAGGAAATTGAAGTCTTCAATTCTTCCAGAAATCTCTTTGATAAGGTACTGGTGCCGATTCATCCAATCTCCCAAGTGCAAAGTCCACAAATGGTTGCCAAGTGTTCCAAAAAACATTTTCTTTATATATACCACTTCTATTGTGGTATATATTGTGATTTTAATATCACAAGTCAATTTATCATTTAATGCAAATTTCCATGTTTCATTGTACCATTCTTCTAATTTTAAGTCAACATTTAATTTCCAATATCTAGCAATTATAATTCTCCCCATTATAACCAAAATCCTCACCAATTCTCTTTCTCCAGTTGTTAATGTTGTTTCATTCAATATTAATAATAATATGGTTTCCAATTTCAATTTGACCCTCTTCTTAATCATTTCAAATATTTCATTTTCTATCCTAGACCAAAAAAGTTCAACCCCATTACATTTACACCACATATGAGCATATGTTCCAAGTTCCACTTTACAACACATTTTATCCACTTTATTATCCATTTGAAAAAGGCTTATTGGGGTCAAATACCACTTCCAAATGACTTTATAGTTATGTTCTTTAATCCTTATTGATAATGTCCTCATTATTCTACTAACCCAGTTCATATTCCAATTTTGATCAGAAATTTCAATACCCAGTTCTTTTACCCAATTCTCTTTCATTACCCTTTGTGAATTATTATCAAAGTTAATAATTTTATAAATTTTACTAACTAATCCCTTTGGCCCAATTTCATCTTTTATTATTAGAGATGTCAAATTTTCAAATTCCATTTCCTTTCTACTCTCATCATTCCTTTCTTTGCATTTCCTATTCCATTTATTCATTTGAATTGTTTCAAACCAATTAATGTTTAATTTTCCATAAATTTCCTCTTTCCTCATTTCATTTTCTATAAATTTCAACCATTCACTAATTGTTTCCACTTTCTCTTTTATTATAATCCTCTCTCTGTTATTATTTAATTTCATTGGGCAAGTCTCTTTCAGTTTACCTAAATACAATGCGTCTGATATTAATTTTTTTGCTACTCTGTCCCAATTTTTAGTCAAACTATTTAACCAATAATTACAAATTTTAACCTTACCTTTAAAATTTTCCAAAAACCATTTGTAACCAAACTTCTTTATTTCCTTCATTTTCAAATTACCCCAAAGTTTAACATCTCCTTTTAAAATTTTTACTACTGTTTTTATGTTAAATGCTCTATAATAGTTTAATAATTTTGGAATTCCTAAACCACCTTGTTTTTGGTTCTGATACCACATTTTCTTAATCAATCTTGGTTTTTTTATCCCCATTACAAAATCTATCTAATTTTTTTTTATATACTTCAATGTCCTTCTCGGTTAAAAAAATCGGAAGCATCTTGAATAAAAAGTTAAATTTAGGAAGTAACATCATTTTACATAAAGCTACTCTACCAAACCAAGATAACTTAAGTTTTTTATATTTCCCAATTTTCTCTTCAATTTCTTTTATTACTATGTCATAATTTAGTTTCTTTAAATTTTTAATTTTAAGTGAAAGTATAATACCTAAATATCTTAAATTATCCTTTATCCTAATTCCAAATTGATTTTGTAATTTTTCTAATTTGTTTTCCCTATCAATTTCCATTAATAATTCTGATTTTGCCCAATTTACTTTCAAACCAGTCATATCTTCAAATTCTTCCAAATGTATTTGAACTCTTTTTATATCATTTATTTTTATATCATTTATTTAAAATGACAAGAGTGTCATCTGCATATAAATTAACTTTGATGCCTTTATAACCTATTACTTCTGAATCCTCTTCAATCAAAGTTGTTAAAATTTCCATTGCTAATAAAAATAGGGTCGGAGACAGGGGACAACCCTGTCTTGTCCCTGCTTCCAAATTTATATCTTGTGTAAATATGCCATTTACCTTCACTCTTGCCGTACCCCTCTGGTACAATTTGGAAATAATATGAATAAATTTATTACCAAATCCTAATGCAGAAATCATTTCTTTTATAGTATCCCATTGTATAGAATCAAAGGCTTTAAAAATATCCAAGGCAAGAATACCTATCTTATCACCATTATTCTCAGCAATATCAATAACATTTAATACTCTTCTAACTAAATCACACATATAACGCCCTTTAACAAAACCTACTTGATTATGGTTTATATATTTATCTATAAAATTATTCAATCTATTTGCTACAATTGCAGTAAATATCTTAACATCTTGGTTAATCAAGGAAATGGGCCGATAGGATTCAATCTTTTCTAAATCTTTACCTGGTTTCGGGATTACGGATATAATTGTTCTATTCCAGGACATGGGAATATCATCTCCATGTAATATCTTATTATACAATTTCTGTAATTTTGGGATCAAAGTTTCTTTAAACTCTTTATAAAATTCTGCTGGTAACCCATCCTCACCTGGAGATTTTCCATGTTTTGGCTTCTGAATCACATCTTTAATTTCCTCACAGGTAATATCCTTTTCCATTTTTTCTTTATATTTATTATCAATTTTCTTCTGACCATATTTTTCTAAGAATTTTTTTAATTTACAATTATCAATTTCTTTTTTGAGATATAATTCTTGAAAAAACGTTTTAACAATTTCACATTTCTCTAATTTTTTATAACATCTCTTACCTTTTTCATCTAATAGGATACCTATTTCTCTTTTTAAAGGCTCGATTTTTAAAAAGTGAAAGCAACACCATTTTTAGACATGGAATTTCATCCCGAAACTCATCCTGCTGTCCGTTTTTGCGTTTGATTTAAAGAAAAAAATTTGGCTTTAAAAAACATTTTTTGTTTCTGGGCAGCATTATACCTGACCGCGGAGTCACGCGTTTTCTTTCCCAGGCACGAAAAAGGCTCGATTTTTAAAAAGTGGAAGCAACACCATTTTTAGACATGGAATTTAATCCTGAAACTCATCCTGGTGTCCATTTTTGCATTTGGTTTGAAGAAAAAAAATTGGCTTTAAAAAACATTTTTGGTTCCTGGGCAGCCTTTTTCCTGACCGCGGAGTCACGCGTTTTCTTCCCCAGGCACCAAAAAGGCTCAAGTTTTAAAAATTGGAAGCAACACCATTTTTAGACATGGAATTTCATCCAGAAACTCATCCTGGTGTCCGCGTTTGCATTTGGTTTGAAGAAAAAAAATTGGCTTTAAAAAACATTCTTGGTTCCTGGGAAGCATTTTTCCTGACCGCGGAGTCACGCGTTTTCTTCCCCAGGCACCAAAAAGGCTCGATTTTTAAAAAGGGGAAGCAACACCATTTTTAGACATGGAATTTCATCCCGAAACTCATCCTGGTGTCCGTTTTCTGCATTTGGTTTAAAAAAACTATTTGGGTTCAAAAACATTTTTGGTTTCTGGGCAGCATTTTGACTGACCACGGAATCACGCGTTTACTTCCCCAGGCACCAAAAAGGCTCAATTTTTAAAAAGTGGAAGCAGCACCATTTTTAGACATGGAATTTCATCCCAAAACTCCTCCTGGTGTCCGTTTTTGCATTTGGTTTGAAGAAAAAAAATTGGCTTTAAAAAACATTTTTGGTTCCTGGGCAGCATTTTTCCTGACCACGGAGTCACGCGTTTTCTTCCCCAGGCACCAAAAAGCATCAATTTTTAAAAAGTGGAAGCAACATCATTTTTAGACATGGAATTTCATCCTGAAACTCATTCTGGTGTCCGTTTTTGCATTTGGTTTAAAAAAACAAATTTGGCTTTAAAAACATTTTTGGTTTCTGGGCAGCATTTTTCCTGACCGCGGAGTCACGCGTTTTCTTCCCCAGGCACCAAAAAGGCTTAAGTTTTAAAAAGTGGAAGCAACACCATTTTTAGACATGGAATTTCATCCCGAAACTCATCCTGGTGTCCGTTTTTGCATTTGGTTTGAAGAAAAAAAATTGGCTTTAAAAAACATTTTTGGTTCCTGGGCAGCATTTTTCCTGACCGCGGAGTCACGCGTTTTCTTCCTCAGGCACCAAAAAGGCTCGAATTTTAAAAAGTGGAAGCAACACCATTTTTAGACATGGAATTTCATCCCGAAACTCATCCTGGTGTCTGTTTTTGTATTTCGTTTCAAAAAACAAATTTGGCTTTAAAAAACATTTTTGGTTCCTGGGCAGCATTTTTCCTGACCGCGGAGTCACTTATTTTCTTCCCCAGGCACCAAAAAGGCTCGATTTTTAAAAAGTGGAAGCAACACCATTTTTAGACATGGAATTTCATCCCAAAACTCATCCTGGTGTTCGTTTTTGCATTTGGTTTCAAAAAAAAAAAATGATTTGAAAAAACATTTTGGTTCCTGGGGAGCATTTTCCTGACCATGGAGTCACATCTTTTCTTACCCAGGCACCAAAAAGGCTCGATTTTTGAAAAGTTAAAGCAACACCCTTTTTAAACATGGAGTTCCACACTCAATCTTGCCCTGGTGTTCTTTTTTGGCTTTGGTTTCAAAACAAATTTTGTGTTCAAAAAACATTTTTGATTTCTGGGCAGCATTTTTCCTGACCGCGGAGTCACACGTTTTCTTCCCCAGGCACCAAAAAGGCTTGATTTTTAAAAAGTGGAAGCAACACCATTTTTAGACATGGAATTTCATCCCGAAACTCATCCTGGTGTCTGTTTTTGTATTTCGTTTCAAAGAACAAATTTGGCTTTAAAAAACCTTTTTGGTTCCTGGACAGCATTTTTCCTGACCGTGGAGTCACACATTTTCTTCCCCAGGCACCAAAAAGGCTCGATTTTTAAAAAGTGGAAGCAACACCATTTTTAGACATGGAATTTCATCCCGAAATTCATCCTGGTGTCCGTTTTTGCATTTGGTTTCAAGAAAATAATTTGGCTTTAAAAAACATTTTTGGTTCCTGGGCAGCATTTTTCCTTACCGCAGAGTCACTTATTTTCTTCCCCAGGCACCAAAAAGGCTTGATTTTTAAAAAGTGGAAGCAACACCATTTTTAGACATGGAATTTCATCCCGAAACTCATCCTCGTGTCCATTTTTGCATTTGGTTTCAAAAAAAAATTTGGCTTCAAAAAACCTTTTGGTTCCTGGGCAGCATTTTCCTGACCGTGGAGTCATGCGTTTTCTTCCCCAGGCACCAAAACGGCTTGATTTTTAAAAAGTGTTAGCAACACCATTTTTAAACGAGTTCACTCACACAGAGAGGGCCTCCTTAGGGTGCCGTCGACCAGACAGTGTCGGCTGGTGACCCCTTGGGGACAGTCTTCTCTCTGGAATGACTTACCCCCAGAGATACGCACGAATCCAGACCTCTGGACTTTTCTTCAGGCCCTGAAAACACATCTATTTCATCTAGCCGAGCTGGCTTGATCCCATCCTTGCGGTTTTAATTTGTAATTGGCTTTAACTGGGTTGTTTTAAATTGATGGCCAAAATTATTTAATGTCTTTTAAACTGCTTTTAAATTTTATATGTTGTTTTTTACCGTGGATGTTCACCGCCCTGAGTCCTGTTGGAGAAGGGCAGTATACAAATTAAATTAATTAAATAATAAACAAATAAATAAATAAATAAATACGGAATTTCACCCCGAAACTCATCCTGGTGTCCGTTTTTGCTTTTGGTCTCAAGAAAAAATTTGGCTTCAAAAAACATTTTGGTTCCTGGGCAGCATTTTCCTGACCGCGGAGTCAATTTTTAAAAAGTGGAAGCAACTCTCCCCTATGGCCCTTTTTGGAATCCAAATTGTACCAAATCTGTTTTATACCTAGAGTTTATTTGCAAATATGGCCACCAATCAATGTCTGTACTCATTTCTTTCAGTTGTTGTCTTGATCTTAATTCCCCTTGGTTGTTTAACAGATCTTTATAGGTTTTCATTTTATCGATATCCATAGCATTGGGGTAAATCTGTGCCTCCATAGTCTATAGCCATTCTGGGATTTTATCGTAGTGTGTTTTTTTATCTCCCACCAAGTTTGAAACTGTGCTTCTCTAATAATATGTTGTTGGAAATATTCATGTTGTTTATCTTTTCCCTCTCACAGAAATGCATGCTATCCTCTTTGTAACTCAAAACCTTCTAAAGTTAGTATTCTTTTATTTTTCAAGAGACATTTTATTCTCCACTTAGATGCATATTTCTGGCCAATTCCCTCACGGGAGTATGAAAATGTGGATCAACGCTCCTCTTTCATGCTGTCCTTTACCACAATCCTATTGACTGCTAGGGACATCTCATTCACACACAAGTCTCAGATTCTCGCAGTCCTACCCAACTCCAACCGCCTAGATGAATTCTTATTTCACCATAATTACTCATCTAGGTTCATGCACGGTTGCCCTGTCTGTTTCTGGCAATTCCTTCCCTATCCCCTTCTCCTTCTGTTCTCACCAACCTCTATTCTAATCCATGGGCCTGGGCCCTGCTCTGCACTCCCGAACCACAGACATGATCGTGGACTGTTGAAATAATGGGGCATGCCATTGTCAACCAACTCAGCCGTCTGGGAGCCACGAAATAGAGGCATCTAATGCCACGTTGGGTGCAAATTTGTTGAAAATGATCCCGCAGACTCACACACAAAATTTGGATTGGTAAGAAGAGAATTTTATTATCAAAAAATAAATAAAATAAAATAGGCAGTTTGCAATGTGCGGTGGGTTTCGGTGGGAAGTTCTAAGCCAAACACCACACCCCTGAATTCAAAAGCAAGATATTTTATACACCCTAACGCATCGTTCCATTCCCTCCCCTTTGGTCCTATTGGCTAGGTCCTCTGGGGCTACAACTAATCCAAGGTACCTATTAAGAATACATTAACCCTCTTCCCGCCCTTGTTTGCTTTACGTGCCATTATCAGCCAAATTTCCTAGCCACATGCTGTTTTAGCATGACTAATTCCTAACTGTTGACAATACAAAGAATTTTATTTTTGTTTTGTTTTGTTTATTTTAAAAACAAAACTTTATTAAACATATAAAAAGTAAAATACTATACCATGTATACACAAGATATATATATATATATATATATATATATTAATACAGACGACAATGCATAAAAAGAAAAAGTGACTTTGGTCACACGTCCATTATCTTATTAATGGTGCATATTTGTTAATTATTACTATCGTACAGAATTTTATATTTACTCTCATTTCTACGAGTTATCCAATCATACTATCTATTCCATGCTATATAACAGTTTGAGTCTACCTCATCCTTCATTGCAAATGTTAGTTTGTCCATTTCCGTGCAGTTATAGATTTTTTGGATTATCAATTGATCTGTTGGCAGTTGATCAGTTTTCCAATATTGGGCAAGCTCCAATCTGGCTGCAGTGACTATGTGTAATATTAAATACTTTATTTCTTTCCTATAGTTCTTTTTAATCATTCCTAGTAGAAAAATCTCTGGTTTGAATTCTATTTTTTTCCAATGTTATTTCTGTTAGCCAAATTCTTATTTTTTCCCAATATTTCCTAAGTTTTGGGCAAAGCCACCAGATGTGGAAGAAAGTACCTTGTTCCTGCTTGCACTTCCAACAGATTGGACTTTAATTTGAATACATTTTTGCTAATCTTGAAGGGGCAGGATTTTATTTTATTTTTGAATTTCATTGTTTCTTACATTTATGTCTTAGTGAATGACAATAATTTTTTTTTGTGGACAAAAAAACCCAGCTTTTTCCTTTAATTATATTTTAATCCGATTCCTGTTCTTCACAAACATCAAATACAGTGACTCAATCCAAACAGCTCTGCAGGACTGGGATGGTGAGTCCAACTACCAAGAAGCCATTTTGAGAAGCAAAGGTTCTTCCCCAAAAGGTTGGAGTATTTGGAGGCATCCATGAAGACAGTGACCTTACCCTGGTAGGCTCGGATCATCCAAAACAGGCTGTTCCAGATGGTGCAGAAAGTTCACAATCCCTATTCCCTGATTTACCTTAAGAACTCAGCCTGAGTCCTCTCTTGACTGACCCTTCCCCACAGATAGCAGATTTAGGCTTTCTCGCTCTTCTGCTCTCATAACAGAGTTAAGCCTTAGCAGAAAAATAAGTCCACCATCATTCCACTGGGGGGCAAAAACACTTTTCATGTAAAATAAGATGTCAATCTCGTAGAAATAAGATGTGCAAGTACAGGTTGCAATCGACAGCAGAGATCAAAAGGAAGTCAAATGAAGTTTGGAGAGAAAAAATGTATAATTTTAGTGTTGTGGATTTCTTTTTTGTATGAAAAGAACACAACATTAAGAGGGGGGGGGGGATATTTCAAGTGTCAAGTTTCCAAAGGATGCTTTGTTTGCTTTTGAGTTGCCATCGAGCTTTATTCAAGATTAATAGGGGCTTGCTTTCTGTGAAAGAGGAAACTCACATAACAGAGTATCATAATTTTTTATTTGGAGATTGAGAGGCAGGAAATCAGAGGGAACTGATTCCTGGGCAAACTTTTCTTTTTCTTTTTTTAAATATTTTTATTAAACAGTTTTTTAAAAAAACAAAAAGAAATATTAACACTTTCTTCTTTTCAATAGTTTCGCGTCGGTAATCCATATTTATACATTTTCTCTTTCTTATTCTAGTATATCTTTTATACATATATTTCTAATATATCATATATATACCATTATAATGTATTATATTATTCTAATTGTTTTATTTACATTAGACATAAAAGAGTACCCAATTTCCTTTCCACAATTTTTGTTTCTTCCCATTTGTTCTTATATTTCTACTCCTAATTTAACCGTTATTTAATCTTTCCTTGTCCTTTTTTCCCTTTTCCTCCAACCATTTATACCATCTCTCCCAGACTAGGCAGTATTCTGTTTCCTCTTTTTCTTGTATCTCTTTCATAAGCTCATCCATTTCCGCACACTCCATGATTTTTCTAATCACATTGTCTTCTGATGGTATATTGTTATTTTTCCAGTTCTGAGCATAAACTATTCATGCTGCTGTAATTATATGAATGATTAAATACTGTATTTCTTTTTCATATGATCCTGAAATTATTCCTAGTAAAAAAGTTTCTGGCCCTCATTTCTATGTGTTGATTTATAATTTCTTCTATTTGTGTTTTAATTTTTTGCCAGTATTGTTTCACTTTATGACAGGACCACTACATGTGATAATATGTTCCCTTTTGGTGTTTATATTTCTAACATAGTGGTGAAGTATTAAGAAACATCTTTGCCAATCTAGCTGGTGGCAGGTGCCACCTATAAAACATTTTATACATGTTTTATTTATAGGGTACAGACATTGTTAATTTATAATTTGTATTCCATAATTTCTCCCAGTTATCTAATTCAATATTATATCCAAAAAATTTGCCCAAATTATCATGTTTTCTTTGACTACCTCTTCTTCCAATTTGTATCTTAATAAATAATTGTAATTTTTTTTTATCAATTTTTCTTCTGTGCCTTGGAGAATTTTGTCCAATTTGTATGCTTCCTTTTGGAATCCAAATTGTATCAAATCTGTCTTGTATCTGGATTTTATTTGCATATAAGGCCTCCAATCAATGTCTGTACCCTGTTCTTTTAATTCCTGTCTTGTTCTTAGTTCCCCTTGATTATTTAACAAATCTTTGTATCTTTTCATTTTACCAATATCTAAAGTTTTTGGGTAAATTTGTGCCTCCATTGTAGATAAACCATTCCGGAATTTTATCATAGTGATTCTTTTTTATCCTTTGTCATGTCTGAAGCAGTGCTTCCCTAATTAAATGTCTTTGAAAATATCCATGCTGTCTACTTTTTCCTTCCCACAGAAAAGCATGCCACCCTCTTTGTAGATCGTACCCCTCTAATGCTAAAATTCTTTTATTTTTTAATTCCATCCAATCCTTGATCCATATCAATGATGTTGCTTTATAATAGGTTTTCCAATCTGGGAGTGCGAATCCTCCTCTTTCCCTGCTATCTTGTAAAAATTTTATTTTAATCCTTGCTTTCTTCTCCTGCCAAATATAATTCGCTATAAATTTATTGAAATCTTTAAAGAAATTTTTCCCTAATTTTATAGGTATTACTTGGAATAAAAATAATATTCTTGGTAACACATCCATTTTAATTGAAGCTATTTTCCCTAGAAAAGATAATTGTAATTTGCTCCTGATTTCTAAGTCTTTCTTTATCTGTTGTGTTAATTTATTATAATTGTCTTCTCTGATTGATGAACCTTTATTTGTTAGCCACATTCCTAGATATTTTATTTTTTTTGTCGTTTGTATACCCATTCTGACTTCTAATTCCTTCTCCTGTTGTTTTGTAAGATTTTTCATTAGTGCCTTTGTTTTTAGCTTGTTGATTTTGAGTCCTGCTACCTTCCCATATTCTTCTATTTGTGATAGTAATTTGGGTCCTGTCGATATTAGTTGTTCTAGGATGAAGACCAGATCATCAGCAAAAGCTTGAAGTTTGTATTCCTCTTTTTTTACTTTCAGTCCTTTTATTTCATTACTGCTTCTAATTTTGTTTAACAATATCTCTAGTGATATTGAACAATAAAGGGAATAAAGGGCATCCCTGTCTTCTTTTGTTATTGTAAGTTGTTCATATCTCCATTTATTGCTATCTTTGCTATTTGGGTTGAGTATATTTTCTTTATCATATTTACAAACTTATTGCCAAATTTCATATTTTCTAATTGTAGAGTAAGGAATTTCCAATTTAAATTATTGAAGGCCTTTTGTGCGTCCAAGAATATTAATGCCATTTGTTTGTCTGGGTTTGCTTCGTAATATTCCAATACATCAATTATTATTCTCATGTTATTTTTTATTTGCCTTTTGGGCGGGAAGCTATTCTGGTCAGGGTGAATATATTCATTTATTACTTTTTTTAATCTTTCTGCAATTATCAATGTAAATAATTTATAATCTACGTTTAATAACGATATTGGTCTATAATTTTTGATTTGTAATTGGTCTGTCTCTTCTCTTGGGATAAGCGTGATAATAGCTTCAGTCCATGAATTGGGTATTTTGGCCTTCAAAAGTGCTTCGTTAAAAGTTTCTAATAAAATTTCGTCTAATGGTTGACATATCTTATAAAATTCTGCCGGGATGCCATCTGGCCCTGGAGTTTTGTTGTTATTCTGTTTTTTCTTGCCTCCATTAATTCAGTCAAACTAATTGGCCCATTTAGTATTTCCCTCTGCATCTCTTCTAATTCCATTAAATCTGATTTGTTTAGATATCGTTTAATATCTTCTTCGAGTATATTCTCTTGTGCATATAGCTTTTGAAAGAATTTTTTTGCTATATTTTTTTATCTTCATTTCTATAGCGTTTCTCTCTTTTCTTGTCTTGTAATTGATATATCGTTCTTTTCTCTTTTTTCTTTTTTCAGTTTGTATGCCAGCCATTGTCCCATTTTGTTTGCGTGTTCAAAGTGGTTTTGCTTTGCTGACTTAATTTTCCATGCTATCTCTATTTGTGTGGTCAAATTAATTTTGTGTTTTATCAAATCTATTTTTCTTTTGATCTTTTTATTTTGAGGTTCCTTCTGTAGGTCAGATTTTCTACTTACTGTGCCCATTTTTATGACTGACAAAATAATCTTTTCAAATCTTGTTTTATATATGTGTGTACATATATATTTTTTTCTTACTCTAAAACACAAATAGAAATAAAGACAATGGAAAAATAGGGAAGGAATGGGGATATAATGCTTTTTACCATGGAGTAGTTCTGAAAATTTAAGATTGCTCGTTCTTTTGTTCACACATGGTGCACCATGGGGGGCAACCTAGCTTTGCACCAAATTTGCAGAATTTGGAGGATGTCCACTCAGAACAAGGTTAACGTCCCACTGGAGTGGTACCTATTTATCTACTTACATTTTTACATGCTTTTGAACTACTAGTCGGGCAGAGCTGGAGCAAGGATGGGAGCTCACTCCATCAGGCAGTCCTCGAACTGCTGGGATGCCCATGATATCTGGATGACAGATACAGTGTCTTTAAGCTGCTGTGCCACCAAACCCACTAAAGTGAAACTGTTGATACGTACTGAAACAAATTCAGGTAAAATATCGCCCTGGCAGATCAACTGTTTGTAGGAAGCTGTTTCTTAGTGCAAACTGGAGCATAATTTCTGCTCAGACCTTTCAGTGAGATACGCAAATCTTAAATTTTAGCACCAAGAAGCTGCCACCGCCAAGGATTTGTTTTTCCTTGGATTTGAAGCCGTTTTAGAGGGAAATGCAAGCAATCTGTCTTACAAATTCAGTTGCAGGTGCCTGGAGCTCATTTGGTCTTTGGGCCGAGTGTCAGCTTTCCAAAATCTATAGAAACATAAGCATCCATTTTATTGATCATAATTCATTAGTTTCTGCCTTATGATGATCTCCAGTTAGATTGCATATAACTACTACACATATATGCAGCATTTGATGAACTGACATTATATGTCGAGTGATTTGCTCTGTTGCTTCTTCGCCCTCAGTTTAACAACTCCGTCTGCAGATCGTGAGACCCTGCTGCCACCCCCCAAGGTCATGCCGCGCAGGTGGTTGAATAATCCGGGCCATTCTCATAACAAAAGATGAGGATGTAATTGGACAATGCATTGAACTGAGGGGATGGCCAAAGAGAAAAAGCAAGTTTAACTGTGTGAGCTTGTGCGTGAGAAAACCAGAATTGGTTTTGCTTCTTCTGTGCCAATAGTGTATTCAATAAAGTTTTACTTTCGGGAAGCACAATGTCCAGGAGTTCTCTTTTTGTATTCTCTAACTGGACAACTGACATTATAATTTAATGACCCAGCTAATAGCAACAGGAAATAGTTCTCCCACTTCCCTTTGTAACAAAGGCATCACAGGTTTTATTTTGGAGATGCATTGTGATTTTTATTGATACTGGAAGGCATCCAAAATACAGAAGTGAACTGACATTTTTATCATATGCTCTCTAGATATCCAACACACAAAAATCTAGACCCTTTTGGGAAATAGGAACTCCAGCCAACCCAATAACTGAAAGATGAATGTGAAAAACTCAAGATCACTGTAACATTTCTGGAGTGACAAAACAATGCAAGTAAAACATGAAGAAGTAACATTCTTTAGCATGGCTTGACAATAAACCCAAATGTATTCCTAGATTAAACATGCACACAACATACAAGAAATATTGCTATTGTTTTAACAAAATTTAAAAAGAATTAATAGTTCTGCAGAAATGAACGTTCTTCAGTAGGCCTGTGTGAGACAACATTGAAGTGTCTTTAACACTTTGCATTGGGGAAACTCTTGGGTCACATCAAGAGGTGACAGAAAGAAGCTTCAATGGAACACAAGCGTTTTGATCGCTACAAAGTATGACACAAGCAGTGATCTTCACAACCCCCTCTAGCAGAGAAACTGAATCGAGGATGTCCTTTTGTGTATCAAAATTGTTGGGCAAGCATTTTCCCATTTGGTGTTGCTGGAGCAGCAAGGATGAGCAGGGCTGTGAGGAACGACCGAGCAAAGTGACTTCAACCTTACAAGCAACGAGGACACATGGCTTAGCAAACCTCCTTTGCTAAAACTTCTGCTGAAGCAGAACATCCTTTCTTAAGTTTACAACATCTACTATGATACTACATTTCAACTGCAAATGTTTGTGCTTCCTTTAATCAATAGCCCTGAGATCTGGATTTGCTCAGAGCAGTAGAAACCCAGAGCCTAAACCATTTGAAGAAGAGAAGATACTCTGAATTAATTGAACTTCACACCACGTGTTCTGACCCAGGTCACCTAGGCAGGGGCAGGCTTCGACAAAGCCCTTTGTTGCTCTGTTAAATTATACCACAAGTTGGTAAGCAGTGCTGGGTTGCTACTGGTTCGCCTGGTTTGGTCGAACCGATAGCGGCGGCGGCAGGAGGCTCTGCCCATCCACCCAGACGTCATCAAAGATGCTCTGTGCATGCACAGAACCTTCTGTCCATGCGCAGAACCTTCTGTGCATGTGCAGAAGCACCGCAGGCTCACAAAGCAAGTGTGCGCACCCGCATGCTGCGGATAGCGAACTGGTAGCACCAGGATCTGAAACCCACTATTGCTGCATCCCAAACTTCGCTGCAGGTAGCCACCCACAGTCCCACGAACAAAAGCAAGTAAGCAACAAAACCAATTTATAAAAGCAGAGAGGAAGTCCAAAGACAAGGTGCAAGCTCACAGGGTAAGGTCCAGAGTTAAGGTCCACAGGACAAGGCAAGTCCACAAGGCAAAGGCACAGGCAGAAACACCAGTCAAGGCTGAGTTTTTCCAAAGCCCGGGGAGCGTAAACCAAAACAATTGTTCCTGAGAAAGACAAATTCCCCCAGCTTCTGGCTTAAGTCAACCCACACGTGTTATGTCAGGTTTTTGCAGCAAAGCTGACATTCTGAAGGGGAGGAGGGATGCTTCTTGGGGCCGATTGCTTTGAATGCTTTTGCTTTTGCTGTAACCACATGGGAATTAGAGAAGGGAACTGGGCTATCAGGATGGATTCCCTCCCAGCCGATTCCAGCCCATTACCCAAAGCTGCGACACCCCGAGGATGACTTGTTATCACCATCCTGCCTCAAAGTTCTCAGAACACCTTTGCAGGATCGTATTGGCCACTGGTAGACATGGGGTCCCGGGTGAGAGTTGAACAAGGGAAATTAGCTTAACCCTTTGCATGGGAATCTGCAGACTCTGCCTGACTTACTTCTCTGCAACCGCTTCTCTCAGTAAAAGTACCATTTGAGAGTCATGCTTTCCTGAGAAGATAGCTAAGGCAGGTCCTTATGAGGAGGGGCAGGGTGACCTTCTCCTAAGCAGGCCTCCTTTGGGCTTGCTTCCGCTCTATTCTCCGTGCCCTCAGATAAAGTGGGGGAGGCAGCTGTTCCTTATCAAAGGGGATCTGCTGCCTATCAGCACCACTGTCTGTCTCTAAGGGCAGGCAGCTCCCTGTCTGGTTAACCACCTCCCTCAAATGCCTCAGGGGCCTGGGACAGCATCAGCCTCAGCATCAGCCTCTCCAAACATTCCCGGGGAGACATGCCATCCCTGTCGGATGGTCCTGGTTCCAACTCCTCCTCCTCATCTGACAGGATCTGCTGGGGCCATGACACCACATTTGTGGTTGTAAGTCAAGGACTACCTGTAGTTAGAGCATTTATGTTGCTTTCTTCCTCTTATGCCCTTGAAAATAAAACCTGCCCCATCCAACCCAATGCCCCAAAGTTTTTCTGCCTTTTAGACCGCCAAATTCAGACAGTGGCCCGATTTAAAGATTGCTTTGTCATACATTTGAAAAGCACAATTCTGCTTCAAAGTCTCAAAGGGCTGCAGATTGTTAACAATGCAACACTTCTGCCTTGTCTAATTTCCTTAGGAGCCACCGCTTCGAACTCTGCAGAACTTTGGTGAGTCAACACAAAAAGAACAAGACAAGAGGCAGGTTATACTCTCAAGCAAGGTCAAGCAAAGGCAAACTACACTATTTGCAAGTTGCTGGGTACCCAACAGGACTCTTGAACATGGAACCTACTCCTGGCCCAAAGAAAACCACGATTAAACCCAAGAAGAAGCCAATTTACCGAGCGGGAAAATTGGGTCAAAGTAAAAAGGCAAGGCTTCCAGGATAAGGCTGATTTTTTGGGTCTCCCAGGCGACCCCCAGCTGTTTAGGTACCCGGGACCGGTTCCATGGAGAAAGATTTTTCTGTGGACTGGAGGGGCTGCTGAACCTTTTATCTACAAGGAATAGAATTTTAGGAATAGAAAAAATAGCTGAATAGTTTAAACTGATTAACCAGATTATAAACAAGTTAGTAGAGAAAAATGTGGTTTTACATTGCAAGCGACTTTATTGGCGCTATGATAAAAACAAAAAGAGCATTTCATTAGAATTGTGAGAAATGTCACTTAACGGGGTTAACTCATTTCTGAGTTTTTAAAAATATCCTGCTGGGACCAGCCAGATAAGATAATCTGGCTGTGTTTTTTCTCCAATGAAGTATAAATTTCAAGTCATCAGTACTGCGGATGGGGCTTCCCTTTTTTGCTTGGCCCGGTGGCTAGCATGCCGCAGCCTGGTACCAGTCCATGGACTGGGAGTTGGAGACCCCTGTTCTAGAGAACAGTTTCATCTATTTATTGCTCTCTGTCCTCTGTTGGCCTCTACATGCAAATATAAAGTCCCATTGACCTACTGCAGTTAATAAGGTAGCAAGTGAAGGAAATACTAACAGAGCACTTATTGTAGGCTGAATCTGTTGTCCAATCTGACAACAATATTATTGTCCTGATCCATACAGGTAGTCCTCTACTTACAACCAAAATTGAATCAAAATTCATGTTGCTCAGGGAGTAATTTGTTGAGAGAGTTTTGCCCCATTTTACGACTTTTCTTGCCATGTTTGTTAACTGAATCACTGCAGTTCTTAATAGCAATAGCAATAGCACTTAAGACTTCTATACTGCTTTACCATGCTTTACAGCCCACTCTAAGTTGTGTTAGAGTCAGAATCTTGCTCCCTAATTAATTAAATTAGTAACAGGGTTGTTACGCGAATCTGGTTTTCCCTGTTGACTTCGCTCGTCAGAAGGTCGCAAAAAAAGGTTATTACATGACCTGCGACTATCGTAAATGGGAGTCCAAATGTAAATCACGTGGCCACAGTGCTGCAACGGTCGTAAGTGTGAAAAATTGTTGTAAGTCGCTTATTTCAGTGCTGTTGTAAGTGGACAGCTGTAAATCGAGGACTACATCTATTGAAAACAGGATTATTTCCCAAAATTAACACTGTAACAGCTCTTACCCTAACCCCGAGGTCTCTTTTTATCATTAAATACAGAATAGAAAATGTAAGATACCGTATTTTTTTGGAATATAAGACACACTTTTTTGTCTCCCAAAAGGGGGTGTCTGCGTCTTATAGACCGAATACTGCCAAAACCTTACCCACCCACTGGCTGTTTTTTGGCCTCCATATGGCCCGTTTTTGAGCCTTTTTTCGGCCCATTTTCAAAGCTATCTGGCTGACAGATCCAGTGTCAGCTGACAGATTTTCGGCCAAAAAAAAGCAGAGAAAATGGGCTGAAAAAAGGCTCAAACACGAGCCCAAAAAAAGGCTCAAAAAAGCCCTCAAAAATGGGCCAAAAAAAGCCTAAAAAACGGGCTGAAAAAAGCCCCCAAAACAGACCGGAAAAAGGCCGAAAATGGGGTTCATGGAAGCCAAAAAGTTTTTGTTGTTTTTCTCTTCTAAATTTAGATGTGACTTATAGTCTGAAAAATACGGTACTACTATCTTTGAACAGCAGGTCTTCTGTAAGAAGGTGAGAATTTTCTATTCCCTTTTTAAAATGTTATTTCTGCTTTATCAACTTATAAGTTTATCACCAGGGTGCCCCAAAACCAAAGGGTGGCTTTTTTCAGTCAAATGCCAAAATACGGAGAGATCTGTGTTAAGGGCAATATCATCCCGTTTCTGTTTCCTTTTCCAGTTCCAATTCTTCATTGGGTTTTCTTAGGTGGCTTGTAAACCAGCAGAAAATAAAGTGAAAAGATGCCACACATCAACGTTTGAACGAACCACCGAAGCTGCGTCTTGCTCTCCGTGATGCCTTTCTTACTGTAAGGAAAAAAGAAGGAAATTCCACAATATTTATTTAGTTGGGAAAATGGTTCAAGCTTAACTAAAGTTGTGTGATCTTCAGCGGTTATTCTGCGATCAGAAAAACAAGCTGCTAACATCCTTCTCGAGTATTCACAGCGTGGATCGCAATTCCCAGTTACAAAACCTATTTTGGATCTGAATATAAACCTGGATAAAGGTTATTTTACTTATTCTTCTTATTCTGCACTGATAATTGCACTGCTGATGTTACCTACCGTATTTTTCAGACTATAGGACGCATCTAAATTTAGAAGAGGAAAACAACAAAAAAACGTTTTTGGCCTCTGTGAGTCCCATTTTTAGGCCTTTTTTGGCCCTTTTTTTTTTTTGTCCTTTTCAAGCCTTTTTTCGGCCCATTTTCAGTCCTTTCTTCAGACCATTTTCAAGGCTTTTTTGGGGGGGGGGCATTTTTGAGCCTTTTCGTGGCCCAGTTTTTAGTCTTTTTTGGCCGGTTTTTTTTTCCAAAAAAAATGGGCTGAAAAAAGCCTCAAAAATGTGCTGAAAAAAGCCTCAAAAATGGGCTGAAAAAAGCCCTGAAAACAGACTGAAAAAGGACTGAAAAAGGCCTGAAAAAGGCCCGAAAACGGGGTGTGCAGAGGCCAAAAAACGGCTAGCGGATGGGCAAAGCTTAGGCAATATTTGGTCTATACGATGCACAGACATTTTCACCCTCTTTTGGGAGACAAAAATGTACATCTTATAGTCCGAAAAATACGGTAGTTTGGCAATGAAACGTCTGCCAGAAAACCACCAAGAACCCAAGTCTTCTTCTTCTGCTGCTCCTTCTTGTATAACCCAACTTCTCACCCTGCTTATGTTTTCAGATCAATTCCTTAGAGGGGGACTGCATTAATTATTGGTTAGCAACCCACAGAGAATCAACCGAGCTGTGGATATGTTTTCGTGCAACGAGAACACACTGGGTTGGGTGAGTAATTGCTTCTATTGGCTTAGATAAAGGATGGGAATGAAATGAACTGCAAGTTGAATATAATGTGGCAAAGGAGGGTTGTGAAAACACACAAAGGTGTCTTCTGCATTTTGCACACTCCACCCTCTATTGACTAAGATATCTCCTCCAGAGGAATTTGTTCAACCCTGGCTCTCCTCAACCGAGATCAGCTACCTGTTCTTTCCTATCTGGACAATCTCCATGTAACACTGACCAATTTTAGACTTGATGTCACCATATTTTGTTTACACCTCCAAGCTTGCAATGAAAGTACAGGTCGTTCTCCACTTACAACAGTTCGTTTAGTGACCGTTCGACACTGAAATAAAAAGTGATTTAGGCCCATTTGTCACACTTACGACCATTGCTGCATCCCCAGGGATTAAAATTCAGATTCCTGGCAACTGACTCACATTTATGATAGTCGTAGTGTCCCAGGGCTACCTGATCCACTTTTGATGACTGTCTGACAAGCCAAGCCAATGGGGGAGCCAGGTTCACGTAACAACCCTGTTACTAACTTAACCATTGCAGTGATTCACTTAACAACTGTGGCAAGAAAGGTCGTAAAAGGGGGCAAAGGTCATTTAACAACTGCCTCACTTAGCAACAGAAATTTTGGGCTCAATTGTGTTTATAAGTCAAGGACTTATCTGTATTGGAATGGAAAATCATATTATTTCTGAATATTTTCCATCCATCTATGCCACAATTAACATGGGAGTCCTTTCTATAACCTTTTAGATGCGGGAGGCAGTGTCCCTCACTCAGACACCAAACAAGACAGACCCAGACTGCAACGGATAATTAGGACTGCAGGAAAAACAACTGCAACCAGTCTGCCTTCCATTGAGGATCTCTGTACTGCATGAGACAGAAAGAGGCTGTGAAAATATTTACAGACCCCTCGCATCCTGGACATAAACTGTTTCAACTCCTATCCTCAAGACAACGCTATAGGGCACTGCACATCAAAACAACCAAACACAAGGAAAGTTTTTCCACCCCATGCCATCCCTCTGCTAAACAATTAATTCCCACAACATGGTCTTATGCCCTGGGATGTCAAATCATCTAATAAGGCTGTATCGCCTATTATCCTTCTCATCTTTCCTATTATCTACTTCCTTAGCTTCTTATGACTATAACTTTGTTGTGTGTATCTTATGATTTATGTTGATTGCTTTTACTTAGTATCTGATTATGATTTCTGCCGATTGCTTATTTAGTATCCTATGACTATCACTTTGTACTCCCAATTTGTACTTCTTCTTTTTTCTATTCTGCATCCTATTCTGTTCTGCTCTATTCTATTCCGTTTTATATTCTGTTCACAAAGAGTATTTCTAGATGTAGAAAACCACCGTGCCAACCCAACTCAAAGTGTGCCACCTTCAACTCCTGAAGAAGTTAGAAGAACTTACTTGCATAACCAGATACTCAAACACGCTTCACCGATATGAAGTAACCAAGTCACCGCATATCTGTAATTAAGAAAAACAGCACCAGAGTGTCAGAGAATTCATGACTGGTCGAGACATGGTAACAAGGTCAGCCAATGAATAGGCAAAGCAATTCGATCAGCCAATGGGGACTGCTTGGAAACTGAAACTAGTCTGCTGAATTGAAACTGAAATTCATTTCTGCTGTTCTCTCATCTGCCTGTGGTTTTTGCCTGTAACTATCACGTTGGAAGAATCTGCTTTTGGTATTGTATGTGTTATTATGTACCATATTTTTCAGAGTATAAGATGCTCCAGACTATAAGACACACCTACCTTTTTCGGTGAGGAAAACAAGAAAAAGAAATCTGCCTCTGCCTCATCAATTTTGCCTCATTGCAGCAAACAGCAAACAGCCTGCTCTATTTTCATTTTTGTTTTCAGTATAGCTTGATTAGCACAAGAAAAAAAAAACTGCTCCCAGCAATTTTCCTC
This sequence comes from Arizona elegans, assembly GCA_022577455.1. Taxonomy (NCBI): domain Eukaryota; kingdom Metazoa; phylum Chordata; class Lepidosauria; order Squamata; family Colubridae; genus Arizona; species Arizona elegans. The sequence goes on along the minus strand of JAKOOJ010000005.1, from coordinate 89,591,165 downwards.
CTTGCAGCAAGCAGCAGAGGCCCGCACATCAATAGGCAATGGCAATCCCTGCAGCCTGAAACAGCTGAGCGTCGGGAGGCCAATCCAACGGACAATCAACTTGTGCTAATTAGGCTGTGCTGAAGCTGAAATGGGCTGTTTCTTCTTGCTGCTTGTTGCAAGGAGGTAAATTGCTGGGAGGCAGAGGCCAAAGGGTGGGAGCCAGTGGGTGGGTGGGGCTACATTCAGTAAATAAGACACACCCAAATTTTTACCCCCCTTTATGGGGGGGGGGAAATGTGCATTTTATACCCCGAAAAATACAGTATATAAAGAGAAGTTAATGAATCCTGCTGAATCAGTTACCTGTGTGTGCTTTCTGGATTTGATTTCTGCAACAAACTCTGACACAGAGTTGTCAAGAATAAATTAGATGTCAGTTCAGAAAAGGGAAAGGGTGAAACTCTCCCCCGGGTCTCAATAATTCATAAAGTTATAAAGTGATTCAAATTCAAAAACAAAACAAAAAAGGGTTACAGAGGTAACACCTTAAAAAACAAGTCACAACTTTTCTTGGACTTGTCAGCATATGAAGCTTGGGTGTGTTCATTCCTCTTAATCTTTCTTCTCCAAATTCAGATTATTGCCATGCTAATTGATATAGTTGTGTTGTGAGATATGTCTGTGAGAACATCCCAGCTGCTCTGGATTCAATATTTGTTTGAAAGAAAACCAATTCTTAAAGCCAAAATATACCGGGAGTCACCCACTATTGGGTGATGGGTTACCTAGAACAAGGCACACAGATTGAATATCTACACTCACTTGGCAAGTATTTTTTTTGCTATCTTCCCCAGAAGTCTTCTACAGAAGCATTCTTAAGGCTGAAGCATTCCTAAATTTGATTCCTCAACTTTGAATTTCTCTTAACTCCTGCGATGACCAGAATTTGGTCTTTTTTCTCTAAGAGGTTGAATGAGTCAGAGCTGGTGCAGGTTCTAGATTCCTTCTGGTCAATTTTGCCTTTGGAATTTGCCTTGTTACTTGGCCTCAGGTCATTGAAAAAGTTTAGTCAACCGGGGGGATCAGTTAAGAAAAGGAAGGGAAGGGCTCAGAAGGAAGAAGGCGTGAAGGGGACCAGGTGGAAAAAGAGAAGGGGAAGTGTGTGTCCCAGATTGTCCTGCAAAACCTCTCTGGGATCCGTCCACATTTGATGGAACTCAGAAAACCATTTTGAGTTTTGTTTCTGATGACTTCCAAAACACCATGTTTGGTCATAGAAACATATTTCTATGTTCTGTGTTGGTATGGCTTGACCTCAAAACATCATTCTGGGCAGGGATGAAATTCAAAAATTTTTCCTACCAGTTCTGTGGGTGTGGCTTGGTGGGCGTGGCAGGGGAAGGATACTGCAAAATCTCCATTCCCACCCCACTCCAGGGGAATGATATTGCAAAATCTCCATTCCCACCCCACTCTGGGGCCAGCCAGAGGTGGTATTTGCTGGTTCTTCGAACTACTCAAAATTTCCGCTACCGGTTTTCCAGAACCTATTAGAACCTGCTGGATTTCACCCGATTCTGGGTAAAAACATCTTTGATTTCCATTATTCCCAATAACCCTAGAGTTTCCAAAACTGGTTTCAAAACCCAGAAGTCAAGACACTGCTAAGAATTCTGAGAGTCGCAAATAAACACCTCTGGAAGTTGGGAAACACTACCCTAAACTGATGAGAGCCCAGCTTTCTCTTGGCAAAGGTAACCAGCTTTCTCATTTCTCTTCTTGCAACAGGACAGTATATTGCATTGCTATCTGTCAAGCATGTGTTCAATTCCAGTTAAGCTGGTTTATTGTTCATGCCTATAGACAAGCATCTGGTCACCTAAGGTCAGCACTAAATTGGTATTCGATAAGATTTAACAGAATTCAAGAGGATGGGACATCGACCATTATTTGTGGAAATGTAATGACTCCAGGCTGATAGCTCTCTTGACTCTGCCTTAGTGCTCTATCTGTCTTTCTCCTATACTGTCCTAAAAACGTTGTCCTATGCAGCAAGACAAGCTGTCTAAAGATGCACATCACTTGGGTAATGCCTGCCTGTTTCCTGACCATCTAGAAACCAAGTTTCCTGCATGTCCATATAAACGTCTGGCTTATTATGAGCCCTGGTGACACAGTGATTAGAATGCAGTATTGCAGGCAAACTTTGCCCGCAGTCTGAAGTTCGATACTGACCAGCTTGAGATTGACTCAGCTTTCCAGCCTTCTGAGATCAGTAAAATGATGACCAAGATTGTTGGGGGCAATAGGCTGACTCTGTAAATGGCTTAGAGAGAGCTGTAATAAACTGTAAAGCGGTATATAAGTCTAAGTGCTATTGTTATTGATTCAACCTTCCATCCTTCCGAGTTCGGTAAAATGAGGACCCAGATTGGTTAGGGGCAAAAGGCTGACTCTATAAACCACTTAGAGGGGGCTGCAAAGTACGGTGAAGCGGTATATAAGTCTAAGGGCTTTGGCTATTCAGCGGTGAAAGGAACTTACCTTCGTTACTGGTTCGAGAATGTGAGCATGCGCGCCTCTTCTGCGCATGCGCAGAGCCTTCTGCAAATGTGCAAAGTGTCAAAAATGGGATGTAATGATGTCCTGGCGGGTAGGTGGAGCCTCCCACCGCTGGCGCTACCGGTTCGCGCGAGATGGATAGATCCGGTCAGATTTCACCGCTGTGGCTATTGCTATTGGCCAAATAGCCAGTACAAGGAATGTGTGTCCCCAAATGTTGAAGTCAACTTACCCTATATGGAAAACAGGTTTGTGGTTCTCCTGCAGATATCGTGTGAATCTTCCTAATGGACCCAGACCATCATAGGGGATCCTTGAAGGTGCCAAGACAGCACACTGAAGAGGGAAAAGGGAAGGTTGGTTTTACTAGCACTACTCAAGCTTCTCCCCAGATTGTTCCAATTTGTACACCGGTTCCCTTTTCATTCCCCTTGTCATCTTCACAACCAAATTTACAGGGTAGTAAGAAAAGAGGTTCTGCTGTTATACTTTCCATAACCTGTACACAATTGTGCAAACCAACAAAACTTTTTTTTTTAAAAAAAAGGGACATGGTTTATAAAATGTGTACCTTTCTAGAATGGGGGATTCAGCAAACCAAGATAATCCATTGATAGAAGATGACAATAATTATTTCCCCGAAAATAAGACCCTGTCTTATATTTTTTTGAACTCTGAAATAAGCGCTTGGCCTTATTGCCATGCGCTCAAAAGCCCGATTGGGCTTATTATCAGGGGATGTCTTATTTTGGGGGAAACAGGGTAGTGCTCTCATGATCAGAGACCCAAACTGCCAGATTCCTGGGAATTAATATTTTCAGGGAATTATTTCCAGGGAAATATTTTTTAAAAACCTTGAGATTGTCTCCTCTGGTAGGAGGAGACTAAAAGGCCTGGAGACTAAAACATATGAAGAACAGTTGCAGGATTTGGGCTTGGCTATAGTCTAAAGAAAAGAAGAATAAGGGGTGACATGAAAGCAGTCTCTCAATATTTGACGGGCTGCCACAAAGAAGAGGGGGTCAAATTATTCTCCAAAGCATCCGAAAGCAGGACAAAAAACAATGGTTGGAAACTAATCAAAGAGAGAAGCAACCTGGAATTAAGGAGAAACTTCCTGACAGTGAGGACAATTAACCAGTGGAACAACTTGCCTTCAGAAATCATGGATGCTCCATCACTGGAGGCTTTTAAGAAGAGACTGGACAGTCACTTGTCTGAGATGGTATAGGTTCTCCTGCTTGAGCAGGGGACTGGACTAGAAGACCTCCAAGGTCCCTTCCAGCTGTGTTCTACTCTATTCTCTGTGACTCCTTGGGTCACAGAGAAACAAACACACATTATTTTATTATTTAGAATACGGCAAATACATGGACTTGGCAAAAACATTCGAACATGGTTTAAATGTTAATGTCCAGTCCACCCAGCCATTCAAGGACAAACACACTAAGGCAGATAAACTAAATTTCCTAATGTCATTTACTTCCGGGCTATCTAAGCAGTTCTGCTACCCTATGGCATCATTTCCATAAAAGAGAAAATAGAGGGAGTCCTTGACTTATGACAAGTGGACCCCAAATTTATGCTGCTAAGCAAGACAAAAAAAAAAAAACAAAAAACAAAACCCCAAGCAAAACTTGAGACAGTCTTCTCCTTTCCCTGCAATCCCCCCCTCCCCGGTTGCACACGATGGGGTTTGGTTCTGGGGAGGAAACCCCTCTGTCCCCATCCTCCCCGCTCCTGGCAAATAGCAGGTGGGGACAGGAGGGCTCAGGGCTCAGTGTGCCCTTCTCCAAAGGATGCTGCACTTCGCCCACCCACCTCTGTGCTGGCCACCCCAGCTCCCTCCCCAGGCCCCCACCCCTGCCTCTCTATCTATCTATTCTCTATATATCCATCTATCTCTATCTCTCTATCTCAGCTCTGTCAGCTCTCTACCTCTGCCTCTATCTCTCTATATTTACATCTATCTACATACCTCTACTTCTACCTCTACCCCCCTATCTGTGTGTGTATCTCTATCTCAGCTCTATCAGTTCTCTCTCTCTGTCTGTCTCTGTCTCTATCTCTCTACCTCTATCTCCTCTCTCCCTCCCTCCCTCCATCTATCTATCATTCTCTCTATCTATCTCACTATCTATATCAGCTCTATCAGTTCTCTCTGTCTGTCTCTGCCTCTATCTCTCTACTTCTACCTCTACACACACGCACACACTCTTTCTCTCTCTCCCTCCCTCTATCTATCTATCATTCTCTCTATCTATCTTTCTCAGCTCTTCCAGCTCTCTCTCTGTGTCTGTCTCTGCCTGTCTCTCTCTCCTTCCCTCTCGTCTCTGTCTCCCCTCCTTACGCCGTAGTATAGCATGCTGGCCACGATCACCACCACTAAAAACGGTCTGGTCCTTCGGAAGTAGGTGGCCGGGTCGTGGGAACGAGCGGCGGACGCTGACCGGGACGCCATTCTCCTCCGGGTTGGCTCTGCCCACGGCTGCCCGAGCCACGGAAGAAGAAGAGTCTTTGCCAGGCCGGCCCCGAGGAGGAGCCGCTCCGCCCTTGCCTCCGCGGAATGGCAGAGCCGGGTCAGGCGAGGATGTGGGGAGGGCGCACGTGGGAATACCTCCCTCTGGACCCGCCAGGTGGGCGGGTGGGCGGCGGTTACTGTTTGGGGATGATTCCAGCTTCTTTTGCAGCAGTCCGGAGGATGCTAAGCACTGCACGGATTGCTCCGCCTTTTCTCTCCAGAATGGGCAGAGTTAGTTCGGGGTGGGATTTTTAAGGGGCGGGGCGAGAGGGGCGTCCCTCTTTCTATTTTTCTATGAAATTAAAGAAGAAAAAGAATCACTCGTGTGCTTAAGGTAACCCACCTGGCGAGGCAACCAACTTCTCAAGGATGCTGCGTCGGGATTAAATGGACTTTTGGGGAGGGGGCTTTAAATCTGTCTGTCTGTCTGTCTGTCTATGTATCCATCTGTCAGAAATGGTGTGTAGGGTTTCCTGCTTCGGCGGGGGCGCTGGACTAGATGACCTACAAGGTGCCTTCCAACTCTGTTAATCCACCCACCCATCTATCTAGCCATCCATCAATTTATTTGCTTATTTATTTATTTACTTATTTATTTGCTTATTTTATTTAAAAACAATTATTTATGTGCTTGTGTCACAGGTAAATTGCCTTATTGTCAAATATAGGAAATGTATGTATATAGTACATCAAGGGTTAATTTATTCTCCCTTCCTTAATGTATTCATGTGTAACCACTCCTACCCCTAACTCCGCCTTATTGATATAAAAGAGCATACATGCTCCTCCTTCTTGCTTCTATCTGCAATCATCCAGAGAATATAGAATGCCTACTGTAAATAAATAATACTTTGTTTGAATACTACTCTTTCTGAATCCTTCATTGAGTCCGATCCTCGAATTATCGCAACAGTTTGTTTGTTTGACCAGCTTTAGTTCTCCCACTTCCCTTTGTAACAAAGTCATCACAGGTTTTATTTTGGAGATGCATTGCGATTTTTATTGATACTAGAAGGCATCCAAAATACAGAAGTGAACTGACATTTTTATCATATGCTCTCTAGATATTTAACGCTCAAAAATCTAGACCCTTATGGGAAATAGCAACTCCAGACAACCCAATAATTGAAAGATGAAGGTGAGAAACATAAGATCACTATCGCCCATCTCCTCCACTTATGACTGCCTGACTGTAACTTTGTTCCTTGTACCCTTACAATTTATATTGATTGCTTCCTAGTATGATTTGATTGCTTATTTGTACCCTATGACTATCATTAAGTGTTGTATCTTACGATTCTTGACAAATGTATCTTGTCTTTTTATACACAGTGAGAGCATATGCACCAAAGACAAATTCCTTGTGTGTCCAATCACACCTGGCCAATAAAGAATTCTATTCTATTCTATTCTATTCTATTCTATTCTATTCTATTCTATTCTATTCCATTCCATTCCATTCCACTCCACTCCACTCCACTCCACTCCACTCTCCTCTCCACTCCTTATTCTAGTCCTGTCCTGTCCTGTCCTGTCCTATCCTATCCTATCACCGTAACATTTCTGGAGTGATACAACAATGCAAGTAAAACATGAAGAAGTAGCATTCTTTAGCATGGCTTGACAATAAACCCAATTGTATTCCTAGATTAAACATGCACACAACATAAAAGAAATATTGCTATTGTTTCAACAAAATTTAAAAAGAATTAATAGTTCCGCAGAAATGAATGTTCTTTAGTAGGTCTGTGTGAGATGACATTGAAGTGTCTTTAACACTTTGCATTGGGGAAACTCTTGGGTCACATCAAGAGGTGAAAAAAAGAAGCTTCAATGGAACACAAGAGTTTTGATCGCAGCAAAGCAATGACACAAGCAGTGATCTTCACAACCCCCTCTAGCAGAGGAACTGAATCAAGGATGTCCTTTTGTATCAAAATTGTTGGTCAAGTATTTGGTGTTGCTGGAGCAGCAAGGATGAGGAGGGCTGTGAGGAATGACCGAGCAAAGTGACTTCAACCTTACAAGCAAGGAAGACATGTGGCTTAGCAAACCTCCTTTGCTAAAACTTCTGTTGAAGCAGAACATCTTTTCTAAAGTTTACAACATCTCCTATGATACTACACTTCAATTGCAAATGTTTGTGCTTTCTTTAACCGATAGCCCTGAGATCTGGATTTGCTCAGAGCGATAGAAATCCAGAGCCTAAATGATTTGAAGAAGGGAAGATACTCTGAATTAATTGAATTTTACACCACTTGTTCTGACCCAGGTCCTCTAGGCAGAAGCAGACTGCGAAAAAGTCCTATGTTGCTCTGTTAAATTACACCGCAAATGGCCTTACAATGGTTGGAAAGGCTGCACCAGGGGTGAAATCTATTTACCTTCCCTACCGGTTCGGAAGTGCGTACGCATGCGCCATCTTCATGTCCGATTTTGGACCCTCTGTGCATGTGCAAAGCCTTCTGTGCATGTGCAGAGGATCAAAAACAGAGTTAAAACCAGGAAGTAATGACGTCCGGGCTGCCGCTGCTACTGGTTTACCCGAACCGGAGCGAACCGGTAGCATTTCACCCCTGGGCTGCACCCCAAACTTCCCTGCAGGTAGCCGCCCACAGTCCCAGAAACATAAACAAGTAAGCAACAAAACCAATTTGCAAAAGCAGAGAGGAAGTCCAAAGAGAAGGTTCAAGCTCACAGGATAAAGTCCAGAGTTAAGGTCCACAAGACAAGGCAAGTCCACAAGGCAAAGGCACAGGCAGAAACACCAGTCAAGGCTGAGTTTTGCCTCGGAGTTCTCGTAACACTTTTGCGACATCATATTGGCCACTGGACATGGGGCACTGGGTGGGATTTGAACAGGGGAAATTAGCTTAATGCTTTGTGTGGGAATCTCCAGACTCTGCCTGACTTACTTCTCTGCAACCGCTTTTCTCAGTAAAAGTACCATGTGAGACAGTGGTGAAATCCAAATTTTTTTACTACTGGTTCTGTGGGCGTGGCTTGGTGGGTGTGGTGTGACTTGGTGGGCGTGGCAGGGAAGGATACTGCAAAATCTCCATTCTCACCCCACTCCTGGGAGAAGGATATTGCAAAATCTCCATTTCCACCCTACTCTGGGGCCAGCCACAGGTGGTATTTCCTGGTTCTCCGAACTACTCAAAATTTCCGCTACCGGTTCTCCAGAACCTGTTAGAACCTGCTGGATTTCACCCTATTTGAGAATCATGCTTTCCTGAGAAGATAGCTGAGTCCGAATGTCAATCACGTGACCACAGTGCTGCAACGGTCGTCAGCGTGACAAATGGTCGAAAGTTGTTTTTTCAGTGCCTTTGTAACTGCGAAGGGTCACTAAGCAAACTGTTGTAAATCAAGGATTACCTGTATTGTAAACAGGATTATTGCTCCAAATGAACAGTGTAGCAGCTCTTACCCTAATACCAAGGTCTCTTTTTATTACTAAACTCAGAATTAAAAAACTCAAGCTACTTTCTATCTTTGAACAGCAGATCATCTGTAAGGTGAGAACTTTTGATTCCCTATTTAAAATGTGATTTCCGCTTTATCGACTCATAAATTTATCACCAGGGTGCCTCAACACCAAGTTGTGGTGGTTTTTTTTTTTTTTTTTTTGGTCTTTCCAGGTAACAGTGAAAGGTGTTTTCAGTCAAATGCCAAAATACGGAGAGATCCTTCGGTGTTAAGGGCAATATCATCCCATTTTTGTTTCTGATTCCTTTTCCAGTTCCAATTCTTCATTGGGTTTTCTTGGGTGGCTTGTAAACCAGCAGAAAATAAAGCGAAAAGAGGCCGCACAGCAACGTTTGAACGAACCACTGAAGCTGCGTCTTGCTCTCCGTGATGCCTTTCTTACTGCGAGGAAAAGAGAGGGAAATTCCACAATATTTATTTAGTTGGGAAAATGGTTCAAGCTTAAATAAAGTTGTGTGATCTTTGGCGCTTATTCTGTGATCAGAAAAACAAGCTGCTAACATCCTTCTCGAGTATTCACAGCATGAACCGCAATTCCCAGTTACAAAACCTATTTTGGATCTGAATATAAACCTGGAAGAAGGTTCTCTTACTTATTCTTATTCTGCACAGAAAATTGCACTGCTGATGTGGTAATGAAACATTTGCAAGAAAACAACCAAGCTCAGAGAGCACCAAGGGCCAATGTCAACTTGCAAAGCTTTCAAGTTGCCATAAGCAGGAGGGAGGGAGAACTGATGGAGCTGATTGATTTCCCTAACTGAAATTACATTCCACAGATGCTTTTCTACTGCAATCAGTAGGAGAGTTTTGGGCTTCACAGCTAGCCAATGTGGTTAATTGATGAATGTGATTTATGACATGGCCAGGGAGGAAGGGAGAGATAGGATAACAGGGGAACGTAAATCTATGTAGGATTAGTTCTAACTGCATCTGAATAATGCTGAAATGGTGCTCCTAATAAATGACCCATTTCTTTTGAAGTTTGGCTCGTGGCTCATGAATTAATTAGGGCATCTTTCAGAAACTTCACAGCCTGATGATGTTATGTCGCTTGGTAATGAAACGTCTGACCTAAACCACCAAGGACTCCACAGTCTTTTTCTTCTGCTGCTCCTTCTTGTATAACACAACTTCTCACCCTGCTTACGTTTTCAGATCAATTCCTTAGAGGGGGACTGCATTAATTATTGGTTAGCAACCCGCAGAGAATCAACCGAGCTGTGAATGTGTTCTCATGCAACGAGAACACACTGGGTTGGGTGAGTAATTGCTTCTATTGGCTCAGATAATGTTGTGGCCCACCAGCAGCCAGTGGAGCTGGCAGCAGACAGTGAGGAGGTTGGGGAGGAACATGGGCTGGTCCTGAGGTCTGGGGAAAGCTCGGAGGAGGGCTCTGTGTCAGAGGCAGAGAGGGGGCTAGGCAGCAGTGAAGCAGAGGAACAGCTGGAGCCTGTTCTCAGTGTGTGCATGTGCAGAGCTGCCAGAAGACAAGAACAAGTAAGAAAGCAGGGTCGACTTGGGAGTAAAGCCACACCTTGGAGGTGATTGGCCCCTCCCATAGGAAACAAAAGAGGAGCGAACTTGGAACAGGCTTTTGCAGGAAAAAATTTGGACAGTTAAAGAGTGGAAAGTTCTGTTTATGTCTCTAAGAGACTCTGTGCCAAGTATTGCCTTGCCCTGCATTTGGAAACTAGTTATCTGGCAGCTTTCCAAGCGAGATAAGGTTTGTGTTGATAAATATTCCTCTGAAAGACTGTTTGCCAAGCCATGCTGACTGTGAATGAAAGGAATTCACAGTCGTGTAAATAAAAGGGTTTTGCCGGGACCAAGACTCTGCCTTATGCTTTTTAAGGAAGATTAGGTCAGAACAGAGAAAGGATGGGATGGAAATGAACTGCAAGATGAATATAATGTGGCAAAGGAGGGTTGTGAAACCACACAAAGGTGTCTTCTGCATTTTTCACACTCCACCTTCTATTGAGTAAGATATCTCCTCCAGAGGAACTTGTTGGGCAGGTCAACTCTGGCTCTCCTCAACCGAGATCAGCTACCTGTTCTTTCCTATCTGGACCATCTCCATGTAACACTGACCAATTTTAGATTTGATGTCACCACATTTTGTTTACACCTCCAAACTTGCAATGAAAGTACAGGTCGTTCTCCACTTACAACAGTTCGTTTAGTGACTGTTCGACACTGAAATAAAAAGTTATTTAGGCCCATTTGTCACACTTACAACCGTTTCTGCATCCCCAGGGATTAAAATTCAGATTCCTGGCAACTGACTCACATTTATGACGGTCGCAGTGTCCCAGGATCACGTGATCCCCTTTTGCGACATTCTGACAAGACAAGCCAATAGGGAAGCCAGGTTCACGTAACAATGGTGTTACTAACTTAAGTGATTTACTTAACAACTGTGGCAAGAAAGGTTGTAAAAGGGGGCAAAGGTCCCTTAACAACTGCCTCACTTAGCAACGGAAATTTTGAGGTCAATTGTGGTCATAACACGAGGACTTATCTGTATTGGAATGGAAAATCATATTATTTCTGAATATTTTCCATCCATCTATGCCACAATTAACATGGGAGTCCTTTCTATAACCTTTTAGATGCGGGAGGCAGTGTCCCTCACTCAGACACCAAACAAGACAGACCCAGACTGCAACGGATAATTAGGACTGCAGGAAAAACAACTGCAACCAGTCTGCCTTCCATTGAGGATCTCTGTACTGCATGAGACAGAAAGAGGCTGTGAAAATATTTACAGACCCCTCGCATCCTGGACATAAACTGTTTCAACTCCTATCCTCAAGACAACGCTATAGGGCACTGCACATCAAAACAACCAAACACAAGGAAAGTTTTTCCACCCCATGCCATCCCTCTGCTAAACAACAAATTCCCACAACATGGTCTTATGCCCTGGGATGTCAAATCATCTAATAAGGCTGTATCGCCTATTATCCTTCTCATCTTTCCTATTATCTACTTCCTTAGCTTCTTATGACTATAACTTTGTTGTTTCTATCTTATGATTTATGTTGATTGCTTTTACTTAGTATCCGATTATGATTTCTGCCGATTGCTTATTTAGCCCCAGCCCTATGGAATGAACTGCCCCCGGAAATTCGTAAAATTTCTGACCTCCGGGTATTTCGCTGCGCACTCAAGACCCTATTGTTCTGCCAGGCTGGGTTAGCAACATAATTTTTAATTGGATGTTTTAAATTTTTGGGGTTTTAAATTAAGCCAAATTATTTAATATTTTTTAATTATTTTAATTCGATGTCTATTCTGTTTTTAAATAGGCTGTACACCGCCCTGAGTCCTTCGGGAGAAGGGCGGTATAGAAATAAAATTATTATTATTATTATTATTATTATTATTATTATTATTATTATTATTATTATTATTATCCTATGACTATCACTTTGTACTCCCAATTTGTACTTCTTCTTTTTTCTATTCTGCATCCTATTCTGTTCTGCTCTATTCTATTCCATTTTATATTCTGTTCACAAAGAGTATTTCTAGATGTAGAAAACCACCGTGCCAACCCAACTCAAAGTGTGCCACCTTCAACTCCTGAAGAAGTTAGAAGAACTTACTTGCATAACCAGATACTCAAACACGCTTCACCGATATGAAGTAACCAAATCACCGCATATCTGTAATTAAGAAAAATAGCACCAGAATTGTCAAGAATAAATTAGACGTCAGTTCAGAAAAGGGAAAGGGTGAAACTCTCCCTCGTGTCTCATTATTACAGATTGAATATCTACACTTACTTGGCAAGTATTTTTTCGCTATTTTCCCCAGAAATTCTTCTACAGAAACATTCTTAAGGCTGAAGCATTCCTAAATTTGATTCCTCAACTTTGAATTTCTCTAACTCCTGCCATGACCAGAATTTGGTCTTGCTTCTCTAGGAGGTTGAATGAGTCAGCATTGGCGCAGGTTCTAGATTTCTTCTGTCTTCTGGTCAATTGTGACTTTGGAATTTGCCTTGTTATTTGGCCTCAAGTGATTGAAAAAGTTTAGTCAACTGGGGGCATCAGTTAAGAAAAGGAAGGGAAGGGCTGAGAAGGAAGAAGGCCTGGAGGGGACTAGGTGGAAAAAGGAAGAGAAGGGGAAGTGTGTGTCCCAGATTGTCCTGCAAAACCTCTCTGGGATCTGTCCACATTTGATGGAACTCAGAAAACCATTTTGAGTTTTATTTCTGATAACTTCCAAAACACCATGTTTGATCATAGAAACATATTTCTATGTTCTGTGTTGGGATGGCTTGACCTCAAAACATCATTCTGGGTAAAAAAAATCTTTGATTTCCATTATTCTCCATAATCCTAGACTTTCCAAAACTGGGTTTCAAAATCCAGAAGACAAGACACTGCTAAGAATTCTGAGTGTCGCAATAAACAGCTCTGGAAGTTGGGAAATACTGCCCCAAACTGATCAGAGCCCAGTTTTCTCTTGGCAAAGGTAACCAGCTTTCTCATTTCTCTTCTTGCAACAGGACAGTTCGTTGCATTGCTATCTGTCAAGCATGTGTTAAAATTCCAGTTAAGCTGGTTTATTGTTCATGCCTATAGACTAGAATCTGGTCACCTAAGGTCAGCACTCAATTGGTATTTGATAAGATTTAACAGAATTCAAGAGGACGGGACATCGAGCATAGTTATGAGCTGTGGTGGCGCAGTGGTTAGAATGCAGTATTGCAGGCAAACTTTGTCCACAGCCTGAAGTTCGATCCTGACTGGCTTGAGATTGACTCAGTTTACCATCCTTCTGAGGTCAGTAAAATGAGGACCCAGATTGTTGGGGGCAATAGGCTGACTCTATAAACCACTTAGAGAAATCTGTAAGACAATGTTGAGCAGTATATAAGTCTAATGTCAACTTGCAAAGCTTTCAAGTTGCCATGAGCAGAAGGGAGGGAGAACTGATGGAGCTGATTGATTACCCTAACTGAAATTACATTCCACAGATGCTTTTCTACCACAATCAGTAGGAGAGTTTTGGGTTTCACAGCCAGCCAAAGTGGTTAATTGGAGAATGTGATTTATGACATGTCCAGGGAGGAGGGGAGAGACAAGGTCATTGGGGAACGTAAATCTACGTAGGATTAGTTCTAACTGCATCCGAATATTGCCGAAATGGTGCTCCTAATAATTTTTTTTTTTTTAATTTGATTTATATGCCGCCCTTCTCCGGAGACTCGGGGCGGCTTACAATGTGCTAAGCAATAGCCTTCATCCTTTTGTATATTTATACAAAGTCAGCTTATTGCCCCCACAATTTTGTCCTCAATTTACCTACCTTAGAAAGGATGGAAGGCTGAGTCAACCTTGAGTCTGGCGAGATTCGAACCTGCAGTAATTGCAGGCAGCTGGTCTTAATAACAGGGTGTTTTAGACCACTGTACTACCAAGGCTCTGTAGTACAAATGATTGTATTTCTTTTGAAGTTTGGCTCGTAGCTCATGAATTAATTAGGGCATCTTTTGGAAACTTCACATCTAAGTGCTATTGCTATTGCTATTCAGTCTTCCATCCTTCCGAAGTCAGTACAATGAGGGCCCAGATTGTTGGAGGCAATAGGCTGACTCAGTAAATTAGAGAGAACTGTAATACACTGTAAAGTGGTATATAAGTGCTATTGTTATTGCTATTGTTATTGACTGTCTTCCATCCTTCCAAGTTCGGTAAAATGAGGAGGATCCAGATTGTTTGGGGGCAAAAGGCTGACTCTATAAACTATTTAGAGAGGGCTACAAAGCACTGTGAAGCAGTATATAAGTCTAAGGGCTATGGATATTGCTATTAGCCAAATAGCCCGTACAAGGAACGTGTGTCCCCAAATGTTGAAGTCAACTTACCCTACATGGAAAAGAGGTTTGTGGTTCTCCTGCAGATATCGTGTGAATCTTCCTAATGGACCCAGACCATCATAGGGGATCCTTGAAGGTGCCAAGACAGCACACTGAAGAGGGAAAAGGGAAGGTTGGTTTTATTAGCACTACTCAAGCTTCTCCCCAGATTGTTCCAATTTGTACACCGGTTCCCTTTTCATTCCCCTTGTCATCTTCACAACCAAATTTACAGGGTAGTAAGAAAAGAGGTTCTGCTGTTATACTTTCCATAACCTGTACACAATTGTACAAACCAACAAAACTTGTTTTTAAGAAAGGACATGGTTTATAAAATGTGCACAGGGGCTCCTCCCTTTCTCTCGCTCTCTTTCTCTCGCTCTCTCTTTATATATATATATATATATATATATATGGCTAGAAGAACCTGGCTAGAAGAAAAACATATATATATATATATATATATATATATATATATATATATATATATATATATATATATATATATATATTCTATCAGCTCTCTCCCTGTGCCTCAATCTCTACATCTATATCTACATCTCTCTCTCTCTCTCTCTCTCTCTCTCTCTCTCTCTCTCTCTCTCTCTCTCTCTCTCAGCTCTAGCAACTCTCTACCTGTTCCTCTATCTCTCTACATCTATTTCTATCTACATACTTCTCTCTCTCACTCTCACTCTCTCTCTCTCTCTCTCTCTCTCTCCCTCCCGTCTCTCCCCTCCTTACGCCGTAGTACAGCATGCCGCCCACGATCACCATCGCTAAAAACGGTCTGGTCCTTCGGAAGTAGGTGGCTGGGTCGTGGGAACGAGAGGCGGACGCAGACCGGGACGCCATTCTCCTCCGGGTTGGCTCTGCCCACGGCTGCCCGAGCTACTGAAGAAGAAGAAGAGCTTTTGCCAGGCCGGCCCTGAGGAGGAGCCGCTCCTCCTCCGCCCTGCTCCGGGATGCGCAGCTCCGCCTTTGCCTCCGCGGAATGGCAGAGCCGGCGAGGGCTCACGTGGGAATGCCTCCCTCTCGACTCGCCAGGTGGGCGGGTGGGACTGGTTGGGGGTGATTCCGGCTTCTTTTGCAGCAGTCCGGAGGATGCTAAGCACTACACGGATTGCTCCACCTTTTCTCTCCGGAGAGGCTTTAGTTGGGGGTGGGGTTTTTTTTTTGGGGGGGGGGGCGAGAGGGGCGTCCCTCTTTCTATTTTTCTATGAAATTAAAAAAGAAAAAGAATCACTCGTATGCTTAAGGTAACCCACCTGGCGAGGCAACCAATTTCCCAAGGATGCTGCGTCGGAATTAAACGGACTTTTGGGAGGACTGTCTGTCATATCTGTCTATCTGTCTGTCTGTCTATGTATCTGTCCATCTACCCATCCATCCACCCGCTTATTTGCTTGCTTGCTTATTTATTTATTTATTTATTTATTTATTTATTTATTTATTTATTTGCTTATTTGCTTATTTGCTTATTTATTTGCTTATTTTATTTATAAACATTTGTTTGTTTGTTTGTTTGACCAACCTTATTGTATAGATATAAAGATATATAAAGACAACTCAAGGTGCTGAACATACCTAATACCCCTCCTTCCTCCTATTTTCACCACCACCACCACAATTCTATGCATTGCGGTTGGCAGAGAGAGCAAGTGACTGGTTCAAATCCCCCCAGTTGGCTTTCCTGACTAAGGTGGGACTTAACTCGGGGGGGGGGGGGGCTCCTTAACCACATGGCTAAATGAACATACTTTTCTGTCTGGGGTGAGGAATCATAGTGATTTTAGCATTGCGTGGCAACGCTGATCCTTTTTCCGTGTGTGTCAAAATGCTGCGTTATTTTCAAACCGAGCAATAAAAAGACAAATCTAAAAAAAAAAAAAAAAAGGAGAACGAAAGGCCAGAAAAAGAAAATGTGAAAAGTAAAAAAAAAAAAAGGAAAGGAAAGGAAAGGAAAGGAAAGGAAGAAAGGAAAGGAAAGGAAAGGAAAGGAAAGGAAAGGAAAGGAAAGGAAAGGAAAGGAAAGGAAAGGAAAGGAAAGGAAAGGAAAGGAAAAAAGAACTATGAAAACAAGAGTCAGGAAAATAAGTGACTTGTGAACTTTCTTTGCAACAGAAACGAACAACTTCCTTCATGTTACACAAATCCCTCCAGTCCTTGTCTGGCTTTTCAATCCCCCAACTCATCAATCATCACTTCACTTTTCTCTGTTTTCTGCCAAAAGCCGTCAGAGTTTTTCATTCTTTTAAAAAGCTACATATTGTTTTTATCTCTGATCGAAACAGTTCGGTTTTGCTATTTCTTGCCATTTTTGAAATCAACAGCAGCCATTCCTCCATGGTGAGAATTTAGTCTTGGTGTCTCCATGAAAATTTGCTCTTTTTTTCCTGGACAAATTAGAGTGAATTTTGAAAGAAACTGAATCTAATCTGTTGGATGGATAGGGATTCCTGCTTTGACGTGGCATTTTACATTCACTTCTTATTTTGGAGGTTGCAATCTTGCAAATTTGGAGCTGAAAAGTTTTTTTTCTTGGCCATGAGGTATGTTTTTAATGCATTAAATCTGCAGTTTCAGAACATTTTGAATTTCTCCTGATTGAAAGCAGCAAGGGCCTGTTTTAAAAAAGGAGCACCAGGGGGCAGTGTTTCCATAAAAAAAAACATTTTGCGTCCAGATAGATCTTTAAAAGTGTGAACATGAATACTTCTATTTGGAATAAACAAAAAAAAGTGTTTTTCCTATTGCATTTCCTTTTTAACCTGGGAGAGATGAAAATGTAGAAAAATGAAAGAAAAAAGATTTAAGTAGGGTTTTCAACAGTGAAAAGGAATAAGATACGGGGATTATCAAGCTATTTTGATTAAACTTCTCTATTTATCTCCCACCAGTATTATTTTTATAAACAACGAAGTGGTGAACATATCTAATACATCTTCTTCCTCCTATTTTCCCCACAACAACCCAACTCTGTGAGGTGAGTTGGGCTGAGAGAGAGAATGACTGGCCCAAACTTACCCAACTGACTTTTCAAACCTAAGGTGGGACTCGAACTCAGAGTCCCCTGGTTTCCAGCCTCAACCATTAGGCCATATTGCCTCTCCTTGTTGGAGGACTTTGGTTCATGAGATAAATATCCAGATTTCAACACTCCTCCCCCCCTTCCTTCTTGTCTGGATGATGTAACATCACATTCACATCTTTGATTTGATTATAACTGTCCACAGAATATATTATTAATGCTGGTCAGGATATAAACCCCCATCTTGGTCAACGCCTTTTGGGATGACATCCTAGGCTAGAAAAACACGTCATTCAAAAGGTATCTATCAGGTTTGAGGTGGAGCACCTGGCTTGTGGTAGGCAGGGCAAGTAGTGAGAAAAGTAAAGAGCCTACATTTAGGCCAAAAAAAAAACAAAAACAAAAAACCAGATCCATAAATATAAAATAGATGGTACCTGGTTCAACAGTAGTAACTGTGAGATGGAACTTGGGAGTCCTAGTGGACAATCAATTACCATACTTTTCGGAGTATAAGACACACTTTCCCCCCCTCCCAAAAGAGGGTGGAAATGTTGGTGTGTCTAATACACCAAATACAGCCATTTTTGACCTTCCAAAGCCCCGCACCGCGCATCCAGTTTTTCGCAAAAACGGGGCACACAGAGTAGTTGTGGGTTCCTCCTGGTTCGGCCCGGTTCGGCCGAGCCGGTAGCGGTGACAATATGGCATCAAAATAAATGGGTAGACCAGTGCCTCCAAAAACAAATGAGTAGACCAGTGCCTGCAAAAATAAATGAGTAGACCAGTACAGCTCTGCAAGCAGTTAAAAGCCTGGTAGGCCAGTACCTCTGCTAAATCCTAAAGAATTGTTACATGACCATCAAGCCACGCCGACAAAATAAGCCACACCCACAGAACTGGTAGTAAAAAATTTTAGAACCCACCCCTGATGCAGAGGCTTTGTGTGGCCTACAGAGTGCTCCTGTGGGCTGGGGAGGGCAAAAACAGGGTGCATAAAGGGTTTGGGAGGCCTGCAGAACAGGAGTGAAATGCTACCGGTTCAAACCAGTTCGGCAGAATTGATAGCGATGGCAGTGTGAGGCTCTGGCCACCCACCCGGTCTCCGCGTGGTTTTAACCAGGAAGTAACCTGTTTTTACCCTCTGCACATGCGCAGAATGGTTTGTGCATATGCAGAAGGTCCGCAGGGCGTGCACTTCTGAACCGGTAAGTAGATTTCACCCCTACTGCAGAGTTCTCCAGGGGGCCAGGGAGGGCAAAAACTTTTTTTTTCCTTGCTTACCTCTTTGAAATCTTGGTGCGTCTTATACACCGGTACATCCTACAGTCTGAAAAATACGGTAAATATGAGCCAGCAGCGTGCTGCAGCCACCAAAAAAGCCAATGCAATCCTGGGCTGCATCAACAGAGGGATAGCATCAAGATCATGTTAGTACTGTTAGTACTGCTTTATATTGCACTATTTTGGCCACCTTTTATACAGGTAATCCTCGATTTACAACAGCTCACGAAGGGGAAGAGGCAGGGGTGAAATCCAGCAGGTTCTGACAGGTTCTGGAGAACCAGTAGCGGAAATTTTGAGCAATTCGGAGAACCAGCAAATATCACCTCTGGCTGGCTCCAGAGTGGGGTGGGAATGGAGATTTTGCAATATCCTTCCCCTGCCACTCCCACCAAGCCACACCATGCCCACCAAGCCATGCCCACAGAACCGATAGTAAAAAAAAATTGGATTTCACCACTGGGAAGAGGGGAACCAATTTGTCAGCTCCTGGTCCATCAGTCTAAAAAGGGGCATGTAGAAGTCAATGAGGTTGAAGACTAGAAGACCTCTCAAGGTCCCTGGATTCTGATTTTTTTTTTTTTTAAGACTGGCTAAGTTCCTGCCCATCTCCATTTTCAATTGGGGTTTTCCATGAATAGATTCCTAGCAGTTTAACAAGGTAAGTCATGATTTCCATCATGTGAATAAAGGCGAATCTTTTGTAGAACATCTTGAAGTCTCAAGATTGAGCTCTTGGAAAGAGAGTTGCATTTGCAAATTAGGCAGCTGTTCTTCTCCAGGTTTAAGCTGAACTCCTGGTGAAAATTTTCCATAATCTTGGTCAGAAATAAACAAGGATACAATGAATAGCTCTTTATGGAGGGTTGCCCAGAAATGAACCAGAATCCTGAAAGTTTAAGATTAAACCTTCACTTATTATAAAGCCATCAATAACTGATGGTTTTTTTGTTTTTTGTTTTTGTTTTTGCCTTTTGGTACTGTCCATGGGGTTTGCCAACAAAAGTGCATATAGTCAAGGCTATGGTTTTCCCAGTTGCAATGTATGCTCTGAAAATTGGACCATAAGGAAGGCTGAGCGCCAAAGAATTGAGGCCTTTGAACGATGG
Organism: Arizona elegans; assembly: GCA_022577455.1. Taxonomy (NCBI): domain Eukaryota; kingdom Metazoa; phylum Chordata; class Lepidosauria; order Squamata; family Colubridae; genus Arizona; species Arizona elegans. The sequence goes on along the minus strand of JAKOOJ010000005.1, from coordinate 89,571,309 downwards.
TGCTGGAGAAGACTCCTGCGAGTCCCTTGGACCGCAAGGCAATCAAACCGGTCAGTCCTAGAGGAGATCAACCCTGATCGCTCTTTAGGAGGCTAGATCCTGAAGAGGAAACTCAAATACTTTGGCCACCTAATGAGAAGGAAGGACTCACTGGAGAAGAGCCTAATTCTGGGAACGATTGAGGGCAAAAGAAGAAGGGGACGACAGAGAATATCCAGAGGTGGCTGGATATAGTCACTGAAGCAGTCGGCATGACTTTAAATGGACTTCAGAGGATGGTAGAGGATAGGAAGGCCTGGAGGAACATTGTCCATGGGGTCACAATGGGTCAGACACGATTTTGTGACTAACAACAACAACTGAGTTTTAAATTGGAAGCCTTGTATTGTGTCCTCAAGTCCCCCGAAGTGCATCACCCCAACTCACAATCTCAGAATGCACACAAATGCATAGAGAAATGACTCCCGAAGACATCTGAGAGTCTAAGACTGAGAATAACTTTAGCTCTCTTTACTAACATTGCTTGTGTCGGCTCTTTTTCCCCATGGTTTTGTCACTCACCCCCTGAATTCCACCTCGGGATAATTTGCCTTAAGTAGTGTCAATGATTACTAAAATCAAGCTGGTGTCGTGGCTAAAAGCACTGGAAGACTACGAATTTTAGTCCTGCTGACTTCTATAACAAAACCAGTTGTGTGACCTTGGATGAGTCATTCTATTTCAGTCCTAACAAGAAGAAATCAGATTCACAAATCTGGTCAAAAAAACAGCAGGGATTTGTCCAGACAATCGCCAGAAATCAAAAACTGTCTCAAAGGTACTTGTGCATGTTCACACACACAAACTGGAAGAGGGAAGCCCCAATTATGCATAACAATAGAATTGGAAAGGACCTTGGAGGTCTTCTAGTCCAACCCCCTGCTCAGGCAGGAAACCCTGTGCCAATTCAGACAAATGGCTGTCCAGTCTCTTCTTAAAAATCTCCAGTGTTGGAGCATTCACAACTTCTGAAAGCAAGCCATTCCACTGATTTAATTGTTCTGTCAGGAAATTTCTCCTTAGTTTTTTTTCTTGAAAAAGTTTTTTTCCTCATAAATGTATCTTAAATGTACAGTTTCTTATATATATTTACTTTTAAATTTCATACTAATACAATCTTCATCCTAAACAATTTAAGTATATTTGGGGTTGCTCTTCTACCATGTCATCTCTCTTGTTTTACAACAATCCTTCTTCTCCCTCTCCTCTCTTTCCTTCCCCTCCCTTCTTCCATCTACTCTTCTACTTTCTTCTTTCTTCCTCTCCTCCTCTCCTTCCCTTTCCTTTCCCCCACACCTCCCTTCTTCCTCCCTTCTAACCTTCTCTCCTACTCTTGCTTCCCCTCTTTCTTTCTCTCCTTTTCTCTTTCTTCTTTCCCTCTCTCTCCTTCCTCTCTTCTCTCCTCTATCCCTCTCCATTCTCTCTCTATTGTTGTATTCATTTTCAATTTAGTATTTTCCAAAGTGGTATTTGAGCAATCCTGATTTTTACTTTCTTTTCAATTACTTTTTCATTTTACTAAATTCACACATATCATCATAAAAGTACATTTATATAATAATATTTTTCTCCCCCCCCCGCCCCTTTCCCCTTTTCCATTTACAGAAGTGTCATCTGAGTTTCTATTTCTTTTTTGTCTTCTCTCTCATTTACATATACCTTATCTAATTTATTTCTCTATAATCTTTTATGGGAAATTTCTCCTAGTTCTAGGTTGCTTCTTTCCTTGATTAGTTTCCATCCCTTGTTTCTTGTTGTGCCTTCAGGTGCTTTGGAAAATAGATTGACCCCCTCTTCTTTGTGGCAGCCCCTCAAATATTGGAAGACTGCTCTTTTCATAGACTGCTCATCCCTAATCCTTCTCTTCTCTTCTCTTCTCTTCTCTTCTCTTCTCTTCTCTTCTCTTCTCTTCTCTTCTCTTCTCTTCTCTCTCTCCCTCCCTCCCTCCCCCCTCTCTCTATATACACTATATTTTAGAATTTTAGAAAATTATATTATTATCTAAAATAATTCTATATTTTATTCTGTATGTTAATAGAAAGAGCAACATATTCAAAATCCGTATAAACAGTATGTTGTCTGGTTACAATTCTTTTGAGTAATACTCATCATAGTAATAATAATAATATTCTCTAGTAGTAATCTCGTGATGACAGTGCTTTTCCCTCATAATATTAATACATATTAATTATTAATACTAATCAACATTAATAAGTTACAATAATCAACCCTAATAGTAAAATTAATATTTTTCTTGTCATTTTAGAAGTTCTAACTTCTGTTTCTCTTATTTAACCATCGATAGAACAGATCCCCTATCTCAAAATATTCAGGGTCTTCCTTTTCTTTAATTTCAAGCATTAGCTTATTCATTTCTGCACATTGTAAGATTTGTGTTATTATCTTTTCTTCTGTAGGGATCTCCTCACCCTTCCAATATTGTGCAAACCCAATTCAGGCCGCTGTTAACACATGTACTATTAAATATGCATTCCTTTTACTGTATTTTTCTGGTATAATGCCCAACAGAAATATTTCCAGTTTTAAATCTATATGTTCCTTTATCGTTTTTTTTTTCTATCCAGGTGTGTATTTTAATCCAATATTCTTTTGTTTTCGGGCATGTCCACCACATGTGGTAGTAAGTGCCTGGGGTTTGATTGCACTTCCAACACTTGGCAGACATATTCTTAAACATTCTTCTTCTTAAGGGCTGAAGTGTCTTCCAAAATCAAACGAAGACCCCCTCCTTAGCCAACAAACCACATCAAGTTTGCAGGCAGTCGATTGCTCCATCAGAAGCCAGATTAATGTTTCATCTGCCTTAAAGACAATGGGGTTCAAAAGGGCTTTATATTTTATTTCAGGCCCTGGGAAAGTGCTAAACAGGAATAATTCAGCAAACAAAGATAATCAGGCGATAGAAGATGACAATAATAGCACTCATGATCAAGAGAGCCAAACTGCCAGATCCCTCTCGTTTGGGGAGGGAAATAATTAAATAAAAACCTTGAGACTGTCTCCTCTGTGACTCCACGGATCACCTGATATGAAGCAAACACACAAAGGTAGATAAATTAAATTTCCTAATGCCATTTCCTTCCTGGATATCTATTCCCAGTTATGCTCCTCTAGAGAGCATCGTTTTCATAAAATATAAAAGAGAGAGAGTCCTTGACTTACGACCAGATAGTAACACGGTCGTTAAATGAATCTGGCTTCTGCATTGGTTTTGGTTGTTGGGAAGGTTGCAAAAGGGGATCACATGACACCCCCTCCCCGAGACACTGTGACCATCATAAATGTGAATCAGCTGCCAAGCATCTCAGCTTTCGTTATGTGATCATGGGGATGCTGCCACGGTCGTAAGTGTGAAAAACAGCCGTAAATCACTGTTTTTCTGTGGCATTGTAAGCTTGAACGGTCACTAAACAAACTGTTGGAGTTTCCATGTTGTCTTTAGGCATGTTGCTTTTCCAACCAGCCAAACACACGCGCAAATAAATTAACCCTACTAAAGGGGCCAAGTTCCCATTGTGATCCTGATCAGTTAATATGTAAACTGAAATGCATTGTTGACCCTGCTCTCTGGATCACTGCCAAAGCTGAGTGAGGAGAGTTAAGCAATTAGTAGCATTGTAGGCTGACACTTCTAAAAATCTCTTTCTTCTTCTTCTTCTTCTTCTTCTTCTTCTTCTTCTTCTTCTTCTTCTTCTTCTTCTTCTTCTTCTTCCTTTTCCTCCTCCTCTTCCTCCTCCTACTTCTTCTTCTTCCTCCTCTTCTTACTTCTCCTCCTCCTCTTCTTCTTCCTTCTCCCCCTCCCCCTCCTCCCAGCTTCCCCCTTGACTTTGTTGCCAGGAGGTCACAAAAGGTGATCACATGATCCCAGGACACTGTAACCAGTGGTGGGTTTCAAATTTTTTTACTACTGGTTCTGTGGGCATAGTTTGGTGGGCATGGCTTGGCTTGGTGGGTGTGGCTTGGTGGGCGTGGCAGGGGAAGGATACTGTAAAATCTCCATTCCCACACCACTCCAGGGGAAGGATATTGTAAAATCTCCATTCCCTCCCCACTTCAGGGGAAAGTTACTGCAAAATCTCCATTTCCTCCCAATTAGTTGGGACTTGGGAGGCAGAGAATAGATGGGGGCGGGGACAGTCAGAATTTTTACTACCGGTTCTCTAAACTACTCAAAATTTCCACTACCGGTTCTCCAGAATTGGTCAGAACCTGCTGAAACCCACTTCTGAATGTAACTATTGTAAATATTAGTCAATTACCAATTTTCATCATGTAACCATGGGATACTGCAACAGTCATAAGTGTGAAACACAATCATAAGTCATTATTTTCAGTGCTGTTGTAACTTCAAATGGTCACTAAATGAACTGTTGTAAATCAAGGATTACTTGTATTTCTTCATTCTACTGGTTGCACCCTTTCAGTATTATCATCATCATCGTCGTCGTCGTCGTTGTCATCATCATCTCTTTTATTCATTAAAAATGAAAGTTTGTCAACTGAACATTTATAAATGTATCACAAATAACATTGACTGGCACTGGCGGTTGATATGGATTGCTGCCAGCATCCTAGGTATCAACCAAGTACCTTCTTAAAATTTACAATGGACCTGGGACGATGGGATAGGCAAATCTGGATGTTTGACGGTGTTATAGATATCATTGCAGAATGGAAACTGTTCCCAATAAAGCTGCCTTTTTGCAATTGACTGATGGCGAATTTGTCAATGCCAATGGTGTTCAGGTGGCACTCCAGTCGTTTTGGGACTGCACCCAAGGCACCTGTGATGATTGGTACTACCCTTGCTTGCCTTTGCCATAGCCATTCTATCTCTATTTGTAGATCTTTGTATTTTGATATCTTCTCCAGTTCTTTCTCTTCTATTCTGCTGTCTCCAGGCACTGCCACATCCACTATCCAGAATTTTGTGTCTTTCTTATCGACAATTGTTAAGTCTGGGGTGTTATGTGGCAGGTTGTTTATTATATCATCATCATCATCATCATCATCATCATCATCATCATCATCTCTGTTGTTTTGCAAGGTCAGTGAGCACTTCTGTACCGGAGATAAATTCCTTGTGTGTCTAAACCCACTTGCCCAAAAAAAGTATTGAGGGACATACAATAATACTGATGAATGATTTGAGATACATCAGGAGAAAATATTGGGGGGGAAAAATTGGGAGAGTTACAGATGGGAAGCAACATTGTCTTGACTGATCTTTAAGACAACACAAATGTCACACTTGCTCTGGAAATATCTTGGACCGCCTTCCAGGTTATCTGAAGAGTCCAATGTGCACATTTTGTCAGAGCCACCAGAAAAGATGGCTCACTGAAGTAGAATAGGACTGAGCCATGTTCAACTTCTCCAGTTTTTGTGTAAAGCATCCTGGCTTGAGGGGAGAGGTGTCTTTGAAAAAAAAAAAGGTGTCAAAAGTATACTTCAAGTCACTCAAAAGCCTCAAGAGGCATCTAAGAGCAGTTAACAGTCAGAAGAGACTCCTGAGTGACACAAAATCCTTGATTAGACCAAAAATTAGACCATATTACCCCTCTTACAATAGTAGGCAACACAGTATCAACAGTAGAGACCTTCAAGTTTCTAGGTTCTATCATATCTGAAGACCTAAAATGGACACCTAACATCAAAAACTTCATCAACAAAGAATGTTCTTTCTGCGCCAACTCAGAAAGCTCAAACTGCCCAAGGAGCTGTTGATACAGTTCTACAGAGGAATTATTGAGTCTGTCATCTGCACCTCCATAACTGTCTGGTTTGCCTCTGCAACCCAACAGGCTTCATCAGATAATTAGAACTACAGAAAAAACAATTGCTACCAACCTGCCTTCCACTATATACTGCATCAATCAAAAAGAGAGCTGTAAAAATATCTACAGACCCCTCGCATCCTGGACATAAACTGTTTCAACTCCTACCCTCAAAATGACACTATAGAGCACTGCACACCAGAACAACTAGACACAAGAACAGTTTTTTCCGGAATGCCATCGCTCTGCTAAACAAATAATTCCCTCAATACTGTTAAACTAGTTACTAAGTCTGCGCTACTATTAATCTTCTCATCGTTCCTATCACCCATCTCCTCCCACTTATGATTGCATGACTGTAGCCTTATTGCTGGTATCCTTACGATTTATATTGACTGTTTCCTAATGATTTGATTGCTTATTTATTCCCTATGACTATCATTAAGTGTTGTACCTTATGATTCTTGACGAATATATCTTTTCTTGTATGCACATTGAGAGCGTATGCACCAAGACAAATTCCTTCTGTGTCCAATCACACTTGGCCGATAAAGAATTCTATAATATAATTCCATAATCGAAGCACATATTTATCTAAATACAATAGATACAAATAAATTAAAAACATATCAGGACATCTTAAATGAAGAAGGAAAACTAAAAACGAGAAGAATTGAGAATGCAAAATGTGGAAATAGAGTGGTGGTCATATTTGCAATTAAAATCCAGATATAAATCTGATATGGAAAAAACTAGAATTCAAATGGAACCAAATCAGTTGGATAAAATTTTATTAGGCCCCAATGAGAAATTAATAACCAAAATTTATAATTTTCTATTGGAATATAAACTAGCAGAGGAAGTAGTTAAAGAGAATATGATCACATGGGCGATGAATTTTGGGTATGCAATAGAATTAAATAAGTGGGAAAAATTATGGAAAAGTATTAATAAATTAACATTATCTGTACCATACAGAGAAAATGCTTATAAATTATTTTATAGGTGGCATCTACCTATAGGCGTGAATTTCTAAAATGTTTCCAAGTACATCTCCACTCTGTTGGAAATGTAAAGCACATAAAGGGACATACTATCATATATGGTGGTCATGTCCCAAAGCTAAAAAATTCTGGAACAATATAAAAATGCAACTGGAACAAATAATAACTCAAAACGTACCATTAAAACCAGAAACTTACTTATTAGGAATACCTACAAGCAAATATGAAAAAGAAATAATATATTTAATAACACACATTGCAGCAAGAATCATATACGCACAAAATTGGAAACAAGAAGAGGTCCCGACTCAAGAGAAATTAATATCCAAAATTATGGAATGCGCTGAGATGGATAAACTCACCAAGGAGATCCAAGGAAAGGAAGAATCTGAATATCATCTGGTCTGGCAAAAGTGGTATAAATGGTTAGAGGGAAGTGAAAAAAAAAGAGAAGAAGAAAGAAAGAAAAATTAAATAAAAGAAAAGATATCAATAGAGTAAAATAAATTTTTACATCAAATGAAATTTAAGAAAGAGACACCAGATATCAATAAAATAATATCATTATATAAGGTGAAAGAAATAATGTATACTGAAGAATATAGGATATTGATATTGTAACAATTCAGATATTATAGGTAGATGTCATTAAGATGATGCTTGTTGTAAATCGTTTTACTTGCATTTATAAATGTATTATGTGGTTTCTTAAATTAATAAAAGTTTAAAAATTTAAAATATATATATATATAGATCCTAGTCTTTGTCAAGAAAAAAAAAAAAGAATTCTATTCTATTAACAGTCAGAAGAGACTCCTGAATGCCACAAAATTCTTGATTAGACCAAAAAAATGTATCTCATGCATCCTTAAGAGATAACAAGAGGCCAAGGTCTATGTAGATGGAAAATTTTAGGAGTTGCTAATGCAGGAGAAGCCCACGTCGGGGAAAAGATGGCACAAATAAAGCCAATCTTGTACCTTGCTTACCTATCTTCTACGTTTGTCAGATAGCTATGATCTGCAGAGAAGGCCCCCAGTGGAGAGTGGTGCCCATACCTCAAACTCTGAAAATACATTAATGATTAACAGCGTGGTTTTATATGGGCGCCCTCAGCAGATAAATGTGTGAGGCACACTGAAAGCATTCCGGGTAGCTCAAAAATAGCCAGAAATTGGTAATTAACCCTTTTCCTCTCTGCTCTTTCTCCTCCTAACCTAAATGCTGCTTTTTTCATTCAAAAGAAGGTGATGGATGGAGTTAAATACCTGGGCGAGCACCTCAGCATATGAACCAGGGGTGGGCTTCAAAATTTTTAGCAAGCGGTTTTCTGCCTGGTTGCTGGGTGGGCGTGACCATGATGGGCGTGGCCTACTTGGCCTCCTGCACCACAGTGTGAAGGGGGGGCATTTTTGCCTTGCCTGGGCTCTGGAGGCTTTCTTTGAGCCTCCGGGAGGGTGAAAATGGCCTCCCCAGACTCTGGAGGCCCTCTAGAGGCCGGAAATGGGCCTGTTTCTGGCCTTCCTGAACTTCCGGTAGGCCCATTTTTTGCCCTCCCCAAGTCTCTGCGCACACCCTACACTTATCTGCATCCAAAACTGGCTACATAGGGACTTCTGGGAGGGCAGGGTGGGGTGGGCGGGGCCAGCCAGGAGTGGGACTTGGGGGTTCTCCGAACTGCACAGAATTTTAGCTAGAGGTTCTCCCAAACCCCTGCGAACCCCAGCAGTCCACCCCTGATATGAACGCCATCTATTTAAATAGGAAGTCAGTTTTGTGGACAGATTAAAAACCCCCGGATTAGAAATCAGGAAACTGAGTTAGTTCTGCTTTAGATTGAAAATCTAAATTAGATATCCAGGCCAGTGTTTTTTTTTTCTCCCCTTTCTCTGTTCCAAGTCATTTCTAAAAAATTGCTGCAACAACCTGCAAGGATTTGTATCTACAGTCTCAAGGCATAGGCTGTTGCAACGACACAATTAAACTATAAATATATAATTATAATGTAAATATAATTATAAATCACGATGTAGGTAAATGCATACAATTGGTTGTATGCCAAGACAACTAGACACAGGGCAGGTTTTCCCTCATATCATTACTCTGCTGAACACCTAATTCTCTCAGTTGACAAACCACAGTGACTATTAATTTCTGCCTAATGAATAAATTGGGACGCGGTAGCTCAGTGGCTAAGATGCTGAGCTTGTTGATCAAAAGGTCGGCAGTTCAGCGGTTCGAATCCCTAGTGCCCCATAACAGAGTGAGCTCCCATAGTGTTCTGTGTGCCTTTGGCATTTAGTCATGCTGGCCACATGAGCATGGAGACGTCTCCGGACAGCACTGGCACTGCGGCTTTGAAATGGAGATGAGCACCGCCCCCTAGAGTCAGGAACAACTAGCACATATTTGTGAGGGGAACCTTTACCTAATGGATAAATAACCCATAGAGTGTGGCTGTAGTATTATTTATCCTTTTATTACCTCTTCAGGTAGTACTTGACTTACAACCACAACAGAGCCCAAAATTTCTGTTGCTAAGTGAAACATTGGTTGAGTGATTTTTTTAAATAACCTTTCTTGCCATGGTTGTTAAGTGAATCACTCCAGCTTTGAAGTTAGGGACAAGGTTGTTAAACAAATCTGGCTTCCCCACTGCTTGTCAGAAGGTTGCAAGAAGGGATCATATGTCCCCCGGACACCACAACCGTCATAAATATGAGTCAGTTGCCAAGCATCTCAATTTTGGTCCATGGAGATGCTACAATGGTCGTAAGTGTGAAAAACGATCATAAGCTTTGTAATCAGTTTGTGCTATTTTGCTGCATCCACATATTAAATATGAAACAGTTTCGACTTTGTTTGTTGCAAAGTCGGCAGTTTGGATAGTCAGTGCATTTTTGTATCTTTGCTTTCATGGCATTAGTTTGTAATGCTTGTGCCTGAGCAGCAAGTATTAAACCTTCCGTTTCTTTCTTGATGGTTCCCATCTTAAGCCATGCCCATGTAAAGTTGTCATCACATTTTCCTTCAATGTTTTTCAAGTGCTGTCCATGCAAAGCTTTGATTTTCCATCTATTTAATCTATCATCCAACTGTTTTTCCTTATATTCTGCCTTTGTTTCTGTTGTTTTTATACTGCTCTCCATTTTCATAGCCTGCAGCAAATTTTCTGTACTTTGGTTCAAATAATCATTTAAATTTCGTTTTTCTTCTTCTTCAGTTTGATGGATTTACAATAGCCCTCTGCTCCTTATTCTTCTGGGCAGGTGCAACCTGTCGGTGTCACTTCGTGGATGTAAAGCGTGGTACATATTCAAAAGTTTGCACGTTTTCCAGTCCAAGTTTTCCAGTTCAGCCAAAGTCCAGTTGATGATTCCAGCTGAGTAGCGTATCACAGGAACTGCCCATGTATTAATGGCTTTAATTATGTTTCCAGCATTCAGTTTTGATTTTAATATTTTGCAGACCCTCCTGATGTATTCCTTTTGTGTTCTTTGACTTTTCCATTCAAGATGTTATCTGCTTCCAATATGCCTAGGTATTTGTAACCATCATCCTTTGCTAATGCTTTCACGATGCTTCCATTTCCCAGTTCTATTCCTTCTATTTTTTTCCCATTTTTCCTTGCTGCACAGATAGTATAGCACATTTTTCAAGTCCAAAGTTAATTCTGATGTTGTTGCTGAACAGGTGAACTGTGTTGAGTATTGAGTCAAGTTCAGTGGGGCTTTTCGCATACAGTTTTGACTCATCCATGTATAGTAGATGATTTATCTTACCATGTTGGCTTGAGATTTGGTAGCCCAGTTTTGTGTTTCATAGGATTATTGTCGGTGGAATTAGTGCAACGTTGAACAGTAGTGGTGAAAGTGAGTCCCCTTGGAAGATTCCTCATCTGATGTTGACTTCGCCAATGTTCTCCCCATTTGCTGTTAGAACTGTTTTCCATTTTTGCAAATTTGCTTTCAAAAATTTACAAATATTTTTGCTGATTGCACAGTTTTCCAGACAGGTGTGGGGTAATGAGTCAAATACCTTTTTGTAATCAATCCGCACCATATTTAAATGTGTTTTTCTTCATTTTGCATTTTTTAGTACCATTTTGTCAATGAGCAGCTGATCTTTTGTTCCTCTTGATTTTTTTTATAATTTCCTTTCTGTTCTACTGATACAAACTGTTTTCCATCAGATGATTGAATACTGAATTTGCCACTATTCTTGTAAAAAGTTTGAATGTTGTTGGCTGACAAGTAATTGGCCGAGAGTTGGCTGAAGAAGTTTCTTGGGTGAGAAGCAAAACAAGCTGAAGAAGCTCTCTGTATGAGAAGCAAAACGTCTTCAAAGAAAAACCAGAAAGTCTAGTTGCCTCTTGAAAAAAAGCATCTTTGGGACTACCATGAACTGGAGGACTGAGAATCTCCAGAGACACTCCCAGAGGAATTCCTTCTTCTTTTAGTCCTATCTCTGAGGATAAAGAGAGCTGGAATTTTGGAAGGGCAAAATGCAAAAAATAGCATTTGGGAAAGAAACGATATGAACTGAAAAGAAGCAGAGACCCTGTATGGCTTATTTCCACTTTGGATATGGTGTAGAATCTACTGCAGAAGTATCAGAAGTATATTTCATTGCTGTGTGATCAAATCCTTCCTTCCTTCCTTCCTTCCTTCCTTCCTTCCTTCCTTCCTTCCTTCCTTCCTTCCTTCCTTCCTTCTTTCCTTCCTTCCTTCCTTCCTAGAACACAGTATTTGCTCCTAAGAACACAGTGCTTTTATTAATCTAAAACTTCCTTCCTTCCTTCCTCTGTCCCTCCTTCCCTCCTTCCCTCCCTCCCTTCCTCCCTTCCTTCCTTCCTTCCTTCCTTCCTTCCTTGAACACAGTATTTGCTCCTAAGAACACAGTGCTTTTATTAATCTGAAACTCCCTTCCTTCCTTCCTCCCTCTCTCCCTCTCTTCCTTTTTTTAAGCTTTTAAGAGGCAAATGTATACTCTAAAATTGCAGAGTATAAAATTACTAAATCTTAGTGACCGCACAATTTTAATTTACAGAATAACAGTGAGGAGTAATCATGCAATCTGAGCCCTGTTTTTAAAGCCTTTGTTTTTTTTTTTTAAAAAAGAAATCAAATCAAGAAATGCTGATGATAGAAACCTAATAATCTGCAAAATTTTAAGCACAAGTATTCCTGTCTAAACGAGTATTTACTCCTATGCCACATAGCTCCCACTTTATTATGTGTAAATATCAGAGGGGTCTATAAAATACCCAACTCGTCTTTTATTAGCAGATTCAGTCGTAATGAGATCGTACATTTTTATATACACATATAAATTTATATGTGTGTGTCATAAGAGTAAATACTCATTTAGACAGGAATACCTGTGCCCCTCTGATATTTACACATAATAAAGTGGGAGCTATGTGGCATAGGAGTAAATACTCGTTTAGACAGGAATACTTGCGCTTAAAATTTTGCAGATTATTAGGTTTCTATCATCAGCATTTCTTGACTTTCTTTTTTTTTTAAACAAAGGTCTTAAAAACAGGGCTTGGATTGCATGATTACTGCTCACTGTTATTCTGTAAATTAGAATTGTGCAGTCACTGAGATTCAGTAATTTTATACTCTTCAATTTTAGAGTATACATTTGCCTCTTAAAAACTTCACAAGAAGGAAGGGAGAGAGAGAGGGAGAGAGGGGGAGGGAGGGAGGAAGTTTCAGATTAATAAAAGCACTGTGTTCTTAGGAGCAAATACCTGTGCTTAAAAGTTTGCAGATTATTGGGTTCCTATCATCAACATTTCTTGGCTTGTTTTTTTTTTAATACAAAGGACTTAAAACTATGTATGTGTGTATATCTTTAACAAGGGCAAAACATATGTTTGCAGATGCAGGCCTGGTGAAAAGCAATTAAGCACTCAAGTCATGGATTTATGTTGATGGTGAGATGAAAACAATGTTCAACCATCTTGTCTCTGGGAGAACTTCATGGAGTCCATGATTCAGCTTGACTTAGAAGAAACTTTTTAAGGGAATGGGGGCCCTGAATCATGCTGTGCTTGATTCCATCCTGCTTCTATGAACTCTCATTATTATTATTTTTTAAGAATGAATAAACTCTAGAATCATATCCCTGCCAAAGTGAACCAATGCAATACTACCCATTGAGTTAAAGTTAGACCACTAAAAGTTTGATGGAAACAAATTTGGGAACAGGAAATGTGAGCCCGTGTTGTTCTAAAATACAATCATAGAATCCTAAGGCTGGAAGGGACCTTGAAGGTCTTCTAGTCCAACCCCCTGAAAGAAGATACTCAGAAGTGTATGTCCTTGCAAAAGCTCTCCTCACTTTCAGGACTCTCTGCTTTTAATTCATAGCTTAGTTTCCTTCTCAGGCAAAATATAATGCAGGTCTCAACTTACAACCATTCATTTAGTGACCATTCAAAGTTACAATGTTACAATGGCAGTGGAAAAAAGTGACTTATGACCGTTTTCACACTTACGACCATCCCCCGTGGTCACATGATCAAAATTCAGACTTTTGGCAACCGACTCACATTTATGATGGTTGCAGTGTCCCCCAGGGGTCACGCAAACTCCTTTTGCGACCTTCTGGCAAGCAAAGTCAATGGGGGGGGGAGGCCGATTCACTTAACAACCGTGTGACTAGCTTAACCACTAGCTGAACAGCTGCAGCGATTCACTTAACAACCATGTCGAGAAAGATCGTAAGATGGGACAAAAACTCACTTTAACCCCCTTCTCATTTAGCAACATCAATTTTGGGCTTCGTTGCGGTCATAAATCAAGGACTACCTGTAGCCTTCTCAAGGGTGTATGCATTTCTAAATGAAAAGGGGAGTGGGGGTGTGGGTTTTTTTTTCAATGAACAGCTTTTAACAGTGAAGGATGGGGAGAATTAGTTGGAGTTGGAGATCTTGACCAACCATGCTATTAAAGTGTTGGAAAACGCTGCCCAACTAACCCCCACCCCCGCCGCCAAAAAAGTGATTTCTTTCCAAGGAAAAATCCCCCACCCCACCCCGCCCCTCTTCTCCCTTCAGAACTGCTGAGGGAGGCCCTTTGAAAAGCTGATAACAAGGCAGCTGACTGCTTAAGTCTGGCAGACACGCAGAACAATCAAATTAAAAGGTGTGAAAACTCCTTCATTCTCTACACCCTTAAAAGCTAATTCAGTTTGGGCGGAGAAAAAATGGAATAACTATTGTCTCCGTTGATCCCTTGTACAAACCCTTATCAGTGACACTAAGTAATCTGTGGTATTTAATCTGGTAGGTTTGTGTGCTTATGTGTCTGTCTCCCTCTGTACACTCCTGTGTGTGTGTGTGTGTGTGTGTGTGTGTGTGTTTGTGTGTGTGTGTGTGTGTGTGTTTGTGTGGGTGTCTAAGACCAGTGGAAACTTATAATTCATGTCCTAACCTTGGACCTTGGAATGATTAAGGTAGCGCCTAAGAATGCAACTTGGATTAAAGAGGTGAATAAGAGTTCAAAAACGAAGAAGCTCGAAATGAGAGAGAACTTCTAATAAGAGCAGAAAGGGTGGACAGCAGAGCAAAGAAGGTCTAGAATTGGTCAACACCAGGTCAATTGCAATTCCTTGCAAATAGATTGGGAAGAAATTGAGGTAGCGACAGATTTTATTTTCCTGGGCTCCAAGATCACCGCAGATGGGGACTGAAGCCAAGAAATTAAAAGATGCTTGCTCCTGGGGAGGAAAGCTATGGCAAGTCTAGATAGCTTACTAAAAAGCAGAGACATCACCCTGCCAACAAAAGTGTGTATAGTCAAGGCTATGGTTTTCCCAATTGCAATGTATGGCTGTGAAAGTTGGACCATAAGAAAGGCTGAGCGCCAAAGAATTGAGGCCTTTGAACTGTGGTGCTGGAGAAGATTCCTGTGAGTTCCTTGGACTGCAAGGCGATCAAACCAGTCAGTCCTAGAGGAGATCAATCCTGACAGCTCTTTAGAAGGCCAGATCCTGAAAATGAAACTCAAATACTTTGGCCACTTAATGAGAAGGAAGGACTCACTGGAGAAGAGCCTAATGCTGGGAACGATTGAGGGCAAAAGAAGAAGGGGATGGCAGAGACTGAGATGGCTGGATGGAGTCACTGAAGCAGTAGGCATGAGTTTAAATAGACTCCAGAGGATGGTAGAGGACAGGAAGGCCTGGAGGAACGTTATCCATAGGGTCACGATGGGTCAGACATGACTTCGCAACTAACACCACCACCAAAAATTGGTCTAAATATGCATTCATTGCCAAGCAATTTAATTGCATTTTGCAAGGGGGAGAAATTGAAAATTGATTAATACATAGCATGGATCCAGCAAAAAGGACACCACAAGCAACTACAGGCCAATTACCTGCTTACCAACAACTTTAAGGAAAAAAATATTATAGGTTTATTGTAATATAAAATACAAAGAGAAACAAAGAGAATAAAAGCATTTCTAAAAAAAACCCCTTTCAGATTATAATTTAATATTGATTTCAATCCCTTGTTCCACGATTATATTGTAACCAATTTCTTTGGCCCATTGAATCCTACGGTCATTAAGATATTCATTTTCCAGGTTCATATTAAAATATATAAAACCTTAGCAATACAAGGTAGTCCTCGACTTATGACCACAATTGAGCCCAACATTTCTATTGCTAAGCGAAACGTTTGTTCAGTGAATTCTAACCCATTTTATTACCTTTCTTGCCACCACTGTTAATCACTGCCGTTATTAAATGAGTAAACTGCTTGTTAAGTGAAATTGGCTTCCCCATTGACTTTTGCTTGTCACGAAAATGGGATCACAGGACCCCGGAACCCTACGACTGCCATAAATAGGAGTCAGTTTGCCAAGCGTCCGAATTTTGATCACATGACCATGGGGATGTGGCAAACTAAGTGTGAAAAACAGTCACAAGTCACTTTTTTCAATGCCGTTGTAATGGTCACTAAACAAACCGTTGTAAGTCAAGGACTGCCTGTAACCTGTTCGCTGTTAGCACACAAGGTAACTTCAAATTCACTTTTTTGCAGATTCAAAACTGTGTAGCTTTTCTTATCCAAGTTAAAGCTTTCTTTTAGTTGTAAATGTGTGCAAGGCGCATCTATCTGACTCCAGTTTGCCTTTCATCTTGAGATTAGGTTCACCTTGAAAAACAAGATAAAGTTTCACACACACCCCCAGGTCCACCGATTTGACCTCACTGTCACATTTTTTTTCTGAAAAAAATTTCCTGTTGTTTTAGAAATCTTTATTCTTTATTGGCCAAGTGTGATTGGAGACACAAGGAATTTGTCTTTGGTGTATATGTTCTCAGTGTACATAAAAGAAAAAAATACATTCATCAAGAATTATAAGATACAACATTTAGTGATAGTCATAGGTTACTAATAAACAATCAAATCATACTAGGAAACAAAACAATATAAATTGTAAAGATACAAGCAACATGGTTATAATAATAAGTGGGAAGAGATAGCAACATGGTTATAGTCATAAATGGGAAGAGATAGGTACTAGGAAGGATGAGAAAAATAATAGTAATAGAGTCTTAGTAAATAATTTGACAGTGTTGTGAGAATTAGTTGTTTAGCAGAGTGATGGCATTTGGGAAAAACTGTTCTTGTGTCTAGTTGTCTTGGTGTGCAGTGCTCTATAGTGTCGTTTTGATGGTAGAAGTTGAAACAATTGATGTCCAGGATGCAAGGGGTCTGTAGATGTTTTCACAGCCCTCTTTTTGACTCGTGCAGTACACAGGTCCTCAATGGAAGGTAGGTTGGTGGCAATTGTTTTTTCTGCAGTTCTAATTATCCTCTAAAGTCTGTGTCTTTCTTTTTTTTATATTAGACCTCCTAAGTGAGGCATTTTAGGAGAAAACCCTATTAACAAACAACTTTCAAATTCTAAATGATATGGTAGCTGATGCAGTCCAACGGCACCGGGTTGAAATAATTTCAATAATTTGCCACTCATTTCGTATCCGACAACTCTGGGTGGCTTACATCATAAAAACATTGCAAGCATTAAAATCGTTCATTGTAAAAAAAGACAGCAGATTAAAAAAAAAAACGCGCACACACACACACACAGCAGAGAGACGTATGTACCATGTTTCCCTGTCCTTCTTTCCTTCAAAGATCAAAAGGTAGAAACTTCTGTGAGCAGAAAGCTTGCATGGATAGTCTCCCTGGCACTTTGGAGTTTCCTCTGTGGCTCAAAAGACTAGAAAATGTTACACGATTCGTAGTAACTTGCATTCACCCCAGAGAGTTGCTGATATGCAAGCTTAATTCACACAACAAACTGAACCCCAAATCCGGATTCAAAAATGCAATTGCTGTCTTCGTAGAACATGCCATGTTGGTAGAAATAATCTACAGCAGTGGTCACCAACTGGTGGTCCGTGGACCACTGGTAGTCCGCGAAAAAATTTTGGTGGTCCACAGAAAAATATTTGCATTTTTTTATATTGCACTAAATCAGGGATCCTCAAACTACAGCCCCAGGGCCGGATACCAGCCCACCAAAGCAATTAATCCCACTCACTGACAGGATGGGGTCCTTCAGGCATTTAGCTTGGCCACCTGTTTAGTAGCTCCAGCCCTTCCCTCCCTCCCTGGGAGTCCAGGCGCTTCAGTGAGCGGTGTGCAAAACTTTGCCCAGGCTCCTTGAGAGATGGAGTTTTCAGGGGGCTGATCTAGCACCTAGGCTGGCCACAAGACAAACATTAATTCTTGGCCATATTTGAGATTCTTAGCTGCAATGGACAGCAAAGCTAGGATTGACCCCGGGAACTTCTCTCCACTAACAAGTGGCCAAGCTAAGTGTCTGAAGGACCCCAACCCATCACTAATTCATATTAGTGGTCTGTGGGATTTAAAATTATGAATTTAGTGGTCCCTGAGGTCCTAAAAGTTGGTGACCCCTGATCTACAGCATGGCTTCAGCGATGGCTGGTGGATTGGTCAAGAAAGTCAAGACAACTTTTGATGTTCTCTGTTCAAAACTGAAAAGTAACTACCTGGAAACCACAACAAAAGCTAGGTTTGGGCTTTCTAACGGTAAAAGGTAAGGATTCCCCTCACACATATGTGCCCGACTCTACTAAATAATAATCTTATTTATGTAGATGCCTGTGGAAATTCTACATCATCCAGGTCATGGTTGTCTCAAAAGTGCTTTTCCCCCATGTTTTGTTTTATTTATATAACATTCAATTTTCATCAAACAGTGCATGGTCTGGGTACAGTTATGTTTAAACAGTCATAATTCACATCTTTGTTATTCATCACCATAATATTGTTAATATAATAACAATGTAATAACAATAATTCTTAACATCATCTTCTTTAACAACACTCCACTTTAACATTTCCTCTTTTTATATCTCCTCCTTTCTAACTTCTGTTTCTGTTACCTAGCTATTAATAAAATGTGTCCCATACAAAAAAATATTCAGTTTGTTCTTTATCCTTAATAGTAAGCGTTAGTCTATCCATTTCTGCTCATTCTAATATGTTCTTAATTACATTACCCCCGGACGGAGCCTCATCATTTTTCCATTGTTGTGAAAATACAGTTCTAGTTGCAGTTAATATATGCAAGGTCAGATATGTAGTATTTTTATCATATTTTTCTGGTAGAATGCCCAACAAAAATATCTCTGTATGTTGCTTTGTCATTTTTTCCAGCCACATATGTATTTTCATCCAGTATTTTTTGCTTTTGGGCATGTCCACCACATATGGTAATATAAACCCAAATGCTTTTTCAAAGGCAGCTGGACTGTTTTGAGAAGGAAGAAGAAAACATTTCACTTCTCATCCCAGAAGCTTCATCAGTTGTGAGTGGATAGTGGGGGCAATGGAAGGAAAGTCAGAATAGAGCTGGAAGGAACCTTGGAGGGTTGCAGGGGTCTGCAACCATAAACACTCAAAGAGCCATTTGGACCGGTTTCCCACAGAAAAGAAAACATCGGGAGCCACAAAACCCTTCCCGTGCCTGACCATTTTCATGAGCGGCCACAAAACTAGCGTAGGTAATTGAATTAAACATTCTGTTTTCTTCTGAAACATTTCTTTTCTTGGATTTATCAATGGTTGGCCTACCGGGGGTTGAAAAGCTCAATAAATCCAAAAATAAATAAAGGAGAAGCAATACATAGAAAAATATGCTAAAAAGCTTTTTATAGTTAAAACTAACCTAAAATGTAAAACTATGGAGGCCCTGACAAATCTGAGGAAGGTATAGTTCAGTAGCTAATGCCTTTTGAATGTTTTAGAGTTTTTTTTAGTTTCTGGTTGATTTTTACTTTATATTCAACTGTATGTTTTAAGATGATATCTTGTTCCTTTGCAAAATGACACTGAAAAATAATGTTCAATGGAGTTTTATACCGAGGTTGCATTGAGGGTCTGTTATTCTATCTGTCCTTGGTTTATTATGGGATTGAGTTAAGTGCAGATTTACTTGGAAGTAAGGTAGCGACAAAGAATTGTGGCCTTTGAGCAATGGTGCTAGAGAAGACTCCTGTGAGTCCCTTGGACTGCAAGGCGATCAAACCAGTCAGTCCTAGAGGAGATCAACCATGACTGCTCTTTAGAAGGCCAGATCCTGAAGACAAAACTCAAATACTTTGGTCACCTAATGAGAAGGAGGACTCATTGGAGAAGAGCCTAATGCTGGGAACCATTGAGGGCAAAAGAAGAAGGGGACGGCAGAGAACGAGGTGGCTGGATGGAGTCACTGAAGCAGTCACATAAGCTTAAATGGACTCCGGGGGATGGTAGAGGGTAGGAAGGCCTGGAGAAATGTTGCCATGGGGTTGTGATGGGTCGGACACAACTAACAACAACAAAAAGGTCAGGTTTACTTCTGAGTAGCCACGCAAAGGATTGCATGGAAAAGAAAGTGTTGACTTCCAGCTTGTTGCAGAAACTCGAAATGGGATTGAGATTACGGAGAAATTTTAATTAATCGCCTTTGCTCTTTCCACATATCCCCCCCCTTTTTTTTTTCTTGTAAAAGAAAAGTACTTTTTTGTCATTCAAAAGAATAAAATATAAGGAATATAAATTGTTACTCTGTCCTTCATCACCATCCTGGGGTGGTATACAAAAAAATTAGAATAAAATAACCGCACAGAAAAACTCTAAAATGCAGCATTCTAAAACATGAAAATTGCTTTTTTTTTTTAAAAAAAAAAAATTATTATAGTTTTTTAAAAAAAACAAACAAAAACAGATATTTACATCTTCTTTCCAACATTTTCGCATCAGTAATCCATATTTATATATTTTCTCTTTCTCTTTCTTATCTTAATATATCTTTTATACATATATTTCTAGTATATCACATATATATCATTATAGCATATTCTATTATTCTAATTATTTTATTTACATTTGACATAAACATGTACCTTATTTCCTTTCCACAATTTTTATATCTTCCCATTTATTTCTATATTTCTCCACCTACTTTAACCATTATTTAGTCTTCCTTTGTCCCCCTTCCCCCCGCTTTCCTCCAACCATTTATACCATTTCTTTCAGACTAAGTAATATTCTGTTTCATAATTTTGTTAATCACATTGTCTTCTGATGGTATATCATTGTTTTTCCAGTTTTGGGTGAAAACTATTCGTGCTGCTGTAATTATGTGAATGATTAGGTATTTTATTTCTTTTTCATATGACCGAGTAATTATTCCCAGTAGGAAAGTTGAAAAATGCTATTAAAGCCACTTTCAAAGTACTTGGCAAGCCACAGATGCCTAAATCCAATTTTCAGTGGAACCGAAATGGATCCACTTTTTCCCTCAGACCATGAGTTATGAAGCAGGATTAAAGAAGTGATTTTCTTGGCTCTTTTCAATATTTTTTTTTTTTAAAAAAACCAAACTTCTCAATTTGGCACACCAAAACTGGATGGTTATCCACTCACTGGAGGATATTTTAGGAGGGCAATACCTCCAAACAGTTTAATTTGCCATTTGCTGACAAAATACTTCCTTAACAAATGAATTTCCAAAATTTTGGAAACCTTTTTTCCAGAAAAAAAGAGACTTTTTAGGGGACTGGAGGCTAAAACATACGATGAACTGTTACAGGAACTGGGCATGACTAAGTCTAGTGAAGAGAAGGACCAGGGGAGATATGATAGCAGTTTCCCAATATTTAAGGGGCTGCCACAGAGAGGAGGGTGGTCAAGCTATTTACCAAAGCACCCGAAGGCCAGACAAGGATGGAAACTGAACAAGGAGAGATTCAATCTAGAAATAAGGAAATATTTCCTGACAGTGAGAGTAATCAACAAATGGAATAGAAGTTGCCTTTGGAAGTTATGGGAGCTTCATCACTGGAGGCTTTCAACAAGAGACTGGACAGCCATCTGTCAGAAATGGTGTAGGGTCTCCTGCTTGGACAGGGGAGTGGGGGGTGGACTAGATGACCTTCATGGTCCCTTCCAACTCTGTTAATATGTTAATCTGAAACAATAGGCAAGAAAACAGGTTAGCTTGCTCACTGGCCTTGAGAAATTCAACATTGAGAGATTATGAGATTTCCCCCCCGCCCGCCCCCCGCCAGGAGCTGGGTCTTCTGGGAGCTGCTGATATCATTCTTTTCCAGTCTTTGCAAGAAGATTAAGGACTTCTTTGAGAGCAGCTGGTTGAGACATCCTTCCACACAAAGCTGCTTGGTTTATTTTAAAAAACATTTCTTCACCATCCACCACTACAGTTCCTGAACAGTGGGGCCAATCTGTCAAAAAGATGCCGTAATACCATGTAAATACATTCGGCCATTGTTTTTTAAACTGCCTCTGTGTGGGTTCGGCGGCTATATAAATTCATTTAATTGAATTAATAAATTAATCATCACCATCACTGAGAGAAAATCTTGGGGCGGACTCATGTTCGTCTATGGGGATTAAAAAAAAAAAACAGGAGTATGGAAGCATTTTTTTCTGACATATTAAATTAGACCAGACAATTTTAATACTTCCTTACCTCCTTGCTTAACCAAAAAGGAAGACTTTTAATGACATCAGGCTATGTATGGGGCTCTTTGAGAATAAAACTAGGTAAAATCAGCAACAAAACAACTTCCAGACTTTTTAAGAGATTTCCAAAAATGCTGAGGGAAGAAAAACAGGATATTGATGATGGAAAATCCTTAATTCAACTGCTGAATTAAGGATTATGTGGAGCACATAAAGATTTTATATTTCAAAAGTTAAAAAAGATCATTTTTCTTCTTATCGCTATTTACCTGGAGGGCTCCAGCTTGCAAAAGACTAAACTAAACTTAAAAACTTCTAATTCTGTGGGAGGGTGATAGGTGATTAAATATATATATATATATATATATATATATATATATATATATATATATATGTGTGTGTGTGTGTGTGTGTGTGTGTGTGTGTGTGTGTGTGTGTGTATATATATATATATTCAATAAAAAAATAAACTGAAATAAAAAGTCTCTAAATACACATGCACTAACTTAGGAGTAATTTCCCTGAACTGAAATGCACCATCTTCAAACATATATACAGTAGTATATATGTAGCATGACAATTATTTTCAAGATCTGTAGTATCTCCATAAAATAAAAAGAACATTAGATTCTCTCATCTAAAAAAGAAGGGTGAATGTTATCAGGATAGTGAATTTTATCACTTCCTCCTTTTTTTACATTTTTGATACCAGCTGTCTTGCCTGAGAGTAGATAAGATTAATTCTATATTATTTACACTGAAAACAATATGAAATGAAGATCAGTGGAATCCTGGGCTAATAGAATAAAATTCCTTATTGGCCAAGTGTGATTGGACACACAAGGAATTTGTCTTTGGTGCATATGCTCTCAGTGTACATAAAATGTCAAGATACATTCATCAAGAATCATAAGATACAACACTTAATGATAGTATAAAAATTAGAAATACTTGTCAATCGTTGCCAAGGTGCCAGAGATTCTGTTTTATTTTCTGCTAGTCCTACTATAATGATAACATAATCATTAAATATTTGTCAGGACTTATAAAATATTTCTCATATTGGAAATGCAGATTTATAACAGCTTTAAAAATGTTCCTTTTATTTAGAAACCCCAAGACTTCACACTTGAAAGTTGACCTTGGAAATATCTCCAAGCTCTTCCTTCTAACTTTAAAATAACAAGTTCCCAAAAGTACTTTACAACTAAATGACCTACAATGAAATCCTAAAGTGCCATTTAAGTTGTTTAGAAAAGATAAAAAGATGCTTTAAATTGCTGCTATTTAGTTCTCTAAAACCAATCATTCTGGGACTTTTCAGCAACTCACAAGTTATGCTACTTGCCATCAGGATATTGTTATTTAAAATCAAGGTTCTTATCTTGTAGATGTTAAGGAAGGTTAGCTTAATATTGAACCCACAGAAGAAATAAAGATATTAATGCAATATTTTTCTGAAATAACTTTGCTTGAGGTTTGGAATCAATTATTTATTAAATGTATTTGCCACCCATTTCATAGCCAAAGGATTCTGGATGGCTTACAGCTTTAAACATTAAAATCCTAATAGATAAATATTTCCAAAACAGTAAAATGTACGGCCAACTATGTTAGAAGTTTTAAATGCTGGTTTTTATTTTTAAAAACACCACTCTTCAGAAATGGAATCTTAGTTGTTTTTCCTTTCTCATAAAAAAATTCTTTGCTATTTTTCCTTGATAAACAAGAATAATTAGAGACTATAATTGGTTAGTTCTCCACGCAGATTGTTAGCTAGAGAATGTCAACATTATTGTGGTTCATTGTCAGTTCTGATTTATGATGACTGCAAGACAAATCCTTGCAGTTTTATTGGCAAGATTTTTCAGAAGTGGTTTGCCATTGCCTCCTTCCTAAGGCTGAGAAAGAGTGAAAGAAAGAGGTCACCCTGTTAGTTTTGAGCTTAAGATGGGACTAGAACTCACAGTCACCTAGTTTCTACCCTGATGCCTTAAGCACTTACAATAAATCAGCAATTGTAGACACAGAATAAATCCATTAAATTCCATGGCATTTATTTTCTGACATATGTGTGAAATGGTATAAGGTTTCCCGCCTAGAAGTTGGACTAGAAGACCTCCAAAGTCCCTTCCAACTCTATTGTTCTGATCTACCATATTCTACTGTCTATTCTATTCTCTATTCTACTCTACACTCTACTCTATTCCATATTCTATTCTATTCTATTCTATTCTATTCTATTCTATTCTATTCTATTCTATTCTATTCTATTCTATTTTCTATTCCGCATTCTATTCCGCATTCTATTCCCTATTCTATTCTATTTTATTTTATTCTATTCTATTCTATTCTATTCTCTAGTCTACTCTATCCTTTGTTCTACTCTACTCTACTCTACTCTACTCTACTCTACTCTACTCTATCTACTCTACCTGGAAATATTGAATTCTTTTTTCAGCATCCAGGTAATTCACCTTACCTATCAGCCAAGCAATATTCAATGGTCCTAGACATAATTCATGGAATGTTTCTTGTAGTTTTTAAGTCCACATCTTCTCAAACTGAGAACAAACAAGGGACCCTATGAAAACAATCCCTATTTAGCCTAAATTACTAAAGAGGGAATGCCCTAGGGCTCATTTCCATTCATTCAGGAAACGAAACCATGGAACCTCAATTTAGAAAATCCACAGCCATAAAGCCCTGATGGCCACCAGATTTCATGAATTGATGTGCAGAGAAGAGCAACAAAGATGATAAAGGCTAAAGGTTGAAAGAGCTAGGTATGTCTAGATTATTAAAGAGAAGGACTAAAGGAGACATGATAACTGTCTTTGTGTACTTGAGAGTCTGTCACAAAGAAGACTTCTTTCTCCAAACCATCGGGATAGGACAAGAAGTAATGGGTGGAAGTCCATGGCTAAATGTCTATGGAGAGTTTCAATCATCCAGATCATGATTGTCCCAAAGGTGCTTTTCCAAAAAGCAACTGGACTTCCTTGGGGTTTTTTTTTTTATGTTTTGCTTTTCATCCAAGAAGCTTCTTCAGTTCTAATGGGTGGAAGCTTGTTAAAGGAGAAATTTTCAGACCGTGAAGCAATTAATCAGCGGAGTAGTTTGCCTCTTTGAGTTGTGGGAGCTCCATCCCTGGTGGTTTTCAAAAATAGTTTGGACAACTATTTGTCTGGGATACCAAGGCTTCTGCCTTGAGCAGGGGTATCCAACCTTGACATCTTCATGACTTGTGGACTTCAACTCCCAGAATTCTCAGCCAGCCTGGACTAGAAGACATCCAAGGTCCCTTCCAGCCTTAGGATTCTCTGTTCGATATTCTAATTCACATGCAGACATTACAGAGACCAGTTTGGTCTATTAGTGGTTAGGACACCAAGTTAGAAATAAGGAGATGGTGAGTTCAGATTCCGACTTAGACATGAAAGCCAGCTGGGTGACTTTGGGCCAGTTCCTCTCTCAACCCAAGAAGTCAAGCAAGTCTCCTGTTGTTGATCTCTACTACCTGGTGTGAGGGAATAAAAGGGTTACAAACTGCTTAGGACCCAGGAGGATGACTGTAAGGCTAAGAATCTTAGCTTCAATAGAATACCATTGCCTGCCTATGAAAGGTAGGAAACTGGGGTTTGCTTGGATTCAACAGAATTTGTCTACACTTTTAGGAGTTTTGACACCATATTGACAACTGACACATCATTATGCAGAAAATGAGTATTTTGAGAGGTCCTGGGTTCTCTCTGAACTTGGTTGTTTTCTTGCAAACATTTTATGATCCAGAGAATGGGTAGGTAACATTTATTAGTGCTTTCATCACGTAGCGAGTATTTTGTATGGTTGTATAGGACATCAATTCCAGATTCCTTATGATTACAGGAAGGAAAGGAGGGAGGGAGGAAGGGATGGAAGGATGGAAGGAAGAGACAGTGAGAGGGAGGGAGGAAGGAAGGAGGGAAGGAGAGAGAGAAAGGGAGAAAGAGGGAGAGAAAGAAAGAGAAAGGAAGGAAGGAAAGAAAGAAAGAGAAGGAAGGAAGGAAGGAAGCAGAAGACAGGGAGGAAGGAAATGGGCAGAAAAGAAATGGAAAGGATGGAAGCAACAGTGGATGGATGGATGGATGGAAGGGGGAGAAGGAGGAAGAAAGGAAGGAAATGGAAGTTTGGGAGGGAGGGAAGGAGAGAGAGAGAAAAAGAAAAGAAAAGAAAAGAAAAGAAAAGAAAAGAAAAGAAAAGAAAAGAAAAGAAAAGAAAAGAAAAGAAAAGAAAAGAAAAGGTCTATGGATGTTCTCAATCATCCAGTTCACGGTTGTCCCAAAAGTGCTTTCCCAAAAGGCAAATGAACTTTCTTGATTGCTGTTGTTGGTTTTACTGTCAAAACTGAAGAAGCTTCTTAGACGAGAAGCAACATGGAAAAACACAGCAAGGAAGTCCAGTTGTCTTTTGAAAAAGGCAGCTTTGGGGCTCACCTTGATGTGTTAAGACATATTTCCCTCCTCTTCCCTCTGTATAGGGAAGTAAGCAATATGCTCTAAGCCCCTTATCTTTTCTTGTGAATGCCTCCCTTCCCTTCCTTGCAAATGAAGGGGTGAAAGGATTGCTCACTTATATATGCAAAGGGGGATCTTATTTAATGGAAATTATCATTACAAAAAAGAGAGAAGTAAGCAAACAACACCAGGCCACCAATTGTCTCGAATATTCTGGCAGTTTCTAGTTACCTGCAATTCCGATACATGCTACAAGACACATTCTTATTTCTACACTTGGAAAAAGCAAGATTTTTTTTAAAGTCCTTGCTCTTTTTGATTTTATATGCCTCTCTGTTTCTAGAGGACACACTTCTGTTTCAATTAGGAATTCAGATAGATTGCAGTTTGAATTCAATAATTCAGAGTTAAAAGTTAGCTTAAACCATCTGT
Organism: Arizona elegans; assembly: GCA_022577455.1. Classification (NCBI taxonomy): domain Eukaryota; kingdom Metazoa; phylum Chordata; class Lepidosauria; order Squamata; family Colubridae; genus Arizona; species Arizona elegans. The sequence continues at coordinate 89,544,506 of JAKOOJ010000005.1, read as the reverse complement.
GATGTTAGCTGAGGTTGGGGAAAAAAATAAGCTATAATAGTCCCGTAGTTGAAGTTGTTTATATATGCTGAGATGAATTTGCAGAGTAATTGCTTAACACATTGTAAGCCGCCCTGAGTCTCTGGAGAAGGGCGGCATATAAAAATAAATAAAAATAAAAATAAAAAATAAATTATCACCAAGCATAAAAATATGCTTAATTATGACTTCTTTTTTGGTGCACAATCCAAGTGCAATTGAGGCCAAAACAATAGATTTCAATTGCTGTTATTTTGCAGCAATGATAATCAGGAAAAACCAGTAGCAAAACTAAAAATCCATATTTTTAATCAATATTTTACTTAATTGTTTTCTAATAAATGGTAGAGGGCATGATGGATTTTAATCTAGTTTTATATTAGTTTTATTAATATTAGATAAATTATTATTATTATTATTTATTGAATTTGTATACCGCCCTACTCCCGAAGGACTCAGGGAGGTGAACAGCCAGATAAAACACATATAATACAAATGTTAAAAAGCATTAAAATACAATTAAATAATTTGGCCCGAAAAACGAAATTTAAAACGCCCCAAATTCTTAAGACAAATTTAAAATTTAAAAATTTGTAAAAGTTTAAAAAGTTTAAAAGAGAGGTTAGGCCAGGCCGGCCTGCTGAAAAAGAAATGTTTTGATGCCATAAACATGGCATTATTGTAACAAGATATTCAAAGTATACCGTATTTGATTTATCTTACAGTTGCCAATAATATAACTCCTCCCACTTGTTAATCCTGGTTGTATTTTTTTAAAAAAAATTATTAAACAAACATTACATCATTAATCAATCAGTGTGTCATCTGGGTACAAATTTTTTATCATATTTAACACTTACCACCATTTTCTTAATATATATATATATCTATCTTTGCTTTTACATTTCAGTTTAATATATCTTCTATTAAAACATTTTCTTTCCAAAATTTTTAATTTTATACTGCTTTTTGTCTATATTCATTTTCTATCCAATGATAAAATTGCCCCCATATCTTATAATACTCCGATTCTTCCTTCCCTTTAATTGCCAATGTTAATCTCTTCATTTCTGCACATTCTAATATTTTCTTAATTACCTTTCCCTCTGTAGGGATTTTTTCCGCTTTCCAGTTTTGTGCAAATACAATTCTCGCTGCAGTTATTACATGAATAATCAAGTATACATTTTCTTTGCTGAATTTCTCAGATAAAATACCCAACAAAAAACAACTGGTTGTATTTCTTGGTTGTTGTTTTTTTTTCCTTCTCTTTTTATTGCTTTCTTTGCTGGTCATTGACCAAATCAATCAATTTAAAATGTTCAACAAACTTCCATTTTTATTTTTTATTTTTGGTTACTCTGCAAAGCAGCAATTGTTCCAATTACTTTCTAATGAATTTCTGCGTAATCCCTTCTAGATTCTGTTTTAATTCAGGAGCTAAAGTCTATCCAATTCAAGCTGGATCTTTTCTCTGGATTTCTTGAAAACTACGGAGTTGATTTTTTTTCTCTCTCTGTGCTTCAAACCGGCACTGATCCTGATTTCTCAGCACCTGGTATTTTCAAGCACAGATTTTATTGCCATAAATTGGTTGAGAGGTAGCTGAGAGACACTTCCAGGTAAGTTTGACAAAATTCCAGCTGCATCTAAAAATTGAAGCACATGCTCTAAATTGCAAGGATGCCCTGAGTTCAAATTGCTAACTTTGCATCCAAGCTGCAGAGTTGAGAGTAAAGGCAGGATCACTCCCTTCTTGGTAAAGCTCATACTGTGGCTTTTAAGAGTTAAGGAGATGGCTTCTGATTTTCTATCCCCTGAGGCAAAATCGCCAGCTGGTGGTTTTGTCATCTTCCTTGCAGATAAGGAGACTGCAAACACTTCTGATTGATTGATAGATATATCCAGGCACAGGTTTGGAAAAGCATTAGAAAGAAGAGAATTGGAGTACTCTCTCTCCTTTTCCAATTCCCAAAGAAAATTGTCCCCAAATTGCTGCCTTTCGTATCTTGAAATGGTGTCTCTGTAGCTAACCTGCTGGGGATTGATGCAAAATTAGGATACTGTGTGGGTTAAGCATCCATTCAAAATCATATCACCCAAAAGCACAGAATAAACTTGAAAGGTAACAATGTTGAGGTGATAATGTATTACTTCAATAACATTTTTCCCTGGAGTTGGGAGAAGATCTAGGAATAAAATAACTGAGTTGGAAGGGACCTTGGAGGTCTTCTAGTCCAACCCTGTTTAGGCAGGAAACCCTACATCACCTCAAACAAATGGTTATCCAATCTCTTCTTAAAAACTTCCAGTGTTGGAACATTCACAACTTCTGGAGGCAAGTTATTCCACTGATTAATTATTCTAACTGTCAGGATATTTCTCCTTAGTTCTAAGTTGCTTCTCTCGTTGATGAACTTTCACCCATTGCTTCTTGTTTTGCCCTCAGGTGCTTTGGAGAATAGCTTGACTCCCTCTTCTTTGTGGCAGCCCCTGGGATATTGGAAGACTGCTATCATGTCTCCCCTAGTCCTTCTTTTCATAGGACTAGACATATCCAGTTCCAGCCACTGTTCTTTATGTTTTAGCCTCCAGTCCCCTAATCTTCTCTGCACTCTTTCTAGTGTCTCAACATCATTTTTAAACCGTGGCAACCAAAACTGGATGCAGTATTCTAAGTGTGGCCTTACCAAGGCCTTATAAAGTGGTATTAACACTTCACGTGATCTTGATTCTATCCCTCTGTTTCTGTCTGACGACTTTTTGAAGCTTAATGGCATGTTGGCAATCTTTTCATTGCAGAAAGAAGCAATAAGAACCCCTGTCAGCTTGTTAACCCATCGGTGTAGAGTTCTTACTCTGCAAACAGAATCTTCTTCATCCAGCACACCTGCTGGATATAGAATAACAAGCCGGAGAAGGCCAGATTTGATGTCACCTGATTTGACTGAGTGGGGACTCTCAAAGTTTGCCCCAACAGCATCCATACAAGAAAAGAGCTAGAAGAGACTTAGAGGTCTTCTAGTCCAACCCCTTGGTCAAACAGGAGAGCCTACATCATTCCAGACAAATGACTCTCCAGTCTCTTTTTAAAAGCCCTCCCGTGATGTAGCATATACAACTTCTGAAGGCAAGTTGTTCTACTGATTAATGGTTCTCACTATCAGGAAATTTCTCCTTAATTCCAGGTTGTTTCTCTCCTTTGTTAGTTTCCATCCGTTGTTTCTTGTCCTGCCTTCTGATGCATTGGAAAATTGGTTGACCCCCTCTTCTTTGGGGCAGCACCTTAAATACTGGGAAACTGTTATCATGTCCCCCCTGATCCTTCTTTTCTCTAGACTGGCCAAACCCAAATCCTGCAACCATTCTTTAGATGTTTTAGTCCCCAAGGCTTTAATCACCTTAGCTGTGTCTTCTCTGCACTTTTTCCAAAGTCTCAACATCTTTCTTTCTTTCTTTCTCTTTCTTTCTTCTTTCTTTCTTTCTTTCTTTCTTTCTTTCTTTCTTTCTTTCTTTCTTTCTTTCTTTCTCTTTCTTTCTTTCTTTCTTTCTTTCTTTCTTTCTTTCTTTCTTTCTTTCTTTCTTTCTTTCTTTCTTTCTTTCAAACCAAACCTGGATGCAGGATTCCAGGTGTGGCCTTACTAAGGCTTTATATAACGGTACTAATGCGTTACGTGATTCAAGAGAAATTTTCACCTCAGCTGAAAAGTCAGGGTGATGGCAACGCAAGACTTATTATTCCATTATGGGTTTTTAAAATTATTATTATTTCAGGAAACCAGATTGCGTTGCTGAGGTGAAAAAGCAGTCAGTCCATGAAAGGGCACAACAAATAAAATCATATAATGATGAGGACAATATTCTGAGGGATTCAGAAATGTTTTTCCAGGCATCAACTGAGGAAGGATGCTCAGGGCTTCAGCATTTGAATCAGTTTAAACCTTCCTGGCTTCAGAATTTAAATCAGTTTTACATTCATGTTTCTCCAGGAAATGGACCTGATAAACAAATATTACAGCGGCGAGGTCAGCTCATTCTTAGGATGTGAGATAGCTGGGCATGAGACACGAGATAGTCAAAAGAGAGCGTGGAAGAGAGAGATTGGTGACTCCTGTGTTTATCAAGTTCAATAAATGAGGTGGAAGGATGATTCAATACTTTACCCCTTTGGAATGCCTCAAATATCTATTAGTCTGATTTTTTTTAAAAAAAAATGATTACAGGTATCCTCGACATATGAACACAATTGAACCCCATATTTATGTTGCTAAGTGAGACATCTTAAGTGAATTCCCCCTCCCCTCCTTTTAGGACTTTTCTTACCGCAGTTGTTAAGTGAACCACTGCAGTTGTTCAGTTAGTAGCACGGTTGTTAAGGGAATCTGGCTTCCCTATTGACTTTGCTTGTCAGAAGGTCGCAAAAGAGGATTACATGACCCCAGGACATAGCCACCATCATAATATGAGTCAATTGCATCTGAATTTTTATCAGGTGAGCATCAGGATGCTGCAATGGTCGTAAGTGTGAAAAATGGTCATAAGTCACTTTATCCAGTGCTGTTGTAACTTCGGTCACTAAATGAATTGTCGTAAGTTAAGCACTACCTGTATTTCCACCTAGAATGGCTCTGGCCCATCCAATGAGCTTTGTAACATTTTTCATGTGTGTGTTTGCATGTGTGCATGTAATAATTTACACATTTATTGTTCCGAAGATTTTTTGGGCCTCCAAATACAGAATGGGAGATGGGATTTCCTGCACCTTCTTATCTCCTAATCTGTAAATAGAGACTCTGGAAGGAATAATTTTCCCTTTTTATTTTCCTAACATTTTGCAAGCATCAGCCTTTAGCCCGGAAAATAAAGCCTCATTGGAAAAATATGACATCAAAGTCCACAGATTAAACAATTTTGTCGTCCTAATGGGGTTTCTTATGTTCTGGTTTTATGGCTGAATGCCTCCTAAATTGCGCTTAACAGAAATTTAGGATTCCCTGATATTGGTTCAACTATTCTGCTAAAACTTAATGTTGGGCACTTTTCCTTTAAAGGCATGAGAAAATTGGAACTGTTAAAGGAAACCATACTTTGTTTAAACCTGGTTAATCTGCCTGTTGTTGATAACATCCATATTGTTAATCTGTGTACTGTTGTGTTTGAGCCAAATCTTTTACAACCTGTGAAACCCAAGCTTTGTGTCCCATTAGAAAAGCACAATCAAGGGGCAAGCTTTTCGTGAATGCAGAGTAGCCAATTAAAGGTTTGAACTGCCCTCTCTTCAATTTATTTGCAAAAGCCAAGTCGAGTTTTAGCAAGCGAAGCTTCCTCTGAGAAGGCAAGGCCGTGCTTAGATAAGCTAAAAAAGAGAAGAAGTTGCCAGGAAGGAGTTACGGAGTATTAGTCATGTTTACTCACAAACAAATGCCCATTTATTTCAGGTTGATTGCAATCCCAGGCAATCTGCCTACTTAAGAGTTTACCAATTTCAAGGCCCCAGCATCCGAGCTGTAATATATGAGCAGCTGTTTGGCACGCGTCCGATTTATTTGTTGAGATCTGTCAAGCTAGTGCTTTCCTTTTAGTACAGAGCAAAAATAAATACAAATAAAAGTTCTGAATCAGGAATGCCGAATAAAGTCAGAAAACTACGTGAGTTTTTTTCTTTTTTCTTTCTTTCTTTCTTTTTTTTTTTTTTTTTTTTGAATGGGGTGTCATAAAATCAGGCTTAAGGCAGGGAGAATTTGGGTTCAGCAATCCCCACTTGCTGAGATAACTGAATAACAGAGTGGGAAGGGACGCTGGAGGTCTTCTAGACCAACCCCCTTACTCAAGCAGGAGACTCTATATACCATTTCAGACAAATGGCTCCTATTGAAAACCTCCAGTGATGGAGCACCCACAACTTCTGAAGGCAAGCCAGGCTCAAACCATTCAGGAACCACTAACCTAGATCAAGAGGAACTGCTCTTCAAATAGAAATGTGTTGACCAAAACTTGAAATTTCTTATCCACCACTTAGCTATTTTCTCCCAGAAATATTGGGCCTTCAAGAAACTTTAGAAAACTTTTCTCTTTAAGTGAGAAGAGACTTACAGTAGTGGCCAAAATTGTCAAAACCTTTTGGGAAAAGTGTATTTTCTAAAACTAGCTAATACCATTTTTTTTTGGAGTAATATCATAAAATTATATATCAAGGGAAAGATAATTTAATCAAGAATGTAATGCTATCACTTTCATGAAGGATTTGCTATTAGAAGAACAGTTACTGTATAAAGAAGAAAAGTGAAATACGTAGAAAAAATGATACACACAAAAACTATCACCATGTCAATTAATACTTAGTTGGGTAACCTTTAGCATGAATTATGGCCTTACAACATCTTCCCATGGAGTGAACCAAGTCTTTCAGTTCTGCAGCTGTTATCATGTGAAACCAAGATTGAATGATGGCTTCTATTAACTGGGTTTTATTGCTGAGTCGCTTCAGACTAACAAGTTTCTTTAGTCGGCTCCTTAGATTTTCAATTGGGTGAAGGTCTGGGCTATTCCCAGGCCATTCCAGCAATGGAATAGGATTATCTTGAAACTCCCCCCAAAAAAGTGGTGTTATTAGCCATCAAATCTCAAAAATACACTTTTCCCCAAAGGTTTCCACTATTTTGGCCACTACTGTAGAATAACAAAGTTGGAAGGGGCCTTGTAGATCATCTAGTCCAACCCCATACTATTTCTGACAGGTGGATGTCAAGCCTCTTCTTGAAAGCCTTCAGTGATGAAGCACCTACAACCTCTTAAGGCAAGTCGTTCTCTTGGTTGATTTCACATTTCTAGGTTGAATCTCTCTAGGTTGAATTAGATATTTGACTAAGCCTAACTTTGGTCTTCAGGAATATTTTCAAGACTTGGGTGTTTCTAAGCCCATCATGGGAGGTAGGCTATATGGGGTTGGTGGAGTGGGACATTTTTGGGCCTTATTTCGTTGTCCTAATCTGGTTTTTTATGCTTTGATTTTATGGCTGAATGCCTCCTGAGTTGCGCTTAACAGAAATTTAGGATTCCCTGATTTGGTTCAACCATTCTGCTAAAACTTAATATTGGGCACTTTTCCTTTAACAGAAAATTGGGACTGTTAAAGGAAACCATACTTCGATTAAAGATGGTTTAGCAAGATACCTAACCCCAGGGATTATATTCAAGGAACGTACTGGAATTTAAGGCACCAGTTTACCTATTTTCTGGAGTGGATGATTGTTGTTGTTAGTTACAAAGTCATGTTCAACCCATTGCAACCCAATGGACAACGTTCCTCCAGGCTTTCCTGTCCTCTACCATCCCCTGGAGACCATTTAAGCTCACCCCTACTGCTTTATGACTCCATCCAGCCACCTCATTCTCTGCCATTCCCTTCTTCTTTGGGCCTCAATCGTTCTCAGCATTAGGCTCTTTTCCAATGAGTCCTTCCTTCTCATTAGGTGACCAAAGTATTTCAGCTTCATTTTCAGGATCTGGCCTTCTAAATAGCAGTCTCCTTTAGAACTGACCGGTTTTGATCGCCTTGCAGTCCAAGGGACTCGCAGGTGTCTTCTCCTGCACCAGAATTCAAAGGCCTCAATTCTTTGGCACTCAGCCTTTCTTATGGTCCAACTTTCACAGCCGTACATTGCAACTGGGAAAACCATCGCCTTGACTATACACACTTTTGTTGGCAGGATGATGATGGAGCGGATGATAGGGCAGGGCTAATTGCAGAACCCATCTTCCCCAGCCAGCATGGCCATTACAGTTAAGGAACCAAAGGGACCTTCAATAAAAAGCTTTGAATCTTCAACATCTAGCGTCCCATGAAGAGAGACTCATAATACAGAAGCCTAAATGGGGAGACTTTGGGTTCTTAAAATTACTGAACTCAGAATTTTAGTGCCTTCTTTGGTTTCCCTAACCATGTTCTGGGTTTATGACTAGATGCCTCCTGAGTTGTGCTTAACAGAAATTTAGGATTCCCTGATTTGGTTGAACCAAATTCTGCTAAAACTTAAGGTTGGGCAGTTTTCCTTTGAGGATATGAGAAAATGGAGGGTTGGTAAAAGAAACCATGGTTAAGAGAGACTTCGTTTAGTGAGCTATCTAACCCCAGGGAGTATATTCAAAGAATGTACCGCAATTCAAGGCACCGCCTTATCTATTTTATGGAGCAGATGATAGGGCAGTGCTAACTGCAGAACCCATCTTCCCCAGCCACCATGGCCATTACGGTTAAGGGACCTTCAATAAATGTCTTTGAATCTTCAACAACTAACCTCCCATGAAGACAAACTCATAATCCAGAAGCCTAAATGGGGGGATTTTGGGTTCTTAAAATTGCTGAACTCAGAATTCCACCTCTGAAGGCTTCAGACATCAATTTCTCCAACCCAGCAGAGACCAGATGAAATGGACTTTTGCAACCAAATTAAGAGCAGAGACCATGGAAGGTCCATTGGATGTTCTGAAGAAGGTCCCAAACCCCATCTTGGGGTCCGATCCTGCTTCCTTACTCTTCTTTCCCTTCTTCTACTTCTTCCTCTTTTTCCCTTGTGTAAATAAGTACAGGGGCCAACAGCAAGGGTCATTTTAAAAGGCAAGTATCCTGACCTCCCCCCACCGCCGATTGGCCAATGAAGAAACCCAGCGGCGGGGAGGGTCAGAGATTGAACCCAGGGCCAAAGAGTATAAAACCCAGGGCCATCCTAAAAATATTACCACACGCATCTGAGCTCTTGGGGATCCAATCCAGTGGCGGTTCTCCTGCAAAGAGATTTTACTTCGCGATCAAAAATGAACCCCAGCAATTCAGGTAAGAAATTGGTGGGGAGGAGGGCTATTTCTCCTCGGGTTTTTTTCCTCTCCCTTTATGGGGCAAAGCAGAAGGAGGATGTCGGCTAGCTGAGACAAAAAGCGTTTTCTAGCCCGCTTTGAGTGGCTTCGAGATACTCGGGTCGACGGAGAGAAAAAAAAAGCATAGAATTCGTTCCAAACCCGGTTTTACAGGGGACAAAACCTGAGGAGTGGGATATCTCCGGGTTTGGGGCGACTCGCTTGGCCTGGGCCACGAGAAGGCTGAGATCCGTGCTCGCACAACCCAAACGCGACCGCCGACGCCAACAAAACTGAGCGGTATCCTGAACTTAATCCTGGGTCGTTTGTGGAGGCGACACGAAAGAGAGGCTTCCGTGCGTCTTGGAAACTCGAAAAGCGGCTTCGTGTGAACTGGAGCTCACGCCTGCTTGCCCCCAACCAATAAGTTAATACAACCCCGGCTAAGCAGCTCAATTAAAACCTCCAAGTGGCCTACATCGGGACGCGTGTCTGTCTGTCAGTCTCTCTCTCTCTCTCTCGCTCTCTTTTTTTTTTTTGCAGGTTCTGAGAAGTGAACCCCACGGGGCTTTAAAAAACGGGGCTGATTCCAAAACCGAGCGTCTTGACCGCGTTCACACAAGCCCCATGTTAGACGGCGCGGATCCTCTCCAAATTGCGCTTCGCGTTACGCACTTTAAATATTTTTTTTCTTTTTCTCCTCTTCCCTTCAGGAAAATGGGCCAAAATGGGAACTTCCAGAGGTGAAAGAAGGAAGAGGACAATTTATACGAAGGAGCAAGTGGCCCGCCTCACCGAAGCTTTCGAGGCGCACCCGTATCCCGGCTACGAGGCCCGCGAGCGCTTGGCGCGCGAGATTGGCATCCCGGAGGCGCGAATCCATGTAAGGCGGGATGGTTTACCTTCCCTCCCCCACCACCCCGGGCGCGCGTCCCACCGACCCGGGGCAAAAAGGGGTGATGGGAAGACCACGAACTATTGAAATGAAATGAGCTTGGCCTTCTGCTAGGAAGGGATCACAAGGCACTTCTCCCTTGGATGTGATAGCCTGGGTGTGATATCTCCGCTCTGAAATTAAAAAAAAATGTGTGTGTGTGTCTCTCTCACACTCACTCACCCTCTCTCAAGCTCTCACACACTCACTCATTCTCGCACTCACACACACTCTCATACTGTCACTCTCACACTCAACCTCTCACACGCTCTCACATTCTCATTCACTCACACTCTCTTTCTCACTCACCCTCTCACACACGCTCTTATTCTCTCACAAACTCTCTCTCACATTCTCACACTCACTCTCACACACTTTCTCTTACACTCTCAATCCTTGCTTGGTGTTTTTCAGGTTTGGTTCCAGAACAGGAGAGCCAGGCAACCCAGACCATTGAACTCGGGAGAAAGCGGAGAAAGCAGACGGCAGGAGGACCCTTCGGAGTCCAGACTAGCACCTGGCACTCTGGACTATTCATCCCTCGCAGCTGGACCTGTTTGGGGTGACTCGAGACCACAGGAGACAAATTGGACCTTCCTAGGACACCCCCAAACCTTTGAACCGCTAGAAGGGAGTCAGGAAGCGGCTCCTTCCACGTTGCACGTCCCTGCGTCTGTTGGGTCCCCTCTCCCAGTCATGCAGAGCTCCTGGGACGCCAGTGCCCCATCTGGATCGGGCCTGGTTCCCACCATTCCCCAACCTACCCAACAGCACCATCTCCTGCAACCTCCCGTAGAGACCTATTCCTACCACCCCTACCACCCTCAGGAGACTCCGCAGCTGGGGGACCCTTTCTATTCCACCCAGCCCTGTTCGGCTCCCGATCCAGCCTTGAGTCTCCACGGAGCCTCGGATCTGGAAGGATCTTTGGGCTTGGGCTTGACGCAGGGGTCGGCTACCCATGGAGAGATGCCCCAGCCTGGCTTTTATGGGAATGAAGCGGTAAACTGGGAAAACTGGAGGTAACTGGTCTGTTTTGGGGGATCGGTCTCTGGATTTCTCAGTTTGCACTTTCTAACGCCCATCAAAGCGCCGTTTAATTTATTCATCGGAGCACTTCATTTGAAGGGGGATGCATCTCTTAAGAGAACTTTAAAAGAAAGTGCGTCTAAAAAATGCTTCTTGGTAGGGACGATTTGCTATAAACTTTGTTCTCAAATTCCGATGATGCCAGTTTTCTTATTCCTATAACAAGGCCGACTGGTATCACTTTTTTTTTTTTATTAAAGGAACTTGTCAGGGAGAGGTGGATTATAGGTGTTCAGTCACGATTACTCACAAATTGCCTTGTATTTTGGGTTGAATTAGAGGGGGAGGTTGTCCTGGGTTTGCAGACCTCTTTCCAAACCACAGCATCCAAGGTGGAAAGGAACAAACATCTGGAACATAGAAAAACTGCCACGTGTCTATTTTCCTTCCCTTTGCTTTTTGCAAAGTAAATTTTCTCTTGTATCCTTAGGATTTATATTGATGTTGTTTCCCGATTGCTTATTTGTACCCAATGACTATTATTAAATGATGTACCTTATGATTCTTGATGAACGTATCTTTTCTTTTATGTACACTGAGAGCGTATGCACCAAGACAAATTCCGTGTGTGTCCAACCACGCTTGACCAATAAAAAATTCTATTTTATTCTATTCTATGGCCGGATGTCTCCTGAGTTGGCCTTAACAGCGGTTTAGGATTCCCTGATTTGGTTGAACCAAATTCTGCTAAAACTTAATATTGGGCACTTTTCCTTTAACGGTGTGAGAAAATTGGGACTGTAAAAGGAAACCATACTTCGATTAAACATGGTTTAGCAAGCTACCTAACCCCAGGGAGTAAATTCAAGGAACGTACTGCAATTTAAGGCACCGGTTTTCCTATTTTCTGGAGCGAACTGTTGTTGTTAGTTGCAAAGTCGTGTTCGACCCATTGCAACCCCATGGACAACGTTCCTCCAGGCCTTCCTGTCCTCTACCATCCCCTGGAGACCATTTAAGCCATTTAAGATCACCCCTACTGCTTTATGACTCCATCCAGCCACCTCGTTCTCTGCCGTCCCCCTTTTCTTTCGCCTTGAGTTTCCCCTGAGTTGCGCTTAACAGAAATTTAGGATTCCCTGATTTGGTTGAACCAAATTCTGCTAAAACTTAAGGTTGGGCAGTTTTACTTTGAGGATATGAGAAAATGGAGGGTTGGTAAAAGAAACCATGGTTAAAAGAGACTTCATTTCTCGAGCTATCTAACCCCAGGGAGTATATTCAAAGAATGTACCGCAATTCAAGGCACCGCCTTATCTGTTTCATGGAGCGGATGATAGGGCGTTACTAATTGCAGAACCCATCTTCCCCAGCCATGGTGACCATTACAGTTAAGGGACCTTCAATAAATGTCTTTGAATCTTCAACAACTAACCTCCCATGAAGACAAACTCATAATCCAGAAGCCTAAATGGGGGGGGGGGGGGGGGGGGCTTTGCGATCTTAAAACTGCTGAACTCAGAATTCCACCTCTGAAGCTTCAGACCTCAACTTCTCCAACCCACCAGAGACCAGATGAAATGGACTTTTGCAACCAAATTAAAAGCAGAGACCATGGAAGGTCCATTGGATGTTCTGAAGAAGGTCCCAAACCCCATCTTGGGGTCCGATCCTGCTTCCTTACACTTCTTTCCCTTCTTCTACTTCTTCCTCTTTTTCCCTTGTGTAAATAAGTACAGGGGCCAACAGCAAGGGTCATTTTAAAAGGCAAGTATCCTGACCTCCCCCCCCTCCGTTCGATTGGTCAATAAATAAACCCAGCGGCGAGGAGAGTCAGAAATTGAACCCAGGGCCAAAGAGTATAAAAGCCCCATCCCAAAAATATTAGTAGCCGCATCTGACCTTTTGGGGATCCAATCCCGTGACGGTTCTCCTGCAAAGAGATTTTACTTCGAGATACAAAATGAACCCCAGCAATTCAGGTAAGACATCACTTTTGGGGGCGCCCCATTTCTCCCCGTATTGTCTTTTCCCCTCTCCCTTTATGGGACAAAGCAGAAGAAGGATTGTCGGCTAGCCGAGACAAAAAAAAAAAAAAAAAAAAAACGTTTTCTAGCCCGTTTGTGGCCGGGAATCTCGCTCCTTTGAGCGGTTTCGAGAGAGCCAGACTCGGGCGGATGGAGAAAAGCATCGAATTCGATCCAAACCCAGTTTTACAGGGGAGAAAACCTGAGGAGGGGGATTTTTCCGGATTTTTTCCGGACTTGTTTCGCCTGGGCCGCAAGAAGGCTGCTCGCAGCCCATTCAGACGCGACCTCCGAGCCGTGCGAATTGCAATTGCGCGGTATCCTAGGCTTAATCGAGGTTACTTCGTGCGTTCTGGAGGCTCGAAAATCGCGCGGGATGCGTTGCTCCAACGATCAAGACATGCTTGCCCGCAATGAAGTCGATACAACCTGGCTAACCAGCTCGGTTGGTAGGTGTCTGCCTTGGCATCGCATCCTAGGTTTTAAACCAAGGCTAAAATTGGTTCTGGCTAATGTTAATACAAACTGGCTAAACCAGCTCGGTTAAAACCTCCCACCGGCATGGATTGGGAAGCGTGTTTGGTTGGGAGGGGGCCCTTTTCGTTCCAGATTAAAAGAATTCAACCCTTCGAGGGTTCAGCCTGACTGCAAAACCGAAGAAATGTTGTGTGAAGGCTGTCTAGATGCGCGAATCCTGCCCAAATTGGGCTTCACTGTGCGCTCTTGTTTTTTTTTTCTCTCTCCCCTCAGGAAAATGGGCCAAAGTCGGAGCTGCCACAGGCCAGGAAGCAGAAAAAATGGACGATTTACACCAAGGGATTTACACTGAGGCTCAACAGCAATGGCCATTTTAAATGGTATTCTTAAAATATAAATATATATATTCCTAAAGGGCTGATTCCAAAAAGGAGCAGATGGTGCCCTGTAAACATGGCCTAGAGGCGTAAATCCTGCCTGTCTCCTTCCAGAGCTAAATTGTGCTTCATGTTGTCCTTCACGTTTCTTTCTCCCTTCAGGAAAATGGGCCAAAGTCGGAGCTGAGTGAGGCGAGCGGAAAAAGCGGACGATTTATACTAAGGGAACATGTGGCCACGAGGCCCACGAGTGGTAGACCTGAATCCATGTAAGGATAGATTGTGCCACCAACTGGGGCAAAAGGGGTGGCGGGAGATGAGAAGGAGCGGAGGGCTCAGAGAACCATAAATACATGGTGGAGCATTTGATTATGCCTTTGCGGCGGGGGGGGGATTGTGCACTTCAAGTTGGGCTCCTCTCTTCTTCCTCCCTTCAGGAAAATGGGCCAAAGTCGGAGCTGCCAGAGGGGAGCGCGGAAGAAGCAGATGATTTATACCAAGGAACCTGTGGCCTGACTCAGGGCGGCTCAACAGCAATGGCCATTTTAAATGGTATCCTTAAATTATAAATATATAAACTTAAGATTCAATGGCTTGGTTCACCCATCCTGGTAACCCTTAATGTTGGGCAGTTTTCCTTTGGTGCTGTGAGAAAATTGGAGTGGGTAAAAGAAGCCATGGTTAAAAGAAACATGGTTTTAGAAAGCTACCTAAACCCCAGTCAGCATGTTCATGGGGAGATGCTCCAATTCAAGGCCCAGGCTTACAACATAGTTTCTGGAGCTCATGGTAGGACTACAGCTCCCATCTTCCCCAGTCAGCACAGCCATTACAGTTAAGGAAAGAAAGAAAGACACCTTCAGTAAATAACTTGAGGTCTCTCTTAAATCATAAACTTCTGCCCCTCATTAAGAGAGACTCAAACCCCAGAAACCTGAAGGAGAACATTTTCAGTTCTTAAGATTGTTGAACTCCCTGAAGCTTTCAGGCCCCAACTTCTCCCATCCATGAGAGGTCAATAGAGTGGACCTTTCCAACCAAATAATTCAGAGTAGAGAGAACTGAAGGTCCGTTGGATGTTCTGAAGATGCCAACCCACTTTGGAAAAAGAGGAGGAAGAAGCAGCTTAAGGAAACGGGATTGGACCCCCAGTGTGGAAAGATCAACAGCAATGGCCATTTTAAAGAGTATTCTTAAAATATAAATAAATATTCCTAATGGGCTGATTCCAAAAATGAGCAGATGGTGCTCTGAGAACACGGCCTAGAGGGATGAATCCTGTATGTCTCCTTCCAGAGCCAAATTGTGCTTCATCATGTCCTTCACGTTTCTTTCTCCCTTCAGGAAAATGGACCAAAGTCGGAGCTGTAAGAAGCGAGCAAGCCGAAGAAGCAGCAGCAGCGGACGATTTATACAAAGGAGCTTGTGGAGTGATTCACTGAGGAGCGCCCCTACCCCAGCTACGAGGCCCACAAGTGCCTGCAAACCTGGAGGCCCAAATCTAAGTAGGAGAGATTGTTGCACCATTCGGGGCAAAGGGGTGGCAGAGGATGAGAAGGTGGAGGACTTAGAGAACCATAAATACATGTTAGAGCATCTGATTATGCCTTTGGGAGATTGTTTGCCTCACTATTTCATTTCATTTCATTTTCATTTCATTAAATTTGTATATGAAGCTCTTGTTTCTTTTTCCCTTCAGGAAAATGGCCCAAAGTCAGAGGTTCAAGAGGCAAGAGGAAGAAATGGACAATTTATATCAAGGAATATGTGGCCCGATTCACCGAGGCTCAACAGCAATGGCCATTTTAAATGGTATTCTTAAAATATAAATATATATTCCTAAAGGGCTGATTCCAAAAAGGAGCAGATGGTGCCCTGTAAACATGGCCTAGAGGCATGAATCCTGCATGTCCCCTTCCAGAGCCAAATTGTACTTCATGTTGTCCTTCATGTTTCTTCCTCCCTTCAGGAAAATGGGCCAAAGTTGGAGCTGAGTGAGGTGAGTCGAAGAAGCAGACGATTTATACCAAGGGAACATGTGGCCGGATTCCCTGAAGCTTTTGAGGGGCGCCCCTATCCTGGCTCCGAGGCCCATGAGCGGTAGACCTGAATCCATGTAAGGACAGATTGTCCCACCAACCAGGGCAAAGGTGTGGTGGCAGAGGACAAGAAGGAGCGGAAGGCTCAGGGAATCATGAATACATGGTGGAGCATCTGCTTATGCCTTTGGGGGGATTGTGCACTTCATGTTGAGCTCTTGTTTCTTCCTCACTTCAGGAAAATGGCCCAAAGTCAGAGCTGCAAGAAGTGAACAGAAGAAGAAGCAAATGATTTATACAAAGGACCTTGTGGACGGATTCACTGACGGGCGCCCCTACCCCGCTACAAAGCCCACAAGTGCCTGCAATCCTGGAGGCCCAAATCCAGGTAAGGACAGATTGTCCCACCATTCGGGGCAAAAGTGTGGTGGGGGACAAGAAGGAGTGGAGGATTCAGAGAACCAGGAATACATGGTGGAGCACGGGAGCCTCAGGGAATCCAGTCTCCTTCCAGAGCCGAATTGCACTTTCACGTTCTTGTTTCTTTTTCCGTTCAGGAAAATAGGCCAAAGTCGGAGCTGCCAGAGGCAAGAGGAAGAAGCAGATGATTTATACCAAGGAACCTGTGGCCTGACTCTGGGAGGCTCAACAGCAATGGCCATTTTAAATGGTATTCTTAAAATATATATATATATATTCCTAACGGGCTGATTCCGAAAATGAGCAAATGATGCAAATGATGCCAGGTGAGCTAGAGGCGTGAAGCCTGCTCATCTCCTTCCAGAGCCAAATTGTGCTTCATGTTGTCCTTTACGTTTCTTTCTCCTTTCAGAAAAATGGGCCAAAGTCGGACCTGAGAGAGTTGAGCAGAGGAAGGGGATGATTTATACCAAGAGAGAGTGTGTGGCCTGACTCACCGAGAGACCCGAATCCATGTAAGGACAGATTGTCCCACCAACCGGAGCAAAGGGGTGGTGGGGGACGAGAAGAAGCTGAGGGCTCAGAGAACCATGAATACATGGTGGAGCATTTACTTATTCCTTTGGTGGGATTGTGCACTTCACGTTGAGCTCTTGTTTCTTCCTCGCTTCAGGAAAATGGCCCAAAGTCAGAGCTTCAAGAAGCTAGCAGAAGAAGAAGCAGAAGATTTATACAAAGGAGCTTGTGGATGGATTCGCTGAGGGGCGCCCCCCCCCCGCTACGAAGCCCACCCATGAGTGCCTGCAATCTTGGAGGCCCAAATCCAGGTAAGGACTCACCCCTTGTTTTTGTGCGGTAACATTCTGGGTTTATGGCTGGATGCCCCCTGAGTTTGGATCAACACAGACTTAGGATTCACTGGTTTGGTTCACCCATCCTGCTAACCCTTAATGTTGGGTAGTTTTCCTTTGGTGCCCTGTGAAAATTGGGATTCTTAAAAGAAACCATGGTTAAAAGAAACATGGTTTAGCAAGCTACCAGACCCCGAGTCAGCATATTCATGGGGAGGTGCTGCAGTTCAAGGCCCTGGCTTACAGTATAGTTTCTGGAGCTCAGGAAAGGGCAGTGCTCACTAATTTATTTTTATTTATTATTTTATTTTATTAAATTTCTATACCGCTCTGAGTCCTTCGGGAGAAGGGCCAGAAGAGTCCTTCGGTGAACAGCCAGAAGATAAAACACAAAAATACAAAATTTAAAATAAATTAAAACGAATTAAATAATTTAGGCTGAATTTTAAAATACCCCATAATTAAACAGATTAAAATTTATGTTTAAAATTCAAATTTAAAAGAGGAGAAGATTTAGGCCAGGCCAGCTTGATGAAATAAAAACGTTTTAAGCGCACGACAGAAGGTGCGAAGATCCGGGATCCTCCGTATCTCCGGGGGGAGCTCGTTCCAGATTGTAGGTGCCCTCACAGAGAAGGCTCTCCCCCTAGGGGCCACCAGTCAACATTGTTTGGCCGACGGCACCCGGAGGAGCCCCTCTCTATGGGAGCGTACTGGCCGGTGGGAGGCTATTGGTGGTAGCAGGCGATCCCGTAGATAACCAGGTCCTAAGCCATGGAGCACTTTAAAGGTGGTAACCAAAACCTTGAAGCACACTCGGAAGACCACCAGGAGCCCAGTGCAGCTCGCGCAGGAGAGGTGTTACATGGGAGCTCCATGTTGCTCCCATAACCACCCGCACAGCCACACTCTGCGCCAGTTGGAGCCTCCGAGTGCACCTCAAGGGGAGCCCCATGTAGATCCCATCACTAAAGATCCCATCTTCCCAACCAGCACAGCCATTACAGTTAAGGAAAGAAAGAAAAACATCTTCAGTAAATAACTTGAGGTCCACCTTAAATCATAAACTACTTCTTCCCATTAAGAGAGACTCAAACCCCAGAAACCTAAAGGAGAACATTTTCAGTTCTTAAGATTGTTGAACTCTTCAGGTTTCTCCCACCCACGAGAGGTCAATAGAGTGGACCTTTCCAACCAAATTAAGAGGATAGAGAACTGAAGGTCCCTTGGATGTTCTGAAGGTGACAAACTGCTTTGGGGTCCAATCCCATTTCCTCTTCCTCCTCTTTTTCCATTGTGGGATGGCTCAACACCAATGGCCATTTTAAACACTATTCTTCATATATAGATATATATTTATAATGGGCTGATTCCCAAAATGAGCAGTTGGTGCCATGTGAACATGACCAAAGCAGGTGTCAGCAACCTGCGGTTCTGGAGCCACATGTGGCTCTTTCACCCCCCTGCTACAGCTCCATGCCACTCAAAATATGCGTCCCAACTGCCGATGTGTGACACCCATCAGCACACAATTTATTGAGCTTTTCAACTCCCAGTAGGCCAACCATGGGTAAATCCTAGAAAAGAAAAATTTCAGAAAAAAAAAACAATGTTTAATTCAACTACATATGCTAGTTTTATGACAGGTCATGAAATAGTCAGGCACGGGAAGAGTTTTGTGGCTCCCGGGATTTTCTTTTCTGTAGGAAATGGGTCCAAATGGCTCTTTGAGTGTTTAAGGTTGCAGACCCATGGCCTAGAAGGATTAATCCTGCCAATCTCCTTCCAGAGCCAAATTGCACTTTCACATTGTTCTCATTTCTTTTTCCCTTCAGGAAAATGACCAAAGTTGGAGTTGTGAAAGGCGAGGGGAAAAAATGGACCATTTAAACCAAGGACAGTATTCACTTCACTGAGGCCTTCAAGGTGCACCTATATCCCAGCTATGAGGTCCCCGCAAGCCCTTGGCATGCTAGATCAGCATCCTAGGGGGCCAAATACATGTAAGAAGAGATTACATGTACTGCGCATCCCACCAACAGGGCAACTGGTTATCTGGGGACAAGAAGACGAGGAGGGCAGAGACAACCAAGACAAATAATAGGGCTGATCTTTCTCCCAATCCTTTTTCAGGTCTCATACCAAAACAGAAGATCCACAACCTAGAAACAATTTAGCCTCTGGGAAAGATGCTGGGCAGAGGTCCAGAGGTCCTTGGGACCTCTGTCTGACAACTGACAGTGTGGACTTCTCCACTCTCGCAAGCAGAACCTCTTTGGGGTGACTCAAGTCACCAAGGAGAAATTAGAAGCTCCTTAGAGAGCCCCAAACATTTGAGAGGGAGCCAAGAAACAGATCTTCCCACATCACAAAACAGTATCTTGGATGGATCCACCGGTTCAGTCTTGCAGAAGTGAATGGGCAGCTGAACCTGCTTCTCAGTAGGGATGGATTTGCAATCAATCTTGTTCTCAAACTGTGGCTTCCCATCTTTTTGTGGGGTTTGTTTCTGGTTTTATAGCTGGTAGTGTCCTGAGCTTGGTTCCACAGAGGTTTAAGGATTCATTGGCTTGGTTCACCCATCCTGCTAACCCTTAATGTTGGGCAGTTTTCCTTTGGTGCTGTGAGAAAATTGGGGTTGGTAAAAGAAGCCATAGTTAAAAGAAACATGGTTTAGCAAGCTACCTAACCCCATATTCAAGGAATGTACTGCAATTCAAGGCACCAGTTTATAGTGGGATCTTCTTTCTGGAGCTGATGGTAGGAGGATGCTAACTGCAAATCCTATTTCCCCCAGCCAGCCTGTCTAATTACAGTTAAGGACCGAAAGAGTCCTTCAATAAATATCTGAGACCAGAATCTGAATCTTCAACTTCTGTTCAAGAGATGCCCCCCTCCCCCATCAAGAAAGACTCAAACACAGAGGCTTGGTTTAGGACTTTTCACCTCCTACCGTTGGCTGTGCCTGCTTGTCTGCCAGGCTTCCGCCTCTAGCTTTTGGATTCTCCTCTAGCTTTTCTCTTCGGCTGACATGCCCCTGTTCATTTGCCACAGCCAGTTGGCCATGGCCCCTCCATCCCACATGCTTTGGCACGGCCCATTCGATGCCACACTGTTAGTCCTGGGCTTTTCGCCTCCTGGGACAGTTAACCACCAATCAATTGGCTAGTTGCCATTGCTGGCAGCCAGAAACCAGCTTCATCCAAAGGAGTTTTTGTTTCAGGTGGGTATCCTAGCCTTAGAAAGAGAGGGAAGGGAATGGGGAGAGAGGTGGGAAGGGAGGGAGGGAGAGAGAGAGAGAGAGAAAAGAAGAGAGCAAGAAGAAAAGAATGAAAGAGTGGGAAGAGAGAGAGAGAGGAAGGAGAGGAAGGAAGGACCACAAACCCTGGCACTAAACACAGCTTCAGTGGATGCTTTGAAACAGGACAGCAATCCTGGGCTGGAGGGAACTTCAGAGGTCATCCAATCCAACCCCCTGCTCTAGCAGGAGACCTTATCTTAGGCACATCTCTAATTAGATGTGCCTCTAACATGGAGAAATTCCCAGAAAAGGGAAGGAGTTTACGAGGCAAGGCTGCCATGCAGAGGAAGGCAGAGATAGTCCTCAACTTACAACAACAATTAAGCCCAACATTTTGGTTGTCAAGCAAGAGCATTGTTAAAGGGAGAAAAAAGGTTTAGATGGACACGGTTGACAAAGTAGAAGAGTTCTACAGACAGAATTTTGGCAGTGAGGTTGAGTTGGAGGAAAGAGAAATAAGGGAAGAAGGAGAACTAAGAGGGCAGTCACCAGATAAGAGGGAATCTCAAATTAAAGAGAAAGAAAATGGGAAAGGAGAGTTTGGACAATGGGAAAAACAATGATGGTGGATGCAAAGAATACAAAGAAGTCAGACAAACGAGGGCAACAAGACCTAAGTATAAGTAGAGGCTTACAAGATGAAAAAACAATCTTATCTTTAAATGTGAATGATTTAAATGCTCCAGGAAAAAGGAAAAAAAAAATTCAATAAATTGTACAAGATGAATTTGGATATAATAGTTTTGCAAGAGACACATATAAAAAAACAACATCAACATCTATTAAAATGTAACAAGTTAGGGAATAAGTTTAAATCATCAATGCAGAAGAAAGGGGGAATTCTGATGTATGTAAAGGAGGAAATTCAAATGTGTAAAGATGAAGGTAGTAGGCAGTACCCTTAATAGTAGAGATAATGTTGAAGGGAAAAAAAACGATCTTGGTTGGAATATATGAGGGTCAAAAATTATTTTACAAGAAATTACATAACATGATTGGAGATTTAGAATATGATAACATGTATAATTGGTGATTTTAATGCGATTGTAGATAGAGAACTAGATTACAGAAATGATAGATTAACGAAAGGTGTCAGAAGGATATTACCTAATACATTTTTTTAAATGGTGGAAGAATTGAGTATAAGGGATAGTTGGAGGGGAAAGAAATGGGAACAAGAAACAATATACATATTATTCTGGCAGACATCAACCGTGGTCTCGAATTGATATGGCTTGGGCATCAACAGAGTTAAATTTAGAAATTGAGGAAATTAATATTGACATAAACTCGTGGGCAGATCACAATCCTATTAAAATTAAGTGGAAAGGGCAAAAAAAGATAAGGAGGTGGACTCTTAAAAAAAGCAATTTTGAACCAAAATGGGTTTAAATTAAAGATGGATGACCAAATGAGTCTGTTTTTTCAAAGTAATAAAAAAAAGGATACGAATAATAAAAATTTGTGGGATACAGCAAAAGCTTTTATGAAAGGAATGGCAATAAGATATATGGCTAAAGATAATAAACAAAGGCAATGGCAGAAAAATTTGGAGGAAGATCTCAGTAAAATGGAGAAAGAATTGCAGAAAGAACCAAAACAAACAAAAAAAAAAGTTGAAACAACAAATAGATACAATTAAACATAAACTGAATATTATTGAAAAGCAAAGTATGGCGTAACAAATAAAAAGTATTAAACAAAAAAATTTTGAAAAGAAATTTTTAAAGTACAGGCATTTGTGGACTATCTTGTCTTTATTATCAAAGGGCCGGAACAATCCGGTGTTAGGCTGATGGAAGTACTGGAAGAATATGGGGAAGTAGTGAGCCTAAAAATAAATAAGGAGAAAATGAAAATGATAATCAAAAATATGACTGAAGAACCAAAAAAAAAAAAAAAAAAAAGAATTGGAGGGAAAGATAAATATTCAGACTACGAATTTAGGAATTCAATTGACTGCAAGATGCATCACACTCAAAGAAGATAATTATGATAAATTAATGGCACAAATTAAGTCTGATTTGGAAAAATGGGGGAAATTACAGCTATCTTTAATGGGTAGGATAGCCACCATTAAGATGAATGTCCTACCGAAAATGTTGTTTCTATTCCAGTACATACCAATTCGGCTCAATAAAGATTTTTTTTACTAATTTGGATAGACATATTTCAAAATTCATCTGGCAAGGGAAAAAACCAAGAATTAGATTAAAGTTATTACAAGATGCTAGAGAAAGAGGGGGATTCGGTTTGCCAGATTGAGGAAAATATTATCAGGCAGCAGCTTTGGTACAGATAAGTGAGTGGATGTATCTCAAAAATACAAGACTATTGGCGTTAGAAGGCCATGATTTACAGACAGGATGGCATGCTATTTTATGGGAGGAAAAGCATAAAGTCCATCAGTACTTCTGGAGGCATTATATCAGGAGGGCTATATTAGATATTTGGATTAAGACAAGAAGAAGTAATTATATGGAAATTCCCAACTGAGTGTCAACTTTGGAAATGTATACTCATCCAAATTTTACTAAATTAGGGGTGGGTGGGTTGTCACCTATAAAGATATTCTGAATGAGAGAGAAGAATTGAAAGCGAGAAACATTTTAAAGGAAGAAGGAATTGAATTGGAATGGTGGGCATATCTCCAAATACAATCTAAATTTAGCAGAGACAAAAAGGAATGGGGTATAAAGCAAGAATTATCACAATTAGATAAGATTTTATTAAGCAGGGAGGGCAAGACCATAAGTAAATTATATTGCTATTTATTGGAACAAGACATGATTGAGGAACAAGTCAAAGAAACAATGATAATTTGGAGTAAATATTTTGGGCATAGTATTGATTTGGACAATTGGCAGACACTCTGGGAAAAAAAATTAAAAATTACATTAGCAACTTCATATAAGGAAAAATTATATAAGATATTTTATAGGTGGCACCTCCCCCCCCCCCCAAGATTAGCACAAATCATTACGGGAAGTTCTTTGGCATGTTGGAAGTGCGAGGTAGCTCCAGGGAACTACTATCATATGTAGTGGGAATGCCCAAAGGCAAAGAAATATTAGAATATTAGAATTTCTTCCAAAATTTGGAAGAAATTTTGTTAATAAATATAGAAGTCAAACCGGAATTTTTCCTTTTGGGAATGACAGAGGGCAAATACAAGAAAGGCATAAATTATCTACTACTGCATATACTTACAGCGGCATGGATAGCCTTTGCACAGAAGTGGAAAGAGAAAGATACCCCAACTGAAGAGGAAATACTACTAAAAATTTTCAATTGCGCAGAAATGGATAGACTCACCTTGGAACTCAAGGATAAAAGTGAAACATTGTATTATAAAATCTAGGCAAAATTCTATGAATGGTTAGATAAAAGGAGGATAGCCAAGACAAATGTGTAGTGTTAGACTAGACTTATATATGTTATTATAGATAAATATGTATGTGAATTGTATAGATAGGTATATGTAGGCATAGATATGTATAATTGTATAGGAATAAGGTATAAATTACTATTATACTATGTTTAAATAACATATAAAGTGTAAGGAATATATTATTATCATTAGTATATTATGTATTAATTTAAAGTGTTGGAAGATGCTTGGGACCAGTGATGTCATATCTATATCCAATGTTTTTAATTTTGAATTACTAATAAAAAACTTTTTTTAAAAAAAGGTTGGATTTACCTGGGACTACCTACAAAAAAATGTAATAGCGTTCTGCTCTGATGGTGCCAGTGTTACACTTGAGAGAAAATCTGGAGTGAGCACCAGAATAGCAAAAGAGTTTCCAAACATCATCATATGGCACTGTTTGAACCATCACCTCCAACTTGTTTTAGATGATGCCATAAAGGAAATAAAGCAAGTAAATCATTTTAAAATATTTATTGGTAAGATATGCTCCATTTTTCAGCAATCCAGTAAGAAACAAATTGAACTTGATGAAATATTCGAAGAACTTGACATTAACATCATAAGGATTGGTCAAGTTTTTGGACCAAGATGGGCTGCCTGTAGTTTAAGGGCAACCATAACTGTGTGGCGTGCTTATCCAGTGCTACATCAATATTTTCATGAAATACTCTGGTATGGCTGCCCGTATGGAAAAGAAATATTTCTTAAATGATTTGGCATTGATGATCGATATTTTGGAGGAAATCTCACTTCTTTCAACTGCACTGCAGGCACGCAATACGGACATAATAAAGGCTGAAAAACTGATGAAAGATCAATAAAAGCATTTGAACTGCTTACATTTACATTTACATTTACATTTTATTAAATTTGTATACCGCCCTACTCCCGAAGGACTCAGGGCGGTGAACAGCCATAATAAAACATATAAATACAAAATTTAAAAAAGAGATAAAACAGATTAAATAAATTTGGCTGACCATTTTAAAACCCCAATAATTTAAAACCAAATTTAAAATTTTCCATTTAAAAGAGGAGAAGTTCAGGTCAGGCCGGTTTGTTGGAATAAGAACGTCTTAAGCGTGCGACGGAAGGTACGCAGATCTGGAATCCTCCGTATCTCGGGGGGGAGCTCGTTCCAGATAGTAGGTGCCCCCACAGAGAAGGCTCTCCCCCTGGGGGCCACCAGTCGACATTGTTTGGCCGACGGCACCCAGAGGAGCCCCTCTCTATGGGAGCGTACTGGTCGGTGGGAGGCTATTGGTGGTAGCAGGCGGTCTCGCAAATAGCCAGGCCCTAAGCCATGGAGCGCTCTAAAGGTGATGACCAAAACCTTGAAGCGCACTCGGAAGACCACCGGGAGCCAGTGCAGCTCGCGCAGGAGAGGCGTTACATGGGAGCGCCACGTCGCTCCCATCACCACCCACGCGGCCGCACTCTGCACCAGTTGGAGCCTCCGAGTGCTCCTCAAGGGGAGCCCCATGTAGAGAGCGTTACAATAGTCCAGACGGGAGGTGACGAGGGCATGAGTGACCGTGTGTAACGAGTCCCGATCCAGAAAGGGACGCAACTGGCGAATCAGGCGAACCTGATGAAAAATCCTCCCGGTCACGGCCGTCAAGTGCTCTTCTAGAGACAGCCGTGAATCCAGGAGGATGCCCAAGTTGTGAGCCCTCTCCGTGGGGGCCAGTGCTTCGCCCCCAATAGTCAGCGATGGCACCAGCTGACTATATCGGGACATTGGAAACCACAGCCACTCGGTCTTGGATGGGTTGAGTCTGAGCCTGTTCCTCCCCATCCAGATCCGTACGGCCTCCAGGCACCGGGACATCACTTCAAGGGCATCGTTGGGGTGGCCTGGGGTGGAGATGTACAGCTGGGTGTCATCAGCGTACTAATGGTACTCCACCCCGAAACCACGGATGATCTTGCCCAGCGGCTTCACATAAATGTTGAACAAAAGGGGCGAGAGGACCGATCCTTGTGGTACCCCACATATAAGGGGCCTCGGGGTCGACCTCTGCCCCCCTGTCAACACAGACTGTGACCGGTCGGAGAGAAAGGAGGAGAACCACCGTAATACGGTGCCTCCCACCCCCAACCCTTCCAACCGGTGCAGCCTGATACCATGGTCGATGGTATCAAAAGCCGCCGAGAGATCTAATAGGACCAGGATAGAGGAACAACCTCTGTCCCGAGCCCTCCAGAGATCATCCACCAACACGACCAATGCCGTTTCCGTGCTGTACCCAGGCCTGAAACCCAACTGGAACAGATCTAGATATGTCGTTTCATCCAGGTACTGGGGAAACTGTCGTGCCACCACACTCTCAACAACCTTCGCTACAAAGCGAAGGTTGGAGACTGGACGATAATTAGCCAATATTGCCGGGTCCAGGGAAGGCTTCTTGAGGAGAGGTCTCACCACTGCCTCTTTCAAGGCGGCGGGAAAGACACCCTCACTCAATGAAGCATTTATAATCCCCTGGAGCCAGCCTCGCGTCACCTCCCGGGAAGCCAGCACTAACCAGGAGGGGCACGGGTCCAACAAACATGTGGTCGCATTCAGTCTACCCAGAATCCTGTCCACGTCCTCAGGGGTCACAGAATCAAACTCATCCCAGATAACATTCTCAGGACCTGCCTCCATCATTTCCGCTGGATCTACGCAGTCGGAGTCCAGATCTTCCCGAATCTGAGTGATTTTGTCATGCAGATACTGAACAAAATCCTCGGCTCTTCCCTCCAAGGGGTCTCCCTTGCTTCCTGGTGGAGCAGGGAGCGGGTCACCCTAAACAGGGCGGCCGGGCGGTTATCTGATGACGCAATAAGAGCAGCAAGATAAGTGCATTTCACTGCTTTTATCGCCACTAGGTAATTCTTAATGTGAGATCTTACCAGTGTCCGGTCAGATTCAGTGCGGCTGGCCCTCCAACTACTCTCTAGGCGTCTTTTCTGGCGCTTCATCTCCCTCAGCTCCTCAGTAAACCAAGGAGCCAGGTGAGATCGGCGCCGGGTCAGAGGCCGCAAAGGCACAACTCGATCCAGAGCTCCAGCAGCCACCCTATCCCAGGCGGCCACTAAGTCTCCAGTCGAGGCGTGAGCCAGGATCTTAGGGATTGGCCCAAGCTCCGTCTGGAACCTATGAGGTTCCATCAGGCGCCTGGGGCGGTACCATCTAATAGGTTCCGCCTCCCTGCAGCGGGGTGCAGCGGTTCGAAGGTCAAGGCGAAGGAGAGAGTGATCCGACCATGACAAGGGCTCAATGACTATGTCCCCTATCTCGAGATCACTCAGCCACTGTCCAGAGACAAAAATCAAGTCCAGTGTGTTTCCCCCCATGTGCGTAGGGCCATGAATTAGCTGGGTCAGATCCATAGCCGTCATGGAAGCCATGAACTCCTGAGCCACCTCAGACGTCTCACCCATGGACGGCAAGTTGAAATCCCCCATGACCATAAGTCTGGGGGTATCAACTGCCACCGCAGCGATAACGTTGAGTAGCTCGGGCAGGGCTGCTGCCACATGGCAGGGAGCCAGGTACGTGATCAGCAAACCCATCTGAACCCCATGACCCCACTTCACAAGGAGGGTCTCACAACCGGCCGTCTGAGGAACAGTGGCCTCCCTCGGCCTAAAACCTTCTCTAATAATAACCGCTACTCCCCCGCCCCTCCCCTGTGACCTCGGATGATGGAATGCGTGGAAGCCTGGTGGGCACATTTCTACCAGAGGGACCCCTCCCTCCAGGCCCAACCAGGTCTCCGTAATACCCGCCAGGTCCGCTCCCCTCTCCTGAACAAGATCACTAATGAGGGGGGCTTTATTTACTACGGACCTGGCGTTGCACAACATCAGCCGCAGGCCCGGGCCCTGAGGGTCTGTACAACCTGGAAAACGAGTGGAGCCTTGGGGGCCGGAGCACACTACCGCTTGAAGACAGCGGGTGCGCTCTCCCTTAACATGTTATGGCCCCCTGCTCCCGCCATATCTACCCCTCCCCCTCACAGTACCGATGGTAAAAACACGCTCTGGACAAGCTCGACCCCCCATTTCCTCCAGAACTCCCACCCCCCCGCCGCATATAGTAGCAAGACCTGACCTTCCCCTTGGTGGGTTATCCCCCAAACCCACTACCCTAGTTCCAATTTTACCTCCCCCCACCCTAGGTCCCCTTAAAAATTTATCCATAAATTTACATAAAAAACCCCTCAACCCCCTCTTCGCCGCATGCCACCTCTCTGGGTTCCAAGACCCGTCATTAAGGTAGGTCCTCGATAACGTGGAGGGCCAAGCTTGCGAGAGGGGGGAATCTCGCAATGCAAGAAGCTGTACCCTTAAGTACATCTAAGCTCCGAGGTAGTGATAAGGTATGGCCCAGGGCTCCTGATAGTCCAGATTGCCTGAAAAAAGCAGGTTAACCATAAAACGGGAGAGTCTCCACTGTCCTCTCACGGCAGTGGGCGAGTCCAATGTTCCAACCAATTCGAGGGTAATCGTCCAACCAGCCTCTCACGATGGTTGGCCAACTAGCCATGGGCGAGATGGTACATCCCATCGATGGTGAAACAATGATAGAAACTGGCTCCGTTCGTCCTCCCGTAAGCTGCCATTTTCCATACAGCCAGCGTGCTAGATAACAAACAGAGCCAGGTCCAAGTCTCCGGAAGAAAGTAAGCTGTCCACAATATTCATACAGGTAGCGTATAGATGGATAGTATGGGCAAGCGGATAGATGGAAAATAAATGGGAGCCACCTCCATCGAGCAGAAACCGGCAGGGCAAGCATGTTAGTCATAGGGCCTGATAATGGCCCAACTAGGACGGGGGGGAGGGGGGGAAGAGGGTTAACCAGGGCTGCGCAATAACTCCAACAGCCCCTCCACCCTCATTAAACCCCCCCCCCGAAGTCTTCCGGTCTTCCAACCATCCTATATGCCCAGTCCTAGCCCCCCAAAATGGTTATAAGGAGGCCTCACCATGGGTGCTAAAATTTGGTTATTACCCCAGAGCCCCATGGTGGCCCGAAGTTGCCAAGGTTTAAAGTTCAAAGATGGGGGCTCCCCCTCGTGTTCTTCCTCGGCTACATGACTCCAGCCATCCCAACGGCTGCTGCAACGGCGTCGGCGGGGGTGCTGGCATCATCGCGGGCACCACCAACATCTTCCATTCGCCCTCGCCTCCTTCGACGCCCTCTTCCTTCCCCCCAGCGTCTACCTCCACTGCTCCGACGCGGGGGGGTGCAGTCTGCGACGACGCCAGCGTCCCCACCGCAGCCGCCGCCCCAGCCACCCAGACATAGCCGAAGCCGTTCTATCTCCTCCACCGCCGCCGCCGCCACCGCCGCCCATGGATCGCAAACGCCGCCCTTCACATGGCGGCCTCGAACAGCTGTTCATCGGAGCGTTGGTGCCGCACTGTTATCGGCACCTTAGAGAGCTGGAAAGGCTCTCAATCTACTGGCTGAAAGCACGCCTGCCGGGCAGGGGGTCCCAGATGATCAAACGATCCCCCGGGAACCCTCACAAGCCAAAACACCCCATCTCTATCGCAGCGAGCCTAGAGACGGGTCGCCATCTTGGAGCATGCGCAGAAGGAACTCTTACAAAGGGAAAGGGCCCATACGAAAGAAAAGTTGATGGACTAATTACCTCAGAAACCTTCAGAAATATCAACTTCATAGAAAATCATTGATTTGTTGGTCTTCATCGGGAAAGACTTTTAGACAGTATCATTAAAAAATTGCAGAAACAACTGATGGACTGTGAACATTTAAAAACTGGTAGCCAATTGCAAAGACACCACAAATAAACTACAGTTTCTACATTTTTTTGGTGCCAGAGTACTGGGATTTTGAGGAAATAGTTGTTCCATGGACAGCAGCTGAAGAACAACTGTGCACATGTGACATTTTCAATTACAACATTAACATCAACGACTATAGAGATTTTTGTGGAGAATGTGTTAAAAGATTTGAAGAGGTATGCAATTCCTGACAATATTAAAAAAGCAAAAGATATTGTCAGAACAATTGCAGTAAGTTCTGCAGAAGCGGAAAGGGGTTTTTCGAAAATGAATTTCATATGTTCGGAGAGCAGAAGTCGTCTAACCATTTCCAATTTAACCAACCTCATGACCATCAGCGTTACTGGCCTACCTCTTCCAAAATGGGACCCTATTCATGCAGTGAAAAAGTGATTCAGAAATCACCATCGCTCAGCCAATGACCCGCGCATGAAGTTCAAGAAAAGTGGAAGTGAGGAGAGTGCCACTGAAATAGCTATGTGGAAACATCTTATAGCTAAGACGACTAACAGTTTTATGTAAATATTTGTGTACCTCTTTTATTGTTTTTTTTATTATTTTGTGTATTTCTTTTATTCTTGTTTAAGTATTAAATGGTTAGATTTGTATATCATGGTATATCTTCTTTTTGTAGGTCATTATCATTGGTGCAAGAAGTGACATCGAAGACAACACTTTTTTTGCACTTATGTAAGTATTTGTGTACCTCTTATTGTTTTGTATACTTGTCAGCTCCGGGGTGCCATTTGGGGGAAAACGGCCATCGCTACAGCCGTGGAGGAGAGGGCCCCTGCACGCTACCTTGCCAGCTGCTGAGGACTTGGGATGGAGGGCAAGGAGTCATTCCATCATCCGGGACAGTTGCTGCATTGCCGGGGAGCTGGGCGGCCACCAAACAACTGTGAGGTGACTGCACATTGATGACATCAGAAAGGGAGCGACAACACTTTGTCAAGACTCTCCCTGCCATTCTCCTCCGATCCCAGAGTCGGCTGTTAGGCTCAGAGCCAAGATTGAGCAGCATGTTCCAAGAAAACCTACAGAAACACTTCTCCCTTAAGATACTGGCTTTAATCATTGCAGTTACTAGAGTAGAACTTCCCCCTTAAGGGACTGACTTTAATAATTACAGTTGGAGTAAAACACATTAACCATACTTCTGGGTCACATGGGCAGGGTAGGCATTGGGAATTGGATAATGAGGGCTGGGTTCATTGGTATATTGTATAAAAGGTGATAGGAAGTCTGGGCAGTTAGCCCTAACAATAATTTCGTTTAAGTGGTCAATGAGTGCCAGAAATAAAAAGCAACAGCATCAAACCAGGTTTGTTTTGTTTGTTTCCTGTATTATCGTTCTGGAACCTGACAGTACTTTGTTTATTCTTATTTAAGTATTAATTGCATGAGATAATTGGTATATTTTCTTATTTGTAGGTCAAGGAAGGGCAAAGAAGTGACGTTGACTTGGCCATGCCTACCCGGTCACCTGATCACCAAGCCACGCCCATCTGGCCACATGACCACCAAGCATGCCCACCTGGTCACCTGACCACCAAGCCATGCCCGAGTCACCTGACCACCAAGCCACACCCACCAAATAACCCACGCTCACAGAACCAGTAGGGAAATTTTTTTAGATTTCACTCCTGTGTGGAAAGTGGCAAAGACCCAAAGTAGGCCTTAGACCTTCAGAGTTACACTTGATTCGAGTGGAAAAAGCCTTAGAAATGGAAGCGAGGAAAAAATCGCCTGAGAAACCACTGACTCAATCAGATAAATTTGATGTTGTCTTACAACTGTTAGACCCCCTGCAATTTGCATACCGAGCAAATAGATCAACAGATGATGTTGTTAATATGGCTCGGCACTACAACCTACAACATCTTGAATCTCCAAAGACCTACGCAAGGATCCTCTTTGTAGATTTTAGTTCAGCATTCAACACCATCATTCCAGACATTCTTCTAACTAAGCTAAACCAACTAGCGGTATCTGAACACACTTGTAAATGGATCATAAACTTCCTAACAGACAGAGAGCAGCAGGTGAATCACATCAGATACTTGTACAATTACAAGTGTGCTCTCTCCACTTCTCTTCTCTCTATATACCAATGACTGCATCTCAAACGATCCATCTGGAAATGAACACACTCAAAACCATAGAAATGGTGGTGGATTTAGGAGAAACCCTCCCATACTATCACTTATTACAATACTAGAAAACACAGTATCAACAGTAGAGACCTTCAAATATCTAGGTTCTCATGACCTAAAATGGACACCCAACATCAAAAACATCATCAAAAAAGCAAAGAATTTCTGCACCAACTCAGAAAGCTCAGGCTGCCCAAGGAGCTGCTGATACAGTTCCACAGAGGAATGACTGAGTCTGTCATCTGCACCTCTATAACTGTCTGGTTTGGTTCTGCCACCCAAGAAGACAGACACAGACTTCAGAGGATAATTAGAATTGCAGAAAAAAACAATTGCTACCAACCTGCCTTCCATTGAGGACCTGTATACTGCACGAGTCAAAAAGAGGGCTGTGAAAATATTTACAAACCCCTCGCATCCTGGACATAAACTGTTTCAACTCCTACCCTCAAAATGACGCTATAGAGCACTGCACACCAGAACTATTAGACACAAGAACATTTTTTTCCTGGACGCCATCACTCTGCTAAACAAATAATTCTCTCAACACTGTGAAACGAGTTACTAAGTCTGCACTACTATTAATCTTCTCATTGTTCCTATCACCCATTTCCTCCCGCTTATGACTGTATGACACTAACCTTGTTGCTGGTATCCTTAAGATTTATATTGACTGTTTCCCTATGACTATCATTAAGTGTTGTACCTTATGATTCTTGATGAATGTATCTTTTCTTTTATGTACCCTGAGAGCGTATGCACCAAGACAAATTCCTTGTGTGTCTAATCACACTTGGCCAATAAAGAATTCTATTCTATTCAACGTATTCAACCAACCTCGATTTTACCAATTTGTAAAGTCTTTCAGGCTAAATTTGTTCCGATTATGCTCTACGGTGCCGAAATCTGGGGTCTTACAGAGGCCCCCATATTGAAGAGAACTCAAAATAATTTGTTAAGGAGGATGCTGGGGGTAAACAATTCCACTTCGGCAGCAGCCGTCAGAGCTGAATTGAGACATTTTTCACTGCACACCTACACAATTACTAGGGCGGTAGCTTACTGGCTAAAAATGGCTCAGATGGAAGCCAGCAGACTTCCCAAAATCTGCCTAGAGGAACAGCAGATTTCAAATCCTCAAAGGTATTCCTGGCTAACTCGGCTGTCAGAAATATTGAATCGATATGGCATAGGGTTCCCGTTGTGTGATACACTGAAGCAAGTTAAACAACGGATTAAAGATATACATGGGCAAATGGAATGGGAACTCTTTCAACTAATCACTCCCTTAAGCTACTGACAGCAGTTAAAACAACTTTTACCCTGGAAAAATATTTACATCTAGAAATGCCATCAGTGGAGAGAGAAGTCAAGTTTAGATTTGAACTTTTAGATACCAACGTCAAATTCACTCATTACCGGAAAATCCCGTATGATGAAAGAACATGTATGTGTAGGGCAAACGTCATGGAGGATACAGCGCATATAATATTTGAATGTAGGTTGTATGAGGAAGTAAGAAAACAGTATCTGTCCCCAATTATAAATAAATTTCCCCACTGGAATGTAAGGCATAAATTATCATTTCTATTGAAGGCAGACTCTCCTCCCCTGGTAAGGGCTATCACTCGCTACCTTAAAAGGATGACAGCAATACGAGCCAGTTATATCGAAAAGAATTTCATTGATTGTAAAAAGGATGAGCTGAGTTAGAGAGGAGCTATCTTATTTGGGTTATCTAGTTTTGGAAATCTAGTTATTGAACTTCGATATTGTTAAATTTTAAATGTCATATATCATATATTTTTAGACTGTTATTTTTGTAGCTGTTTGTTTTATCTTTTTCTTTTTTTTTCTTTTTGAAAAGGCCTTCGGGCTATTCAATAAAAGAACATACCTATTCTATTCTATTCTATTCTATTCTATTCTATTCTATTCTATTCTATTCTATTCTATTCTATTCTATTCCATTCCATTCCATTCCATTCCATTCCATTCCATTCCAGAGTTAAGAGAAATGAAGAAAAATATAAAGGAGGATTTGAAGCAAATAAATGATAAAATAGATAGTATGGATGTAAGAATAACAGATTTCCTCCTGCTTTCCCAGGAGGAAATTGTGGAAAAACATAAGGCAACAAAGCAGATATACTTCAAACATGCCAACAAACCAAGTAGATGGCTGGCCTATAAATTAAAAAAGGATAAGGAGAAAAGGCTAATAACACAACAAGACAAAGAAGGGAATATTCAGCATTGGTTAAAAGAAAAAAAAAGAATAACCCAAAATTATTTTGGAACACTCTATAGCCAGGAGAAGGTGGAGGAGGAAGATATAAAGAAAAATTTAAAGAGGAAATGAAAGAAATGTTAAACAGCAGGATTACTATGGCGGAAATGAAGGTGGCTATTCAAAAACAAAAAAATAATAAAACACCAGGACCTGATGGCATCCCCTCTGAGTTTTATAAAAAGATACAGGGACCTCTGGAAGTGTCACATATAAATGTCATACCTGCTCAATATACTCCCCCTAGCCTGGCACCTCAAGGGTTAACTCAAGCACCTCTGGCCCACTCCCCTTCCCCTGGGCACTCCTTACCTGAAGCTCCACCCCTAGGGTACTTAAGGTCACCCCAAGTTGCTCCTGCAGTTGTTGTTGCTGATACCTGTAAAGAGAAAAATCTGTAAAAAAAGGATGATCTGATTCAATCCAGAATAGTGTCTTTGTATGTTATCGATCCTTTCACAACAAGATGGTAGCAGAGGATGGTTTAATGGACCAATAACAAGAAGACATGCCCAAGAAACAAATACCTGGTGAAGAAAAGAAACCACACACAAGGTCAGATACGAAAAGGATGGAGGAACTACATCCCCAGGATGGCGATTCCCCGGCGGGGACACCTGAGAGGCCCGAGGGCAAGGCAGACCCCAAGATTTCCACTTCCAAGGATGAATAGGGGGTCGAGAGTCTAAGCGACGAGGAAGCTGATCACCCAGACTGCAATAAGCTCAGGCGCTAGATACTGAGCCTACTGGGATTGACTGCAGTCGACGAAGACCTCATAAGCAAGATCCAGAAACTATTCCAGGACCGCGAGGCAACCAAAGACGACGGCAAAAGCTCAAAGAAGCCAAGAGACACCCACCCGGTAAGCAAACCTGCCCAAATCGAATCCCACACCGAAACCAAGGGAATCGATACCGCACCGAATTTTGAACAGTGGCCATCTTTGACCACATGGTCCGCCAAGATGGCTGACCACCAGCCAATCAAACTTAAAGATTAAAAATGGCCGGCGCGAAAATCCTGCAGCCCCCAAAGCAGCGAAGAAGGGGGTAGCTCAGGGGATGAAGATACCAGGTCGGACACCGTGACACCCCCAAACGACCGGCAGATAGAAGCCATAAAGACTTTCACTGCTGCATTTGGGCTGCAACTGGAGATGCAGAGAAAATCGAGCAAGACAGCAAAGGGGGCAAGGAGCAGAGAAAGGAGACCTCTGGCCACCCGATCGAGGGACGAGGACACTGCCGACAGCCCAGCGACGCCACCATTCACCCCGAGGACCCAACCACGCACGCGATCCAGACTGAGTGCACTGCGGCGCGAAGAACGGAGCCAGCACTCACTGCCACCACGAGCACGTCCAGGGAACCCGGACTCCATCACAGAGAGAGAGTGACTCTTCGGACATCTCCGGACTGCCGCTGGACCCTCGGAGACAGAGCGGAGGCCAGCACAACCAAGAGAGGCCTTTCCACTGGAGCGGCCAAAGCAAGATCATTCGCTGACAACTCCATGACCGGAATGGACTTTGCGCATGCGCAGAGCAGCCTATGGAGAGAAGAAAAAAAAACGCATGGAGGGACTTTTAAATTGCCTACAAGCATCCCCTTGCCATACTGTGGATATCCATACATTCAACATCAGGGACAGACACCTGCTGTAAGTAACATGAACTTTAACACAGGGAATTTAGCTAAAGACTTTCCAAAGCTAAAAATGAATGGATCTAATCTGCTGGAGTGGTACCAGCAACTCCAGATATTGTTCTTAAAGGAAAATCTATTGTTATTCATAACTAACCCCCCAGAGAAGCCCTGGATTCTCGAGCAGGATTGTATGCATCACAGGGCATTCTACCTACTAATTTCCAGTATTTCACCACCCATGTACCCCAGTATTGAGCATTATCTAACTGTATCTGAGTTGACACAAAAGATGCTTAGGCTTTTCTACAGCGAAAGTGTAGCTACCACAACTAGGATCTCCAAGGATTTCTATTTAGCCAGAATAAGGCCTGGGATCCCCATGGGAGAACACCTTTTAGAACTAAATGCTATCAGGGCAGAGCTGCACCTAAGGGGGGAGGTTGTGTCAGAACAAACCATGAAGAGCGTGATAATCAACTCCCTAGATTCCACCTGGGACACATTCATTGCACACCTAGACACTCACAGCCTCGGCCAGCTATCCATAGAAAGACTATCTAACAAATTAATAGCAGAAGACAACCTGAGAAAGAGCCGCCAGCCAACATGTAGGGAACCCAGACACACAAAAAGAGTAGCATTCCAAGATGGGCCACAGGATCCAACAGAGTGCTACAGTTGTGGATCCAGAGACCATTATAAGCGGGATTGCCCCAGAAACTTTAGAGAGAGAGATAGGCGTGAGCACAGGAACAGATACCAAGATAGGCACCCGCCAGACCACAGGCATAGGCGCAGGGACTCCCCAACCCCAAGGGACAGAAGGGGGAATAGGGACAGCTCCAGGGACAGCAGAACTGGTTCAATGTATGGGATAGGGGGACATTCACAAACCCCCAAGTTAGACCAAGGTGGCATCATGTGGTTCATTGACTCCGGGGCCACCAATCACACCACCTACGACAAGAGGCTACTCTCCTCATTCACAGAGGAGAACTTTCTTTTTTTTTTTTAATTTTTTATTTAATAAACAAACATACATATACAGATGTAGACATTTAAACAAACTATACATAAACTAACTATACAGAGAGGTCAAGTCTTACAGCTTGAACTTTAAAAATAGAGCTACTTCAGTAATTATATATTTATACGTCTATGTATATTTATCTTTCATCATGTATCAATGTTTATACAACGATATTTCATTTTATTTCCTTATTTTTGTATCATTGGGTAGTATTCCCTTATTTCGTGTTCTTTTTATCTAACCAGTTGTACCATTCCTGCCAGATTAAATAATACTCTGAATCTTCTTTTCCCTGTATCTCTTTGGTAAGTTTGTCCATTTCCGCACATTCCATTGTATGTAACCACTTGCACACACAACGTAGGGAAGATCACCACAGGGAAGCCCATTCATGCCAGCTTCCCAGTCATACAAAAGATGACTGATTGTACCGAAGGCATCAAAATAAAAAACTGTGAAACTTATCTCGATTGCTCAGTGTGTAAGTGTTCAAAACTCAAGGTCGCACCCAAACCCAAGAGAGCTACATGCACCACCGACCGCGCATTCGATTTAGTACACATGGACCTAGTAGGGTCCCTAAGGCCATCTGTAAAATACGGCAAAAGATTTTTCCTTACCATAGTAGACGACTACAGTCACTATGGCTTCATCTATACTTTGAAACACAAGAGTGAAACATATCAGAAGTTCAAAGAGTTCTACAAACGGGTAGAAGTACAAAATAACTCCAGAATAAAACAAATAATGACCGACAGGGGGTCAGAATTCCTGTCCAGGGACTTCACACACTGGCTGAGGTCAAAGGGCATCCTACACTTTACTTCCTCCCCATTCTCGGCCTTCCAAAATGGGGTCATAGAAAGAAGAAACTCCACACTACAGACCATGGTCAGATGCGCCCTAGAAGACGCCGGGCTTGGCCAACACTTTTGGTACACTTTTGTGTACTCCAACTATACCCTCAATAGATTATGGTCCAGCGTGATCAACAAGACACCCTATGAGTTAATGTATGGCAAGAAGCCAAGAATCGCACACCTGCATGTATTCGGAGTCACCGCCGATGTGCACATCCCCAAACAGCTGCGCTGCAAGGGAGACAAGGTGTCCAAAAGGTTAAGATTCATGGGCTATGAGCCAGGGACCAAAGGGTTTAGATTCATAGATAACAACCACCGATTCATAATATCCAGGACAGCCACGTTCCATGAGCAAACCAACTGGTCCAAAATACACCTGAAATAAATATACCACAGGCAAGAGACACCTCACGACACACAAAGCCAAGACAACACAAACACACACGATAGCACACACAAAGAGGGAGTCAAACCCAAACGCCAGAAGGTCAAGATCAACGAGTGGAAAGAAGGCCACCCCAAGTTGAAGGTAGACTCACTCACCCAAAAGGAAGCGAGATATCTGCATGACGCCGAGTCCTCCCCCAACAGACCAGTCAGAACTACCAGGAACCAAATGCCCAAGAGACTCAAGGATTACATGATGCACCTACATCCCAGTCCCGTCACACTGAACTCTCATGACGAGGTGATCAAACTCCCCAAAGAAGAAAGGTCCAAATGGGAGGCTGCCATGGAAAAGGAGATGGACAGCCTCAAGGAGCTGAACGTTTCACACCCGTTAAGGTACCAGAGGGCAAAAACCCCATAGGGACCAGATGGATATTCAAGATCAAAACACTGGAAGGTGGCAAGGACTTATACAAAGCACGACTGGTAGCCCAGGGGTTCGCCCAAAGGTACCCAGAGGATTACACTGAGACATACTCCCCAACAGTGAGGGCCGAAAGTGTCAAGAGCGCCTTAATCATTGCATCCATTTTAGGCCTGGAAGTATATCAATTTGATGTACAAACCGCCTACCTGCACGCCAAGCTGGATAAAGAAATCTACATTAAGGCCCCTCCCAGCAAAGACACTCACAAAGGAGACACGTGGATACTCAACAAAAGCTTATATGGCCTAAAACAATCCGGAAAGCATTGGTACGAGTGCCTGGTTAATGTAGTCGAGTCTTTAGGGTTCAAAGCAACGCCCGCAGACAATTACTTCTTCACCAGTAAAAGCAACAACTTCCCAGAGTATGTACTTATCTATGTAGATGACATCCTCTACATCGGCAAGCACAAGAGGGATTGCGACACCTTTGCAGACAAACTGGGTGAACAGTTCTCCCTGAAGTCACTAGGGAAAGTAAGTAAATACCTGGGCATACAGATCAACCAGACGCCCAAGGGATATCGCCTATCACCAAAGGAGAAAATCACAGAACTGCTCCACAAGTGCAACATGGCTGAAGCCAAACCAAATGACACGCCCATGCAAATAGACTTCTTGAAAAATATGTACAGTGAGGCCCCAGAGTTCAAGGACAATACGCTATACAGGTTCACCATCGGAACCCTCCTGTACATCGCCAACTGGACTTGGCCAGACATCGCCCTGCCAGTGAATTTATTATCCAGACATGTGAGTAACCCAACCACTTACCACTGGGAAACTATCAAGAGGGTACTCAGATACCTGAAGCATAGTTCAGAAACCTACCTGCAGTGGAACCAGATGCGACCAAACAACCAACACTCACC
This sequence comes from Arizona elegans, assembly GCA_022577455.1. Taxonomy (NCBI): domain Eukaryota; kingdom Metazoa; phylum Chordata; class Lepidosauria; order Squamata; family Colubridae; genus Arizona; species Arizona elegans. The sequence continues at coordinate 89,505,203 of JAKOOJ010000005.1, read as the reverse complement.
TGCTATGCAGATGCCAACTGGGCCAGAGATGCAAAAAGTAGAAAAAGTACATCAGGGTATGTATTCTTCCTGAACGGCAGTCCTGTACATTGGTTCCCGGGCAAGCAGAACTTAGTAGCGACGTCCACCACCGAAGCTGAATACATATGCCTGTCCAAGGCAGCCAACAACCTAACTTGGCTTGATGACCTATTCTCCAGCATCTGGGCCGAACCCGCATACCCAATAACCATCTATGAAGACAATAAGGTCGCCATTGAAATATCTATGGCAGACGCAGTAGGACAGAGGTCTAGACACATAGACATCAAACATAAACACGTAAGACAACTCTCCAAGGTAGGGTTCATCAGCACCATATACTGTGACACCAAAGAACAAACTGCTGATATACTCACCAAGCCATTGCAATCTAAGCAACACTCTTATTTGACATCCAAACTAGGCGTTCACTTTAGCGACATCCAACCACAACAAGCAGTACACTCGCAGGTTAGACATTTAGAGGGGGATTTGTCACATATAAATGTCATACCTGCTCAATATACTCCCCCTAACCTGGCACCTCAAGGGTTAACTCAAGCTCCTCTGGCCCACTCCTCTTCCCCTGGGCACTCCTTACCTGAAGCTCTGCCCCTAGGGTATTTAAGGTCACCCCAAGTCACTCCTGCAGTTGTTGCTGATACCTCTAAAGAGAAACATATGTAAATAAAGGATGATCTGATTCAATCCAGAATAGTGTCTTTGTATGTTATTGGGTCCTTCCTCGATCCTTTCACAACAGGAAGTGTTATTGCTGAACCCTTAGGGCAATAGAAATTACCAAAGACATGGAGAGAGGCATTGATATCACTCATCCCAAAGGATTCTATAAACACACAGCAGATCAAGAACTACCGGCCAATCTAATTGCTTAACATAGACTATAAAATTTTTGTAACAATAATAGCTGAAAGGGCCAAAAATTTTTTAAATGAAATTATTGATTCGGACCAAAATGGATTTCTTCCAAATAGGTATATAAGAAATAATACACGGACAATTCTGGATATATTAGAATACTATGAGGCCCATCCGGATAAGCAGCTGGCATTGATGTTTGTAGACACCCAGAAAGCATTTGATAATTTAAACTGGAACTTTCTGATTAACCAATTGGAAATTATGAAATTTGGGGAGAAAGTTATGGATTTAATTAGAGCAATTTATTTGAAACAATCGGCCAGAATAATAATGAATGGGGAAATGACAGAGAGGATTGATATAGCTAAGGGGGTAAGACAGGGATGTCCCTTGTCACCCCTCCTATTTGTATTATCCTTGGAGATACTATTAATACACATTAGAAAAAAATCAAATAATTAAAGGATTGAAAATCAAACAGGAAGAATATAAGGTTCAAGTATTCACAGACGATCTGGTATTTATTATGGAAGATCCTTTGGAGACGGGAAGCATCTTGATGCATGAAGTTGAAGAATTTGGTAATGTAGCAGGGCTTAAAATAAATAAGGTGGGATGGCATGCATTTCTTTGGGAAGGAAAAATTAAGACACATACATATTTCCAGAAACATCTGGTGTGAAATGCTCTGATACATATTTGGGATACTATAAGAATGTATTTTTAATGTATTTTATAATTTCTTAGTGATCAAGTGAATAACTGTGAATTAATCAAGAAGATTTAATTATTTTTATATCTGGTACTAATTATTATATTAATTACAAATATTAGACAGTAGTAATATTGATAAAACTTATTATAAAGAGTGAAAACAGTTTATAAATATTGTAGATATTATAGATTTTGTGAATATATGAAGTATTGATAACTGAAATTAATTTGCTTTACTTAGTATAAATTGAGATTTATATCTTTGAATTAACTTGAGATATATACTTTTTGATTGCTAATATCCTAATCTTAATTGCTAGTTTGATTCTAAAATTGATATACATATATATTTGTTCATTGATCTAAGATAGTCTGATTAATTAATATGGAGGGTTGATATTGTTATTTTACCTGCATATTTGTATATTTATAGCTATATTAATAATAATAACAAAAAACAAGAACAACAATAACAACAAGTAGATAGTATTTGGTTGATGACAATGTGGAAAAATATCTATAAAATTTTGTTATTTTACCTGCATATTTGTATATTTATAGCTATATTAATAATAATAACAAAAAACAAGAACAACAACAATAACAACAAGTAGATAGTATTTGGTTGATGACAATGTGGAAAAATATCTATAAAATTTTGGGAGAGCAAAGCAGAGTATTGAAAGAGATGACCAGTCTTACAACAACAATCTTAAAGGCAGGGAAAAAAACAGCATCGAATCCAACGATAACAATGGCTTCCCCTTCAAACCAAATATCGACTGAGGGGCTTTCAAAGGTGGAAAAGTCTACTATGGCGCCAAATATGCAAACAATGCAAGCTACCTTGAAGTTCATTCAGGGAACAATGGTAAAGATGCAAGAAACTATGTTCAGCAACCATGGTGAAATGAAAATCGATATTCAAAAATTAGATAGTAAAATGAACTCAATCCAGGAAGCAATTCAGAAGAATGAACAAAAAATAAAAATTGTAGACGCTAAAGCTGAGCAAATTGAAAAAAAATTAAACCAGGTAGATCAGAAGATGATGGCTCTAAATAAAGACCTTGAGGACTCTGTGATTTAGTTGGAAATGGATAAGGCATCGTTCTATTTGAGATTCCAAAATGTGATTGAGGCAAAAGATGAAGATCTTGGACAGATCATGGCAGAGATTATACCAGAATCTTTACAGAGGGATAAACAAGAAATCATGACTGAAATAGACAAAGTATATCGAATCCAAACGAATTACGCTAGACACCATAAACTGCCCAGAGAGGTCCATATCAGATTTGTTCAAAAGAGGGTTCATGATATAATATACAATATAACTCGAGAAGAACCTATGATTTACAAGGAAAAGGAAATCATCACTTTGAAACAAGTTCCTAGAAGAGTTTGAGAGTATTGTAAAGACTATCGCTTCCTGGCTATACAACTGAATAAACTAAATATCATGTTTAGATGGATACTTCTGGAAGGGATGCTTGTCACATGGCAAGGCAAGAAGATAAAAATAGACAGTTTAGTGATGGCACAAGATTTCCTTGATCAACTGATGTGAAATGAAGAGGAGCAGAGCAGTAAGGAGGAGGTAGAGACCACAAGCCAGGAAGAAGAATTGTTACACCAATGAGAAGCTAAAGAAGGAGCCCCAGAAAAGAAGAAAAAGGAAGAAAAAAACCCCAAGAAATAAAAGGTAGTAAAACAAGAACTCAAAGGGTTAGAAGGGCAAATAGATATTAACACTAGGTAGATAGATCAAAGAATGGAAGACTGGAAGCTCATATCAATAAACGTAAATGGAGTAAATGCAACAACAAAAAGAAGACAAATATTCACAAAGTTAATCAAGCAAAAAGCAGGTATAATATGCCTCCAGGAGGTACATATTTCGAAGCAGGATGAAAAATATTTGGAATACAATAAGCTAGGGAAATTGTATACAGCTTTATCAGAGAAAAGAAAGAAAGAGGTGGTGATATATATTAAGGGAAGAATAATAGCCAAACAAATCTATGCAGACTCAAAGGGAAGAACTTTAATGGTGGAAATAAAGAGAGGGAATATATCAATTTTGTTAGTAGTTATTTACGCGCCTAATAAAAATCAGGGGGATTAGTGTAAGAAATTACATGAAAAGATAATTATGACAGGCTATAGGAATATATGTATTGTGGGCGACTATAATGGGATAGTAGATACCAAAAAAGACTATGCCAGTGGTAAAGATAATAAGAAAAGAAATATATTATCCAAAACATTTTTTAATATGGTAGATGAACTAAATTTAATAGACCTGTGGAGAAATCTTCATTCAAAAGAAAATAAATATACCTTTTACTCTAACCCTCATGCATCTTGGTCCAGAATTGATATGTTGTGGATGAATAGAGAAGTAGGATTAGGAATAGAAAAAAATTCAGATTTCCCCAAATACGTGGGCAGATCACAATCCCCTTGAGGTAACATGGAAAGGCCCCCCAAAAAAGAATTAGAAGATGGATGTTAAACCCTCAAATATTAAATGAAAAGGATTATATAGAAAGGATAATGAAGGAATTGAGATTATTCTTTAAAGAAAATAAAAAATAACACACCTCTTTAACAAATTTATGGGATTCTATGAAAGCCTACATAAGGGGGATAACAATAGCCTACAATGTAAAGAAAAATAGGGGAAAATGGAAGATGCACAATACCTTATCGGAAGAAATCGGAAATTTGGAGAAGTGACTCCAAATAAAACCAGGAGATGAATTAGTTAAAGAGAATTTGACCCTTGTGAGACATAAACTAAATTTATTAGAGTAAGAGGAAATTGTAAAAAACTTAAAACACTCTAAACAATTTTACTTCGGACACGCTAATAAAACCAGAGGGTGGCTAGCCTACAAATTGAAAAAAGAGAAAGAAGGTTGGATTATCCAACAACTAGAGGATGTGATGGGGACTATACAAAACAATGAGGAAGAGAAAAAGAAAATAGCACAAGATTACTATGCAGATCTTTATAAAAAAGAAGAAATGGAGAAGATTGGTAATTATTTAATGGAAGAAGAGATCATACCATTAGGGGAGGAAAAAAGGGAACTGTTGAATAAAGAAATAACATCAGAAGAATTGAGAGTGGCAATTTTAAGACTCAAGAATAAAAAGACACCAGGACGGGATGGTCCCCCAGGAGAAATCTATAAAAAATTGGGCGAAATTATAGAACCAATATTATTGGAAATTTGCAATGAAGCATTACATGAAGCGAAGATACCAGAATCGTGGAGGGAAGTATACATCACCTTAATCTCAAAAGAAGGTATAGATAAGAGTCAAATTAGAAATCATAGACCAATATTCCTTTGAAACGCAGATTATAAAATATTTATGAACATAATAGCAGAAAGGTTGAAAAAATATTAAACGGTACTATACATCCTGATCAAAGTGGTTTTCTCCCCAATAGACAAATAAGAGATAATATGAGAATAATTTTAGACACCCTGGAATACTGTAAAGCTCATCCAGAGAAACAAGTGGCTCTTGTTTTTCTGGATATCCAAAAAGCCTTTGATAACTTGAATTGGCAATTTATGATTAGCCAAATTAAACAAATGAAATTTGGAACTAAATTTGAGAACATGATAGAGGCAATATATAAGTCACAAGGGCAAGGGTAATAGTGAATGGGGATACTACAAATATATTTCAGATAAATAAAGGGGTAAGACAAGAGTACCCACTGTCACCATTGCTATTTATTCTAACATTAGAAATCCTAGAAATAGGATATTTAGAAATAATTCTAAATAGAATTAGAGCAAATTGAGAGGTAAAGGGAATGAAAATTAAAAGAGAAGAATATAAGGCACAGGCCTTTGCAGACGATGTGGTATTTATTATTGAAGAACCTCTGGAATCTGGCCCAGTTTTATTACAAGAAATAGGAAGGTATGGAGAAGTATCAGGACTTAAAATTAACAAAGGGAAAACCAAAATGTTAGTTAAAAACTTAACAATAATTCACTATTATTGGAATTGGAATTGGAATTGGATAAGATATTATTAGGACCAGGGCAAAAAATGATCACAAAAACGTATAATTTGCTGTTAAAATTTAAAATGGAAGAAGAAACCATGAAGGAAACGATGATTAGCTGGGCAAGAAATTTTGGATACAACATTCATTTGGATCAATGGGATAAATTATGGGAGAGAAACTACAAACTAACAATGTCAGCTGCTTACAAGGAGAATCTTTACATGATGTTTTACCAATGGCACCTTTCACCAGCGAGATTGGATAGGATGTTCCCAAACAAGTCTCTGGAATGTTGGCGGTGTGGCCATAACCAAGGGACGTTTTACCACATGTGGTGGACCTGCCCTAAAATTAGGAAATTTTGGTGGAAGATAAAAAAAATGGCTGGAAGAGATAATTGGGCGGAAGTTAGAAAGAAAACCAGAATTATTTCTCCTGGGTATTTTGGAAGGGAAAATGGAGAAAAAAATTACAATATATCATATTACATATACTAACTGCCAGTAGAATTGTCATAGCACAAAATTGGAAACCACCAGATATTCCCCCAGACCAAATTATAATTTAAAAAATATACAAATGCACAGAAATGGACAGATTATCTATGGAAATTAAGGAAAGGGAAGATACTGAGTACTATTTAATTTGAAAATAGATGGTATTCCTGGCTTGAGAGTAAGTCTAAAATGTAAGCAATATTTTGTCATGAAATCGAATTGTGAATAGAAGTTATTATAACTTAGATAAGGATGTAAGTTAAGATAGTGATAGATAGAAGTAGAATTTGTATGTGGAAGTTAATTAGGATAGAGATACAGAAGTAAAAAAACTGTTACTGGTGTTTAAGGTTTTTTTAAAAAATAATATCTATTAAATTTCCAAAGATTAAAATACATGAAAAGCAAGAAACACACGCACGCACGCACACACACACCCAAATATATATATAAACAACCAAAAACAAACATATCAAAATTTCAATACTAATAACAACTAGTGTTTAAGTTTTGATGTGTTTGTTTTTGGTTGTGTTTGTTGTGTGTTATGGTTTTCTATTTTTTGCTCCTTTCTATTTTTCGTATTATGTATTTTAATGTTTGAAAATTCAATAAATATTTTTTTTAAAAAAAGTATAACAGACTTGGTGAAACAAAGTCAGGATATGACACAAAATATTACAGAAGTGAGGACTCAGATTGGAGAACATGATAGAGTGTTTAAAAGCCAGATGAGTATGATGCATCAGGTGAAAAAGGATTTGATTGAGAAACGGAACTGTCAGTTCCACTCAAATTTACAGATACGTGGATATCCAGAGAAAAGTGAAGAAAATGAAGCAAAGTTGATCCAAGGTAGCCTAGTTGACTAGGCTATCTTGATCCTCCCAGATGTCCCCTTTACAAGATACAATATTGAGGTAATACGTAGAGTCAGCCCAAAAAGGTTGGGAAGAAAATTGCTGAGAGAAATTGTGATAAGATTCTGGTCTTACGCAAAAAAAAGAATAATTGATGCATAAACTGCGAAATATGGCATTGATAGTGTTTGGGGGTCATCAGATACAAGTTTTTCCAGATTTAAGTATTGAGACTTTACAATGGAGGAGAGAGATGCATTAAGTTTTTCAATTACTGAAGAAAAATATTAATTATAGCTGGGGTTATCCAGTTTTTTGTTTGTTTGTTTGTTTTTTGAGATTTCCATATGGTGGAAGGTCTTATAAAGTTGAAACAAAGAAGGAGGCAATGGAGAAATTAAGGGAACTTGGAACCATCAATAAAGAAGAGTTCATGGAGCAAATCCAGAAAACGAATGAGATGTCAAAATTCTCAAGAAGGGAGATGGAGAAGAAGAATGAAGATCTCCAGAAGAAAGGGAGGCTGGATGAACCAACAGGAGTTACAAGTTCGCTGTAGAGACAGAATATAAATATTTGTAATAGTTATATTAAGGGATATGTGTTATAATATATGTTTGGGTGTAGAAATAGGGTAAAGATGTTTAAGGGAGGTGGAGTGGCCTACCGAAGTCCGTGTATGGATGGCTCCTCTTCTCTCATCCGGAGCCCTTATGCGATGGAGAGGAGGAAGATCTTCTGAAGAAGGGAAGGGGGACATTATATCTGTTTATGGGTGGGTAAAAGGTTATTTACATTTTGGGATAATATGTATACTGTGTAGTTGTAGTTTTGTAAGATTTATGTTAGAGTACATATGGAGACCAAAGGGAATATGTAATATGAGGAATCATTGAAGGTAGCTACATGGAATGTGCATGGCTTGGGGGAGGAATATAAACGAGCAAGAATTGAAAAATCAATGAACAAAGAGAAAATTGATATTGTATTTTTACAAGAAACACATTAAAAGAAAGAAAGGATGAATGAACTTAAGTTATACTGGCCTGATGTATATGAAAAGGCATTTGGTACATCAAAAGCAAGAGGGATAGTAATCATTGTAGCTAAAAAAATTGAATTTATAATAAAAGCCATAAAAAGGGATGATATGGGAAGATTTCTTATAATTCAAGGCTTGATTTATGAACAAGAGGTTACCTTAGCAAATTTGTACGCACCTAATATCCGCCAACCCTCACCGCTGGGAGGCGGAACCGACTCATTGGTTCCACCCCAGGTGCCTGATGGACCCTGATAGGTTCCTGATGGAGCTTGGGACTTTTCCCACATACCTATCCCGTGATTTGCCAGAGACCCCGGTGGATGCTTGGGAACAGGCTGCTGCCAGGGCACTGGATCGAATTGCCCCTTTGCAGCCTCTCCTCCAACAGGGATCCTGGGTAGCTCCATGGTTTTCCATGGAGCTTAGGGAGATGAAGCATCAGAAGAGATGCCTAGAGGGCTGTTAGAGATCTTCCCGTTCCGAATCTGATCGAACACAATGGATGGAAGCGGCGAAATGTGATTATTTTGCTGCTCTCATTGCGTCTTCAGAAAATCGCCCAACAGCCTTGTTCTGAGTGACCTGCTCTCTTCTTAATCATGGAGCAAGGGAGGACTCCTTGCAAGGCAGTGCTGAGGATTTTGTTCAATTTCTGCAAGACAAAATCGCTCAGATCCAGATGGGTTTAGACTCTGACTGGGCAGGGTCTGACGAGGAGATGGGAGCAAGTCTTGAAGGCAACATATGGGTTGACTTTGACCCTGTATCCATAGATAAAGTGGACAGGATTGTTGGAAGATTGGGGGCCTCAACGTGTTTGCTGGACCCGTGTCCCTCCTGGCTTGTTGTGGCAACCAGAGAGGTGACTGGAGACTGGATCGAGGTGATTGTCAATGCTTTGTTGAGGGATGGGGTCTTTCCCGCCATCCTTAAGGAGGCAGTAGTTCGACCCCTTCTCAAGAAGCCTGCCCTGGATCCGGCCTCCTTGAACAACTTTCATCCCGTCTCCAACCTTCGCTTTATAGCGAAGGTTGTTGAGTCTGTGGTGGCATACCAACTTCCACAATTCCTGGAAGAAATGGATTATCTAGACCCGTACCAATCGGGCTTCAGGTGGGGACACAGCACAGAAACGGCATTGGTCGCCCTGGTGAATGATCTCTGGTGGGCCAGGGATAGGGGTTATTCCTCTATCCTGGTCCTACTTGACCTCTCAGTGGCTTTTGATACCATTGACCATAGTATCCTACTGCGACGACTCGGGGGGTTGGAGGTGGGGGGCACTGTGTTACAGTGGTCTCGGGTCACACACAATTTGTCTGGGCAGGGGGACAGAGATCTTCCCCAAGGCTCCTCAATTGTGGGGTGCCTCAAGGATCGGTTCTCTCCCCCTTGCTCTTTAACATCTATATGAAGCTGCTGGGTGAGATCATTCGTAGTTTCAGGGCGAGGTATCAGCAATATGTTCATGATACCCAGCTTTACATCTCCACCCCGGACCAACCCAGGCATGCCCTTTCTGTGATGTCTAAGTGCCTGGAGGCAGAACAGGTCTGGAAGGGTAGGAACAGGCTCAAACTCAAACCCTCCAAGACTGAGTGGCTGTGGATGCCGGCATCCCCTGATCTAGTGACCCCATCATTCTTGATAGGAGGGGAGTTGCTTACTCCCTCTGAAAGGGTTTGCAATCTTGGTGTCCTCCTGGATTCGTGGCTGTCCTTAGTTGACCACCTGATGGCCGTGACCAGGGGGGCTTTGGCGCGGGTTCGCCTGGTGCACCAGTTGCGACCTTTCCTAGATAGGGATGCCCTCCATACAGTTACTCATGCTCTCGTTATCTCTCGTCTGGACTACTGCAATGGCCTCTACATGGGGCTGCCCTTGTGGTGCACCTGGAGGCTCCAGCTGGTCCAGAATGCAGCTGCACGAGTTGTTACGGGAGCTTTCCATTACTCCTGTGTTACACCTCTCCTGCGCGAGCTGCACTGGTTGCCGGTGGTCCTTCGGATCCGCTTCAAGGTGCTGGTACTTACCTATAAAGCCCTTCATGGCATCGGGACAGGGGTTGCTCCTCTGTCCTAGTCCTATTAGATCTCTCAGCGGCTTTTGATACCATCGACCATGGTATCATGCTGTGGCGGTTGAGAGGGTTAGGAATAGGGGGCACCGTTCTGCGGTGGTTCTCCTCCTTCCTCTCCGACCGCTTGCAGTTCGTGTTGGCAGGGGGGCAGAGGTAAACCTCGAGGCATCTCTCATGGGGAGTGCCACAAGGGTCGGTCCTCTCGCCCCTTCTGTTCAACATTTATGTGAAGCCGCTGGGTGAGATCATCCGTGGTTTTGGGGTGAAGTGTCATCTGTACGCTGATGATACTCAGCTGTACATCTCCACCCCAGACCACCCCAACGATGCCCTTGATGTGATGTCTCACTGCCTGGAGGCCATGCGGGTCTGGATGGGGAAGAACAGGCTCAGACTCAACCCGTCCAAGACCGAGTGGCTGTGGCTTCCGGCGTCCCGATATAGTCAGCAGGTACCATCGCTGACTATTGGGGGTGAATCTTTGCCCCCCACAGAAAGGGCTCGCAATCTGGGTGTCCTCCTGGATGCACGGCTGTCTTTAGAAGAGCATATGACAGCCGTGGCCAGGGGGGCCTTTTATCAGGTTCGCCTGATCCGCCAGTTGCAGCCCTTTCTGGATCGGGACGCCTTGCGCACGGTCACTCATGCCCTTGTCACCTCCCAGCTGGACTATTGTAATGCTCTCTACATGGGGCTCCCCTTGAAGAGCACTCGGAGGCTCCAACTGGTCCAGAATGCGGCCGCGTGGGTGGTTATGGGCGCAACTCATTGTGCCCGCGTGACACCCCTCCTGCGCGAGCTGCACTGGCTCCCAGTGGTCTTCCGGGTGCGATTCAAGGTGTTGGTTACCACCTTTAAAGCGCTCCATGGCATAGGACCCGGGTACCTTCGAGACCATCTTCTGCCACCAATAGCCTCCCACCGACCAGTCCGCTCCCACAGAGAGGGTCTCCTCAGGGTGCCATCAGCCAAGTTATGTCGGCTGGCGACACCCAGGGGGAGGGCCTTCTCTGTGGGTGCCCCAGCCCTGTGGAATGAACTGCCCCCGGAAATACGTAAGATCTCCAACCTCCGGGTGTTTCGTTGTGCATTGAAGACCCTGTTGTTCTGCCAGGCTGGGCTATCAACATAATAATTTTAAATTGGGTTTTTTTAAATTTTTGGGGTTTTAAATCAGCCAAATCTATTTAATTATTTTAATTTTTAATCATTGTTGTGTCTTGTGTTTTTAAATTGGCTGTACACCGCCCTGAGTCCTTCGGGAGAAGGGCGGTATAGAAATAAAATTATTATTATTATTATTATTATTATTATTATTATTATTATTATTATTATTATTATTATTATTATTATTATTATTATAGGCCCGGGGTACTTGCAGGACCACCTCATATCGGCCTCCCACCACCCAGTGCGCTCACATAGGACTGCCCTCCTCCGGGTGCCATCGGCTAGACTATGTCGCCTGTTGGTGCCCAGGATGAGGGCGTTCTCTGTGGCTGCACCGACCCTCTGGAATGAGTTACCGACTTGGCTCTGGACGGCCCCCGACCTCCGCTCTTTCCGCAGTGACCTGAAGACATGGCTTTTTCAACAAATCTCCTGATCTGTTGGGGGTTTTAGTTTTAATTGTCAGAGATTTTAATTGGATTATTTTAGTATTTATTTTACTGTCTTGTTGTTTTATTGTTGTGAGCCGCCCCGGGTCCTTCGGGAGAAGGGCGGCATTTAAGTATGATAAAAATAAATAAATAAATAATATAAATCAAAGAGAATTTTATAATAGGGTGTATAAAGGAATAGAAGAAATCAAGAAAGGTTATGTGATAATGGCAGGTGATTAGAATATGGTTATGGATAGCGGAATTGACAAATCCAATCCATCAAAAGCGGAAATAATTTTTTTATTTATTTATTTTATTCGGCTTATATGCCGTCTTATCTCCCAATGTACCTCTCCACCCCGGACCACCCCAACAATGCCCTTGAAGTGATGTCCCAGTGCCTGGAGGCTGTATGGATCTGGATGGGGAGAAACAGGCTCAGGTTCAACCCATCCAAGACCGAGTGGCTGTGGTTTCCGATGTCCCAATATAGTCAGCTGGTGCCATCACTGACTATTGGGGATGAATCATTGGCCCCCACGGAAAGGGCTCGCAACTTGGGCGTCCTCCTTGATTCACGGCTGTCTTTAGAAGAGCACTTGACGGCCGTGACCAGGAAGATTTTTCATCAGGTCCGCCTGATTCGCCAGTTGCATCCCTTTCTAGATCGGGACTCCCTATGCACAGTCACTCATGCCCTCGTCACCTCCTGTCTGGACTATTGTAACACTCTCTACATGGGGCTCCCCTTGAGGAGCACTCGGAGGCTCCAACTGGCACAGAGTGTGGCCGTGCGGGTGGTTATAGGAGCGTCGTGGCGTTCCCATGTAACACCTCTCCTGTGTGAGCTGCACTGGCTCCCAGTGGTCTTCTGGGTGTGCTTCAAGGTTTTGGTTATCACCTGGCTTAGGATCTAGTTATTTTCGGGACCGCCTGCTACCACCAATAGCCTCCCACTGGCCAGTACGTTCCCATAGAGAGGGGCTCCTCCGGTGCCGTTGGCAAAACAATGTCAACTGGCGGCCCCTAGGGGGAGACCTTTCTCTGTGGGGGCACCTACAATCTGGAACGAGCCCCCCCCGGGGATACGAAGGATCCCGGATCTGCGCATCTTCCGTCGCGCGCTCAAGGTTTTTTTATTTCATCAAGCTGACCTGACCTAAATCTTTTCCCCTTTTAAATTTGTTTTTAAATTATTGGGTATTTTAAATTTGTCTCAACCAAATTATTTAATTCATTTTTATTCTATTTTAATTTTTTGTATTTATGTGTTTTATTCTGTGGCTGTTCGCCACCCTGAGTCTTTCGGGAGTAGGGCGGTATATAAATCCAATAAAAAACAAACAAAAACAAACAAAACAAAACAATGGGCTCAGGGCGGCTCACAATAATAAAAACACAAGCCACAATGCAAAATAAAATCTAAAATCTAAAAATTTAATATTTAACCCTTAAAAAAACCCCATCAGACCAGGTCAAGCGATTTAAAAAGCCAAGTTTTAATTCACAATGGAAGGTGCGAAGGTCAAGAAAGAATCTATATAATAATACAAATTTATGAGCATTTATTAATAGAAATAGACCAAAAGATGTTTGGAGAAAATTACATGGTAATCAAAAGAGTTATACATATTTTTCTGGTGGACATAAAAATTTTACAAGAATAGATGATATATTTGTAACACTGGAAATATTATCTAAAATAATGGGAGCAGAGATAAAAATAATTAAAATATCTGATCATGCAATGGTAACATAGGGTTGGTAACAGATGGCTCATCAAAAAGGTAGAGGTGACCCAAAATAAAAGGTTAATTTGGGCCAAAGTTGATACTAAGATAATATTAGAACGCCTTAAAACAGAGAATGCTACCAAGAGGGCTAGAACCTCTGGTGGGATTCAGCCAGTTTGCACCACTTTGGGAGAACTACTTGTTAACTTTCTGAGCAGTTTGGTGAACTGGTTGTTGGAAGAAATCATTAGGGCAGAGAACCAGTTGTTAAATTATTTGAATCCCACCACTGGCTAGAACAATCCAGTCATCTACTACTAACCGGCTGTCAGCCTTCAATGCATTCTCTAATCTCTGTAATATTCTGAAGAAACACCTAACAACTAAACCTACTACAAAAGGAGCCTGAGTGAGTAGACCCCATTGGTTTGATCCTAAATGCCAGTGGCTGAAAAAGAAATTGAAAGCAGTCATGAGACTCGCGCAGAGGAATCCTAATGCTGATATACAAGCTAAGACGTTGCACACAAGAAGGGAATATAAAATAAATTATAACATTAAAGAAAAGAAGTTTGGCCATTTCAATCTGGTCAGAACTAGAGTTGGCTGCCAAAAGTCACAACTCAGTAATACGTTGACACTCTGTAGCAGGTGTCCTGAAGGAATGGAAATTTGTGTTTGACATACCAATCTCTGTTGAGGACTGGGAGAATTATTACAAGTGTTTGTTTGCCTCCACGGAACCTGCAGAGAAACTGTCTCTAAGCAGTGATCTAGTAAATCTTAGAACTCCCCACCACCCACCTTCTTGGCCACCAGTCTCGGAAAAGGAGATACAATCCATCATTAAATGTTTAAAGAGCAATAAAGCCCCAGGTGAGGATTTTTTTTTACCAGCAGAATTATTCAAGAAATTTCCCAATTGGTGGGGCCCAGTATTGGCAGCTCTTTTTACACATATAAATAACACCTGCCATATACCAGATGGGTGGGAATATGGCAATAGTTGTCCCCATATATAAATAAGGAAATAAAAAGGACACTAGTAATTATAGGCCTATTAGCCTGATTGACATTGCAGCAAAAATATGTGCTGGGTTCCTTTTGAGCAGAATTGAAATCTGGGTAGAGGAAAACAATATCCTCACAGAAGAACAAGCAGGTTTTAGACAAAGCTGGTCCACTATTGATTACTTTTTTTTTCTTGAATCATCTAATTGCCAAATAAGCCTATAAGAGGAGACCCCTGTTTGCTGCTTTTATAGACCTTACAGCAGCATTTGATATGGTAAACAGAGAAGTACTATGGAGTAAACTGACATCTCTTAAAATAGAACCTAGACTGCTGGCTTTGAATAAAGCCCTTTACACAAGTACCTGTTTTGAGTGTGCGGTATGGGGTTAATGGGGCTCTGACTAACAGGATTCACACAAATAAAGGGGTAAGGCAGGGGTCTATCCTGGCCCCATTATTATTTAGTTTATATACCAATGACTTACCAGGGTTAATGAAGGATCCCAAGGTACACATGCCGATGATCCTAAATACTTACTATAACAGCTTGCTTTATGCTGATAATATGATTTTATTATCATATTCAGTGGTAGGATTATGTAAGCTATTAAGAAGATTCAGCTCTTATTGCCAAGATAACTCCCTAATCATTAGTAAATCTAAATAGAAAACAATGGCGTTTGGAAAACATCAACAGAGACATAGGTGGCAATTAGACGGTGAACCAATTGAACAGGTTAACACCTTTGTATATTTAGGCGTAACCTTTTCCAAGACTGGATCTTGGGCTTGCCATCATCAACAGAGTACACTTAGAGAAAATGCGTGTTTGAATTTACTGCTTAAACTAAAGAACCATAGTTATCCAGGGTCTCTAGCCCCATTAATTAAAGTATACAAAGCTAATGTTACCTCTATGCTCTTGCATGGAGCAGAGGTTTGGGGACTATATTCATCCACAGCCCCGGAACAAACACAGTCCCAGCATTTGAGACGTATTTTGGATGCAGATCCAAGAACATCTGCTGCAATAGTTAAAGCTGAATTGGGAATTCATACAATTCATGCACTATCCAAAATTAGAGCATATAACTACTGGTGCAAAGTCAATGAAATGGAGACTGATAGACGCCCCAAGTTATGTCTACTAGAGCAAATAAAATTACAATCACAAATCTCCTGGATCACCAAACTAACAAATTTTGTAAGAAGCTGTGGCCTTCCTGTCTCTTGCGTTAACAGAAGAGCAATTCAAAAAAAGAACTGCCAAAGAATTAAGGATATAGAAGCACAAAATGATATAGCTATCCTTAGTAAGGTGGGTAACTTGAAATGGTTGAGCAAATATAAACGTACTTTTCAAGTAGACAGCTATTTGAAGTTAAAACTGCCAAAATATCTTAGGGAGATATTTACATGAGTGAGATTCGAACAGCTTGATACAATGGTCAGATATGGGAAATTCCATTCTATACCCTACAATGAGTGTCTCTGCATTTGCGGAGCGGCAGAAGTAGAAGACCTGGCTCACATCCTATTTGACTGTTGCTTGTATAAGGGGGTGAGAGACAGGTACCTTGGTCCATATACCAAACGAATGACCCATTAGGATCCCCATATCAAAACAACTTACTTGTTTATGTGTGGCCAGAACCTGAAAATAACATTTAACACAGCACCGTTCTTAAACAAAATGCTTCAGTTGAGATCTGCATACGTGGAACTGATTGGGGTAAATTGTAAGGGTGGCACCAAAATATAATTTTATGTCATTTTATTCTATTTTATATATTTATGTATTAAATTATATTGTATCTTATCCTATAACTATTGTATTTTACCCTACTTTTATTTTAAATTGTCTGTATAAGATTTTATTGGTGATATGTATTTGCACCTTGTGCTGTGATATGGCCTATAGGCTAATCAATAAAGCTAACTGAAACTGATAAGGATATGTTATAATGCAAGATGCTGGCTTACAGCAGGATCTACTTTCTGGAACTGATGATGGGACAGTACTAACTATAGTTCCCATTTTCTCCAGCCAGAATGGCTAATTACAATTAAGGACCGAAAGAGTGCTTCAATAAATATCTGAGACCAGAGTTTGAATCTTCAACTTCTGTTCAAGAGATTCCCCCACCCCCACCCCAATCAAGAGAAACTGGAACCCAGAGTCCTGGGTGATTCAATGCTAACAAAGAGAAACTTTAACACCTTAGATGACCCCAAACATTTCAGCCTTTCAGAGGAAGTGAGAAGCAGATCCTTCCCCATCACAAAACAGCGTCTCAGTTGGATCCATTGTTCCACTCCTGCAGAATTCTTTGGAGCTCTGGATCCACACACCATCAGGATCTGGAGTGGTCTCCACCTTTCCACAACCAACCCAACAGTCCATGGGCTCGCCATACCTGGTGTGTGTGTGTGTGCAACACGGTGAGGGTGAGGGTGAGGGTAGACAGGCCAGCAGGAGCAGCAGCAGACAGAGTGGCAGTAGGTGCAACGAACCTCTCCAACGCCTCTCAGCTGATTCCCTGTGGCTGCTTAGCCACTGCTTCACAGCTGATGCAGTTGGCACAGATTCTGGAGGCTCAATGCAAATGGGGCTGTTGCAAACAATGATGGCTCAGAACACCACTGGGGAAGCCTCCATGGAAATGGGACTGGCAGGATACTAGCCTGCAGAGTCAGATGCTGGCTGCTGATGGGTGGTGGTGGTGGTGGCTGCTGGGTGATTGGGGGATGGGGCGCATGGTTAAAAAGCAAACTGCCAAGTTGGGTTTCCCCTATGGAGGCAATGATTTACCTGAATACATTGGATAAAAATAAAAGATAATAAGATATAAAGAATTATTAGATAGCCAGGGAACCTTAAACCAAATGAAGAATAAAAGAACAGGGCATAATTATAGACTGGTGGCCATACCTGCAGAGACAGTTGAGATACAGAAAAGATATGAAAGAATATGGAATTCAAGGGGCACCACAACAATTCGACCAAATTTTGACCGGCAAAGAAGACAAATTCATAACAAAAGCATATAATTATTTGTTAGAGGTAGAAATGGAAGAAGGAATAGTGAAAGGTCCAATGATAGCTTGGGCACAAAATATAGGCCATAATATAAAATTAGAGAAATGGGAAAAATTATGGAGCAAAAATTATAAATTAACACTGTCAACTACATACAAAGAAAATCTGTACAAAATGTTTTATAGGTGGCATTTAACACCGGCGAGATTGGGTAAAATGTATACAAATATGAAACTGGAGTCCTGAAAGAGCAAGCAAAAGGATGGAACATTTTATCACATGTGGTGGCAATGCCCCAAAGCAAAAAAATATTGGAAACAGATAAGGAGATGGCTGCAGGAAATAACAGCAGAACAAATTGAATTCAAAGCTGAATTATTTTTATTAGGAACTAGCTGTACCCAGCCACACGTTGCTGTTGCCCAGTCTGGTGCTTCCGCTGGGCTAAAAGAGCGAGGCTGAAGTTCCAAACTCTCCACAAACATTTGGTGGGCATGGCCAACTCGACATCACTCATTTTCATCAGTACCCTCCGAGCATGTCGAAATGGCATGAGACTCCTTCCACTATTATGAGAAGACAGTGGAGTCCAGTTCACCCACTTTGAGTTGTCTGCTTCTCCGCTCCAGGACTTTCTAGACCATCCTATGGAACCCTGGCCAGATGTTATCTCCATCTTTTCGGTTTTTGGATGTACTCAGCAGCCGAGCTTCTTGCACTGTGAGACTCCCCCCTCTCGCAGGTCTGGCCCTCCATACTATCGAGGGCTTACCTTGATGACGGGTTTTGGAACCCCGAGAGTTGGCATGCTGCGAAGAGGAGGTTGAGGGTTTATTGGGGGAAGTTTTTAAGGAAATTTTTAAGAGGTTCAGGGGAGGGGGTGAAGTGTTTTGAGACTGGACCAGGGGGGTCCTTAAAGATCAGGGAGCCCACCTGTCGGACGGCGCCAGTGGGGATGGCAGGGGGGGCAGATGGAGAACGAGGGGGTGCTACAGGAGTCGGTTCTCTCCCCGCTGCTCTATAACATCTATATGAAGCCCCTGGGTGAGATTATTCATAGTTTCGGGGTGAGGTATCATCAGTATGCTGATGATACACAGCTCTACATCTCCACCCCAGACCAACCCAGGCATGCCCTTTCTGTGATGTCCCAGTGCCTGGAGGCGGTACGGGTCTGGATGGGTAGAAACAGGCTCAGACTCAACCCCTCCAAGACGGAGTGGCTGTGGATGCCAGCATCTCCTGATCTAATTGCCCCATCACTTCAGATGGGAGGGGAGTTACTGACTCCCTCTGGAAGGGTTCATAATCTCGGTGTCCTCCTTGATTCTCAGCTGTCCTTGGTGGATCATGTGATGGCTGTGACAAGGGGGGCTTTTGCACAGGTTTGCCTGGTGCACCAGTTACGCCCTTTCCTAGATAGGGATGCCCTCTGTACAGTCACTCATGCTCTCATTATTTCTCGGTTGGATTACTGCAATGCCCTCTACATGGGGCTGCCCTTGGGGTGCACCTGGAGGCTCCAGCTGGTCCAGAATGCGGCCACGCAGGTTGTTATGGGAGCTTCCCATTACTCCCATGTAACACCTCTCCTGCGTGAGCTGCACTGGCTGCTGGTTGCCCTTCGGATCCGCTTCAAGGTGCTGGTTCTCACCTATATAGCCCTACATGGCATGGGCCCGGGATACTTGCAGGACTACCTCCTACTGGCCTCCCACCGCCCTGTGCGGTCACATAGGGCTGCCCTCCTCCCGGTGCCATTGGCCAGACAATGTTGGCTGGTGGCCCCCAGAATGAGGGCATTCTTGAATTTGGATTCAGTGGATCAGAAATTGATGGCGCAAAATAGAGAGCTAGAAGACTTGATAATTCAGTTAGAGATGGATAGAGCGTCTTTTTACTTACATTTTCAAAACATAGTAGAAGATAAAGAGGAAGACCTGGGACAAGTGATGGCTGAATTGATCGCAGAAATATTACAAGATAAGCAGGATATAATTAAAGTATTAGATGAAGTTTATAGAGTGCAGACCAATTACGCTAGAAGGAATAGATTACCCAGGGAAGTGCATATCAGATTCACGAGGAAAAAAGTGAAGGATATATTGTATAACATGGCGAGAGAAGAACCAGTGACATATAGAGGGAAAGAGGTGATAATTTTGAAACAGATCTCCAGGAGAGTGAGGGAAGTGAGAAGGGACTATCGATTTTTAGCTATACAATTAAATAAAAGAACATCTTGTTTAGATGGATACTGCCGGAAGGTATGCTGATTACCTGGTAGGGGAAGAAAATTAAAATAGATAGTTTAATAGCCGCACAAGATTTCCTTGACCAATTGAGAGGAACGGAGGAGGAACAAAGCAGCGAGGAAGAAATAGAAGCAACAGCACCAGAAGACGAAACCCTCTACCAATGAAACTTAAAAGAAGGAACCCCGGAGAAGAAGGAGATAGAAGAAAAGGAAAGCAAAGAGACAAAAGGGAAGAAACCAAGACCTCAAAGAACCACACGAGCAAACAGAAACTAAAGCCGAGCAAGAAAATTAGAAATGGAGGATTGGAAACTAGCATCAATTAATGTTAATGGATTAAATGATAGCAGAAAGAGAAAACAAATACTCACAAAATTAGTTAAGCAGAATGCCAACATAATATGCCTTCAGGAAGTTCATATAAGAAAAGAAGATGGAAAATGTTTAGAACATAAGAAATTTGGAAAAACCTTTACCTCATTAGCGGGGGGGGGGAAAAGAGGAGAGTAGTAATATACGTTAAAAAAGGGATTGTAGCAGAGTTAAAATATAATGATACTAAGGGGAGAACATTAATGATTGAGATAAAGAGAGTGAACTCTCCAATATTATTGGTACCTATATACGCCCCAAACAAAAAGCAGGGGGAATATTTTAGAAAACTCCATGAGCAAATAAGTAGAATGGAATACAATAACATCTGTATAATGGGAGATTTCAACAGGATAGTAGATTCTGATAAGGACCATAAGAGCGGTAAAGACAAAAAAAAAGAGACACAAACTACCAAGAACATTTTTTGATTTAATGGATGAATTGAATTTAGTAGATATTTGGTGGACCTTACACCCGAATAATAAACAATATACCTTTTACTCGAATCCTCAAAAATCATGGTCGAGAATCGATATGGGTTAGTAGGAATCTCGGAATGGAAATAGAATCTGCAGAAATAACACCAAATATATGGGCGGACCATAATCCTTTAGAAATAAGGTGGAAAAACTCGCAGAGGAAGAAACGGAAGAGATGGAGGCTAAATACGCAACTTTTGAGGGACAAAGAACATATAGAAAAAGTCAAGGGAGAATTAAAATTATTTTTTAAGGAAAATGAAAATCAAGAAACATCTCGAGTAATTATATGGGACACGATGAAGGCATATTTAAGAGGGTTGGCAATATCATATAGTGCACATAAAAACAAAGAAAATCCAGAACAAAGAGGTAGAGGAGGACGTAGTACAGGAACAGGTGAAGGTGGAGAGACCATCTGTAAGTCCTGATCTTCCAAAAAGGTCTAATAGAGTAACAAGACCACCTGATAGGTATCAGGCAACAATGGTCTATCAAATAAACAAAGTTCCGGGCTTCCGGTTTGGTTTCCGTCGTTGCTAGATGGTCTTTTGGGACTGCCACCCCCGCTGCCCGTAAAGAGCCACCTTTACAGCTGGGAGGTGGCTCGGAAAACTCTGTTTCCTTAAGGAAATGTGAGGAGAGCCGGCGAGAGCAGGTAGAGCCCTCTGCGAAGTCCCCAGAGTTTTTTTTTTATTCTTGGGGAAGAAGCAGGATAAGACTCCCTATTCAGCTCACCGCTGCTCCGGGCTTCGGGAGAACTCTGCGCTTTGCAGAGCTAGATGATGTGACCAACCTAATCAGCAAAAACTAATAGATTGCTTGAATAAGCAGGATGAAATCCGGATTTGGGACTTTAAATCGCAAGTATTTGTAACAACCCTATGATTGATTTTAAGAATGAAGAGAGAGTGAAAAGGGGGGGGGAAAGGTTTAAAATGGCAGCTGGCTGAGGCTTGAGAAGAAAGCTGAAAGCGAAAGTCTTTCCGTTTGAATGGCTTATTATGTTACAAAGTATTTGAAGCAATAGCGCTGGCTACAAGAGAAGAGAAAAATTTCTGTTTTATGCTTCTTCCTTCTTAGAGACTTGATATTGATATTGTGTGGAGAGAAGACTTTTTCTTTAAAAAGAGTCTGTTGGCGTGGCAGGATGGCGTTAAAACTGACAAAGCCAGACAACCAAGCTGTGGGGGGGGGCTCCCCCAATTATAAATCACAAGAGCAATTTTTGAGCTTGCAGATGCAGAAGAATGGTTTTAAAGATTTAAAGGAATCTGTTGTGGAGGAGTTGGCAAGACATGATGAGATTATGAACCAGAATCTTGAAAAATTTAGACAGAAAATTAAAGAGTTGGTTCAACAAAAGTATGATAACCTGAAGCGCTATATTGTAATAGCTTTGAAAAGTTTTTCAGAAGTAGTTATAAAGATGGATAAAGATATCAATTTAGAAATAGAGTCTAAAATGAAGGAAGCTGATTACAAGATTCATAATCTAGATAATAAAATACAAAGGATTGAAAATGATTTGACAATGATTCAAGAAAATAGCTTAGAAGTAGAGTCTAAAATGAAGGAAGCTGATCACAAGATTTACAATGTAGATAATATAAAGCAAAGGATTGAAAATGAAGTTACAATGATGCAATTCAGATCCATGGAATTTGCGATCAGAATGAGGGGAATACAGGAAAATAACAGAGAGGACTTGAGAAAGATGTCTGCTGAAGTTCTGGCTGTGATTTTAAAGGTCAGCTCTGAAGAAATATTCTGTAAGATTGATAAGGTCTACAGAGTAAATTCTTGGGTGGCAAAGCAAAGACAATTGCCTAGAGATGTGGTGATTTATTTTACTGATAAAGGAATAAGAAATGATATTGTGCAAAAGTCTTTTAACTCCACTCTAGAAATGAATGGAATGAAGATCTGGATATATAAAGAGCTGCCGTCCAAGATGTTAAAAGATAGAAAGGACTTTGGATTTTTGGTGAATGAGCTAAAGAAACAAAACATCCCATTAGGCGGGATGCTCCAGTTGGTATAATATTGAGATATCAAGGAGAAAGATATCAATTAAACACTGTTGAAAAAGCGGAAGAATTTTACTACAAGGTTTTTAAAATGGGCCCAAGATCTCCACGTAAGTTATCAGTGTCAGGAATACAGGAGGGGGATAAAGAAAAGCAAAATGAACAAGAGATTGAAACTCAGGCCAAGCAGATGGAGATGGAGGTAATGGAAAAACAACAAGTTATAGAGAGCTTTTTGGATGAGCCGCTTTTGGATTCTCCTTCAGAGGCTATAGCTGGATCACCTATAAATACAAGAGAGGTGGCTTTGGATCTCGATTTGATGTCTTATCAAGTTAAAGACCAGCATGTAATTCAATCAGCTGATATACAAGTCCTAGAAAGGCAACCAGGGTGGAGATCTAAACCACAACAAGTTAAGAAAAGAAGAAGCAGGTTCTACAAAACTAAAAAATTTTAAACTACAATTCTTTTTTAGCCAACAGATTAATGCCAGTTATTTAAGAGATGATTAAATATAATAAGGATTTATAAAAGGCTGATACATGAAAATATAGCTGAGGCAAATTACAGACTTATACTATTTTGAGAAGAATAACAGATCTCTGCAGTGCTGGTGTTTTTGGGATGTGGAAGATGGCCTGTGATTGAGCGGATTGGAACTTTCTATTTTGGACTCTCTGAAAAATGGATTACGTATATGTTGAGTTATAAGGCAAGAGAACTATGGAATTGGGGCATGCAGATGATCTGGCTGTTACCTTAACGTGGTTGTTGGAATTAATAATCTAGATAAAAGACATTACAGAAGATACCATATGGAATATAAATATAAAGTCACTCGGGAGGGGCGGGGTTATATACAGAAATATTTATTAATGATGGGGGCAGATGGTAATTGAAGATACTGAATATGCTGTTAGAAGCAGGACTTGATGTTACCCTAACATGGTCGATGGAATTAACAATCTAGTTGAAAGACATTACAGGAGATACTATATGGAATACAAATTTAAAGTCATTTGAGGGTTTTATTTATATATGGAAATATCTTTTAGTGATATGGGCAGAAGAATAAAGATATTAAATATATTATGTATGGTAGACCTGTAGGAAAGTGGGTGAAACAAAATTGATATGGTACAAGGTGATAGGTAACGTTACTGATTGCTTAGTTTAGGAAAAGGGATGTTATGTTTAGATATTAATATACTTAAAAGATTTGAATTAAGAGATATACGTATGGGGGTGGAGGAAATGGGTAGATTATGAGTAGAATAAATACCAAATTAGGATCTATTATATAGTTTTATAGCCGAATGCTGTTTTGAAATGTAGAGTATACCGGGGACATAATAATAATGTTAGAAAGAAATGTTTAGCACATAGGGGGTGGTGTAAAAGGGTGGTAAAGTATTATATAATGTGATATTAATTTGGATTTCATCTTGCATGGGGGGAGGGGAGGGGGAGGGGGGTGGGGGGGAAAGGGGGAAAATTTGTATTTGAAAAACTTTTTCAATAAAAAAATAAATAAATAAACAAAGTTCCTACAACATATAATGAGTTAACCACATTTCCACCTGAAGACCAGGAAGTGTGAAGATCTGCGATGACTAAAGAACTAAAATCTTTGCAGAATTTAAATGTGTATGAAACTGTAAAAATACCACAAGGTAGAACTATCCTTGGTAGTAAGTGGATATATAAATTAAAGACTGGTATAAAGGGTGAACCAATATATAAGGCTAGGCTGGTAGCTCAAAGATTTAATCAATCTCCTGAAGATTATGATGAGGTATTCGCTCCAAGTATAAAAGCCATTACACTAAGAGCAGCGTTGGTATGGGCAGTTAGATATAAATATGTAGTTAATCTTTTGGACGTAGAGACTGCATACCTACATGCACCACTACAGCATGAAATCTATTTAAAGAAACCCTCAGGATTAGAGGAGAATGGGACATCTGACTGTTGGTTATTAAGGAAAAGCCTTTATGGGTTAAAACAGTCAGGGTACGAATGGAACCAGTGTATTGTAAGAACATTAGAGAAGATTGGATTCAAAGCAGGATTAGCAGATCCATGTTTATTTAGAATGGAGAGGGATGGTAAAGTGTCGTTATTACTTCATTTTACTGACAACATAGCTTTGATTACAGAAAATGAACAAGAGACCAGCAGGATTGTTGATCAATTAAAAACTCTTTTCAGAATTAAAAATCTAGGGGAGATACAACAATACCTGGGTTTACGAATTGAAAAAACCAGGGAGGATTTAAATTATCCCAAACTGATAAAATCAATAATTTATTAAAACAATTTAGGATGGAGTTATGTAAACCATCAAAGACACTTATGGTTCAAGACTATTGTAACACTGATATAAACAGTCCGTTGTTTGATAAAGGGATTTACCAATCGCTGGTTGGCAGCTTATCATATGTCAGCAATTGGTCTAGGCCCGATATTTCTTATAGTGTTAACCAATTGGCTAGGTTTAACAAGGAACCTACAGAAAGACACTGGCAGGGAGCAAAACGTATCCTAAGGTATTTGAAATATACCATGCATCATGCATTATATCTACAACCATCAGAAGATTTACCCATAATTGCTTATGTGGATGCTAGTTTCACAACAGATGTGAATACAAGGAAATCAACCTCAGGAATCGCTATATTTTTGGGAAAGTCTTTGGTATGGTGGCGTTCAATTAGACAGAAGCATTTGAATATGTCTAAAATGGAGGCAGAATTTTCTTGTTTATCTTTATTATGTACTGATCTGATTAGTATTAAGCAACTGATGCTAGATATAGGAATAAATATAAGAGATCCTTTAACAGTATACAAAGATAATCAGGCAGCAATTCAAATGGCGACGAATATAGCTGTGAAAACTAGAATGAAGCATACAGATCTTCGGTATCTAAATGTAAGAGAGTGTATAATGAACAAGATGATAGAACTTGTATATTGTGCATCGGAAGACAATGTGGCTGATCATTTCACGAAAGCACAAGGAAGTAGGAAACATAAAGATACATGTGAACAATATGGTTTGAGATTGTAAATATATTAAGCTACCCAAAGGGGAGAATGTTGGATATTTATCCTATGGTTGGGTAGGTAATATATAGAAAAACTATGTTTGTGACTTTAAATGATATAAGAAGAATGATTGGTTGTGTTATTATCAGGCAGCCATAAAAGTAGACAGGAAGCCCGGGAGCTCCTGCTCCTGCTATTTGATGATTGATCTCCTGAAGAGGGACTGTGTGTGACTGAAGAGAACTGTAAGCAAACTATGTTTTGTGTTGGAGAGGGATTATTCGAAGACGTGTTATCATTGTTTTGAGAAACCAAGTTTGTTTTTTCACTAAGAGTAAAGAATTTTTTTTTCACCGTTCAGAGTCTGTGAGTATCTGTGTGTTTAACCAGCAATGTATCTCTTTGCTGTCTGGTCCATTGCCTACTATGCAGAGGAAAGTTTCACCCTCAACAAATTTGGATTACAAAATCTTTATGAGCATAATGGCAGAAAGGACAAAGAAAATATTAAATACCTTGATACATACGGATCAAAATGGATTTCTCCCTGGAAGGCAAATAAGAAATAATATAAGAATAGTGATTGACACCTTAGAATATTACGAAGCGCACTCGGATAAACAGATGGCACTAGTCTTTTTAGACGCCCAGAAAGCGTTTGACAATTTAAATTGGGAATTTATGGTCAAACAAATTAAGAAAATGGAATTCGGAGAAAATTTTGAGAGAATGATAAAAACAATCTATAACAAACAAAGGGTGAATATATTAGTAAATGGGGATATGACCAAAACATTTCAGATTAGGAAGGGGGTAAGACATGGATGCCCTTTGTCACCATTATTGTTTATATTGGCTTTAGAAATTTTGTTAAGAAGAATTAGGAATAATGATGAAATAAAGGGATTGAAGATTAGGAGAGAGGTATATAAAATACAGGCATTTGCGGATGATGTAGTTGTGATTATGGAGGAACCACTAGAAACAGGACAAAAAAATTTGGAAGAATTAGGTAGATACGGAGAAGTGTCTGGATTCAAATTAAATAAAACCAAAACTAAAGTGTTGGCCAAAAATGTGACAGAAGTGCAAAAGAAAGAAATAGAAAAAATGTTGGGTTTGCAAATTGTTAAAAAAATAAAATACTTAGGAGTCTGGATAACACCAAGATGCTCGGCTTTAAAAGAGGATAATTATGTGCCCCTGATTAAAAAAGTTAAACAGGATTTGGAAAGATAGGGGAAACTGCAATTGTCACTATTAGGCAGGATAGATTCAATAAAGATGAATATCCTGCCCAAGTTGCTATATTTGTTTCAAACTGCACCAGTTAATCTGGATAAATTTTTTTTCTCGGAATTGAATAAATCTATTAGGAAATTTGTTTGGGGGAGGACCTAGGATTTCATTTAGAATATTACAAGATAAAAGGAATGGGGGGGGGGTTTCCTAGCTTGGGAAATATATTATAAGGCAGCTAATTTAGTATGGATAAGGGAATGGGTCACCCTAGAAAACAAAAGGATTTTAACTTTGGAAGGGCACGACTTGCAGAGAGGGTGGCACGCGTACTTATGGGATAAAGATAGGAAAAAAAAACATATTTTCACAGACACAAAATAAGGGACACATTAATACAAACTTGGACAGAGATTAGGCAAAAGCAATATATGAAAGTTCCGAAGTGGCTTTCCACAATGGAAGCCATGATATACCCCAACATGCTAGGAATCAAAAAAAAGTTTAGCTATAAAGATATTTTAGATAGCGGCAGAAATCTTAAATCCAATGATACACTGAGAGAACAAGGCATTAATATCGACTGGTGGCCATACAAATCAAGTCCCGATATCAAAAAGATAAGGAGGAATTCAGTATGGAGATGGGATCAAACAGATTTGACAAGATATTGATCGGAACGGAGAAAAAAATATTGGCCAAATTATACAATTACTTATTAGAATATGATAGGGCAGAGGAGGTGGTTAAAGATCAAATGATTGCGTGGGCAAAAAACATTGGGCATAATATAAATTTGAATGATTGGAACAAGAACTACAAATTGACGAGAGCAGTAGCATACAAAGAAAATCAATACAAAATGTTATACAGGTGGCATTTAACCCCTACAAGGTTAGCAAAAATTTACCCAAATACAAATCCAAATTGTTGGAAATGTGGCCACCATCAGGGTAACTTCTTCCACATGTGGTAGACATGCCCCAAAGTGATGAAATATTGGGAAAAAAATTGAAAATGGATACAAGAAATAATTGAGGAAAACATTGATTTAGCACCTGAAACATTTCTCCTGGGAATACTAAAAAGGACATATGGGGGGAAAAAAGAGGCACCTAATTATACATATTATTACGGCTGCCAGATTAATATAGGCACAATATTGGAAAGAAAATGGCTTACCACTGGAAGAGCATATAATCAGAAAAGTATTTGAATGAGCTGAGATGAGTAAACTAACATATGAATTAAAGGATGATGAAAATTTGGAGTACTATACGGTGTGGGAAGGGTGGTATAAGTGGATGGAAGATAAAATAAAAGAAGGAAAAAGGGATGGTGCAACTACTAAAAGGAATAAGTAATTTAAGAGACACCATGTATGTAATCTGTATATATGTATGAACACTGCTTAGCCGATATCGGTTGAATTGTAACATTATGTAACTTAATAAAAAATGGGGGGGGGGATTAAGTTTTTGCACTGCACTGATTTATTTACCAGAATACTTTGTGTTTGCCAGGGGGAGGGTATCTATTGTAAAAGAATTGAATGTGTATTTAAAAGTACTTCTCTGTAGGCATTGCAATAAATGTTCTTGAACTGTAGTTGCCTCGTGTGTTTTGTTTTTTTTTAATATTCCTGTAATTCACTTTAAATATAGGATGCTACTCATATTCATTCACAAATTTCATGGGAGTCTGATGCCATCATGGGAGGTAGGATATATGACGGGGCACCTGATTTTGCCTTTTTGGAGATTGCTTTTATGGGGTTTGTTATGGTTGGTTGCCCTACCCCACCCCCAGTTTGGATCAATACAGGCTTACTGATTCACTGTCTTGGTTCACACTGAATGTTGAGCAGTTTTCCTTTGGTGTTGTGAGAACATTCGGGTTGGTAAAAGAAACATGGTTTAGCAAGCTACCTGACCCCAAGTCAGCATATTCATGGGGAGGTGCTGCAATTCAAGGCACTGGCTTACAGCATAGTTTCTGGAGCTCAGGAAAGGGCAGTGCCCACTAAAGATCCCATCTTCCCAGCCAGAACAGCCATTACAGTTAAGGAAAGAAAGAAAGACATCTTCAGTAAATAACTTGAGGTCTGCCTTAAATCATAAACTACTTCTTCACTGTTACAATATTTTGAGGATCAGACTCAATGATGAATTCAGAAGCAATTTCTTCAGTTAAAGAAGTGTTTATTCATAATAGGCATTCTACTTATTCTTGTCAGATTAACAGTGAGAAGCCAGCATGAGGTAAAAGCACTCTCTATTTATATCAAAGGGGAGGAGTCAAGGAAGGGGGTGATTACACATGAATACATTAAAGGAGGAGGAATAAATTAACCCTTTATATCCTGTACATATATACATATCTCTTGTTATAGAATAAGGCATTTACTTATGACAAATCCCCCTCTAAATGCCAATTCGACATATAACAATGATTGCATTCGGATTCAGAACTATATAGTACTTGTAATTTTGATGTCAAGTATTTGTGTTGTTTAGAAGGTAAAGGTTTAGTTAATATATCAGCTATTTGTTCTGAGGTTTCGCAGTGGATTGTTTTAATGAATCCATCCTGAGATAATTGTCTCACGTGTTTAAATTTGATATCTATATGTCTGGACCTTTGACCAATGGCGTCAGATCTTGATATTTCTATAGCCGCCTTATTATCTTCATGTATGACAAATGGTAGTATTGGATTCTTCCAAATATCAGATAATAAATCATTAAACCACACTAAATTATTTGAGGCTTTAGATAAACAGACGTATTCTGCCTCTGTTGTGGAAGTCACTACTAAATCTTGCTTCTCAGTGTACCAGAATATTGGGCAATCATTTAAAAATAATACATAACCTGAGGTGCTCTTTCTACATTTGATGTCACCTGCCCAGTCTGCATCAGCGTAACTGGTGATAATAGGTTCTTTAATATTATTGGGTTCTAAGAGTAGGCAGAAATCCATGCTGTGTTTTAGATATCTTAGTATTCTTTTAACTGCTTCCCAATGATACATAAGTGGTTTACTTACATGTCTAGATAATAAATTAAGTGGCAGAGCTATATCAGGCCTGGTCCAATTAGATATATACAAGAGAGAACCAATAATTGATCTATATAATGTATTGTTCTCGAACTCAGGTGAAGATTCATCCATATTCCTTAGAAAATCAGTCTGCATAGGAGTATCGCAAGGTTTGGCATCTCTTAAATTGCATTTTTCCAGAAGTTTTATAATTTTATCTCTCTGGGATAATTTGAATCCCTTTCTTGTTTTATTGATTTGAACTCCAAGGTATTTGTTTACCCTTCCTAGCGACTTTAAAGAGAAATGTTCACTTAGCTTGGATACAAATAAGTCTTTCTTTTCTTTATGTTTGCCTATATACAAAATATCATCCACATAGATTAACACAAATTCTAATGATTCACCTTCCTTTCTAACAAAAAAGCAATTGTCTGCAGTTGTGGCTTTGAAATCCATATTTTTAAGCACGCTGACTAGACATTCATACCAACGCTTGCCAGATTGTTTTAATCCGTACAAGCTTTTGTTAAGTAACCAGGTCTCATTTCTATTTGTACATTGGCTATGAGGTGCCCTTACATATATCTCTTTGTCGAGCTTTGCATGTAAGTATGCAGTCTGCACATCATATTGAAAGACATCAAGATTGAGTATAGCCGCTATGACTAAAGCTGTCTTAACACTTTCGGTTCTTACAGTGGGAGAGTATGTGTCAGTGTAATCCTCAGGATATTTTTGAGCGTAACCTTGTGCGACTAATCTAGCTTTATATAATTTATTACCCTCTTCTAAATCTTTGATTTTGAATATCCATCTGGTGCCTATAATTGTCTTGTTCTCAGGGGCAGGGACTGGTGTAAATACACCTAATTCACGCAAGCTGTTCATTTCTTTTGTTATGGCTAATTCCCATTTCTCTCTTTCTTCCATGGGAAGTTTCAACACTTCCTCGTATGTGTTAGGTGTTGGTGTCTCGTCATTCATACACATTATATAATCCTTATACTTATTGGGTAATTGTTTTCTGTTACACCTAATTGTTCTTATTGGAATGCTCTCATTATCGTGTAGATACCTTGCTTCCTTTTTGGTTAATGAATCTGTTTTTATCCTGGTATGGTTACCTGTCCATGTTTTGTTTTTGTCATCATGTGTGTTATGTTCATGTTTCTCTCTTTCTATTCTGTCTTGTTGTTCAATATTTGGTTTTGTATTTTGGATTATCTCATTAAGATGTATCTTAGACCAGTTGGCCTGTTCATGAAATACTGCTGTTCTTGAGACTATGAATTTGTTATTACTGTCAATGAATCTATATCCTTTTGTGCCTGTTTCGTATCCCATGAATCTGAGCCTTCTGGATACGTTATCTCCCTTACGTCTTAATTGTTTTGGTATTTGTACGTCTGCTGTAACTCCAAATATGTGCATGTGTGATATTTTTGGTTTCCTATTGTACATCACTTCGTATGGTGTTTTATTTAGGATGCTAGACCAGGTCCTATTTTGGGTATAGTTTGAATATAGTAATGCTTCTGACCAGAATTGTTTTCCTAAACCAGCATCTTCTAATGTACATCTAATCATGGTTTGCAGTGTCGAGTTCTTTTGTTCTGCTGTACCATTCTGAAAAGCAGAAAATGGGCTAGTCGTGAAGTGTAGCATTCCTTTGTCTTTTATCCATTGTGAGAATTCTTTTGACATGAACTCGGATCCCCTATCTGTCATGATTTGTTTTATTTTGATATTGTGTTGTGTTTCTACACGTTTGTAAAATTCTTTGAATTTTTGGAAAGTTTCATCTTTGTGTTTTAAAGTATAAACAAATCCATAATGGCTATAGTCATCTACAATAGTTAGGAAATATCTTTTTTTGTATGTGATGGATGGTGTTAATGGACCAACCAGATCCATATGTACCAGATCAAAAATGTGGTTAGAGGTCCTTGTTGCCCTCTTTGGTTTTGGGTTTGTTCTGAGTTTTGAGGATTTACATACTGAGCATTCCAAATAGTTTTTACAATCCTTTATTTTAACGCCATCAGCATGTTCAATCATTTTTTGTATTACAGGGAAACTTGCATGTCCCAATTTTCTATGCAACATGTGTGCACATTCATCATGAATTGGTTTGCCTATATTGGGTCTTTTGTTATTGTGTGTATCACTAGTGGGTGTGTCTTTGTGATTACAGTGTGTATTGGGTTCTTCATTGTCATTGTTGTTACTATGTTCACTGTCTATGTTGATGTCGTCATCAGTGTTTGTATTAATGTTATGCAACCATTTATCTTCTGTTACAAGGAAGGGTAGGCCCCCTTCGATAACTACACTATTCAATTTAGTCCCATCCTTTTCTAGTATTGCTTTTCCCCCAGAGAAGATTATATTTATGTTGGAATCTTGGCTTAATTTCACTGCACTAAGTATGTTATGTGATATTTCTGGTATCAACAATACCCCCTCTACTTTACCTAAACCAGGTATATTTACATCTCCTTTCCCTATGACTTGAACATTTTCTTGATTGGCTACTCTTATCATAAATTTATCATTTGTGAATGAAGACAGTATTTTCTTGTTATTTGTTGTATGATTAGTCGCCCCTGAATCTATGAGCCAAGTATTGTTTTTTGATTTTTGTGTGATGACATCGTTATGTTTATCTAATCCATTTAATGATCCTGATTTTCTGTCCCTTGAATTATCTCTATCCTTTCTGCGTTCTCTGTAGTTTGGGGAGTCTCTATATCTGTATCTATCAATAGATGATTGCCTGTCTTGATATCTACCCCTATAATCACGGTTTTGTCTTTCCCTATGAAACATGGGGCAATCTCCCTTAGAGTGTTTTCTGGATCCACAATTGTAACATTCAATTGTTTTTTGGTGATTCTCTTGGAAGGTTACCCCTTTTGCCTGTCTGTGTTCTGTGTATGCATTGTATCTACTTTTCCTCAAATTATCTTCAGCTATTAACTTATTTGACAGACTTTCTATGGATAAGTATCCTAGATTGATTGAGTCTAAGTGTGATATGTAGTTATCCCATGATGAATCTAATGAGTTAAGGATAACGCTT
This sequence comes from Arizona elegans, assembly GCA_022577455.1. Lineage (NCBI taxonomy): Eukaryota > Metazoa > Chordata > Lepidosauria > Squamata > Colubridae > Arizona > Arizona elegans. The sequence goes on along the minus strand of JAKOOJ010000005.1, from coordinate 89,472,110 downwards.
TTCATTGTCTGTTCTGATATTATTTCTCCTCTTAGATGTAATTCTGCTCTGGTTTTGTTTAAGGATATTAAATGTTCACTTATGGTGGTTCCAGATCTTAATTTGGCTGAAAAGAAATCTTTAGACATTCTAGTGGTTGTTGCTACACTTTCACTATGAAACAATTTAAACATGCATTGAATTATTTCTGAAACAGTAAGATTATGCTTAATACTGTAATACATGGCAGGTGATATGCTAGAAATTATTAAATAGAATGCTCTGTGATGCAGGCAGTCTATTTTTAGAGTCCAAGGTCTTTTGGGAGGATTGGTTATAAAAAATAATAAATTTTCTTTCATAAAGACAACCTGAATTTGTTGACACCATTCCTGTAAATTGATGCCATCAATTCTAAGTTTTGGGAAATCACTAGGTAGATTCCCAATATTACTATTCCCACTACTTACAACTGTGGGTAGTCTGTGGTCCTGTAGATGTTGAAAATTGCAGAATGGTGTGGGTATTCTGCTGATGAGCTTGAAAGGTTCTCCTTCTTCATAAAGTTCATTGTAGTTCTCTGTGTTCATCTGCGTATGCGCGTTGGTCATTTCTTTGCTGAAGCCGCTGGGAGAGGTTCTCTTTGCTGTAGCTCCCTCATAGTGCTCTCCTTCTGATGATTCGGTCTCCGGCTCGATCTTGGGTGTTCTGCTGGCAGCTGTGGTTCGTCTCTTTTCTTTGGAGCTTTCTTGCTTGGAGTATTTTGTTCTTTGGATCATTTGTGGTGTGGGGGAAATTTCGCAGGGCCCTCTGGGTTCAGGCGTCATCATCATCGTTGTCCGGATCGAGTTGTGCAGGCTTTGAGGTGTCTGTTTATTTCGTCTCTTTTGTATTTTTGCATTATTGGCTTTTATCGATTCTTTTGAAATTGTTAGACTTGTGCCAAACGTTTTAAATAGTTTTCTCATGGGTGTTTCGATTTCTTGTTCGGTGGATGATTCTTCTGTATCTGTTTCTGACTCTTCAGAAGAATAAATATATTTTTTGCTATTTTTTGTGTTTTTTTGCGCCAGAGTTTTTGAATGGTGCATTCTGATTGGTTCAGCCGTGTTCATTTCTGTGGCCGGTTGAAGAAAAGATGGCTGCCTTTCAAAATTTTGAGCGGGACCTCTGGTCTTGCTTCTGGTTATTTTTTCTTTCGTTGTAGGTTCGCTCACCATTTTTGTATTTTCGGGTTTGGCTTTTTCAATGTCTTTTTCTCTCGCTGCTCCGTTTTCTTCCAAGAAGCCTCGGAGTTCCGCGATGAGTTTGTGGTCATCTTTTTGACTTTTTATTAGCCTCAGTATCTCCAATCTGAGGTCTTTGTCTTTTATTTTGTTCTCTTCTTGGTTGTCGGTTTCATCTGCTGTTTCTTCGATGTCTGTGGTGTTATCTTCAGATTCTTTGATTGTTGTATTTATTGGTTCGTCGATCATTTCTTGATCTGTTTTTGTTTCTTTATCATTTGCCCTAGTATTGGGTCTTTCTTTTTTATTCTTGAGGTTTTCTTTCTTAGGCATGTTGGATTTTATTGAGTCAGTTCAACCATCCTCTGCTACCAATTTGTTACAATATTTTGAGGATCAGACTCAATGATGAATTCAGAAGCAATTTCTTCAGTTAAAGAAGTGTTTATTCATAATAGGCATTCTACTTATTCTTGTCAGATTTACAGTGAGAAGCCAGCATGAGGTAAAAGCACTCTCTATTTATATCAAAGGGGAGGAGTCAAGGAAGGGGGTGATTACACATGAATACATTAAAGGAGGAGGAATAAATTAACCCTTTATATCCTGTACATATATACATATCTCTTGTTATAGAATAAGGCATTTACTTATGACATTCACATCAAGAGAGACTCAAACCCCAGAAACCTGAAGGAGAACATTTTCAGTTCTTAAGATTGTTGAACTCTCTGAAGCCTTCAGGCCCCAAATTCTCCCATCCAAGAGATGTCAGATAGAATGGACCTTTGCAACCAAATAATTCAGAGAAGAGAAAACTGAAGGTCCGTTGTATGTTCTGAAGGTGCCAAACAACTTTGAAAAAAGAGGTGGAAGCAGTTTAAGGAAATGGGAGTGTCCACCCAGTGGTGGGATTCAACCAGTTCACACCACTTTGGGAGAACTGGTTGTTAACTTTCTAAACAGTTTGGTAAACTGGTTGTTGGAAGAAATCATTAGGGCAGAGAACCGGTTGTTAAATTATTTGAATCCCACCACTGATTGGACCCCATTGTGGAAATTGGTGGAGGGCTCAACAGCAATGGCCATTTTAAAAGGTATTCTTAAAATATAAAGGTATATTCCTAATGGGCTGATTCTGAAAATGAGCAGATGGTACCGTTTGAACACGGCCTAGAGGCGTGAATCCTGCCCATCTCCTTCCAGAGCCAAATTGTGTTTCACATTGTCCACTTGTTATTCATGAAAATGGGGACAGAAATTGAGCTGTGAGAGGTGAGTGGAAAAAGAAGCAGACGATTTACACCAAGGAGCATGTGGCTGGATTCACTGAGGCTTTTGAGGGGTGCCCCTACCCCGGCTACGAAGGCCCATGAGCACCTGCAATCATCTTGGAGGCCCAAATCCAGGTAAGGACCGATTGTGCCACCAACTGGAGCAAAGGGGTGGTGGGGGACGAGAAGGAGCGGAGGGCTCAGAGAACCATGAATACATGGTGGAGCATTTGATTATGCCTTTGTGGGGATTGTGAGCTTCATGTTGAGCTCATTTCTCCCTCCCTTCATGAAAATGTGCCAAAACAAATGTTCAAAAAACAAAGGGAAAAGTGGACGATTTATACCAAGGAGCATGTGGCCTGAGTCACTGAGGCCTTTGAGGCACACTGTTGTGATCCGCCAGTGGCCTGCAGAGCTGGCAGCAGAGTCGGATGGTAAGGAGGCTGGGGAGAAACATGGGCCAGTCCTGGAGTCTAGGGAAGGCTCAGATGAGGGCTCTGCATCGGAGGCATAGATGGGGCCAGAGCCATCTGGGAGTTATGTGCTGCCTCCGGAGTCTGACATCAGCAAGGCAAAGGAACAAGGGGAGCCTGAAGAAGGAATACTTCAGGAGTACTCTGCATCCCACCAACTGGGGCAAGGGGTATCTTAACAGAAGAAGGCGAGGAATGAACAGAAATCCAAGACCAGTAACAGGACTGGGTCTTGCTTTCCATCCATGTTTTTCAGGCTGAGGTCCAAACCTGGACCTTTCACAACCTGGAATCCATTCAGCCACTGGGAAAGTGTTGGGCAGGGGGCCTCCTAGGTCAACTGACAGTATGGACTTCTCCACTCTCTCATCAGCCAGACCTGTTTTGGGTGACTCAAATTGGAAATTGAAAGCTCCTTAGATAGCCTCAAATATTTGAGAGGGAGCCAAGAAACAGATCCTCCCACATCACAAAACAGCATCTTGGTTGGATCCACTGGTCCACTCCTGTGGAATTGAATGTGTAGCTGAATTCCTGTGGAATTGAATGTGCATCTCGGTAGGGATGATTGGCAATAAACATTGTTTTCAAACCCCATCTTTTTGTTTCTGGTTTTATAGCAGGTTGCCCCCTGAATCTGGATCAACACAGACTTAGAATTCACTGGCTTGGTTCAACCTATCCTGCTAACCCTTAATGTTGGGCAGTTTTCCTTTGGTGCTGTGAGAACACTGGGGTTGGTATAAGAAGCCATGGTTAAAAGAGACACGGTTTAGCAAGCTACCTAACCCCCAGCCCAGTCACTATATTGATAAGGATGAGTTTTAATTCAAGATGCTGTCTTACAGCAGGATCTACATTCTGGAGCTGATGATGGGACAGTACTAACTGCAGATCCTATTTTCTCCAGTCAGCATTACAGTTAAGGACCGAAAGAATCCATCAATGAATATCTGAGATCAGAGTTTGAAACTTCAACATCTGCTCAACAGATGCTCCCCCCACCCCACTCCCTTGAGAGACTCAAAACCAGAGGCTTGGGTGATTCAATGCTACCAAAGAGAAATTTGAGGCTCCTTAGATGGCCCCAAACACTTCCGACTTTGAGAGGGAGCCGTGAAACAGGTCCTTGCCCATCACAAAACAGCATCTCGGTTGGATCCATTGTTCCACTCCTGCAGAGATCTTTAGCGCTCTGGATACCCAACACACCATCTGTTGTGGCCCATCAGAGGCCTGCACAGATTGTTGCTGATCCCAACAACGAAGAGGCTGGTGTGGTGTCGCACCAGAAGTCTGTACAGCGGCACTCGAGTCGGACAGCGAGGAGGCTGAAGAAGATGTGCTGCCAGGGGCAGGGATTCAGCCAGGGCCTTCAGAACCTCCAGAGGCTCCTTTAAATGCAGAGGATGAAGTGGAGGAGCCTCTTCTTAATGCACAAGCACGCAGAGCTGCCAAAAGGCAGGAGGGTTCCTCAGGAGGAGGTCTCCTCAAGAGTAAGGCTTGGGGCTAATTGGCCACTCCCTTAGCCTATTTAAGAGTGCACACAGCTTATAAAAATTATTTCTAGGAACTGGAAGACACGAGGTGATTATTGTTTGGAAGAATGGTATAAGGAAGTATGGGATATTGCCATAAATGATAAACTGACTTGTAATATTAAAGTAAGGAGGGGCATAATGAAAGTAAATGAATTCAATGGAATTTGGAAACAGTTCCTAATATATGTGTTTTCGGGAGGAAGGGGGATACCACCACCAGAAGAAGCTTTAAGATTTTGGAAGCAGGAATGATCCCGAGGGGTGGGGGAGCACTTGTTGAATGTTTGTATTGTGTATATTGTTATATATTATATATTATGATTTATGTATGTTAATAAAATCAATAAAAAACAAAAAATAAAAAAATAAAAAGCTGCAGGAAACAACGTTCGTTCATTCACTGATCTTTGAGTTTGGATTTTCTCTGCAAATAATGTTTCTGGGCTTTCTGCCAACTCTAGTAAGACTCTATCTTATCTGTGGAATTTCTGGCAGGTTGTTAAGAACGTTTTATTAACAGCCTGCATTTGCAAAAGACTGTGTTTTGTTCAGAGTTTTATGTGCTGCATTTTTTGGGATCCGTAGCTGGTGCAAAACACCATCAGGATCTGGCGTGGTCCCCACTTTTTCCCAAGCAACCCAAGAGTCCCACCTCCTGCAAGCTCCCCAACTCCACCCGATGACCTGTATTAAAAATGCCACACCTAGTATTTCTACTGTACCCCCACATGGCCAATATCCTGATCCAGCTATGGGTGTCCATGTTGCCTTGGACCTAACAGGACCTTTGGACTTTCGGGGCAGCTAGCAATGCCCCAAAGCTCCAGGCTGGTCTGTTGGGGAATGGAAGCTGGAAAAACTGGAGGAGGGCTGCAATTTGTAATTGAAAATTACACTGGGCTCAACAGCAATAGCCATTTTAAATGTTATTCTTAAAATATAAATAATATAAATACTGGGCTGATTCTGAAAATGAGCAGATAGTGCCGTGCAAACATGGCCTAGAGGCTTGAATCCTGCCCATCTCCTTCCAGAGTCAAATTGTGCTTCATGTTGTCCTTCACGTTTCTTTCTTCAAGAAAATGGGCCAAAGTCAGAGCTGCTAGAGGTGAGCAGAAGAAGCGGATGATTTATACCAGGGGACCATGTGGCCAGATTCACCGAGGCTGTAAGGACCAGCCTCTCCCCGCTTCCAAGAAAGTACAAACTCTTGAAAACTTTGTATTTCAAAAGGAATCTGTTTATTAAAAAGGGATGAAAGCAAGAAGATTCAAAGCAGGCTCTGAGGAAGGAGGAGCTGATGTTGCAACAGAATGGACGGAAGATTCCTGGGCTCCAGGATCACTGCAGAAAGTCCCGCTGCTGGACGGTCCTTTTTGGACCTTGCAGTCTTGTTTTGACTGTAATAGTCGAGGACACATCCTGCCGATCCCAGGGACATCACAAAGTTGATGGTTGATCCGGGAGAAGCTCTTTTTCTAGTAGCGGGGTGGCAGCCATTGTAGCTGCTGAAGTTGGGACAACTCCGAAAGAAGAGTAGAAAAAAAGTGAGTCAATGTGGTGAGAGATTCTCAATTTAAATCAATGTAAAGAACACCCTGAAATTGAACTGGTAACTGAATTGGAGATAAAAGTAAATCAAGCGGCGAAATTAAATGGGAGTTATTTTTTATTCTCAAACTATTCACACTGGTGGAGTTTTAAATTTTTGTTTTGTTTTTGACCGGGACTGGATTGGAAAGGATTGATAGAACTGAGAATTTAACATTTGCAAGTCTAAATATTTCTGATGGACTTTCCTTTTTGAAAAATCTTTATATAACCGAATTGAATTAAGGTGTACAAGTGCCTGAAGACTGATTTTTTATTTTTATTTTTCTCTTTGATTGGCTATTTGGCTTTTCTTTTTTTTCTTCTTTTCTATTCCTATTTTTTAATTGGACCTTTTTTAAACTTATTTTTATTGGGATTAATTTAAATCTCTTTCTTTTGTTTTCCCTCTCAAAGTGGATTAGGGTTTTGAAGAACCTGAAAAATTGTTTATTTCCCCCTTTTCTCTCCTTTTTTTTTTCTTATATTCTTTACTTTTTTGGCTTTTTCTTGTTTTGTTTTGGCTGCTGGTGACTACTGGACAGAATGAGTAGAAAAGTAGTGACAGTTGGATCTTCCTCAACCACGTCTTCCTCATCGCCATCTGGAGGACAGCGATCAATTCAGATGATGCTTCAACAGGAGTAAGATAAAGAAAATGAGAGAGAGAAAGATACATTACAGATGATTTTTCAAACAGTCCAGAGGATGGAACAACAACAATTTAAGACAGATGAAAAAGTGGCGAATGTTAGGATATGGTTTGAGCCTAACTATGTTGTCCAGGCAATATAAGTGTACTGTAACTTTAATCTGTAAATGTATTATGTGACTTTAATGCTGAGTCATGCTGTAATTAGATAATGACTGGTTATGAGAGTATTTAAGCAAGGTGCTGTAACATGTTCAGTTGCTGCTATGCTATGCTGCCATTGATGATGAAGCTGCTATGATAAGCTACCATTGAGAGGAGTTGTTATCTGCTAATCATCGTTGGATGGATCTGCAACCATCGTGGTTTGTGAACCAGAGTGAGTTTGTTATTCTAACCAACTACTGTTTGTTGGGTAAGAAGATTCTGTAACTACTGGACTGATTTAACTGGCAAAGACTTGGAATTTGTTTAAAGACTATGAGACTGTTTTTTCCACTATAAAGTAAGCTTTTGATAAACCAGTTTGCATAACTCTTATTCATTGCTCTTAGCAACGTTTCCTTGTGCATTTACTCTGCTGGTTGGTAACACAACACCAATATCCTTAACATTGGTTATGGGCCCAGAGCCAACCAGAAGTAACTAGGATTGTTAAGAGCTAAACTGAGAGTTAATGTGAATAGAACAAACTGTGTTTGTGATAAACAATCCAAGTGAAGATGGCACTAGAACAAGCAGCAAAGTTTTCCATGATAACCTGGCTGGATGGAACAAACTATGTATCCTGGTCTGCAAAATGTAATCTACTTCTGCATAGAGAAGGACTGTGGGACATAGTTAATAATCCACCAGATGTAACAGCATGGAATCCTGCTGATGAAGATGCGAAGAAATTAGCCAAGTTTAACAGAGACAATGAACGAGCTCTTTGCATTATTGGACTAACACTGAGTGACCAGCAGCTTGTCCATATTTGTGGCGAAGAGTCTGCTGCTAGGTGTTGGACCAGGTTGAAGAGACTATATGTTCGTGACTCTGTGGGTGCTCATATATACCTCACACGAAGATTATTTAAACAAAATCTTCTTAAAGGTGGAGATATGATGGCTCATTTGGAATCCATGACCAGAATTTTCCAGGAGCTGCATGAAAAGGAACTTGTTTTCTCAGAACTACAACAAGTTTATATAATTCTTTCTTCATCGAACGATAGTTATGACGACTATGTTTCTTCGTTAGAGGTTTTATCCAGAGATGAACTGACATTGGCTGGCATAACTGGTAGGTTATTGGAAGAATCCAAAAGAAGACAAGAAAGGGATCAGTTGAGAGAGCAACAACGAAAAGAAGAAAAGATGTATTCAACTGCCTATTTTGTAAAACGTTGTTTTGCTTGTGGGGCTAAAGGGCATATAGCTAAGTATTGTAAGAATAAGAAAATGTCTGTTAGGGACAATACTAGACCCAAGAAGGGTTGTAATTTAGCTATATCCAGTGCAACTACTGATGTTAACCAGGATTGTTGGGTTGTTGATAGTGGTGCTTCTCAATCAATTTCTAGAAATAGAAAATTTTTTGTTAAAATGGAGAGGAGTAACCAACATGTTAAACTAGCAAATGGCTGGAAGGTTAAGGTAGCTGGAGAGGGTGTTGCTCGTTGGTCATTTAGTAATGAACCATTGCCTATGTTATATATTCCTGGGTTAAAATTCAATTTATTATCTGTTAAATCATTATTGCAATTTGGGTTTACAGTAACATTTAAAAATGATAAGTGTTTTATTGAGAAAGATGGCAAAGTTGTTACTGCGAGTTTAGAAAATGATTTATTTGTTTTAAGGGATAACCCAGTATTGATGGCTAAGTCTAAGTCTGTTTATAAGAATGTTAAACCACATGATGAATGTATTCATCTGTTACACCAGAGACTTGGGCATTTAAATTTCGGGATGTTAAAGAAAACAATTCAATTATCTGAAGGGATAAAACTACAAGCATGTAGTAAATATCTAAATTGCAATGCCTGTAGTCAGCAGAAAAGTAGGGTTATACCAGCAAACCGTGTTAATGATTTTAAAACTAAAAATCCATTAGAAGTAGTGTTTGTAGACCTAATTGGACCCAAGAAACCTAGCATAGGAGGTGCCTGCTATATTCTGAGCATAGTAGACCATTATTCAAGATACGGATTCTGTTATCTAATGAAAACAAAATGTGAAACCTTCCAGCATATTAACAACTGGCTACGTTTTGTGGAAAGGAAACAGAAATTTAAGGTTAAATGCTTAGTTACTGATAATGGTACAGAATTTACCAACCAAAAATTGGAAAAGTTTTTGCAGGATGCAGGGATCCAGCATAAACGGTCTGCTCCGTACAGATCAGAGCACAATTCGTATATTGAGAGATGAGGTCAAACATTACAAGCCATGACTAGAACTATGTTGGCAGATTCTGGTTTGCCTGAAAATTTATGGGGTGAGGCTATTATGTGTGCTAACCATGTGTTAAACAACGTGGTTAATTCCTCTACAGGTGAAATACCATTCACCTTATGGCATGGGAGGAAACCAAATCTTAGTTACTTACACACATTTGGAACCCCAGCTTGGGTACATATTCCATCTAGTTTAAGGAGAAAGGATCAACAGAGAGCCAGAAAAATGTTTTTCGTTGGCTATGAATCAAATCATAGGTCTTTTAGATTTTGGGCACAGGGAACTACTAGTGTTTACTGTAGTGCAAGTGCTAAATTTCTAGAGCACGTAGGATGGGATAAACTAGAGCGTGCAGATTATACACATGATAATAATACTGTTAATGTAGAACATCATATTCCTGATTATATTCCTGAGGATTTAGATGATGTAAAATCTTCTATCAAGGAGGAAGAACAGGAAGTAGGTTTAGAGGATGCAGTTTTAGGGGAGGAGTCAGATGAACCATCTGCTGTAAGTCCTGTATTACCTAGGAGATCTACTAGGGAAAGGCATCCACCTGATCATTATAAAGCAACCATAGTTTGCCAAGTTAACAATGAACCTTCAAGTTATGAAGATATCAGGCTTTATCCTGAAAAGGAGCAGAATGCTTGGAAGGAGGCAATGAGTAAGGAAATTAATTCTTTAACTAAGTTAGGTGTTTATGAAACTGAAATTGCCACCTGGTGAAAAATTAATAGGTTGTAGATGGGTTTACAAAATTATGAAAAGCATAGATGGGACAGTAACCCATAAAGCTCGTCTTGTAGCTCAAGGTTTTTCTCAGACTGAACAGGATTTCGATGAGGTTTTTGCTCCTAGTTTACGTGCAAGTACTTTAAGAACAATGCTAGTGTGGGCGGCTAAGTATAAATATAGTATTAACCATATAGATGTAGAGACAGCATACTTGCATGCTCCATTAAGACACACCATCTATATGAGGAAGCCTTTAGGAGTTGAAACACAAAACCACACTGATTGTTGGAAGTTAAATAAAAGCCTTTATGGTTTGAGACAATCAGGGTTTGAGTAGAACCAATGTATAGTTAAAGAACTAAATAAGATCGGTTTTCATGAAGGTGTAGCGGATAAGTGTCTCTTTAAAAGAGAAAATAATGGTGTAGTATCATTTTTGTTGTTGTTTACAGATGATATAGCCATAATAACTAAAACTGACAATGAAGCCATAGATATTGGTAAACAGTTAGAAACCAAATTTAAGATCAGAAATTTAGGAAATATTAGGCATTATTTCGGTTTAGATATCAATCAAACAGCTAGAGGTTATAAAATATCTCAATCTAGCAAAATAAGTCAAATGTTGAAACGTTATGGTATGGAGCTATGTAAGCCAGCTAAAACACCTATGGCACAGGATTTTCAACAAGAAGAAATGCAAAGTCCTAAATTTAGTAAGGAGATCTACCAGTCTCTTATAGGTAGTCTATCTTATATAAGCAATTGGTCAAGACCCGATATTTCATTTGGAGTAAACCAATTAGTGAGGTATAATGCAGAGCCAACTGATAGGCATTGGCAGGCCGCAAAGCGTATATTAAGATATCTGAAAATGATGATGCATTATGCATTGTATCTAGAACCTAACAATGATTTAGTATTGAGTGCATATGCTGATGCCAGTTTTGCTACTGATGTGACCACCAAAAAGTCCACATCAGTTATAGCTATCATGTTAGACAATTGTTTGATTGGCTGGAAATCAATTCGTCAAAAACATATTAGTCTTTCGACTATGGAGGCAGAGTTCTCAAGTTTGTCACTAGTTTGTACTGATTTAATTTATTACAAACAATTAATGTTGGATATTGGTTTAAATATGGATTATCCAATTGTACAGCATACAGCAAATGATCTTGAAATATGAAGAGAGACTGCAAAAGCTTGAGAAGAATGAGAAACAAAAGAGGAAAAAATTAAAGATATTGATAACAGATTGGGAGAAGTTGAACATGATAGGAGTGGATTAATGGATGGGAGATGGACAAATCAGAATTTTATCTCAGATTTCAAAATGTAGAAGAATAAAAAGGAGAGAATTTGGCAGATATAATGATAGGAATATTGGCTGAAGCATTAGAAATTCCCAAGGAGAAAATGATGGATGGCGTGGATGAGATATATAGAGTCTATACTAGGTATGCAATGTGTAACAAGTTACCACGAGAAGTGCATATAAGATTTACTAAGAAATCAATTAAAGCACAAATATTACAGATTGCAAGAGAAAAGACATTGAAGTATAAGGAGAAAGAAATTGTGGTTTTGAAGCAAATACCAAGAAAAGTGAGAGAGATGAGAAGAGAATACCAATTTTTGACTAAAATACTACTTCAAAAAGGGGTGAGCTACAGATGGCTGGTACCAGAAGGATTAGTGTTAATGTGGCAACTTCAAAGATATAGATTAGATACAATACACAAAGCGAAAGCATTTCATGCAGAATTCTTCAAAGAAAAGGAAATGGAAATGGAATTTCAAATGACAGCAGTGCCAGTAAAATTTCAAGAAGAGGAACTAGCAATGATTGAAAAGCAGAAGGCGTAGTAGGAGGGATTGTGGAACACAAAGAACAGCGTGAACTAAGATCAACTAGAGCAATAAAGCCTGCATATAAAATATGAATATGGAAGAGAAAAAAATGATTTTGATAAACATAAATGTCAAAAGAAAAAAGATATTTCACAAATTAGAGAAATTAAAATTTGACATAATTTGCCTACAAGAAGTACATATTAAAAGGCAACATGAACAGTTATTGACATATTCAAAATTAGGGAAAATCTTCACATCATTGCCACAATATAAAAAAAGAGGAGTGGTTTTATATATCAAAAATGCAATACCAGCTGAGCAAATATATGCAGATCAAGAAGGAAGAATTCTGATGGTTGAGATAATGGATAACAATATGAAAATCCTTTTAGTAGCAATATATGCTCCAAATAATAATCAAAGTGACTTCTATAGAAAATTGCACGTGAAAATAATTGAATTGGAATATGACAATATTTGTATGATGGGAAATTTTAATGGTATAGTGGATGAAAACATGAACTATAAAATGCATAAAACAATAAGATATAGTAGAAAGATATTACCAAAATCTTTTTTTAAGATGATTAAGGAAATAAATTTAAAAGATGCATGGAGAGATAGAAATGGAAAAAATAGACAATATACTTTTTATTCTGATAGACATTCATCTTGGTCTAGATTAGACATGATATGGACAACAATGGAATTGACTTTAAACATAGAACAAATTGAGATAGAAGCAAATACCTGGGCGGATCATAATCCAGTGATAGTGAAATCATTGGATAGTGAAAGTCTCCCATTCCTAGAAGTTATGAATGAAGTGACGAAGAAATACCCAAGTCATGGTCGGAGGCATACATCACATTGATTCCAAAAGAGGATACAGACCCACAACAAATCAAAAATTATAGGCCTATATCTCTGCTAAATTCAGACTATAAAATCTTTGTTTCAATATTGGAAGAAAAACTCAAAAGATATTTAAATAATTTTATACATTCAGACCAAAATGGATTTACTCCTCTGCTATTTCAATCTTTTCTTGAGAAAAGATTAAAAAAAGATTAAAAAAAGAAAAACAGGCTAGACAAATTGACCAACTAGAAGATAAGGAAGGGTATTTAATAAAAGACAAAAAGGGAAAGGAAAAAATTGCAGTGGACTTTTACAAACAATTATATAGAAGAGAGAAGATCTTAACAGATGCGATAAAGAATTATATAGAGAATTCGGATCTACCCAGGATACCCAATCTAATGAAGGAAATATTAGAAGAAGAAATTACTTTAGCAGAGATTGAAAAAGCAGTAAAGAAACAGGGAAACCTGAAAACACCTGGTACAGATGGACTGCCAGCGGAGCTATATAAAACAATGTTTGAGGTTATGGGAGAATATATGAAAGACCTATTTAATGAAGTCCTTGGGAAAACAGAAATCCCCCATTCATGGAGGGAGGCCAACATTAGTTTAATCCCTAAAGAAGATCCCCCCTCCCCGATAGATATAAAAAATTATAGATCAATATCCCTTCTGAATTTGGATTATAAAATTTTCACTACAATTTTAGCAAATAGATTAAAAGGATTTCTGAATGAATTTATACATATAGACCAAAATGGATTTTTACCATTTTACCATTTTATCGGAAGAGCCAAGGACTTTGTTCAATATCTGTATGACAAAATCACTCATATTTGGGAAGGTCTGGACTCCAACTGGGTAGGTCCAGCGAGGGTGACGGAGGCAGGTCTTGAGAATGTTATCTGGGACGAGTTTGATCCTGTGACCTCAGATGACGTGGACAGGATTCTGGGTAGATTGAACGTGACCACATGTTTGTTGGACCCGTGTCCCTCCTGGTTAGTACTGGCTTCCCGGGAGGTGACGCGAGGCTGGCTCCAGGGGATTATAAATGCTTCATTGGGTGAAGATGCCTTCCCCGCCACCTTGAAGGAGGCGGTGGTGAGGCCTCTCCTCAAGAAGCCTCCTCTGGACCCGGCAGTATTGGCTAATTATCATCCAGTCTCCAACCTTTGCTTCATTGCGAAGGTTGTTGAGAGTGTGGTTGCGCGACAGCTTCCCCAGTACCTGGATGAAACGTCGTATCTAGATCCGTTCCAGTCGGGTTTCAGGCCTGGGTACAGCATGGAAACGGCATTGGTCGCGTTGGTTGATGATCTCTGGAGGGCTCGGAACAGGGGTTGCTCCTCTGTCTTGGTCCTGTCAGATCTCTCAGCGACTTTTGATACCATCGACCATGGTATCATGCTGCACCGGTTGGAAGAGTTGGGGGTGGGAGGCACCGTACTACGGTGGTTCTCCTCCTTTCTCTCCGACCGGTTGCAGTCTGTGTTGACAGGGGGGCAGAGGTCGACCCCGAGGCCCCTCATATGTGGGGTGCCGCAGGCATCGGTCCTCTCACCCCTTTTGTTCAATATTTATATAAAGCCACTGGGCGAGATCATCTGTGGTTTCGGGGTGAAGTATCATCAGTACACTGACGACACCCAGCTGTACATCTCCAGCCCGGACCACCCCAACGATGCCCTTGAAGTGATGTCCCAGTGCCTGGAGGCCGTATGGATCTGGACGGGGAGGAACAGGCTCAGGCTCAACCCATCCAAGACTGAGTGGCTGTGGTTTCCGACGTCCCAATATAGTCAGCTGGTGCCATCGCTGACTATTGGGGGCAAATCATTGGCCCCCACGGAAAGGGCTCGCAACTTGGGCGTCCTCCTGGATTCACGGCTGTCTTTAGAAGAGCATTTGACAGCCATGACCGGAAGGATTTTTCATCAGGTTCGCCTGATCCACCAGTTGGGTCCCTTTCTAGATTGGGACTCCCTACACACAGTCACTCATGCCCTCGTCACCTCTCGTCTGGACTATTGTAACGCTCTCTACATGGGGCTCCCCTTGAGGTGCACTCGGAGGCTCCAACTGGCGCAGAGTGTGGCTGCGCGGGTGGTTATGGGAGCAATGGGAAGCTCCCATGTAACACCTCTCCTGCCCGAGCTGCACTGGCTCCCGGTGGTCTTCCAAGTGAGCTTCAAGGTTCTGGTTACCACCTTTAAAGCGCTCCATGGCTTAGGACCTGGTTATCTACGGGACCGCCTGCTACCATCAACAGCCTCCCACCGGCCAGTATGCTCCCATGGAGAGGGGCTCCTCCGGGTGCCATCAGCCAAACAATGTCGATTGGCAGCCCCTAGGGGGAGAGCCTTCTCTGTGGGGGCATCTACGATCTGGAACGAGCTCCTCCCGGAGATACGGAGGATCCCGGATCTGCGCACCTTCCGTCGCGCGCTCAAAACATTTTTATTTCATCAAGCTGGCCTGGCCTAAATCTTCTCCCCTTTTAAATTTAAATTTTAAATACAAATTTTAATCTGTTTAATTATGGGGTATTTTAAAATTCAGCCAAATTTTTTAATTCATTTTAATCTATTTTAAATTTTGTATCTCTGTGTTTTATCTTCTGGCTGTTCACCGCCTTGAGTCCTTCGGGAGAAGGGCGGTATAGAAATTTAATAAAATAAAATAAATAAATAAGTACCATCACGACAATTACGAGACAATATGAGAATCATGCTAAATATATTGGAATTTTATGAAGAACACCCAGACAAACAGGTCACACTAATTTTTATAGACGCCCAGAAGGCATTTGATAGAGTTAACTGGGAGTTCATATTATTACATAGAACACATGGGATTTGGACAGAGATTTATAAACACAATTAAAGCCATTTATTCAAAACAAACAGCTAGACTATTGATAAATGGGGACCTAACAGAAGAATTTCCCATCAACAAAGGCACAAGACAGGGCTGTCCTTTATCCCCTTTACTCTTTATCTTATCACTAGAAACATTGCTGCGTAAAATAAGGAACGAAGAAAGAATAAAAGGTCTTAGAATTGGTCAACAGGTATATAAAACCCAGGCCTTCGCAGATGATATGGTCTTCATTGTGGAAGAGCCTATAGAATCTTGCTTACATCTATTAGAGACAATTGAGGAATTTGGGGCGGTAGCTGGTTTACTAATCAACAAAAAGAAAACAAATATATTAACTAAGAATATTTTAGAGGAAGCTAAGAAAGACCTACAGGGAGTGACTGGATTAAAGGTAGTTAATAAAGTTAAATATTTGGGAATTTGGCTAACCGGCAGATGCTCGAGAATACAAGAAGGTAATTACAATAAATTACTAACTCAAACAAGAAAAGACTTAGACAAATGGGGTAAAATACAACTCTCACTTTTAGGACGAGTAATAACAATTAAATCCTATGTGCTACCGAAATTTAACTTTTTGTTTCAAACCGCCCCAGTGAACTTATCTAAAAAAATTTTCATGGACCTAAACCAAATAACAACTAAATTTGTCTGGCAGGGGAAAAAAACATGGATTAAAAAAAAGATGATGCAAGAGATAAAAGAAAGAGGAGGCCTGGGCTTACCATGTTGGGAGAACTACTATTCAGCAGCTTTGCTAACCTGGGTAAAAGAATGGATTACTTTAGATAATAGCCGCCTTCTCAAAATAGAAGGCTTTGACCTACATCAGGGTTGGCATATGGCACTTTGGCGAGACAATACCCCACAAAGCAAATGGTTCACTTGACATTACATAAGAAATATTTTGATTTGAAATTGGGAAAAAGTTAGTAAAAATATTATATTAAAATACCGTGTTGGATATCACCTTTAGAAGCAGTGACATACCCTAAACTCTATAACTATGCGAAAAAATTAACATATAAGGACTTGCTGAATGTACAAGGAAAATTAAAATCTAAACAGGAATTGAACTCCCAAGGGGTACAAGTGGACTGGTGGACATATTTACAGATCCAATCTAAATACAAAAAAGACAGAGATAGGAAGGGTATTAATGGTGAGTTACAAGAATTAGATAAAATTTTGATGGGCCAAGAAAAAGACATAATTTTGAAAACTTATAAATTGTTGATGAGAATAGAGATAGGTGATGAGATAATTAAGGATACAATGATCGCCTGGGGAAAAAACTTTGGTTATTCAATCCATTTAGAGAAATGGCAAGAGATTTGGTGGGAGAATATGAAATTAGTAGTTTCCACGGCATACAAAGAAAATATTTACAAGATGATATACAGATGGCATCTTCCCACCGATAGACTAGTGAAAATGTTTACTGGACAATCAGCAGAATGCTGGAAATGTGGGTGTGAGCATGGCACTTACTACCATCAGTGGTGGACGTGCCTGAAAGCAGTAGAATTCTGGGGGAAAATAAAAAAAATGGCTGAATGAGATTCTAAATCAAATGATTGAATGGCGACCAGAGACATGCCTGCTCGGCTCCAAACCAGAAGGTATTAAAAGAGATGTATGGTATCTTGCATTACATATTGTCACAGCGGCGAGATTGGTGTATGTTCAACTTTGGAAAAATCAAAATATCCCATCAGAGGAAGCTATTATAAAAAGATTTTAGACTGTGCGGAAGCAGATAAATTGACCAAAAAATTACAAGATAGAGATCAAACACAAGTATGTTTATCTTGGGAAAAATTCTACAGATGGCTAGAGAAAAGGAAAATATAACCCAAATTAGAAGAGGAACTATATGTACTGAGAAACTTACATTATACAAGTAAAGTGAGGTCAGATAGACCTAATAGTTTTATAAAGATATGTAAGATGTTCTGTCTTCTCCGGATTATAATATAGATATACAGTACCGAGTACTAGGTTATCAAGGTACTGTTTATAGGTATGCTAGCTTTGTTGGTTTTTGTTGTGTTGTTTTGTATGTTTTGTTTGTTATTTATATAATATGTCGTTCTCTTTTTATTTTTAATGGTAAAATGTAAATAAAGATTTTTTTTAAAAAAAGATAATGTAAATTGGCGATTTATGTTGCTTCAAATGGAACAGATGGGCTTTGGCAGAAAGTTTATTCAAGAAATAGAAGCTATATATCATAAACAAACAGCAAAAGTAATGATAAATGGAGAATTGACAGACTCTATTGAGATAGAAAATGATACTAGACAAGGTTGTCCAATGGAGGAATTAAGGAGGGTAATATCTAAATTAAAGAATAATAAATCACAAGGTCCGGATGGTCTCCCAGGAGATCTGTACAAAAATCGAGACCTGGAGGAAATATTTTTATCAAAATTGTTGGTAATATGCAATGAGGCTCTGAGGGGATCCAAGATTCTGGACTCATGGAGGGAGGTATACATCACATTATTGTTAAAAGAAGGTACCGATTCGAAACAAATAAAGAATTATAGGCCAATCTCCCTACTCAATACAGATTACAAAATATTTATGAGTGTAATCGCAGGAAGGATGAAGATAATATTGAACAATTGGATACACACTGACCAAAATGGATTTCTCCCTGGAAGGCAGATTAGGAACAACTTGAGACTAGTGATACACATTTTAGAATACTATGAAACACATTCAGAGAAACAAATGACACTTATCTTCCTAGACGCCCAGAAGGCATTCGATAATTTAAATTGGGAATTCATGATCCAGCAAATTAAAGCGATGAATTTTGGGGAAAACTTTGAGAAAGCAATCACAACAATATATGACAAGCAAAGAGCAAACATTTTATTAAATGGTGACATGACAAAAACCTTTCAGATTAGTAAGGGAGTGAGACAAGGTTTCCCGCTGTCACCACTTTTATTTATATTGGCTTTAGAGGTTCTCCTAAGAAGAATTAGACATAACAATGAGATAAGAGGATTGAAAATTAGGAGTGAAGTATTTAAAATTCAGGCATTTGCTGATGATGTAGCATTAATTATGGAAGAACTGTTAGAAACGGGACAAAAAGTCTTGGAAGAATTGGATGATTATGGAAAGCTATCCGGATTTAAATTGAATAAAAACAAAACCAAAATGTTAACCAAAAATATATCAGAAGGGCAAAAGAGAATATTAGAAGAAACTTTGGGCTTGCAAATAGTCAAAAAGATAAAATATCTAGGAGTCTGGATAACGGCAAGGTGTTCGGCCTTAAAAGAAGATAATTATGTACCATTATTAGGGAAAATTAAGCAAGATTTGGAACGGTGGGGGAAACTACAACTATCTCTGCTAGGTAGGAGAGCTACCATAAAGATGAGCATCCTACCTAAGTTGGTATATCTATTTCAAACTACGCCAGTTAACATAGATAAAAAAATTTTTTTAGATTTGAATAAGACCACAAAGAAATTCATTTGGGGAGGGAAAAAGCCGAGGATCTCACTTCGAACGTTACAGGAAAAAAGGAATAGGGGAGGATTTGGACTCCCAGTGTGGGAAATTTATCATAGAGCTGCCAACCTAGTGTGGTTAAGGGATTAGGCCACAGTAGGAAATAAAAGAATTTTGACATTGGAAAGGTATGACCTGCAGAAAGGTTGGGATGCCTATCTGTGGGACAAAGAAAAAGGGGCAGGGACGTACTTCCATAGGCACAAAATCAGAGATGTATTAATGAGGACCTGGAAGGAAATTAGACATGCACACTACACAAAAATTCTGAAATGGACCTCCACAATGGAGGCAATGATCTATCCAAATATGCTAGGCATGGAGAAAATGTTTAGATATCAAGATATCTTGGATGATAGTGATAATCTGAAAACGAAAGAGGCCTTGAAGGAGCAAGGGGTCTACATTGACTGGTGGCCCTATCTACAAATTAAATCATGATACAAAAAGGATAAGGAGGAATGTGGTATAGAAATGGGGATTAATGGATTTGACAAGATATGGATGGGAGTAGAGAATAAATTACTAGCCAAACTATATTCTTATTTGCTTGAATACGATAGGGAAGGAGAAATAGTTAAAGATCAGATGATTGCCTGGGGGAAAAATATCGGATATAACAAATTTAGACGATTGGGAAGCAATCTGGAATAGTAACCTCAAATTGACAACAGCAGTAACGTATAAGGAGAACCAATATAAAATGCTGTATAGGTGGCACTTAGCGCCATCCAGGACAGCAAAAATATACTTGAACGCAAGCCCAAAGTGCTGGAAGTGTGGCCACTGTCAAGGTACCTTCTACCATATGTGGTGGACGTGTCCTGAAGCGACGAAATTTTGGAGAACAATACAAAGATGGATTCAAGAAGTAATAGAGGAAAACATTAATTTGGCGCCAGAGACTTTTCTCCTGGGAGTACCAAAAAGGGTATATGGGAAGAAAAAGAAATATTTAATCACGTACATCATCACAGCCGCTAGATTAATATATGCAAAGCATTGGAAAGAGAAAGGACGCCTAACGGAAGAGCAGATAATCAGTAAAATATTAGAATGCGCAGAAATGTGCAGGCTTACACATGTGTTAAATGAGAATGAGGACTCGGAATTCTACACGGTATGGGAAATGTGGTATAGGTGGTTGGAAAATAAACGTAAATGTTAATTTGAACTAAGGGGGATAGTATCAAACCATTTATGTAATCTATGTATCTTAAGCAATAATCTACTTCATAATCTATATAGTAATAACTTATAAGTAACTCATATCTTAATCTTAAAATATTTATGTAATCTATTAGATACTACTTATATAAGTATATAGCATGGTTGAACATAGTCAAACTGAAAATGTTGAATTGTACTATTATGTTATTCAATAAAAATCCCCCCCCCAAAAAAAGGGTTGTCCATTGTCCCCTCTGTTGTTTATATTAACATTAGAAGTGCTAAATAGAAATATCAAAGAAGAAAAAGACATAAAGGGAATTAAAATTCAAAAAGAATACAAATTACAAGCATTTGCAGATGACCTGGTCTTTATACTTGAAGAGCCATTAACATCAATAACTACACTGATAGAGAAAATTGGAGAGTTCGGGAAAGTAGCTGGTTTGAAAATTAATAAAGACAAAATGAAGATTTTAACTAAAAATATGTTGGTAAAGCAAAAAGAAGAAGATGGATATATCAAAGATGCAGGTCACAAACAAAGTTAAATATCTGGGGACATATTTGACAGCAAGGTGTAGCACGCTTAAAGAAAATAATTATAATAAACTTAAGCAACAGATAGGGACGGATTTAGCAAAATGGGAAAATTTGCAGCTTTCTTTGATTGGAAGGATATCAGCTATTAAGATGAATAGTTTGCCTAGAATCTTATATTTGTTCCAGACAATTCCAATTAAATTGGGGAAAGATTTTTTTCAAAGAATTGAATAAAATGGTGTTAAAATACATTTGGCAGGGAAAGAAGGTGAGGATAAAGTTAAAGTTGCTACAAGATGCTAGAATGAGAAGAGGTTTTGGTTTACCTAATTGGGAATTTTATTATCAACTGACAAGTTTGATGTGGATTAAAGAATGGATAACTTTAAGAAATACTAGATTATTGAATTTAGAAGGTCATGATTTGTTGATGTGGTGGCATGCTTTTTTATGGTATAAAGGAGCAGAAATACAGGGGTATTTTAGATACACTATGTACATTAGGCTTTGTTATTAAATTGGGAAAAGATTAAAAAACAACACTATTTGAAAATTCCAGTCTGGATATCAGCGATTGAAGCATTTTCATATTCAGTAGTATTTAGAAAGGAACAAATTATTAGATATAGTGAATTAATGAATGAAAAGGGTGAACTTAAATTGAAGCAAGAATTAGAAGAACAAAGTTTTAAGATGGATTGGTTTTCTTATCTGCAAATATGTTCTAGATATGAAGATCTTAAACAAGGTTTTTATAATGTTATGACTAATTTAGATAAGATTTTAATGGGTTCTGATGATTATGTAATTAAAAAATTATATGGTTATTTATTAGAGGTAAAATTGGAAGAAGAACAAGTTAAAGAAACAATGATAGTATGGGGGGGAAATTTTGGTATTGATTTAGAGAAATAGCAAAAATTGTGGTCACATAATTATAAAATGACAATGTCTACAGCATATAAGGAGAATTTGTATAAGATGTTTTACAGGTGGCATTTACCCCCGACGAGAATAGCCAGGATGTTTAAGAAGAAGTCGGAGAAATGTTGGAAGTGTCATCAGACTCCAGGATCATATTATCATATGTGGTGGACATGTGCAGAAGCTAAAAGATATTGGACTAAAATCCACACATGGTTGGAAAAAATGATAAAGAAGCACATTGACTTTAAACCAGAGATATTTTTATTAGGGACCCTACCAGAAATGTATAATAAAGAAATGAGATATTTAATTGTGAATGTTTTAACAGCGGCTAGAATTGTTTTTGCTAAAAATTGGAATGGAGAGAAGATACCTACTGATGACAAAGTTATTAAGAAAATAATGGACTGTGCTGAAATGAGTAAATTGACATTTGAAATTAGAGAACAGGAAGGACAGGAAGGGAATACCAACTAAGGAAAAAAAATTAAAAAATAATCTTAAAATATCATTATATAATGAAGGATGTGTATGTATGTGTGTGTGTGTATATATATATATATATATATATATATATATTTGTTTTCTCAGGTTTTCGCGGGTGTTTGTATGTAGGTCTTTGGTTATTCGGGTCTTCTCCCACGTAAAATTGGAAGTGTCTTGGCGACGTTTCGACGAAGTCTCATTCGTCATCTTCAGGCTGGTGTTCTCGGCTTCGTGCTTCCAGGAGCAAGGGAGCACGAAGCCGAGAACACCAGCCTGAAGATGACGAATGAGACTTCGTCGAAACGTCGCCAAGACACTTCCAATTTTACGTGGGAGAAGACCCGAATAACCAAAGACCTACATATATATATATATATATATATATATATATATATATATATATGTATATATATATATAAATATAAAATACCGAAGTAACTTTCTTTTAGGCTCAAGTTGTAAGACTTGATTTTAATGTATAGTTTGTCTATGTTGTGTATTGTATGTATGTATGTTTTTGTTTGTTTATCTTTAATAAAAATTTTAAAAAATCAAGTCAGCTTAAATCAACGCACTTAACAACAGCAATGTGTTACAATGAAATTCTGGGCTCAATTGTGGTTGTTAAGACAGGACTACTGTGTTTTGTCTTTTTCAAAGATTGCCCAAAATCTCAATGAAACTAGTAACCAGAAGAATTTAGACTAGAAGGTACTCTATCATATTCAGTCAATCAAATAAAACGCATGCAGTTAAAAAAAAGAAAAGAAAGAAATTAGAGAACAGGAAGATAAACAATACTATTTGATATGGGATTTGTTTTACCAATGGCTAGATAATAAAGCATGGAGATGAAGTATAAAATATGAAATTAAGGTAATGATAAAATATATGAAATGTTTTTTTTATTTTATGGGAGTTAAGCCTTTGTTAAATAATTGCTAAACGAGGATAATAATATAAAGTGATATATAAAACTGTTAAATAAGAGATATGGAATTATGTACAAAAGAATTTTAACCAATCGACACACTTTCTGTGATTGTATTGAATGATAATGGTTTTATGTTTTGTTTTGTTTTAAAAAAAAATTCAAAAAAAATTTAAAGCAGGTTCTGAGGTCCCTCAGGCCATGCAGTCCAGGAAAAAGGAAATTAGGAACCCCTCCCCACCATCCAATGTGGATTCCCACCAATCTGCTGGTGTGAAGATGATATTGTACCGGCCTTTCTGAGAAACAGATAAGAAGAACTTCTCACAGCCATCTTACAATCCACATGTCCCTCTTAAGGATATATCCTGATCAAGAAAATGGGCCAATATTGGAGCTGCTAGAGGCAAGCAGAAGAAGTGGATGATTTATACCAGCGGAGCACGTGGCCAGATTCACCGAGGCTTTTGAGGGGTGCCCCTACTCTGCTACAAAGGCCCATAAGTGCCTGCAATCCTGGAGGCCTGAATCCAGGTAAGGAAAGATTGTGCCACCAACTGGGGCAAATGGGTGGTGTGGGATAAGCAGGAGCGGAGGGCTCAGAGAACCATGAATCCATGGTGGAGCATCTGATTATGCCTTTGGGGTGATTGTTCGCCTCACAATGAAGCTCTTGTTTCTTCTTCCCTTCAGGAAAATGGGCCAAAATTGGAGCTCAGAGGGTGTCGTTTTCCGCTGGCAGCCTGCGGAGCTGACAGTAGAATTGGACAGGGAAGAGGTTGGGGAGGAACATGGGCCAATCCTGGAGTCTGGGGAAGGCTCAAATGAGGGCTCTGCACTTTAGAGTTAATGGCGGCAATCAAAAAACAAAAAATTAATAAAGCTCCAGGCCCTGACGGTTTACTATCAGAAATATACCGAAACCATCAAGAGACACTAGGCCCCAAATTGTTAGAGGTATTTAATGATGTACTGCATGATGCAAAGATTCCAACTTCATGGAGAGAAGCAATGATCACATTGATTCCCAAGGATAACTCTGACTTGACACTGATCAAAAATTATAGGCCCATATCACTATTGAACTCAGATTACAAAATTTTTATAACAATAATGGCTGAAAGACGTAAGAAATTTTTGGAAGAATTTATTCATACTGATCAGAATGGAATTTTGCCCAAAAGGAAAATAAGAAACAATGTCAGGACCATTTTAGTTATCCTAAAAGTATTACAAGTAATACTTTTTAGTAATTTAGTATTTAGTAATCCTAGAGTATTACGAGGTACATAATAAGAAGCAAATGGCATTAATATTTGCTGATGCACAAAAAGCATTTGATAATGTTAAATGGGAGTTTATGCTGAATCAGCTATGTTATATGGATTTTGGTGTAAATTTTATAAATATGTATAGAGCAATTTACTGTAAATAGGAAGCTAAAGTAATAATTAATGGTGAATTAACTAAAAACTTCCAAATTCAAAAAGGCACAATACAAGGTTGTCCACTATAGCTGCTATTGTTTATACGATCATTAGAAATTTTGACCAGAATAATTCGAGAAGACAAACAAATCAAAGGGTAAGAAATTAAGAAATAAATGTTTAAGGTACAGGCTTTCGCAGATGACCTTGTCTTTATCATAGAAGAGCCTTTACAGTCTGGAGTAAGGCTAATGTAAGTACTGGGGGAATATGGGAAAGTAGCAGGCCTAAAGATAAATAAGGACAAAATGAAAATGTTAACAAAAAAATATGACCAAAGTGCGAGAAAAGGAATTGGTTGCCAAAATAGATATCCAATCAACAACAAAAATATGGTATTTAGGAATCCAAATGACTGCAAGATGTAGTACATTCAAAGGGGATAATTATGACAAATTAATTGAACAAATTAAAATGGATTTAGATAGGTGGAAAAACTTGCAATTGTCCTTCATGGGAAGAATCGTGATGGTTAAAATGCATATCCTACCCAAATTACTTTTTCTATTTCAATGTATCTCAATTAGATTAAAAAAGGAATTTTTTACAAATTTGAATAAAATCACATTGAAATTCATTTGGCAAGGTAAAAAACCAAGAATTAAACTAAAATTATTACAGGATGCCAAAGAAAGAGGGGGACTGGGCCTTCCAGACTGGGAAAAAAATTATTGAACAGCAACTCTTATATGGATAAACGATTGGATACATTTAAAAAATAGGAGGTTGTTGGCGCTGGAAGGTCATGATATGCAGATTGGGTGGCACACAATTCTCTGGGAAGAGAAATACAAAGTCCATAAGTACTTCCAGAAGCATTTCATCAGGCGGGAACTTCTGGAAGTTTGGATCAAGATTAAGCAATGTATTATATGGAGGTTCCAAATTGCATATCAACTCTAGAGATGTTTACACTCCCAAATTTCATTAAGGCAGGAAGAGTTATTACATATAAAGATTTGTTAAATGAGAGGGGAGAGTTGAAACCTAGGAAAAATTTAGAAGAGGAAGGAATTGAACTTGAATGGGCACATCTCCAGGTACAATCAAAATATATGAAGGATAAAAAAGATTGGGGCATAAAAACAGAGCTAACAGAATTCAACAAAATTTTTATTAAGAACAGAGGAGAAGGCAATAAGGAAAATATATCATTTTCTATTGGAACAAGATATGCTAGCTAGAACAGGTAAAAGAAACAATGTTAATTTGGAGCAAATATTTTAGCTATAGTATTGATCTAGACAAGTGGCAGGATCTTTGGGAGAAAAACATAAAAATTACCTTAGCTACTACATACAAAGAAAATTTATATAACATGTTTTATAGGTGGCATCTCCCACCCACACGATTAGCAAAAATAAGCAAAAAACATTCATCAAGGTGCTAGAAGGGGTATGAGGCACTACTATGAGGTAGTGCCAGGGACCTTTTATCACATGTGGTGGGAATGCCCAAAAGCTGAAAAATTTTGGCACCAGATAAGACAATGGATAGAGATACTAATGCAAAATATAGAAGCAAAACCAGAATTCTTTTTGCTGGGTATTATTGAGGGTAAATACAATACGAGCACAATTTACCTAACTTTACAGCAAAACTAGCTTTTGCACAAAAATGGAAAAACAAAGAAACTCCCACAGAGGAAGAAATGTTAGCCAAAATACTATTTTCTGCAGAAATGGATAGACTGACCCTGGAACTTAAAGATAAGGATGAATCAGAGTATTATGAAATCTGGAATAAATTTTACTATTGGCTGGAAAGGAGGAGAAATGCTGGGATATAGGAAAATTGACGAGTAAAATGTTTGGAAGTTTTTATGCTAATTTGTTAGGATAGACATGACTGAATTAGATATTGAAATAATCTATATGGATGAAAGTGTTAGGATATGGTGTAAATCTAACAAGTTGTCCGGGCAATATATGTGTTCTATAACTTTAAATGTATTCTGTAACTTTAAATGTAATGCTGAGTAATAGTACTGCTAAGTCATTGTAATGACTAATGACTGCTGACTGAATGCTGACTGCAATTATCATAATTGTACTGTTGAGTCATTGCACTGCTGACTTCACTTATCTTAAGTGGATAATTACTAGTGTAAACTGTATATAAGAAGGAAGCCGAGCTATAGTCATTGTTGGACTTGTTCTCATCATTGCTTGACTTGCTGCTTGACTGGAACTGTTGATTGGAACTGTTATTGTCGTGTGTGAGGACGTGGATGGATTGCTACCATTGTGTTTGTTACCAGCGTGAATTACTGCTGTTTGTCTGGTAAGAAGATATCTGTAACTTCGGATTGATTTGAATGGCTAATGACTTAGATTGATAAAAAGACTATGCAATTGTTTTTCACTACAAAGTAAAAACTTTCTTAAACCAGTTTGTATGTATTGTATTCATTGCTCTCAGTACAGTTTTTCTGTGCATTTACTCTGCTGGTTGGTAACACAACAATATCCTTAACAGAAAGAATATACATATTTGAAATGTGATAATCAGTGTAAATAAGTGTATTTCTTATATGACAAAATTTGATGAAAATGTTTAAACCAGAAATGTCACGCTATGTCCGCTGTTTTTAATTTGTATTATAAATAAAAAAGTTTTAAAAATAAATAAATATATATATGAGACCAGAGTTTGAATCTTCAACTTCTGTTCAAGATATGCCCTCACATCAAGAGAGATTTGAACCCAGAGTGCCTAGCAATGCCCCAAAGCCCCAGGCTGGTCTGTTGGGGAATGGAAGCAGGGAAAACTGGAGGAAACTGGAGATCAGTCTCTGAATATCTCATGGGTCTTCAAAAAGACTGAATTGAGGGCTGCAGTTTGTAATTGAAAATTACACTGGGCTCATCAGAAATGGCCATTTTAAAGAGTATTCGTAAAATATAAATATATGTTCATAATGGGCTGATTCCGGAAATGAGCAGATGGTGCTCTGTGAACATGGCCTAGAGGTGTGAATCCTGACCGTCTCCTTCATGAGACAAATTGTGCTTCATGTTGTCCTTTATGTTTCTTCTTCCCTTCAAGAAAATGGGCCAAAGTCAGAGCTGCTAGAGGTGAGTAGAAGAAGAGGACGATTTATACCAGGGGACCATGTGGCCGGATTCACCAAGGCTGTAAGGACAAGCCTCTTCCCCCTTCCAAGAAAGTACGAACTCTTGAAAACTTTGTATTAATCTGCAGAGGATTCCAGCTCACGCCTTGGTGGACTCTGGAGCTACAACTAACTGTATGGATGTGGCGTTTGCAGTCAAATATGCAGTCCCTCAGTGTCCAGTGGATCCTCCCATGCTTGTGGAGATCATTGATGGCCAGGTGCTTCTGTCTGGGCCTATTACGGCCGCCACGCAACCCTTGCGCTTGACTGTCAGGTCTCATGAGGAGGCCATTCAGTTTTATATTTTATATTACCTCTGGCTTGCATTTTCCCGTGGTTTTGGGCTTGGCTTTGCTCTAGACACATGACCCACAGATCTATTGATCCTAGAACTTCATCTCTTTTCCGAGCCTGCAATGTATGCACCACACCCGCCAAGTCTGCGCAGGCCAGCTGCTGGGTCCAACCGGAATGTCCTTGCCTTCCAACCTTGAGGACTTTGTGGATGTTTTCAGTGAGCAGGAGGTGGACCAATTGCCCCTGCACCAGCCATATGACTGCCCCATTGATTTGATTCCGGATGCGCCACTCCCAGTGGGGCATTTATATTCGATGTTGGACCCTGAGTTCACCGCGTTACAGGACTTTGTGGACAAAAACCTGGCTTGGGGTTTTATCTGGCCCTCATTGTTGTCATTGTCTGCACCTGTCCTGTTTGTGAAAAAGAAGAACGGAGACTTGACTTGAAGCTTTGTTGCGACTACCACAATTTAAACGCCATCACAGTGCGCAACCGGTACTTCTGCCCCTTATTCCTGAACTCATGGAATGGCTTTGGGAGGCTACCATGTTCACTAAATTGGACTTGCGAGGGGCTAATAATCTTGTTCAGATCCATCCCAGAGATGAATGTAAGACAGCGTTCGATACCCGTTACGGACATTTTGAGTACACGGTCATGCCGTTTGGGCTGACCAATGCTCCTGCCGTCTTCCAACATTTCATGAATGACATTTTTAGGGACCACTTGGACAAGTTTGTTGTAATTTACTTAGACAACATCCTTCCCAGGAGAGCCACCAACAGCACCTCCACCTGATCCTGCAATGTCTTCAGGAGCATAATCTGTATGCTAAACTGGAGAAATGCCAGTTTTTCCAGTCCACCATCGAGTTCCTGGGGCATTGCATCTCTCCTGAGGACATTGCCATGGAGCCTAGCAAGGTGGAGTCTTTGTGTAGTTGGCAACCTCCTCGGCAAGTGAAGGATGTCCAGTGCCTCCTCAGGTTTGCCAACTACTATCGGACCTTTATCCCCAGCTTTGCTGCCTTGACCGCACCCCTCACGCAGCTTCTGCAGAAAAAGGTCCCATTCCGGTGGGGTACCCCTGAGTAGCAAGCGTTCCAGGCCTTGAAACAGGCCTTCATGAAGGAGCCTATCTTGAAGCATCCTGACCCCCACCGTCCGTTTGTGGTGGAAGCAGATGCATTGGATGTTGCTGTTGGTGAGGTGTTGCTTTAGGCTTGTGCGTCCAGTGGTACCCTCTTCCCTTGCGCATATTATTTGTGGAAGCTCAACCCTTCCGAGTGCAATTACACAATCTGGGAGGAGTTACTGGCCATTAAGACGGTGTTTGAGGCCTGGAGACATCTTCTGGAGGGGGCCCAACATAAAATTGAAGTCCCAATGGACCATAAAAACTACAGACTGCCCGGAAACTGAACCAACAGCAGATTCGGTGGTTGTTGTGATTCCGACCCCTGAGCCCATCTTTTCGGAGAGAGAAGACTCCAAAAGTGAAGGAGAGGAGTTGGCAAGGCCTCCCTCTCCAGGACCCTCCTCTCTGGCAATGCCTCAGGTGTCTTCTGAAGGAGAAGAGAAGAGAAGGAGAGGAGAAGGCCAGGAGCCAGGCATCTCCGAGCAGCCGCAGTTAAACAGCGACAGAGATAAGTCTTGGCTGGATCCCCACCAGCATTGGAAAGACAAGCGCATGCAGCAGAGAAGGAGGCGTGCCAGAGATTAAGCTGAGTCACTGGACCACACCCCACAGGGGATAAAAGGGGGTGTGGTGGCCATTCAGGCTTTGTGTCGGACAAAACTGAACAGCTAGCGAGTCATACTGTGTCTCTAGAACTTGGTTATCTGCCTTCCTTGGATTTATTATGGACTGGACTTGACAATTCTTTGGCTTTGTGAATTTATTTTGGTTTATCTGACAGAGGAGTAACACCTCCCTCTGTGAGTAAAGTTTTTGGCAAGCAGCTACTGGGTTGCTGCCAATTCTGTTATCAAAGGAAATTATTGTCTGCAAGTTTATTTTAACTCCTGGCTGACTGTTTGTGTGCGTGTGTGAGACGGGGACAGAGCAGTGGTCCCTCTTCTTTGCCAGGTTCAATTTCCATGTTATGTACATTCTCAGTGGTCGCAACCAAAGGGCGGATGCACTCTCACAGAAACCGGAGTATTCCCACATCAAAGACCCGCTTCTGCTCTAGATAGTGCTGCCTGTAGTGTCTTTCTCTGTGGTTCAGGAACCAGTGGATTTACGGGCTTAGATATGGGAAGCACAGCGGCACAATGCATACATGGAGCAATGGAAGGAAGAGGTAGGGCCTGCCTCTCCATGGACGTTTCACGAGGAACTCTTGCAGTACTGAGACAGGCTCTATGTGTCAGTGGGGTCGCTCCAGAGACATATTCTTGCAGTGCCATGATAATCCTACAGTGGGGGACTTCAGCCTCTTTAACAAACTGAATCTAATTTCTCGCACTTTTTGGTGGCCCCAATTGCAACACGATGTCCAGGCTTATGTCACGTCCTGTGTTCACTGCCGACAGGCCAAGTTAGCAACAGGAGACCCTCCAGGGCTGCTTCAGCCATTGCCGACACCAGAGAGACCCTGGGGTGTCATTTCCATGAACTTCTTGATGGAATTGCCTCTGTCTTCTGACCATGTTTGTGGTGGACATGCTTATGAAGATGGTGCATTTCATTCCATGTTGGGGGTTACCGACGGCTCGTACCACCGCCTGCATATTTATCCAACATATCTTCTGGCTGCATGGCCTACCTGATAGGGTCGTTTTGGGCAGAGGGGCTCAATTTACAGCCCAGTTTTGGAAAGGGCTGATGATGGCCTTGGACATGAAAATCTGCCTGTCATTGGCACATCATCCGGAAAATGACAACGGGATTGAGAAAGATATTGGCATTCAGGAATAATACCTGCACTGCTTCGTGAACCAGCAACAAGATAATTGATCGGACTATTTGGCAGTAGCAGAGTTCATGTTCAACAATTCATAGCATACCTCCACACAAACGACCGCTTTCCTGGCTAATGTGGGATATCATCCTCGGTTCTTTCCCCTCATGCAACTCGGCTCCCCGGTACCAGTGGCTAATAACTATCTGTCCAAGTTGCAGGCCGTCCATCAGTTTATTTTATTTTTATTTTATTTATTTAATTTGTATACCGCCCTTCTCCCGGAAGGGAGTTGGTGCGACGGTATCTAAAGAAAGCCAAAGAGGACTATAAGAGAGTCGTGGACTGATCTAGGTGGGTGACACCGCCATTGGCTGTGGGGGATCGGGTATGGTTGTCTACCAGGCACCTTCCATCAGACTGGCCAGTCAGGAAGCTAGTCCACCGGTACCTTGGTCCATTCCCTGTGGATGCAGTTATTAACCCAGTTGCCTACTGCCTGACCTTGCCACACAAGATGCCTGTCCACCCAGTCTTCCATAGAACCCTCATCCCAGAATGGCCAGCCTGTCTGCTCCAACAATCTGACCATCCCCAGCCAGCACCATGTGATGGAAATGAAATGCCCAAGTATGAGGTTGCCAGCATTCAGGACTCCCAGTGGCTAAAAGGACGGTTCCAGTATCTCATTGAGTTGAAAGGATACGGACCGGAGGACTTCACCTGGGAGGATGCGATCTCCATGCATGCACCTATTTTGGTGAAAGCATTCCATGACCAATTCCCATCTTGGCCGCATCTGGATCATCAGACCTGGGGGAAGGGCCCTGCAGTGAGGGATAGTGTTGTGGTCCACCAGCAGCCTGTGGAGCTGGCAGCTGAGTCGGACAGTGAGGAGGCTGAGGATGAACATGGGCCGATCCTGGAGGCTGGGGAAGGCCCGGATTAGGCCCCTGCATCAGAGGCAGAGATGGATACCAGAGCCATCTGGGAGTGATGTGCGGACTCTGGAGCCTCCAGAGGCTGACAACAGAGAGGCAGAGGAACGGGAGGAGCATGTTCCTAGTGCACGCATGAGAAGAGCTGCCAGAAGGCAAGAGCAGCTAAAGTAAAAAGGACGAGTCGGGTGTCAGGCCAAAGATGATTGGCCCCTCCCATAAGGCTAAAAAGACCAGCAACGCCTATTGGGCTCCTTGTCAGAAAACAACGTTGATAGATTTGTTTCTTGTCTTGCTACATTTATTCATGTCAGCGTCTTCTGCTTCTGAACTTTTGCCAAGAAAAGCCTTTGACAGGTTGCCAAAGTAGACCAAGGTTGGTGATAAGGCTGAAGCATTGTGTTATGAAGAATTGTGTGTTAAGAATTGTTTTTTTTTTACTTCCAGTTGGCGCCGCCGTCATCACTAGACGGTCTCTCCAAGACCGCCAGCCCCACTGCCCGTAAAGAGCCGCCTCTACAGCTGAGAGGCGGCTTGAAAAACTCCACGATCCTGAGGAATCAGGGGGAGAGCCGGTGAGACAAGGTAGAGCCCCCTGAGAAGTCCCCAGACTGTCTCTTTTGCTTCTGGGGAGGAAGCAGGGTGAGGCTCCCTATCCAGTTCACCGAGGCTCTGGACTCCGGGGACAACTCTGCATTTAGCAGAGCCAGACGACGCGACCAACATAACTAGCGAAAGCCAAGAGAATCATCAAAAACAAACAGGGTGGAATCTGGACTTGAAATTCAAACTGCAAGTATTTCTATTAGCCCTGTGAATGAATTTAAGAACTGAGAAAAAGTAAAAGTTTGCTAAAATGGCGTCCGGCTTCAGCGGCAGTAAAAAAACTGAAAGTGAAAGTGGATTTGCCTGAGTGTTTAATACGTTACAAAGTAACAAAAAGTAACAGTGCTGGCTAGAAGAAAAGGGAAAAGTTCTTTTTAAAGTGATTTTGATCCATTCCTTCTCCCTTGAGACTTGACTAAAGCTGGGGAAATTTCTGAAAGGACTCTGTGGTGAAAAGGGAGGGAGGACTTCCTTCTTAGAAAGAATCAGTCTGCGTGGCAGAATGGCTTCAAAGCAGACAAAGCCAGCCAAAGCTGCGGGGGGGGGGGGGGGGGTTCCTCCACTCACAAGCCACAAGAGCAGCCCTTAAGTTTGCAGACTCAGAGCCAAGCACAGGAGACTGGTTTTAAAGATTTGAAGGAATTTATTGCTGCGGCTCTGTTGAATCAAAATGAAGTTTTGGACCAGAAATTTGAAAAATCTAAACAGGAAATTAAGGAGGTGGTTCAAGAAAAATATGACAAGATGAAGCATGACATACTGACGGTTGTGACTGGCTTGTCAGAAGCAGTTGTCCAGATTGATAAAAAAGTGGAAGAACTTAGTTCAGAAGTAGAATCCAAAATGAAGGAAGCTGATTATAAAATTTCTAATGTTGATAATAAAACGCAAAGGATTGAAAATGAAGTGACAATGATGCAATTTAGAGTCATGGAGTTTGCTGTAAGACTCAGAGGAATAAAAGAGAACAATAGAGAGGATTTGAGAAGGGTTTGTGCTGACGCCCTGGCTGTGATGCTAAAGGTTGAGCCTGAGGAGATTTTGTGCAGGATTGACAAGGTCTATAGAGTGAATTCTTGGGTGGCAAGGCAAAGGCAATTGCCTAGAGATGTGGTGATCTACTTTATAGATAGAAGAATAAGAAATGATATATTACAAAAGTCTTTTGTTTCTACTATTCAACTGGATGGAAGGGAGATTGGGATCTACCTAAGATGCTAAGAGATAGAAAGGATTTTGGATTTTTGGTGACTGAATTAAAGAAACAACAAATTCCATTTAGATGGGATGCTCCAGTTGGCATAATATTGAGGTATCAAGAAGAGAGATATCGATTAAATACTGTTGAATACTGTTGAAAAAGCGGAAGAATTTTATTTCAATGTTTTCAAAACTGGTGCAGCATCTCCACGTACATCCTCAGGTATAGTGGAGGGTGAGAAAGAGAAGCAATTTGAACAAGAGCTTGAAGAGCAGCGCAAACAGATGGAGGTGGAGGCAATGGAAATTCAAGGAGCAACAGGGGGCTTCTTAGATGAACCGTTACTGGATCTTCCCCTAGAAGCTATAGGTGAACCACCTAAAAATACAAGAGAAGTGGCAGCGGATCTTGACCTGATGTTGCACAATGCTAAAGACCAGCATATAACTTGAGCAGCTTATAAACAAATTCTAGAGAAACAACAACAGCAGAGGTCTAAGCCACCACAAGACAAGCAGGGAGTCAATGGTAAAGCACAAAAATCCGAAGCTATGGGAGGAGCTAAGCCAAAGACTACTAGTTTGGAACAGAAACTTCAGCAAATGCTCTTAACGCTTCAGGAGACTACAAATGACAATTAAGTTTTTATCTTGGGATGTGAACGGACTGAATTCACCACAGAAAAGAAGGAAGATATTTCTGAGACAATTTAATAATGATGTTATTTGCCTACAAAAAACTCATATTAGAACACAAGATCAAAAATATTTGATAAATCCTAGATTAGGAGCACAGTTTATAGCCTCAAATTTGGAGAAAAAGAATGGTGTAGTGATTTATATAAATAAAAGATTGCCAGCAAAACTTTTAGAAGCAGATGACTGTGGAAGATATATAGCAATTGAACTTTTTACAGATAATGGTCCAATTTTGGTGATTGGAATTTATGCTCCTAACCAGCAACAAGAAAATTTTTATAAAATATTGTACTCTAAAATATTACAATGGGGACTTCCGGTTTGGTTCCTGTCACCGAAAGATGGTCTTTTTTCAGACCGCCAGCCCTGCTGCCTGTTAGAGCTGCTTCAAACAAGAGAAGCGGCTTGGAAATTTCCAAATCCAGAAGGAATCGTGAATAGAGTTGGCGAGAGGCAGGTAGAGCCCTGTGAACCCCCAGATAGCACTCCTTTGCTTCTGGGGAGGAAACAGGCGCGGCTCCCTATTCAGCTCGCCGAGACTCCGGACAGCGAAGACGAGTCTACACATCGTAGAGCAAGGCAGCAGGACCAACCTTTTTACTGAGAACAAAGCGAATCCAAACAAACAGGGTGGAATAAGAACTTGAACCACGAAACTGCAAGTATTTACTAGCCCTGTGACTAACTTTAAAATAAAAGAGTGAAAGTCTCTTGAAAATGGCGCCCGGCTTCAGCGTTAACGAGAGCTGAAAGCGAGAGTGGATTTGTATAGCTACTTCAACCAGTTACAAAGTAGCATTGCCTGTAACAAGTGAAAGAAAAGGGAATTTCTTCTAAGATAAGCCTGATTCTGATTTAATTTCATTTTTAACTTGACTAAACCTGGGGGAATTTTTCAGAGGATTCTGTGGAGGAGGAAAGGGAAAAAGGATTTCCTTTTTTGAAAAAGCTAGACTACATGGCAGGATGGCTTCTAAGCAGACTAAACAGGATGTGAAGGCAGCAGGGGGGTGATACCCCACACACAAACCTGAACAGCAGCCTCCCAGCCAGCAAAGCCGGAAAAAGAGATTGATCTAGAAAGTTTAAAGGATTTTATTACTCAGGCTTTGATGAGGCAAGATGAAAATTTGGATGAGAAGTTTAAAAAGTCACAACAGGAAATTAAGCAGGAGATTAAAGAAATCAAAGAGGTGGTGCAAGAAAAATATGACAAGGTGACCAAAAAATTAATGACAGTGGTGACTGGATTGTCAGAAGTAATTATTAAAACTGATAATAAAGTGGAGGAACTTAGATCAGAAATGGATGTCAAAATGAAGGAGACTGATTATAAAATCTTTGATGCTGACAATAAAATGCAGAGACTTGAAAATGAGATTACAATGATGCAGTTCAGGTCTATGGAATTTGCTATAAGGCTGAGAGGCTTGAAAGAGAATGATAGGGAAGACCTGAGAAAGATCTGTGCTGATGCTCTAGCTGTGCTGTTAAAGATTAGCTCTGAAGAGATTTTTTGCAAAATGGACAAAGTGTACTGAGTGAATTCTTGGGTGGCCAGACAAAGACAAAATTGCCTAGAGATGTGGTGATATATTTTACAGATAGAAAAATGAGAAATGATATTTTACAAAAGTCCTTTGTCTCTGCTGTGCAAGTGGATGGAAAGGAGATTGGAGTTTATAAAGAGCTACCACCTAAGATGTTAAAAGACAGAAAGGACTTTGGATTTTTAGTGAATGAATTAAAAAAACAACAAATTCCATTTAGGTGGGATGCTCCAACTGGCATAATTTTGAGGTATAAGGGAGAAAGATATCGATTAAATACTGTTGAGAAGGCGGAAGAATTCTATTCTAATGTTTTTAAAGAGAGTTCACCATTCCCACGTACATCTTCTGTGTTGGAGACAAAGGAGAGTGATAAGGAGAAGCAATTTCAGCAAGAGAAGGAAGAGCAGTCTAAGCAGTTGGAATTGGAGGCAATGGAAATGCAGGGAGTTACAGGAGGATTTCTGGATGTGCCCCTGCTAGATTTTCCTTCGGAAATTGTAAATGAACCACCTAAGACCACAAGAGAAGTGGCTTTGGACCTAGCTCGGATGTGTGAAGCTAAAGATCAGCGTATAACTCAAGCAGTTTCTAAGCAAATTAAAGAAAAACAACAACAGCAATATAAGCCACAGCAATATAAGAAAGGAGATATACAAGAATGTGAAGCCATGGGAGGAGCAAAGCCGAAGACCACCGACTCGGAAAATCTTCGGCACATGTTCTTGTCGCTTCAAAAAAGTGTACATGACTATTAAGTTTTTATCTTGGAACGTGAATGGATTAAACTCACCACAGAAAAGGAAGAAACTATTTAACTATTTGAGACAATTTAATAATGATATAATTTGCTTACAAGAAACTCATGTTAGAATACAAGATCAAAAATATTTGATAAATTCAAGATTAGGAACACATTTTATAGCTTCGAATTTGGAAAAAAAGAATGGTGTGGTTATTTATATAAATAAAAGACTGTCAGCTAAAATTATAGAAGCAGATGACTGTGGCAGGTTTATAGCAATTGAACTTTTTACAGCAAGTGGCCCAATCCTGGTGATTGGAATTTATGCTCCTAATCAACAACAGGAAAATTTTTATAAAACTTTGCATTCTAAAATATTGCAATGGGACTATAGATATATGAAGGATAATGTAAGGCAAGTTATAGATTTACTGGAATATCTTGAGAAGAATAAACAGATCCCTGCAGTGCTGTTTTTTTTTTTTTTTTTTTTTTTTTTGGATGTGGAGAAGGCCTTTGATAGAGTGGATTGGAACCTTCTATTAAAGACTTTAAGAAAGATGGATTTTGGGGATCAGTTTATACAGGCGGTTTCAGCAATTTATCAAGAACAGAAGGCACAAATTATTATTAATGGAAGTTTGACAACAAATTTTAGCATTGAAAAAGGAACAAGACAAGGTTGTCCGTTATCCCTATTGTTATTTATTTTAACATTAGAAGTCTTGTTGAATACAATACGGGACTCGAGCACCTTGAAGGGAATAGTGATAAGGCAAGAGGATTACAGAATAAGGGCATTTGCAGATGATCTGGTTGTTACCCTAACACATCCGATGGAATCAATAATCCAGATGAAAGACATTATAGAACAATATGGTATGGTATCAGGATTTAGATTGAACCAGAAAAAAACTAAGATGATAGTCAAAACTATGACACAAGATCGAAAACAGGAACTTGAAAGCAAGGCAGGTTTTGAGATAGTATCAAAGGTTAAATATCTAGGAGTTCGGGTTGCAGAATCAAATATGAAATTGTTTCAAAATAATTATGAGGTGTTGTGGCGAGAGGTACAGAAAGACATGGAGACTTGGAAAAAACTGTAGCTGTCTCTACTTGGAAGAATAGCAGCAGTTAAGATGAATGTTTTGCCAAGATTTCTTTTTTTGTTTCAAATGATTCCGGTGCTTAAAAGTGACAAACTAAGAGAATAGCAAAGTGGAGTGAAAAACTTTATATGGAATGAGAAAAAACCGAGAGTTAAGTTGAAAATTATGCAAGATGTTCCAGAAAGGGGAGGCCTTAAACTTCCAAACCTACAATTATACTATGAAGCAGCAGCTTTGACACAAGAAAGTGATTGGTTTGGAAGAAAAAAGACTGGAATATTGAATATAGAAAGTTATGATCTTGAATTTGGTTGGCATGCATACTTATTTTATGAGAACAAAGTGGATAAAGTATTTAAAAGCCACATACTTAGAAATTCTTTGATGAGAGTTTGGAGGAAGCACCGATTCACATGGGATTATAAAATACCGTTATGGCTGGATCTTGGTCATATCATGTGGAATACAAATATAATGTCACTCGGGGGGGGGGTTATACAAAGAAGTTCTTTTGACAGATGTGGGCAGATGGCAACTGAAGACATTAGAAACGCTGTTGGAAGAATTTAATTTAATTTAATTTGGTTGCAGTATAATCAATTTCAACTGAGATGGAAAGAGGACCAAAAAACTGGTATAATGATGCATGAAGAAGAATTGGTTAGACATATAAAAGAGAAAAGTCCAATGCATATTAAAAGGGTTTATAATGTTTTGCTAGAAAGGGATTCAGAAACTGAACTGGTTAAAGATTGTATGATAAAGTGGGCACAAAATTTTGCGGAACCAGTGATGTTGGAAACATGGGAAAAAATATGGGTTCAGAATGTTAAATTTACACAGACGCAGAACTTGAGGGAAAACTTTTATAAAATGTTTTATAGGTGGCATTTAGATCCTAAGAAATTATCGTGTATGTATCCTAATGTTCAACCAAAATGCTGGAGATAATATGTGGCATCTAGGCAATCTCATCTATGTGGTGGACTTGTAAGAAAGTGAAGGCTTTTTGGATAAAAATTTGGTTGTTTATCACCTTTATTGCGCTCAATGGCTTAGGACCTGGTTATTTAAGGGACCGCCTGCTACCACCAATAGCCTCCTACGGCCGGTACGCTCTCATAGAGAGGGGCTCCTCCGGGTGCTGTCGGCCAAACAATGTCGACTGGCGGCCCTCAGGGGGAGAGCCTTCTCTGTGAGGGCACCTATTATCTGGAATGAGCTCCCCCCGGAGATACGGAGGATCCCAGAACTGCGCACTTTCAGTCGTGCTCTCAAGAATTTTTTATTCCGTCAAGCCGGCCTGGCCTAAATCTTTCCCCTTTAAAATGTAAATTTTTATTTGTTTTTAAAATTATTTGGTGTTTTAAATTTGTCTCGGCCAAATTGTTTAATTCGGTTTTACTCTGTTTTTAAATTTTGTATTTATGTGATTTATTGTGTGGCTGTTCACCGCACTGAGTCCTTCGGGAATAGGGAGGTATATAAATCCAATAAATGAAATTAAATGAAATACAGTCCAGGATAAAGGAAATTAGGAACCCCTCCACACCGTCTGATGTGAACTCCCACCAATCCGCTGGTGTGAAGATGATATCACAGCAATCTCTCTGAGAAGCAGATAAGAGGAGCTTCTCAGGGCCATCTTGCAATCCATGTGTCCCTCCTTAAGGATATATCCTGATCAGGAAAATGGGCCAAAGTCGGAGCTGCTAGAGGCGAGAAGAAGAAGAGGACGATTTACACCAGCGGAGCATGTGGCCGGATTCACCGAGGCTTTTGAGGGGCGCCCCTACCCCAGCTACAAAGGCCCACAAATACTTGCAATCCTGGAGGCCCAAATCCTGGTAAGGAAAGATTCTGCCACCAAACAGAGCAAATGGGTGGTGTGGGATGAGCAAGAGTGGAGGGCTCAGAGAATCATGAATACATGGTGGAGCATCTGAATATGCCATTGGGGAGATTGAAGCTCTTGTTTCTTCTTCTCTTCAGGAAAATGGGCCAAACTCGGAGCTCAGAGGGTGTTGTTGTACGCCGGCATCCTGTGGATCTGGCAGCAGAGTCGAAGAGTGAGGAGGCTGGGAAGAAACATGGGCCAGTCCTGGAGTCTGGGGAAGGCTCAGACGAGGGCCCTACATCGGAGGCAGAGATGGGACCAGGGCAATCTGGGAGTTAGGTGCTCACTCTGGAGTCTCACACATCACAAAACAGCATCTCGGTCTGATCCACTGGTCCAGTCCTGCAGAATTGAATGTGTTGCTGAACCTGCATCGCGGAAGGGACGATTTGCTATAAACGTTGTTTTCAAACCCCATCTTTTTGTTTCTGGTTTCATAGCTAGTTGCACCCCCACCCCACCCCCAAGTTTGGATCAATACAGACTTAGAATTCACTGGCTTGGTTCAACCTATCCTGCTAACCCTTAATGTTGAGCAGTTTTCCTTTGCTGCTGTGAGATCATTGTGGTTGGTAAAAGAAGCCATGGTTAAAAGAAACACGCTTTAGCAAGCTACCTAACCCCCAGCCCACTCACTATATTGATAAGGATGTGTTTTATTCAAGATGCTGGCTTGCAGCAGGATCTACTTTCTGGAGCTGATGATGGGACAGTACTAACTGCAGATCCCATTTTTCCCAGCCACCATGGCTAATTACAGTTAAGGATCGAAATAATCCTTCAATAAATAACTGAGAACAGAGTCTGAATCTTCAACTTCTGTTCAAGAGATGCCTCCCCCATCAAGAGAGATTTGAACCCAGAGGCCTGGGTGGTTCAATACTACTAAAGAGAAACGTGTGGCTCCTCAGATGGCCGCAAACATTTCAGCCTTTGAGAGGGAGCCGAGAAGTGGATCCTTACCCATCACAAAACAGCGTCTCGGTTAGATCCATCGTTCCACTCTTGCAGAGCTCTTTGGAGCTCTGGATCTCCGACACACCATCAGGATCTGGAGTGGTCCACACTTTTTCCCAACCAAACCAACAGCCCCACCTCTTGCAGACTCTCCAACTCCACCCCATCACCTGTCTCATCAGAAATGGTCATTTTCAAGAGTATTCTTAAAATATAAATATATGTTCATAATGGGCCAATTCCGAAAACGAGCACATGGTGCTCTGTGAACACGGCGTAGAGGTGTGAATTCTGCCTGTTTTCTTCCTGAGACAAATTGTGCTTCATGTTGTCCTTCACATTTCTTTCTCCCTTCAGGAAAATGGGCCAAAGTCAGAACTTCTAGAGGCGAGCAGAAGAAGTGGACGATTTATACCTGGGGACCATGTGGCCAGATTCACTTAGGCTGTAAGGACCAGCCTCTCCACCCTTCCAAGAAAGTACAAACTCTTGAAAACTTTGTATTTCAAAAGGATTCTGTTCATTGAAAAGGGATGAAAGCAAGTCCCAAAATTTAAAGCAGGTTCTGGGGTCCCTCAGAACATGCAGTCCAGGATAAAGGAAATGAGGAACCCCTCCCCACCGTCTGATGTGGACTCCCACCAATCTGCTGATGTGAAGATGATATCATAGCAGCCTCTCTGAAAAGCAGATAAGAAGAGCTTCTCAGGGGCATCTTGCAATCCATGCGTCCCTCATTAAGGATATATCCTGATCAGGAAAATGGGCCAAAGTCGGAGCTGCTAGAGGCGAGAAGAAGAAGAGGACGATTTATACCAGCGGAGCATGTGGCCGGATTCACCGAGGCTTTTGTGGGGCGCCCCTACCCCAGCTACAAAGGCCCACAAATACTTGCAATCCTGGAGGCCCAAATCCAGGTAAGGACAGATTCTGCCACCAAACAGAGCAAATGGGTGGTGTGGGATGAGCAAGAGTGGAGGGCTCAGAGAATCATGAATACATGGTGGAGCATCTGAATATGCCATTGGGGAGATTGTTTGCCTCACAATGAAGCTCTTGTTTCTTCTTCCCTTCAGGAAAATGGGCCAAAGTCGGAGCTCAGAGGGTGTTGTTGTCCGCCGGCATCCTGTGGAGCTGGCAGCAGAGTCGAAGAGTGAGGAGGCTGGGAAGGAACATGGGCCAGTCCTGGAGTCTGGGGAAGGCTCAGACGAGGGCCCTACATCGGAGGCAGAGATGGGACCAGGGCAATCTGGGAGTTATGTGCTGACTGTAGAGCCTCACACATCACAAAACAGCATCTCGGTCTGATCCACTGGTCCAGTCCTGCAGAATTGAATGCATCGCGGAAGGGACGATTTGCTATAAACGTTGTTTTCAAACCCCATCTTTTTGTTTCTGGTTTCATAGCTAGTTTCACCCCCACCCCACCCCCAAGTTTGGATCAATACAGACTTAGAATTCACTGGCTTGGTTCAACCTATCCTGCTAACCCTTAATGTGGAGCAGTTTTCCTTTGCTGCTGTGAGATCATTGTGGTTGGTATAAGAAGCCATGGTTAAAAGAAACACGCTTTAGCAAGCTACCTAACCCCCAGCCCACTCACTATATTGATAAGGATGTGTTTCATTCAAGATGCTGGCTTGCAGCAGGATCTACTTTCTGGAGCTGATGATGGGACAGTACTAACTGCAGATCCCATTTTTCCCAGCCACCATGGCTAATTACAATTAAGGATCGAAATAATCCTTCAATAAATAACTGAGACCAGAGTCTGAATCTTCAACTTCTGTTCAAGAGATGCCTCCCCCATCAAGAGAGATTTGAACCCAGAGGCCTGGGTGGTTCAATACTACTAAAGAGAAACGTGTGGCTCCTCAGATGGCCGCAAACATTTCAGCCTTTGAGAGGGAGCCGAGAAGTGGATCCTTACCCATCACAAAACAGCGTCTCGGTTAGATCCATCGTTCCACTCTTGCAGAGCTCTTTGGAGCTCTGGATCTCCGACACACCATCAGGATCTGGAGTGGTCCACACTTTTTCCCAACCAACCCAACAGCCCCACCTCTTGCAGACTCTCCAACTCCACCCCATCACCTGTCTCATCAGAAATGGTCATTTTCAAGAGTATTCTTAAAATATAAATATATGTTCATAATGGGCCAATTCCGAAAACGAGCACATGGTGCTCTGTGAACACGGCGTAGAGGTGTGAATTCTGCCTGTTTTCTTCCTGAGACAAATTGTGCTTCATGTTGTCCTTCACATTTCTTTCTCCCTTCAGGAAAATGGGCCAAAGTCAGAACTTCTAGAGGCGAGCAGAAGAAGTGGACGATTTATACCTGGGGACCATGTGGCCAGATTCACGGAGGCTGTAAGGACCAGCCTCTCCACCCTTCCAAGAAAGTACAAACTCTTGAAAACTTTGTATTTCAAAAGGAATCTGTTCATTGAAAAGGGATGAAAGCAAGTCCCAAAATTTAAAGCAGGTTCTGGGGTCCCTCAGAACATGCAGTCCAGGATAAAGGAAATGAGGAACCCCTCCCCACCGTCTGATGTGGACTCCCACCAATCCGCTGCTGTGAAGATGATATCATAGCAACCTCTCTGAGAAGCAGATAAGAAGAGCTTCTCAGGGCCATCTTGCAATCCATGCGTCCCTCATTAAGGATATATCCTGATCAGGAAAATGGGCCAAAGTCGGAGCTGCTAGAGGCGAGAAGAAGAAGAGGACGATTTATACCAGCGGAGCATGTGGCCGGATTCACCGAGGCTTTTGAGGGGCGCCCCTACTCCAGCTACAAAGGCCCACAAATACTTGCAATCCTGGAGGCCCAAATCCAGGTAAGGACAGATTCTGCCACCAAACAGAGCAAATGGGTGGTGTGGGATGAGCAAGAGTGGAGGGCTCAGAGAATCATGAATACATGGTGGAGCATCTGAATATGCCAATGGGGAGATTGTTTGCCTCACAATGAAGCTCTTGTTTCTTCTTCCCTTCAGGAAAATGGGCCAAAGTCGGAGCTCAGAGGGTGTTGTTGTCCGCCGGCATCCTGTGGAGCTGGCAGCAGAGTCGAAGAGTGAGGAGGCTGGGAAGGAACATGGGCCAGTCCTGGATTCTGGGGAAGGCTCA
This sequence comes from Arizona elegans, assembly GCA_022577455.1. Classification (NCBI taxonomy): domain Eukaryota; kingdom Metazoa; phylum Chordata; class Lepidosauria; order Squamata; family Colubridae; genus Arizona; species Arizona elegans. Next base: position 89,428,345 of record JAKOOJ010000005.1, on the reverse strand, counting down.
GACGAGGGCCCTACATCGGAGGCAGAGATGGGACCAGGGCAATCTGGGAGTTATGTGCTGACTCTAGAGCCTCACACATCACAAAACAGCATCTCGGTCTGATCCACTGGTCCAGTCCTGCAGAATTGAATGCATCGCGGAAGGGACGATTTGCTATAAACGTTGTTTTCAAACCCCATCTTTTTGTTTCTGGTTTCATAGCTAGTTGCACCCCCACCCCACCCCCAAGTTTGGATCAATACAGACTTAGAATTCACTGGCTTGGTTCAACCTATCCTGCTAACCCTTAATGTTGAGCAGTTTTCCTTTGCTGCTGTGAGATCATTGTGGTTGGTAAAAGAAGCCATGGTTAAAAGAAACACGCTTTAGCAAGCTACCTAACCCCCAGCCCACTCACTATATTGATAAGGATGTGTTTTAATTCAGGATGCTGGCTTGCAGCAGGATCTACTTTCTGGAGCTGATGATGGGACAGTACTAACTGCAGATCCTATTTTTCCCAGCCACCATGGCTAATTACAGTTAAGGATCGAAATAATCCTTCAATAAATAACTGAGACCAGAGTCTGAATCTTCAACTTCTGTTCAAGAGATGCCTCCCCCATCAAGAGAGATTTGAACCCAGAGGCCTGGGTGGTTCAATACTACTAAAGAGAAACATGTGGCTCCTCAGATGGCCGCAAACATTTCAGCCTTTGAGAGGTAGCCGAGAAGTGGATCCTTACCCATCACAAAACAGCGTCTCGGTTAGATCCATCGTTCCACTCTTGCAGAGCTCTTTGGAGCTCTGGATCTCCGACACACCATCAGGATCTGGAGTGGTCCACACTTTTTCCCAACCAACCCAACAGCCCCACCTCTTGCAGACTCTCCAACTCCACCCCATCACCTGTCTCATCAGAAATGGTCATTTTCAAGAGTATTCTTAAAATATAAATATATGTTCATAATGGGCCAATTCCGAAAACGAGCACATGGTGCTCTGTGAACACGGCGTAGAGGTGTGAATTCTGCCTGTTTTCTTCCTGAGACAAATTGTGCTTCATGTTGTCCTTCACATTTCTTTCTCCCTTCAGGAAAATGGGCCAAAGTCAGAACTTCTAGAGGTGAGCAGAAGAAGTGGACGATTTATACCTGGGGACCATGTGGCCAGATTCACTGAGGCTGTAAGGACCAGCCTCTCCACCCTTCCAAGAAAGTACAAACTCTTGAAAACTTTGTATTTCAAAAGGAATCTGTTCATTGAAAAGGGATGAAAGCAAGTCCCAAAATTTAAAGCAGGTTCTGGGGTCCCTCAGAACATGCAGTCCAGGATAAAGGAAATTAGGAACCCCTCCCCACCGTCTGATGTGGACTCCCACCAATCCGCTGCTGTGAAGATGATATCATAGCAACCTCTCTGAGAAGCAGATAAGAAGAGCTTCTCAGGGCCATCTTGCAATCCATGCGTCCCTCATTAAGGATATATCCTGATCAGGAAAATGGGCCAAAGTCGGAGCTGCTAGAGGCGAGAAGAAGAAGAGGACGATTTATACCAGCGGAGCATGTGGCCGGATTCACCGAGGCTTTTGAGGGGCGCCCCTACTCCAGCTACAAAGGCCCACAAATACTTACAATCCTGGAGGCCCAAATCCAGGTAAGGACAGATTCTGCCACCAAACAGAGCAAATGGGTGGTGTGGGCTGAGCAAGAGTGGAGGGCTCAGAGAATCATGAATACATGGTGGAGCATCTGAATATGCCATTGGGGAGATTGTTTGCCTCACAATGAAGCTCTTGTTTCTTCTTCCCTTCAGGAAAATGGGCCAAAGTCGGAGCTCAGAGGGTGTTGTTGTCTGCCGGCATCCTGTGGAGCTGGCAGCAGAGTCGAAGAGTGAGGAGGCTGGGAAGGAACATGGGCCAGTCCTGGAGTCTGGGGAAGGCTCAGACGAGGGCCCTACATCGGAGGCAGAGATGGGACCAGGGCAATCTGGGAGTTATGTGCTGACTCTAGAGCCTCACACATCACAAAACAGCATCTCGGTCTGATCCACTGGTCCAGTCCTGCAGAATTGAATGCATCGCGGAAGGGACGATTTGCTATAAACGTTGTTTTCAAACCCCATCTTTTTGTTTCTGGTTTCATAGCTAGTTTCACCCCCACCCCACCCCCAAGTTTGGATCAATACAGACTTAGAATTCACTGGCTTGGTTCAACCTATCCTGCTAACCCTTAATGTTGAGCAGTTTTCCTTTGCTGCTGTGAGATCATTGTGGTTGGTATAAGAAGCCATGGTTAAAAGAAACACGCTTTAGCAAGCTACCTAACCCCCAGCCCACTCACTATATTGATAAGGATGTGTTTCATTCAAGATGCTGGCTTGCAGCAGGATCTACTTTCTGGAGCTGATGATGGGACAGTACTAACTGCAGATCCCATTTTTCCCAGCCACCATGGCTAATTACAATTAAGGATCGAAATAATCCTTCAATAAATAACTGAGACCAGAGTCTGAATCTTCAACTTCTGTTCAAGAAATGCCTCCCCCATCAAGAGAGATTTGAACCCAGAGGCCTGGGTGGTTCAATACTACTAAAGAGAAACGTGTGGCTCCTCAGATGGCCGCAAACATTTCAGCCTTTGAGAGGGAGCCGAGAAGTGGATCCTTACCCATCACAAAACAGCGTCTCGGTTAGATCCATCGTTCCACTCTTGCAGAGCTCTTTGGAGCTCTGGATCTCCGACACACCATCAGGATCTGGAGTGGTCCACACTTTTTCCCAACCAACCCAACAGCCCCACCTCTTGCAGACTCTCCAACTCCACCCCATCACCTGTCTCATCAGAAATGGTCATTTTCAAGAGTATTCTTAAAATATAAATATATGTTCATAATGGGCCAATTCCAAAAACGAGCACATGGTGCTCTGTGAACACGGCGTAGAGGTGTGAATTCTGCCTGTTTTCTTCCTGAGACAAATTGTGCTTCATGTTGTCCTTCACATTTCTTTCTCCCTTCAGGAAAATGGGCCAAAGTCAGAACTTCTAGAGGCGAGCAGAAGAAGTGGACGATTTATACCTGGGGACCATGTGGCCAGATTCACTGAGGCTGTAAGGACCAGCCTCTCCACCCTTCCAAGAAAGTACAAACTCTTGAAAACTTTGTATTTCAAAAGGAATCTGTTCATTGAAAAGGGATGAAAGCAAGTCCCAAAATTTAAAGCAGGTTCTGGGGTCCCTCAGAACATGCAGTCCAGGATAAAGGAAATTAGGAACCCCTCCCCACCGTCTGATGTGGACTCCCACCAATCCGCTGCTGTGAAGATGATATCATAGCAACCTCTCTGAGAAGCAGATAAGAAGAGCTTCTCAGGGCCATCTTGCAATCCATGCGTCCCTCATTAAGGATATATCCTGATCAGGAAAATGGGCCAAAGTCGGAGCTGCTAGAGGCGAGAAGAAGAAGAGGACGATTTATACCAGCGGAGCATGTGGCCGGATTCACCGAGGCTTTTGAGGGGCGCCCCTACTCCAGCTACAAAGGCCCACAAATACTTGCAATCCTGGAGGCCCAAATCCAGGTAAGGACAGATTCTGCCACCAAACAGAGCAAATGGGTGGTGTGGGCTGAGCAAGAGTGGAGGGCTCAGAGAATCATGAATACATGGTGGAGCATCTGAATATGCCATTGGGGAGATTGTTTGCCTCACAATGAAGCTCTTGTTTCTTCTTCCCTTCAGGAAAATGGGCCAAAGTCGGAGCTCAGAGGGTGTTGTTGTCCGCCGGCATCCTGTGGAGCTGGCAGCAGAGTCGAAGAGTGAGGAGGCTGGGAAGGAACATGGGCCAGTCCTGGAGTCTGGGGAAGGCTCAGACGAGGGCCCTACATCGGAGGCAGAGATGGGACCAGGGCAATCTGGGAGTTATGTGCTGACTCTAGAGCCTCACACATCACAAAACAGCATCTCGGTCTGATCCACTGGTCCAGTCCTGCAGAATTGAATGCATCGCGGAAGGGACGATTTGCTATAAACGTTGTTTTCAAACCCCATCTTTTTGTTTCTGGTTTCATAGCTAGTTGGACCCCCACCCCACCCCCAAGTTTGGATCAATACAGACTTAGAATTCACTGGCTTGGTTCAACCTATCCTGCTAACCCTTAATGTTGAGCAGTTTTCCTTTGCTGCTGTGAGATCATTGTGGTTGGTAAAAGAAGCCATGGTTAAAAGAAACACGCTTTAGCAAGCTACCTAACCCCCAGCCCACTCACTATATTGATAAGGATGTGTTTTATTCAAGATGCTGGCTTGCAGCAGGATCTACTTTCTGGAGCTGATGATGGGACAGTACTAACTGCAGATCCCATTTTTCCCAGCCACCATGGCTAATTACAGTTAAGGATCGAAATAATCCTTCAATAAATAACTGAGACCAGAGTCTGAATCTTCAACTTCTGTTCAAGAGATGCCTCCCCCATCAAGAGAGATTTGAACCCAGAGGCCTGGGTGGTTCAATACTACTAAAGAGAAACGTGTGGCTCCTCAGATGGCCACAAACATTTCAGCCTTTGAGAGGGAGCCGAGAAGTGGATCCTTACCCATCACAAAACAGCGTCTCGGTTAGATCCATCGTTCCACTCTTGCAGAGCTCTTTGGAGCTCTGGATCTCCGACACACCATCAGGATCTGGAGTGGTCCACACTTTTTCCCAACCAACCCAACAGCCCCACCTCTTGCAGACTCTCCAACTCCACCCCATCACCTGTCTCATCAGAAATGGTCATTTTCAAGAGTATTCTTAAAATATAAATATATGTTCATAATGGGCCAATTCCGAAAACGAGCACATGGTGCTCTGTGAACACGGCGTAGAGGTATGAATTCTGCCTGTTTTCTTCCTGAGACAAATTGTGCTTCATGTTGTCCTTCACATTTCTTTCTCCCTTCAGGAAAATGGGCCAAAGTCAGAACTTCTAGAGGCGAGCAGAAGAAGTGGACGATTTATACCTGGGGACCATGTGGCCAGATTCACTGAGGCTGTAAGGACCAGCCTCTCCACCCTTCCAAGAAAGTACAAACTCTTGAAAACTTTGTATTTCAAAAGGAATCTGTTCATTGAAAAGGGATGAAAGCAAGTCCCAAAATTTAAAGCAGGTTCTGGGGTCCCTCAGAACATGCAGTCCAGGATAAAGGAAATTAGGAACCCCTCCCCACCGTCTGATGTGGACTCCCACCAATCCGCTGCTGTGAAGATGATATCATAGCAACCTCTCTGAGAAGCAGATAAGAAGAGCTTCTCAGGGCCATCTTGCAATCCATGCGTCCCTCATTAAGGATATATCCTGATCAGGAAAATGGGCCAAAGTCGGAGCTGCTAGAGGCGAGAAGAAGAAGAGGACGATTTATACCAGCGGAGCATGTGGCCGGATTCACCGAGGCTTTTGAGGGGCGCCCCTACTCCAGCTACAAAGGCCCACAAATACTTGCAATCCTGGAGGCCCAAATCCAGGTAAGGACAGATTCTGCCACCAAACAGAGCAAATGGGTGGTGTGGGCTGAGCAAGAGTGGAGGGCTCAGAGAATCATGAATACATGGTGGAGCATCTGAATATGCCATTGGGGAGATTGTTTGCCTCACAATGAAGCTCTTGTTTCTTCTTCCCTTCAGGAAAATGGGCCAAAGTCGGAGCTCAGAGGGTGTTGTTGTCTGCCGGCATCCTGTGGAGCTGGCAGCAGAGTCGAAGAGTGAGGAGGCTGGGAAGGAACATGGGCCAGTCCTGGAGTCTGGGGAAGGCTCAGACGAGGGCCCTACATCGGAGGCAGAGATGGGACCAGGGCAATCTGGGAGTTATGTGCTGACTCTAGAGCCTCACACATCACAAAACAGCATCTCGGTCTGATCCACTGGTCCAGTCCTGCAGAATTGAATGCATCGCGGAAGGGACGATTTGCTATAAACGTTGTTTTCAAACCCCATCTTTTTGTTTCTGGTTTCATAGCTAGTTGCACCCCCACCCCACCCCCAAGTTTGGATCAATACAGACTTAGAATTCACTGGCTTGGTTCAACCTATCCTGCTAACCCTTAATGTTGAGCAGTTTTCCTTTGCTGCTGTGAGATCATTGTGGTTGGTAAAAGAAGCCATGGTTAAAAGAAACACGCTTTAGCAAGCTACCTAACCCCCAGCCCACTCACTATATTGATAAGGATGTGTTTTAATTCAGGATGCTGGCTTGCAGCAGGATCTACTTTCTGGAGCTGATGATGGGACAGTACTAACTGCAGATCCTATTTTTCCCAGCCACCATGGCTAATTACAGTTAAGGATCGAAATAATCCTTCAATAAATAACTGAGACCAGAGTCTGAATCTTCAACTTCTGTTCAAGAGATGCCTCCCCCATCAAGAGAGATTTGAACCCAGAGGCCTGGGTGGTTCAATACTACTAAAGAGAAACATGTGGCTCCTTAGATGGCCGCAAACATTTCAGCCTTTGAGAGGGAGCCGAGAAGTGGATCCTTACCCATCACAAAACAGCATCTCGGTTAGATCCATCGTTCCACTCTTGCAGAGCTCTTTGGAGCTCTGGATCTCCGACACACCATCAGGATCTGGAGTGGTCCACACTTTTTCCCAACCAACCCAACAGCCCCACCTCTTGCAGACTCTCCAACTCCACCCCATCACCTGTCTCATCAGAAATGGTCATTTTCAAGAGTATTCTTAAAATATAAATATATGTTCATAATGGGCCAATACCGAAAATGAGCACATGGTGCTCTGTGAACACGGCGTAGAGGTGTGAATTCTGCCTGTTTTCTTCCTGAGACAAATTGTGCTTCATGTTGTCCTTCACATTTCTTTCTCCCTTCAGGAAAATGGGCCAAAGTCAGAACTTCTAGAGGCGAGCAGAAGAAGTGGACGATTTATACCTGGGGACCATGTGGCCAGATTCACTGAGGCTGTAAGGACCAGCCTCTCCACCCTTCCAAGAAAGTACAAACTCTTGAAAACTTTGTATTTCAAAAGGAATCTGTTCATTGAAAAGGGATGAAAGCAAGTCCCAAAATTTAAAGCAGGTTCTGGGGTCCCTCAGAACATGCAGTCCAGGATAAAGGAAATTAGGAACCCCTCCCCACTGTCTGATGTGGACTCCCACCAATCCGCTGCTGTGAAGATGATATCATAGCAACCTCTCTGAGAAGCAGATAAGAAGAGCTTCTCAGGGCCATCTTGCAATCCATGCGTCCCTCATTAAGGATATATCCTGATCAGGAAAATGGGCCAAAGTCGGAGCTGCTAGAGGCGAGAAGAAGAAGAGGACGATTTATACCAGCGGAGCATGTGGCCGGATTCACCGAGGCTTTTGAGGGGCGCCCCTACTCCAGCTACAAAGGCCCACAAATACTTGCAATCCTGGAGGCCCAAATCCAGGTAAGGACAGATTCTGCCACCAAACAGAGCAAATGGGTGGTGTGGGATGAGCAAGAGTGGAGGGCTCAGAGAATCATGAATACATGGTGGAGCATCTGAATATGCCATTGGGGAGATTGTTTGCCTCACAATGAAGCTCTTGTTTCTTCTTCCCTTCAGGAAAATGGGCCAAAGTCAGAGCTCAGAGGGTGTTGTTGTCCGCCGGCATCCTGTGGAGCTGGCAGCAGAGTCGAAGAGTGAGGAGGCTGGGAAGGAACATGGGCCAGTCCTGGAGTCTGGGGAAGGCTCAGACGAGGGCCCTACATCGGAGGCAGAGATGGGACCAGGGCAATCTGGGAGTTATGTGCTGACTCTAGAGCCTCACACATCACAAAACAGCATCTCGGTCTGATCCACTGGTCCAGTCCTGCAGAATTGAATGCATCGCGGAAGGGACGATTTGCTATAAACGTTGTTTTCAAACCCCATCTTTTTGTTTCTGGTTTCATAGCTAGTTGCACCCCCACCCCACCCCCAAGTTTGGATCAATACAGACTTAGAATTCACTGGCTTGGTTCAACCTATCCTGCTAACCCTTAATGTTGAGCAGTTTTCCTTTGCTGCTGTGAGATCATTGTGGTTGGTAAAAGAAGCCATGGTTAAAAGAAACACGCTTTAGCAAGCTACCTAACCCCCAGCCCACTCACTATATTGATAAGGATGTGTTTTATTCAAGATGCTGGCTTGCAGCAGGATCTACTTTCTGGAGCTGATGATGGGACAGTACTAACTGCAGATCCCATTTTTCCCAGCCACCATGGCTAATTACAGTTAAGGATCGAAATAATCCTTCAATAAATAACTGAGACCAGAGTCTGAATCTTCAACTTCTGTTCAAGAGATGCCTCCCCCATCAAGAGAGATTTGAACCCAGAGGCCTGGGTGGTTCAATACTACTAAAGAGAAACGTGTGGCTCCTCAGATGGCCGCAAACATTTCAGCCTTTGAGAGGGAGCCGAGAAGTGGATCCTTACCCATCACAAAACAGCGTCTCGGTTAGATCCATCGTTCCACTCTTGCAGAGCTCTTTGGAGCTCTGGATCTCCGACACACCATCAGGATCTGGAGTGGTCCACACTTTTTCCCAACCAACCCAACAGCCCCACCTCTTGCAGACTCTCCAACTCCACCCCATCACCTGTCTCATCAGAAATGGTCATTTTCAAGAGTATTCTTAAAATATAAATATATGTTCATAATGGGCCAATTCCGAAAACGAGCACATGGTGCTCTGTGAACACGGCGTAGAGGTATGAATTCTGCCTGTTTTCTTCCTGAGACAAATTGTGCTTCATGTTGTCCTTCACATTTCTTTCTCCCTTCAGGAAAATGGGCCAAAGTCAGAACTTCTAGAGGCGAGCAGAAGAAGTGGACGATTTATACCTGGGGACCATGTGGCCAGATTCACTGAGGCTGTAAGGACCAGCCTCTCCACCCTTCCAAGAAAGTACAAACTCTTGAAAACTTTGTATTTCAAAAGGAATCTGTTCATTGAAAAGGGATGAAAGCAAGTCCCAAAATTTAAAGCAGGTTCTGGGGTCCCTCAGAACATGCAGTCCAGGATAAAGGAAATTAGGAACCCCTCCCCACCGTCTGATGTGGACTCCCACCAATCCGCTGCTGTGAAGATGATATCATAGCAACCTCTCTGAGAAGCAGATAAGAAGAGCTTCTCAGGGCCATCTTGCAATCCATGCGTCCCTCATTAAGGATATATCCTGATCAGGAAAATGGGCCAAAGTCGGAGCTGCTAGAGGCGAGAAGAAGAAGAGGACGATTTATACCAGCGGAGCATGTGGCCGGATTCACCGAGGCTTTTGAGGGGCGCCCCTACTCCAGCTACAAAGGCCCACAAATACTTGCAATCCTGGAGGCCCAAATCCAGGTAAGGACAGATTCTGCCACCAAACAGAGCAAATGGGTGGTGTGGGATGAGCAAGAGTGGAGGGCTCAGAGAATCATGAATACATGGTGGAGCATCTGAATATGCCATTGGGGAGATTGTTTGCCTCACAATGAAGCTCTTGTTTCTTCTTCCCTTCAGGAAAATGGGCCAAAGTCAGAGCTCAGAGGGTGTTGTTGTCCGCCGGCATCCTGTGGAGCTGGCAGCAGAGTCGAAGAGTGAGGAGGCTGGGAAGGAACATGGGCCAGTCCTGGAGTCTGGGGAAGGCTCAGACGAGGGCCCTACATCGGAGGCAGAGATGGGAGCAGGGCAATCTGGGAGTTATGTGCTGACTCTAGAGCCTCACACATCACAAAACAGCATCTCGGTCTGATCCACTGGTCCAGTCCTGCAGAATTGAATGCATCGCGGAAGGGACGATTTGCTATAAACGTTGTTTTCAAACCCCATCTTTTTGTTTCTGGTTTCATAGCTAGTTGCACCCCCACCCCACCCCCAAGTTTGGATCAATACAGACTTAGAATTCACTGGCTTGGTTCAACCTATCCTGCTAACCCTTAATGTTGAGCAGTTTTCCTTTGCTGCTGTGAGATCATTGTGGTTGGTAAAAGAAGCCATGGTTAAAAGAAACACGCTTTAGCAAGCTACCTAACCCCCAGCCCACTCACTATATTGATAAGGATGTGTTTTATTCAAGATGCTGGCTTGCAGCAGGATCTACTTTCTGGAGCTGATGATGGGACAGTACTAACTGCAGATCCCATTTTTCCCAGCCACCATGGCTAATTACAGTTAAGGATCGAAATAATCCTTCAATAAATAACTGAGACCAGAGTCTGAATCTTCAACTTCTGTTCAAGAGATGCCTCCCCCATCAAGAGAGATTTGAACCCAGAGGCCTGGGTGGTTCAATACTACTAAAGAGAAACGTGTGGCTCCTCAGATGGCCGCAAACATTTCAGCCTTTGAGAGGGAGCCGAGAAGTGGATCCTTACCCATCACAAAACAGCGTCTCGGTTAGATCCATCGTTCCACTCTTGCAGAGCTCTTTGGAGCTCTGGATCTCCGACACACCATCAGGATCTGGAGTGGTCCACACTTTTTCCCAACCAACCCAACAGCCCCACCTCTTGCAGACTCTCCAACTCCACCCCATCACCTGTCTCATCAGAAATGGTCATTTTCAAGAGTATTCTTAAAATATAAATATATGTTCATAATGGGCCAATTCCGAAAACGAGCACATGGTGCTCTGTGAACACGGCGTAGAGGTGTGAATTCTGCCTGTTTTCGTCCTGAGACAAATTGTGCTTCATGTTGTCCTTCACATTTCTTTCTCCCTTCAGGAAAATGGGCCAAAGTCAGAACTTCTAGAGGCGAGCAGAAGAAGTGGACGATTTATACCTGGGGACCATGTGGCCAGATTCACTGAGGCTGTAAGGACCAGCCTCTCCACCCTTCCAAGAAAGTACAAACTCTTGAAAACTTTGTATTTCAAAAGGAATCTGTTCATTGAAAAGGGATGAAAGCAAGCCCCAAAATTTAAAGCAGGTTCTGGGGTCCCTCAGAACATGCAGTCCAGGATAAAGGAAATTAGGAACCCCTCCCCACCGTCTGATGTGGACTCCCACCAATCCGCTGCTGTGAAGATGATATCATAGCAACCTCTCTGAGAAGCAGATAAGAAGAGCTTCTCAGGGCCATCTTGCAATCCATGCGTCCCTCATTAAGGATATATCCTGATCAGGAAAATGGGCCAAAGTCGGAGCTGCTAGAGGCGAGAAGAAGAAGAGGACGATTTATACCAGCGGAGCATGTGGCCGGATTCACCGAGGCTTTTGAGGGGCGCCCCTACTCCAGCTACAAAGGCCCACAAATACTTGCAATCCTGGAGGCCCAAATCCAGGTAAGGACAGATTCTGCCACCAAACAGAGCAAATGGGTGGTGTGGGATGAGCAAGAGTGGAGGGCTCAGAGAATCATGAATACATGGTGGAGCATCTGAATATGCCATTGGGGAGATTGTTTGCCTCACAATGAAGCTCTTGTTTCTTCTTCCCTTCAGGAAAATGGGCCAAAGTCAGAGCTCAGAGGGTGTTGTTGTCCGCCGGCATCCTGTGGAGCTGGCAGCAGAGTCGAAGAGTGAGGAGGCTGGGAAGGAACATGGGCCAGTCCTGGAGTCTGGGGAAGGCTCAGACGAGGGCCCTACATCGGAGGCAGAGATGGGACCAGGGCAATCTGGGAGTTATGTGCTGACTCTAGAGCCTCACACATCACAAAACAGCATCTCGGTCTGATCCACTGGTCCAGTCCTGCAGAATTGAATGCATCGCGGAAGGGACGATTTGCTATAAACGTTGTTTTCAAACCCCATCTTTTTGTTTCTGGTTTCATAGCTAGTTGCACCCCCACCCCACCCCCAAGTTTGGATCAATACAGACTTAGAATTCACTGGCTTGGTTCAACCTATCCTGCTAACCCTTAATGTTGAGCAGTTTTCCTTTGCTGCTGTGAGATCATTGTGGTTGGTAAAAGAAGCCATGGTTAAAAGAAACACGCTTTAGCAAGCTACCTAACCCCCAGCCCACTCACTATATTGATAAGGATGTGTTTTATTCAAGATGCTGGCTTGCAGCAGGATCTACTTTCTGGAGCTGATGATGGGACAGTACTAACTGCAGATCCCATTTTTCCCAGCCACCATGGCTAATTACAGTTAAGGATCGAAATAATCCTTCAATAAATAACTGAGACCAGAGTCTGAATCTTCAACTTCTGTTCAAGAGATGCCTCCCCCATCAAGAGAGATTTGAACCCAGAGGCCTGGGTGGTTCAATACTACTAAAGAGAAACGTGTGGCTCCTCAGATGGCCGCAAACATTTCAGCCTTTGAGAGGGAGCCGAGAAGTGGATCCTTACCCATCACAAAACAGCGTCTCGGTTAGATCCATCGTTCCACTCTTGCAGAGCTCTTTGGAGCTCTGGATCTCCGACACACCATCAGGATCTGGAGTGGTCCACACTTTTTCCCAACCAACCCAACAGCCCCACCTCTTGCAGACTCTCCAACTCCACCCCATCACCTGTCTCATCAGAAATGGTCATTTTCAAGAGTATTCTTAAAATATAAATATATGTTCATAATGGGCCAATTCCGAAAACGAGCACATGGTGCTCTGTGAACACGGCGTAGAGGTATGAATTCTGCCTGTTTTCTTCCTGAGACAAATTGTGCTTCATGTTGTCCTTCACATTTCTTTCTCCCTTCAGGAAAATGGGCCAAAGTCAGAACTTCTAGAGGCGAGCAGAAGAAGTGGACGATTTATACCTGGGGACCATGTGGCCAGATTCACTGAGGCTGTAAGGACCAGCCTCTCCACCCTTCCAAGAAAGTACAAACTCTTGAAAACTTTGTATTTCAAAAGGAATCTGTTCATTGAAAAGGGATGAAAGCAAGTCCCAAAATTTAAAGCAGGTTCTGGGGTCCCTCAGAACATGCAGTCCAGGATAAAGGAAATTAGGAACCCCTCCCCACCGTCTGATGTGGACTCCCACCAATCCGCTGCTGTGAAGATGATATCATAGCAACCTCTCTGAGAAGCAGATAAGAAGAGCTTCTCAGGGCCATCTTGCAATCCATGCGTCCCTCATTAAGGATATATCCTGATCAGGAAAATGGGCCAAAGTCGGAGCTGCTAGAGGCGAGAAGAAGAAGAGGACGATTTATACCAGCGGAGCATGTGGCCGGATTCACCGAGGCTTTTGAGGGGCGCCCCTACTCCAGCTACAAAGGCCCACAAATACTTGCAATCCTGGAGGCCCAAATCCAGGTAAGGACAGATTCTGCCACCAAACAGAGCAAATGGGTGGTGTGGGATGAGCAAGAGTGGAGGGCTCAGAGAATCATGAATACATGGTGGAGCATCTGAATATGCCATTGGGGAGATTGTTTGCCTCACAATGAAGCTCTTGTTTCTTCTTCCCTTCAGGAAAATGGGCCAAAGTCAGAGCTCAGAGGGTGTTGTTGTCCGCCGGCATCCTGTGGAGCTGGCAGCAGAGTCGAAGAGTGAGGAGGCTGGGAAGGAACATGGGCCAGTCCTGGAGTCTGGGGAAGGCTCAGACGAGGGCCCTACATCGGAGGCAGAGATGGGACCAGGGCAATCTGGGAGTTATGTGCTGACTCTAGAGCCTCACACATCACAAAACAGCATCTCGGTCTGATCCACTGGTCCAGTCCTGCAGAATTGAATGCATCGCGGAAGGGACGATTTGCTATAAACGTTGTTTTCAAACCCCATCTTTTTGTTTCTGGTTTCATAGCTAGTTGCACCCCCACCCCACCCCCAAGTTTGGATCAATACAGACTTAGAATTCACTGGCTTGGTTCAACCTATCCTGCTAACCCTTAATGTTGAGCAGTTTTCCTTTGCTGCTGTGAGATCATTGTGGTTGGTAAAAGAAGCCATGGTTAAAAGAAACACGCTTTAGCAAGCTACCTAACCCCCAGCCCACTCACTATATTGATAAGGATGTGTTTTATTCAAGATGCTGGCTTGCAGCAGGATCTACTTTCTGGAGCTGATGATGGGACAGTACTAACTGCAGATCCCATTTTTCCCAGCCACCATGGCTAATTACAGTTAAGGATCGAAATAATCCTTCAATAAATAACTGAGACCAGAGTCTGAATCTTCAACTTCTGTTCAAGAGATGCCTCCCCCATCAAGAGAGATTTGAACCCAGAGGCCTGGGTGGTTCAATACTACTAAAGAGAAACGTGTGGCTCCTCAGATGGCCGCAAACATTTCAGCCTTTGAGAGGGAGCCGAGAAGTGGATCCTTACCCATCACAAAACAGCGTCTCGGTTAGATCCATCGTTCCACTCTTGCAGAGCTCTTTGGAGCTCTGGATCTCCGACACACCATCAGGATCTGGAGTGGTCCACACTTTTTCCCAACCAACCCAACAGCCCCACCTCTTGCAGACTCTCCAACTCCACCCCATCACCTGTCTCATCAGAAATGGTCATTTTCAAGAGTATTCTTAAAATATAAATATATGTTCATAATGGGCCAATTCCGAAAACGAGCACATGGTGCTCTGTGAACACGGCGTAGAGGTGTGAATTCTGCCTGTTTTCGTCCTGAGACAAATTGTGCTTCATGTTGTCCTTCACATTTCTTTCTCCCTTCAGGAAAATGGGCCAAAGTCAGAACTTCTAGAGGCGAGCAGAAGAAGTGGACGATTTATACCTGGGGACCATGTGGCCAGATTCACTGAGGCTGTAAGGACCAGCCTCTCCACCCTTCCAAGAAAGTACAAACTCTTGAAAACTTTGTATTTCAAAAGGAATCTGTTCATTGAAAAGGGATGAAAGCAAGCCCCAAAATTTAAAGCAGGTTCTGGGGTCCCTCAGAACATGCAGTCCAGGATAAAGGAAATTAGGAACCCCTCCCCACCGTCTGATGTGGACTCCCACCAATCCGCTGCTGTGAAGATGATATCATAGCAACCTCTCTGAGAAGCAGATAAGAAGAGCTTCTCAGGGCCATCTTGCAATCCATGCGTCCCTCATTAAGGATATATCCTGATCAGGAAAATGGGCCAAAGTCGGAGCTGCTAGAGGCGAGAAGAAGAAGAGGACGATTTATACCAGCGGAGCATGTGGCCGGATTCACCGAGGCTTTTGAGGGGCGCCCCTACTCCAGCTACAAAGGCCCACAAATACTTGCAATCCTGGAGGCCCAAATCCAGGTAAGGACAGATTCTGCCACCAAACAGAGCAAATGGGTGGTGTGGGCTGAGCAAGAGTGGAGGGCTCAGAGAATCATGAATACATGGTGGAGCATCTGAATATGCCATTGGGGAGATTGTTTGCCTCACAATGAAGCTCTTGTTTCTTCTTCCCTTCAGGAAAATGGGCCAAAGTCGGAGCTCAGAGGGTGTTGTTGTCTGCCGGCATCCTGTGGAGCTGGCAGCAGAGTCGAAGAGTGAGGAGGCTGGGAAGGAACATGGGCCAGTCCTGGAGTCTGGGGAAGGCTCAGACGAGGGCCCTACATCGGAGGCAGAGATGGGACCAGGGCAATCTGGGAGTTATGTGCTGACTCTAGAGCCTCACACATCACAAAACAGCATCTCGGTCTGATCCACTGGTCCAGTCCTACAGAATTGAATGTGTTGCTGAACCTGCATCGCGGAAGGGACGATTTGCTATAAACGTTGTTTTCAAACCCCATCTTTTTGTTTCTGGTTTCATAGCTAGTTGCACCCCCACCCCACCCCCAAGTTTGGATCAATACAGACTTAGAATTCACTGGCTTGGTTCAACCTATCCTGCTAACCCTTAATGTTGAGCAGTTTTCCTTTGCTGCTGTGAGATCATTGTGGTTGGTAAAAGAAGCCATGGTTAAAAGAAACACGCTTTAGCAAGCTACCTAACCCCCAGCCCACTCACTATATTGATAAGGATGTGTTTTATTCAAGATGCTGGCTTGCAGCAGGATCTACTTTCTGGAGCTGATGATGGGACAGTACTAACTGCAGATCCCATTTTTCCCAGCCACCATGGCTAATTACAGTTAAGGATCGAAATAATCCTTCAATAAATAACTGAGACCAGAGTCTGAATCTTCAACTTCTGTTCAAGAGATGCCTCCCCCATCAAGAGAGATTTGAACCCAGAGGCCTGGGTGGTTCAATACTACTAAAGAGAAACGTGTGGCTCCTCAGATGGCCGCAAACATTTCAGCCTTTGAGAGGGAGCCGAGAAGTGGATCCTTACCCATCACAAAACAGCATCTCGGTTAGATCCATCGTTCCACTCTTGCAGAGCTCTTTGGAGCTCTGGATCTCCGACACACCATCAGGATCTGGAGTGGTCCACACTTTTTCCCAACCAACCCAACAGCCCCACCTCTTGCAGACTCTCCAACTCCACCCCATCACCTGTCTCATCAGAAATGGTCATTTTCAAGAGTATTCTTAAAATATAAATATATGTTCATAATGGGCCAATTCCGAAAACGAGCACATGGTGCTCTGTGAACACGGCGTAGAGGTGTGAATTCTGCCTGTTTTCGTCCTGAGACAAATTGTGCTTCATGTTGTCCTTCACATTTCTTTCTCCCTTCAGGAAAATGGGCCAAAGTCAGAACTTCTAGAGGCGAGCAGAAGAAGTGGACGATTTATACCTGGGGACCATGTGGCCAGATTCACTGAGGCTGTAAGGACCAGCCTCTCCACCCTTCCAAGAAAGTACAAACTCTTGAAAACTTTGTATTTCAAAAGGAATCTGTTCATTGAAAAGGGATGAAAGCAAGCCCCAAAATTTAAAGCAGGTTCTGGGGTCCCTCAGAACATGCAGTCCAGGATAAAGGAAATTAGGAACCCCTCCCCACCGTCTGATGTGGACTCCCACCAATCCGCTGCTGTGAAGATGATATCATAGCAACCTCTCTGAGAAGCAGATAAGAAGAGCTTCTCAGGGCCATCTTGCAATCCATGCGTCCCTCATTAAGGATATATCCTGATCAGGAAAATGGGCCAAAGTCGGAGCTGCTAGAGGCGAGAAGAAGAAGAGGACGATTTATACCAGCGGAGCATGTGGCCGGATTCACCGAGGCTTTTGAGGGGCGCCCCTACTCCAGCTACAAAGGCCCACAAATACTTGCAATCCTGGAGGCCCAAATCCAGGTAAGGACAGATTCTGCCACCAAACAGAGCAAATGGGTGGTGTGGGCTGAGCAAGAGTGGAGGGCTCAGAGAATCATGAATACATGGTGGAGCATCTGAATATGCCATTGGGGAGATTGTTTGCCTCACAATGAAGCTCTTGTTTCTTCTTCCCTTCAGGAAAATGGGCCAAAGTCGGAGCTCAGAGGGTGTTGTTGTCTGCCGGCATCCTGTGGAGCTGGCAGCAGAGTCGAAGAGTGAGGAGGCTGGGAAGGAACATGGGCCAGTCCTGGAGTCTGGGGAAGGCTCAGACGAGGGCCCTACATCGGAGGCAGAGATGGGACCAGGGCAATCTGGGAGTTATGTGCTGACTCTAGAGCCTCACACATCACAAAACAGCATCTCGGTCTGATCCACTGGTCCAGTCCTGCAGAATTGAATGTGTTGCTGAACCTGCATCGCGGAAGGGACGATTTGCTATAAACGTTGTTTTCAAACCCCATCTTTTTGTTTCTGGTTTCATAGCTAGTTGCACCCCCACCCCACCCCCAAGTTTGGATCAATACAGACTTAGAATTCACTGGCTTGGTTCAACCTATCCTGCTAACCCTTAATGTTGAGCAGTTTTCCTTTGCTGCTGTGAGATCATTGTGGTTGGTAAAAGAAGCCATGGTTAAAAGAAACACGCTTTAGCAAGCTACCTAACCCCCAGCCCACTCACTATATTGATAAGGATGTGTTTTATTCAAGATGCTGGCTTGCAGCAGGATCTACTTTCTGGAGCTGATGATGGGACAGTACTGACTGCAGATCCCATTTTTCCCAGCCACCATGGCTAATTACAGTTAAGGATCGAAATAATCCTTCAATAAATAACTGAGACCAGAGTCTGAATCTTCAACTTCTGTTCAAGAGATGCCTCCCCCATCAAGAGAGATTTGAACCCAGAGGCCTGGGTGGTTCAATACTACTCAAGAGAAACGTGTGGCTCCTCAGATGGCCGCAAACATTTCAGCCTTTGAGAGGGAGCCGAGAAGTGGATCCTTACCCATCACAAAACAGCGTCTCGGTTAGATCCATCATTCCACTCTTGCAGAGCTCTTTGGAGCTCTGGATCTCCGACACACCATCAGGATCTGGAGTGGTCCACACTTTTTCCCAACCAACCCAACAGCCCCACCTCTTGCAGACTCTCCAACTCCACCCCATCACCTGTCTCATCAGAAATGGTCATTTTCAAGAGTATTCTTAAAATATAAATATATGTTCATAATGGGCCAATACCGAAAATGAGCACATGGTGCTCTGTGAACACGGCGTAGAGGTGTGAATTCTGCCTGTTTTCTTCCTGAGACAAATTGTGCTTCATGTTGTCCTTCACATTTCTTTCTCCCTTCAGGAAAATGGGCCAAAGTCAGAACTTCTAGAGGCGAGCAGAAGAAGTGGACGATTTATACCTGGGGACCATGTGGCCAGATTCACTGAGGCTGTAAGGACCAGCCTCTCCACCCTTCCAAGAAAGTACAAACTCTTGAAAACTTTGTATTTCAAAAGGAATCTGTTCATTGAAAAGGGATGAAAGCAAGTCCCAAAATTTAAAGCAGGTTCTGGGGTCCCTCAGAACATGCAGTCCAGGATAAAGGAAATTAGGAACCCCTCCCCACCGTCTGATGTGGACTCCCACCAATCCGCTGCTGTGAAGATGATATCATAGCAACCTCTCTGAGAAGCAGATAAGAAGAGCTTCTCAGGGCCATCTTGCAATCCATGCGTCCCTCATTAAGGATATATCCTGATCAGGAAAATGGGCCAAAGTCGGAGCTGCTAGAGGCGAGAAGAAGAAGAGGACGATTTATACCAGCGGAGCATGTGGCCGGATTCACCGAGGCTTTTGAGGGGCGCCCCTACTCCAGCTACAAAGGCCCACAAATACTTGCAATCCTGGAGGCCCAAATCCAGGTAAGGACAGATTCTGCCACCAAACAGAGCAAATGGGTGGTGTGGGCTGAGCAAGAGTGGAGGGCTCAGAGAATCATGAATACATGGTGGAGCATCTGAATATGCCATTGGGGAGATTGTTTGCCTCACAATGAAGCTCTTGTTTCTTCTTCCCTTCAGGAAAATGGGCCAAAGTCGGAGCTCAGAGGGTGTTGTTGTCTGCCGGCATCCTGTGGAGCTGGCAGCAGAGTCGAAGAGTGAGGAGGCTGGGAAGGAACATGGGCCAGTCCTGGAGTCTGGGGAAGGCTCAGACGAGGGCCCTACATCGGAGGCAGAGATGGGACCAGGGCAATCTGGGAGTTATGTGCTGACTCTAGAGCCTCACACATCACAAAACAGCATCTCGGTCTGATCCACTGGTCCAGTCCTGCAGAATTGAATGTGTTGCTGAACCTGCATCGCGGAAGGGACGATTTGCTATAAACGTTGTTTTCAAACCCCATCTTTTTGTTTCTGGTTTCATAGCTAGTTGCACCCCCACCCCACCCCCAAGTTTGGATCAATACAGACTTAGAATTCACTGGCTTGGTTCAACCTATCCTGCTAACCCTTAATGTTGAGCAGTTTTCCTTTGCTGCTGTGAGATCATTGTGGTTGATAAAAGAAGCCATGGTTAAAAGAAACACGCTTTAGCAAGCTACCTAACCCCCAGCCCACTCACTCTATTGATAAGGATGTGTTTTATTCAAGATGCTGGCTTGCAGCAGGATCTACTTTCTGGAGCTGATGATGGGACAGTACTAACTGCAGATCCCATTTTTCCCAGCCACCATGGCTAATTACAGTTAAGGATCGAAATAATCCTTCAATAAATAACTGAGACCAGAGTCTGAATCTTCAACTTCTGTTCAAGAGATGCCTCCCCCATCAAGAGAGATTTGAACCCAGAGGCCTGGGTGGTTCAATACTACTAAAGAGAAACGTGTGGCTCCTCAGATGGCCGCAAACATTTCAGCCTTTGAGAGGGAGCCGAGAAGTGGATCCTTACCCATCACAAAACAGCGTCTCGATTAGATCCATCGTTCCACTCTTGCAGAGCTCTTTGGAGCTCTGGATCTCCGACACACCATCAGGATCTGGAGTGGTCCACACTTTTTCCCAACCAACCCAACAGCCCCACCTCTTGCAGACTCTCCAACTCCACCCCATCACCTGTCTCATCAGAAATGGTCATTTTCAAGAGTATTCTTAAAATATAAATATATGTTCATAATGGGCCAATTCCGAAAACGAGCACATGGTGCTCTGTGAACACGGCGTAGAGGTGTGAATTCTGCCTGTTTTCTTCCTGAGACAAATTGTGCTTCATGTTGTCCTTCACATTTCTTTCTCCCTTCAGGAAAATGGGCCAAAGTCAGAACTTCTAGAGGCGAGCAGAAGAAGTGGACGATTTATACCTGGGGACCATGTGGCCAGATTCACTGAGGCTGTAAGGACCAGCCTCTCCACCCTTCCAAGAAAGTACAAACTCTTGAAAACTTTGTATTTCAAAAGGAATCTGTTCATTGAAAAGGGATGAAAGCAAGTCCCAAAATTTAAAGCAGGTTCTGGGGTCCCTCAGAACATGCAGTCCAGGATAAAGGAAATTAGGAACCCCTCCCCACCGTCTGATGTGGACTCCCACCAATCCGCTGCTGTGAAGATGATATCATAGCAACCTCTCTGAGAAGCAGATAAGAAGAGCTTCTCAGGGCCATCTTGCAATCCATGCGTCCCTCATTAAGGATATATCCTGATCAGGAAAATGGGCCAAAGTCGGAGCTGCTAGAGGCGAGCAGAAGAAGAGGACGATTTATACCAGCGGAGCATGTGGCCGGATTCACCGAGGCTTTTGAGGGGCGCCCCTACTCCAGCTACAAAGGCCCACAAATACTTGCAATCCTGGAGGCCCAAATCCAGGTAAGGACAGATTCTGCCACCAAACAGAGCAAATGGGTGGTGTGGGATGAGCAAGAGTGGAGGGCTCAGAGAATCATGAATACATGGTGGAGCATCTGAATATGCCATTGGGGAGATTGTTTGCCTCACAATGAAGCTCTTGTTTCTTCTTCCCTTCAGGAAAATGGGCCAAAGTCGGAGCTCAGAGGGTGTTGTTGTCCGCCGGCATCCTGTGGAGCTGGCAGCAGAGTCGAAGAGTGAGGAGGCTGGGAAGGAACATGGGCCAGTCCTGGAGTCTGGGGAAGGCTCAGACGAGGGCCCTACATCGGAGGCAGAGATGGGACCAGGGCAATCTGGGAGTTATGTGCTGACTCTAGAGCCTCACACATCACAAAACAGCATCTCGGTCTGATCCACTGGTCCAGTCCTGCAGAATTGAATGTGTTGCTGAACCTGCATCGCGGAAGGGACGATTTGCTATAAACGTTGTTTTCAAACCCCATCTTTTTGTTTCTGGTTTCATAGCTAGTTGCAGCCCCACCCCACCCCCAAGTTTGGATCAATACAGACTTAGAATTCACTGGCTTGGTTCAACCTATCCTGCTAACCCTTAATGTTGAGCAGTTTTCCTTTGCTGCTGTGAGATCATTGTGGTTGGTAAAAGAAGCCATGGTTAAAAGAAACACGCTTTAGCAAGCTACCTAACCCCCAGCCCACTCACTATATTGATAAGGATGTGTTTTATTCAAGATGCTGGCTTGCAGCAGGATCTACTTTCTGGAGCTGATGATGGGACAGTACTAACTGCAGATCCCATTTTTCCCAGCCACCATGGCTAATTACAGTTAAGGATCGAAATAATCCTTCAATAAATAACTGAGACCAGAGTCTGAATCTTCAACTTCTGTTCAAGAGATGCCTCCCCCATCAAGAGAGATTTCAACCCAGAGGCCTGGGTGGTTCAATACTACTCAAGAGAAACGTGTGGCTCCTCAGATGGCCGCAAACATTTCAGCCTTTGAGAGGGAGCCGAGAAGTGGATCCTTACCCATCACAAAACAGTGTCTCGATTAGATCCATCGTTCCACTCTTGCAGAGCTCTTTGCAGCTCTGGATCTCCGACACACCATCAGGATCTGGAGTGGTCCACACTTTTTCCCAACCAACCCAACAGCCCCACCTCTTGCAGACTCTCCAACTCCACCCCATCACCTGTCTCATCAGAAATGGTCATTTTCAAGAGTATTCTTAAAATATAAATATATGTTCATAATGGGCCAATTCCGAAAACGAGCACATGGTGCTCTGTGAACACGGCGTAGAGGTGTGAATTCTGCCTGTTTTCTTCCTGAGACAAATTGTGCTTCATGTTGTCCTTCACATTTCTTTCTCCCTTCAGGAAAATGGGCCAAAGTCAGAACTTCTAGAGGCGAGCAGAAGAAGTGGACGATTTATACCTGGGGACCATGTGGCCAGATTCACTGAGGCTGTAAGGACCAGCCTCTCCACCCTTCCAAGAAAGTACAAACTCTTGAAAACTTTGTATTTCAAAAGGAATCTGTTCATTGAAAAGGGATGAAAGCAAGTCCCAAAATTTAAAGCAGGTTCTGGGGTCCCTCAGAACATGCAGTCCAGGATAAAGGAAATTAGGAACCCCTCCCCACCGTCTGATGTGGACTCCCACCAATCCGCTGCTGTGAAGATGATATCATAGCAACCTCTCTGAGAAGCAGATAAGAAGAGCTTCTCAGGGCCATCTTGCAATCCATGCGTCCCTCATTAAGGATATATCCTGATCAGGAAAATGGGCCAAAGTCGGAGCTGCTAGAGGCGAGAAGAAGAAGAGGATGATTTATACCAGCGGAGCATGTGGCCGGATTCACCGAGGCTTTTGAGGGGCGCCCCTACTCCAGCTACAAAGGCCCACAAATACTTGCAATCCTGGAGGCCCAAATCCAGGTAAGGACAGATTCTGCCACCAAACAGAGCAAATGGGTGGTGTGGGATGAGCAAGAGTGGAGGGCTCAGAGAATCATGAATACATGGTGGAGCATCTGAATATGCCATTGGGGAGATTGTTTGCCTCACAATGAAGCTCTTGTTTCTTCTTCCCTTCAGGAAAATGGGCCAAAGTCGGAGCTCAGAGGGTGTTGTTGTCCGCCGGCATCCTGTGGAGCTGGCAGCAGAGTCGAAGAGTGAGGAGGCTGGGAAGGAACATGGGCCAGTCCTGGAGTCTGGGGAAGGCTCAGACGAGGGCCCTACATCGGAGGCAGAGATGGGACCAGGGCAATCTGGGAGTTATGTGCTGACTCTAGAGCCTCACACATCACAAAACAGCATCTCGGTCTGATCCACTGGTCCAGTCCTGCAGAATTGAATGTGTTGCTGAACCTGCATCGCGGAAGGGACGATTTGCTATAAACGTTGTTTTCAAACCCCATCTTTTTGTTTCTGGTTTCATAGCTAGTTGCACCCCCACCCCACCCCCAAGTTTGGATCAATACAGACTTAGAATTCACTGGCTTGGTTCAACCTATCCTGCTAACCCTTAATGTTGAGCAGTTTTCCTTTGCTGCTGTGAGATCATTGTGGTTGGTAAAAGAAGCCATGGTTAAAAGAAACACGCTTTAGCAAGCTACCTAACCCCCAGCCCACTCACTATATTGATAAGGATGTGTTTTATTCAAGATGCTGGCTTGCAGCAGGATCTACTTTCTGGAGCTGATGATGGGACAGTACTAACTGCAGATCCCATTTTTCCCAGCCACCATGGCTAATTACAGTTAAGGATCGAAATAATCCTTCAATAAATAACTGAGACCAGAGTCTGAATCTTCAACTTCTGTTCAAGAGATGCCTCCCCCATCAAGAGAGATTTCAACCCAGAGGCCTGGGTGGTTCAATACTACTAAAGAGAAACGTGTGGCTCCTCAGATGGCCGCAAACATTTCAGCCTTTGAGAGGGAGCCGAGAAGTGGATCCTTACCCATCACAAAACAGCGTCTCGGTTAGATCCATCGTTCCACTCTTGCAGAGCTCTTTGGAGCTCTGGATCTCCGACACACCATCAGGATCTGGAGTGGTCCATACTTTTTCCCAACCAACCCAACAGCCCCACCTCTTGCAGACTCTCCAACTCCACCCCATCACCTGTCTCATCAGAAATGGTCATTTTCAAGAGTATTCTTAAAATATAAATATATGTTCATAATGGGCCAATTCTGAAAACGAGCACATGGTGCTCTGTGAACACGGCGTAGAGGTGTGAATTCTGCCTGTTTTCTTCCTGAGACATATTGTGCTTCATGTTGTCCTTCACATTTCTTTCTCCCTTCAGGAAAATGGGCCAAAGTCAGAACTTCTAGAGGCGAGCAGAAGAAGTGGACGATTTATACCTGGGGACCATGTGGCCAGATTCACTGAGGCTGTAAGGACCAGCCTCTCCACCCTTCCAAGAAAGTACAAACTCTTGAAAACTTTGTATTTCAAAAGGAATCTGTTCATTGAAAAGGGATGAAAGCAAGTCCCAAAATTTAAAGCAGGTTCTGGGGTCCCTCAGAACATGCAGTCCAGGATAAAGGAAATTAGGAACCCCTCCCCACCGTCTGATGTGGACTCCCACCAATCTGCTGATGTGAAGATGATATCATAGCAGCCTCTCTGAAAAGCAGATAAGAAGAGCTTCTCAGGGGCATCTTGCAATCCATGCGTCCCTCATTAAGGATATATCCTGATCAGGAAAATGGGCCAAAGTCGGAGCTGCTAGAGGCGAGAAGAAGAAGAGGACGATTTATACCAGCGGAGCATGTGGCCGGATTCACTGAGGCTTTTGAGGGGCGCCCCTACTCCAGCTACAAAGGCCCACAAATACTTGCAATCCTGGAGGCCCAAATCCAGGTAAGGACAGATTCTGCCACCAAACAGAGCAAATGGGTGGTGTGGGCTGAGCAAGAGTGGAGGGCTCAGAGAATCATGAATACATGGTGGAGCATCTGAATATGCCATTGGGGAGATTGTTTGCCTCACAATGAAGCTCTTGTTTCTTCTTCCCTTCAGGAAAATGGGCCAAAGTCGGAGCTCAGAGGGTGTTGTTGTCCGCCGGCATCCTGTGGAGCTGGCAGCAGAGTCGAAGAGTGAGGAGGCTGGGAAGGAACATGGGCCAGTCCTGGAGTCTGGGGAAGGCTCAGACGAGGGCCCTACATCGGAGGCAGAGATGGGACCAGGGCAATCTGGGAGTTATGTGCTGACTCTAGAGCCTCACACATCACAAAACAGCATCTCGGTCTGATCCACTGGTCCAGTCCTGCAGAATTGAATGCATCGCGGAAGGGACGATTTGCTATAAACGTTGTTTTCAAACCCCATCTTTTTGTTTCTGGTTTCATAGCTAGTTGCACCCCCACCCCACCCCCAAGTTTGGATCAATACAGACTTAGAATTCACTGGCTTGGTTCAACCTATCCTGCTAACCCTTAATGTTGAGCAGTTTTCCTTTGCTGCTGTGAGATCATTGTGGTTGATAAAAGAAGCCATGGTTAAAAGAAACACGCTTTAGCAAGCTACCTAACCCCCAGCCCACTCACTCTATTGATAAGGATGTGTTTTATTCAAGATGCTGGCTTGCAGCAGGATCTACTTTCTGGAGCTGATGATGGGACAGTACTAACTGCAGATCCCATTTTTCCCAGCCACCATGGCTAATTACAGTTAAGGATCGAAATAATCCTTCAATAAATAACTGAGACCAGAGTCTGAATCTTCAACTTCTGTTCAAGAGATGCCTCCCCCATCAAGAGAGATTTGAACCCAGAGGCCTGGGTGGTTCAATACTACTAAAGAGAAACGTGTGGCTCCTCAGATGGCCGCAAACATTTCAGCCTTTGAGAGGGAGCCGAGAAGGGGATCCTTACCCATCACAAAACAGCGTCTCGATTAGATCCATCGTTCCACTCTTGCAGAGCTCTTTGGAGCTCTGGATCTCCGACACACCATCAGGATCTGGAGTGGTCCACACTTTTTCCCAACCAACCCAACAGCCCCACCTCTTGCAGACTCTCCAACTCCACCCCATCACCTGTCTCATCAGAAATGGTCATTTTCAAGAGTATTCTTAAAATATAAATATATGTTCATAATGGGCCAATTCCGAAAACGAGCACATGGTGCTCTGTGAACACGGCGTAGAGGTGTGAATTCTGCCTGTTTTCTTCCTGAGACAAATTGTGCTTCATGTTGTCCTTCACATTTCTTTCTCCCTTCAGGAAAATGGGCCAAAGTCAGAACTTCTAGAGGCGAGCAGAAGAAGTGGACGATTTATACCTGGGGACCATGTGGCCAGATTCACTGAGGCTGTAAGGACCAGCCTCTCCACCCTTCCAAGAAAGTACAAACTCTTGAAAACTTTGTATTTCAAAAGGAATCTGTTCATTGAAAAGGGATGAAAGCAAGTCCCAAAATTTAAAGCAGGTTCTGGGGTCCCTCAGAACATGCAGTCCAGGATAAAGGAAATTAGGAACCCCTCCCCACCGTCTGATGTGGACTCCCACCAATCCGCTGCTGTGAAGATGATATCATAGCAACCTCTCTGAGAAGCAGATAAGAAGAGCTTCTCAGGGCCATCTTGCAATCCATGCGTCCCTCATTAAGGATATATCCTGATCAGGAAAATGGGCCAAAGTCGGAGCTGCTAGAGGCGAGAAGAAGAAGAGGACGATTTATACCAGCGGAGCATGTGGCCGGATTCACCGAGGCTTTTGAGGGGCGCCCCTACTCCAGCTACAAAGGCCCACAAATACTTGCAATCCTGGAGGCCCAAATCCAGGTAAGGACAGATTCTGCCACCAAACAGAGCAAATGGGTGGTGTGGGATGAGCAAGAGTGGAGGGCTCAGAGAATCATGAATACATGGTGGAGCTTCTGAATATGCCATTGGGGAGATTGTTTGCCTCACAATGAAGCTCTTGTTTCTTCTTCCCTTCAGGAAAATGGGCCAAAGTCGGAGCTCAGAGGGTGTTGTTGTCCGCCGGCATCCTGTGGAGCTGGCAGCAGAGTCGAAGAGTGAGGAGGCTGGGAAGGAACATGGGCCAGTCCTGGAGTCTGGGGAAGGCTCAGACGAGGGCCCTACATCGGAGGCAGAGATGGGACCAGGGCAATCTGGGAGTTATGTGCTGACTCTAGAGCCTCACACATCACAAAACAGCATCTCGGTCTGATCCACTGGTCCAGTCCTGCAGAATTGAATGTGTTGCTGAACCTGCATCGCGGAAGGGACGATTTGCTATAAACGTTGTTTTCAAACCCCATCTTTTTGTTTCTGGTTTCATAGCTAGTTGCACCCCCACCCCACCCCCAAGTTTGGATCAATACAGACTTAGAATTCACTGGCTTGGTTCAACCTATCCTGATAACCCTTAATGTTGAGCAGTTTTCCTTTGCTGCTGTGAGATCATTGTGGTTGGTAAAAGAAGCCATGGTTAAAAGAAACACGCTTTAGCAAGCTACCTAACCCCCAGCCCACTCACTATATTGATAAGGATGTGTTTTATTCAAGATGCTGGCTTGCAGCAGGATCTACTTTCTGGAGCTGATGATGGGACAGTACTAACTGCAGATCCCATTTTTCCCAGCCACCATGGCTAATTACAGTTAAGGATCGAAATAATCCTTCAATAAATAACTGAGACCAGAGTCTGAATCTTCAACTTCTGTTCAAGAGATGCCTCCCCCATCAAGAGAGATTTCAACCCAGAGGCCTGGGTGGTTCAATACTACTAAAGAGAAACGTGTGGCTCCTCAGATGGCCGCAAACATTTCAGCCTTTGAGAGGGAGCCGAGAAGTGGATCCTTACCCATCACAAAACAGCGTCTCGGTTAGATCCATCGTTCCACTCTTGCAGAGCTCTTTGGAGCTCTGGATCTCCGACACACCATCAGGATCTGGAGTGGTCCATACTTTTTCCCAACCAACCCAACAGCCCCACCTCTTGCAGACTCTCCAACTCCACCCCATCACCTGTCTCATCAGAAATGGTCATTTTCAAGAGTATTCTTAAAATATAAATATATGTTCATAATGGGCCAATTCTGAAAACGAGCACATGGTGCTCTGTGAACACGGCGTAGAGGTGTGAATTCTGCCTGTTTTCTTCCTGAGACATATTGTGCTTCATGTTGTCCTTCACATTTCTTTCTCCCTTCAGGAAAATGGGCCAAAGTCAGAACTTCTAGAGGCGAGCAGAAGAAGTGGACGATTTATACCTGGGGACCATGTGGCCAGATTCACTGAGGCTGTAAGGACCAGCCTCTCCACCCTTCCAAGAAAGTACAAACTCTTGAAAACTTTGTATTTCAAAAGGAATCTGTTCATTGAAAAGGGATGAAAGCAAGTCCCAAAATTTAAAGCAGGTTCTGGGGTCCCTCAGAACATGCAGTCCAGGATAAAGGAAATTAGGAACCCCTCCCCACCGTCTGATGTGGACTCCCACCAATCTGCTGATGTGAAGATGATATCATAGCAGCCTCTCTGAAAAGCAGATAAGAAGAGCTTCTCAGGGGCATCTTGCAATCCATGCGTCCCTCATTAAGGATATATCCTGATCAGGAAAATGGGCCAAAGTCGGAGCTGCTAGAGGCGAGAAGAAGAAGAGGACGATTTATACCAGCGGAGCATGTGGCCGGATTCACTGAGGCTTTTGAGGGGCGCCCCTACTCCAGCTACAAAGGCCCACAAATACTTGCAATCCTGGAGGCCCAAATCCAGGTAAGGACAGATTCTGCCACCAAACAGAGCAAATGGGTGGTGTGGGCTGAGCAAGAGTGGAGGGCTCAGAGAATCATGAATACATGGTGGAGCATCTGAATATGCCATTGGGGAGATTGTTTGCCTCACAATGAAGCTCTTGTTTCTTCTTCCCTTCAGGAAAATGGGCCAAAGTCGGAGCTCAGAGGGTGTTGTTGTCCGCCGGCATCCTGTGGAGCTGGCAGCAGAGTCGAAGAGTGAGGAGGCTGGGAAGGAACATGGGCCAGTCCTGGAGTCTGGGGAAGGCTCAGACGAGGGCCCTACATCGGAGGCAGAGATGGGACCAGGGCAATCTGGGAGTTATGTGCTGACTCTAGAGCCTCACACATCACAAAACAGCATCTCGGTCTGATCCACTGGTCCAGTCCTGCAGAATTGAATGCATCGCGGAAGGGACGATTTGCTATAAACGTTGTTTTCAAACCCCATCTTTTTGTTTCTGGTTTCATAGCTAGTTGCACCCCCACCCCACCCCCAAGTTTGGATCAATACAGACTTAGAATTCACTGGCTTGGTTCAACCTATCCTGCTAACCCTTAATGTTGAGCAGTTTTCCTTTGCTGCTGTGAGATCATTGTGGTTGATAAAAGAAGCCATGGTTAAAAGAAACACGCTTTAGCAAGCTACCTAACCCCCAGCCCACTCACTCTATTGATAAGGATGTGTTTTATTCAAGATGCTGGCTTGCAGCAGGATCTACTTTCTGGAGCTGATGATGGGACAGTACTAACTGCAGATCCCATTTTTCCCAGCCACCATGGCTAATTACAGTTAAGGATCGAAATAATCCTTCAATAAATAACTGAGACCAGAGTCTGAATCTTCAACTTCTGTTCAAGAGATGCCTCCCCCATCAAGAGAGATTTGAACCCAGAGGCCTGGGTGGTTCAATACTACTAAAGAGAAACGTGTGGCTCCTCAGATGGCCGCAAACATTTCAGCCTTTGAGAGGGAGCCGAGAAGGGGATCCTTACCCATCACAAAACAGCGTCTCGATTAGATCCATCGTTCCACTCTTGCAGAGCTCTTTGGAGCTCTGGATCTCCGACACACCATCAGGATCTGGAGTGGTCCACACTTTTTCCCAACCAACCCAACAGCCCCACCTCTTGCAGACTCTCCAACTCCACCCCATCACCTGTCTCATCAGAAATGGTCATTTTCAAGAGTATTCTTAAAATATAAATATATGTTCATAATGGGCCAATTCCGAAAACGAGCACATGGTGCTCTGTGAACACGGCGTAGAGGTGTGAATTCTGCCTGTTTTCTTCCTGAGACAAATTGTGCTTCATGTTGTCCTTCACATTTCTTTCTCCCTTCAGGAAAATGGGCCAAAGTCAGAACTTCTAGAGGCGAGCAGAAGAAGTGGACGATTTATACCTGGGGACCATGTGGCCAGATTCACTGAGGCTGTAAGGACCAGCCTCTCCACCCTTCCAAGAAAGTACAAACTCTTGAAAACTTTGTATTTCAAAAGGAATCTGTTCATTGAAAAGGGATGAAAGCAAGTCCCAAAATTTAAAGCAGGTTCTGGGGTCCCTCAGAACATGCAGTCCAGGATAAAGGAAATTAGGAACCCCTCCCCACCGTCTGATGTGGACTCCCACCAATCCGCTGCTGTGAAGATGATATCATAGCAACCTCTCTGAGAAGCAGATAAGAAGAGCTTCTCAGGGCCATCTTGCAATCCATGCGTCCCTCATTAAGGATATATCCTGATCAGGAAAATGGGCCAAAGTCGGAGCTGCTAGAGGCGAGAAGAAGAAGAGGACGATTTATACCAGCGGAGCATGTGGCCGGATTCACCGAGGCTTTTGAGGGGCGCCCCTACTCCAGCTACAAAGGCCCACAAATACTTGCAATCCTGGAGGCCCAAATCCAGGTAAGGACAGATTCTGCCACCAAACAGAGCAAATGGGTGGTGTGGGATGAGCAAGAGTGGAGGGCTCAGAGAATCATGAATACATGGTGGAGCTTCTGAATATGCCATTGGGGAGATTGTTTGCCTCACAATGAAGCTCTTGTTTCTTCTTCCCTTCAGGAAAATGGGCCAAAGTCGGAGCTCAGAGGGTGTTGTTGTCCGCCGGCATCCTGTGGAGCTGGCAGCAGAGTCGAAGAGTGAGGAGGCTGGGAAGGAACATGGGCCAGTCCTGGAGTCTGGGGAAGGCTCAGACGAGGGCCCTACATCGGAGGCAGAGATGGGACCAGGGCAATCTGGGAGTTATGTGCTGACTCTAGAGCCTCACACATCACAAAACAGCATCTCGGTCTGATCCACTGGTCCAGTCCTGCAGAATTGAATGTGTTGCTGAACCTGCATCGCGGAAGGGACGATTTGCTATAAACGTTGTTTTCAAACCCCATCTTTTTGTTTCTGGTTTCATAGCTAGTTGCACCCCCACCCCACCCCCAAGTTTGGATCAATACAGACTTAGAATTCACTGGCTTGGTTCAACCTATCCTGATAACCCTTAATGTTGAGCAGTTTTCCTTTGCTGCTGTGAGATCATTGTGGTTGGTAAAAGAAGCCATGGTTAAAAGAAACACGCTTTAGCAAGCTACCTAACCCCCAGCCCACTCACTATATTGATAAGGATGTGTTTCATTCAAGATGCTGGCTTGCAGCAGGATCTACTTTCTGGAGCTGATGATGGGACAGTACTAACTGCAGATCCCATTTTTCCCAGCCACCATGGCTAATTACAATTAAGGATCGAAATAATCCTTCAATAAATAACTGAGACCAGAGTCTGAATCTTCAACTTCTGTTCAAGAGATGCCTCCCCCATCAAGAGAGATTTGAACCCAGAGGCCTGGGTGGTTCAATACTACTAAAGAGAAACGTGTGGCTCCTCAGATGGCCGCAAACATTTCAGCCTTTGAGAGGGAGCCGAGAAGTGGATCCTTACCCATCACAAAACAGCGTCTCGATTAGATCCATCGTTCCACTCTTGCAGAGCTCTTTGGAGCTCTGGATCTCCGACACACCATCAGGATCTGGAGTGGTCCACACTTTTTCCCAACCAACCCAACAGCCCCACCTCTTGCAGACTCTCCAACTCCACCCCATTACCTGTCTCATCAGAAATGGTCATTTTCAAGAGTATTCTTAAAATATAAATATATGTTCATAATGGGCCAATTCCGAAAACGAGCACATGGTGCTCTGTGAACACGGCGTAGAGGTGTGAATTCTGCCTGTTTTCTTCCTGAGACAAATTGTGCTTCATGTTGTCCTTCACATTTCTTTCTCCCTTCAGGAAAATGGGCCAAAGTCAGAACTTCTAGAGGCGAGCAGAAGAAGTGGACGATTTATACCTGGGGACCATGTGGCCAGATTCACTGAGGCTGTAAGGACCAGCCTCTCCACCCTTCCAAGAAAGTACAAACTCTTGAAAACTTTGTATTTCAAAAGGAATCTGTTCATTGAAAAGGGATGAAAGCAAGTCCCAAAATTTAAAGCAGGTTCTGGGGTCCCTCAGAACATGCAGTCCAGGATAAAGGAAATTAGGAACCCCTCCCCACCGTCTGATGTGGACTCCCACCAATCCGCTGCTGTGAAGATGATATCATAGCAACCTCTCTGAGAAGCAGATAAGAAGAGCTTCTCAGGGCCATCTTGCAATCCATGCGTCCCTCATTAAGGATATATCCTGATCAGGAAAATGGGCCAAAGTCGGAGCCGCTAGAGGCGAGAAGAAGAAGAGGACGATTTATACCAGCGGAGCATGTGGCCGGATTCACCGAGGCTTTTGAGGGGCGCCCCTACTCCAGCTACAAAGGCCCACAAATACTTGCAATCCTGGAGGCCCAAATCCAGGTAAGGACAGATTCTGCCACCAAACAGAGCAAATGGGTGGTGTGGGATGAGCAAGAGTGGAGGGCTCAGAGAATCATGAATACATGGTGGAGCATCTGAATATGCCATTGGGGAGATTGTTTGCCTCACAATGAAGCTCTTGTTTCTTCTTCCCTTCAGGAAAATGGGCCAAAGTCGGAGCTCAGAGGGTGTTGTTGTCCGCCGGCATCCTGTGGAGCTGGCAGCAGAGTCGAAGAGTGAGGAGGCTGGGAAGGAACATGGGCCAGTCCTGGAGTCTGGGGAAGGCTCAGACGAGGGCCCTACATCGGAGGCAGAGATGGGACCAGGGCAATCTGGGAGTTATGTGCTGACTCTAGAGCCTCACACATCACAAAACAGCATCTCGGTCTGATCCACTGGTCCAGTCCTGCAGAATTGAATGTGTTGCTGAACCTGCATCGCGGAAGGGACGATTTGCTATAAACGTTGTTTTCAAACCCCATCTTTTTGTTTCTGGTTTCATAGCTAGTTGCACCCCCACCCCACCCCCAAGTTTGGATCAATACAGACTTAGAATTCACTGGCTTGGTTCAACCTATCCTGCTAACCCTTAATGTTGAGCAGTTTTCCTTTGCTGCTGTGAGATCATTGTGGTTGGTAAAAGAAGCCATGGTTAAAAGAAACACGCTTTAGCAAGCTACCTAACCCCCAGCCCACTCACTATATTGATAAGGATGTGTTTTATTCAAGATGCTGGCTTGCAGCAGGATCTACTTTCTGGAGCTGATGATGGGACAGTACTAACTGCAGATCCCATTTTTCCCAGCCACCATGGCTAATTACAGTTAAGGATCGAAATAATCCTTCAATAAATAACTGAGACCAGAGTCTGAATCTTCAACTTCTGTTCAAGAGATGCCTCCCCCATCAAGAGAGATTTGAACCCAGAGGCCTGGGTGGTTCAATACTATTAAAGAGAAACGTGTGGCTCCTCAGATGGCCGCAAACATTTCAGCCTTTGAGAGGGAGCCGAGAAGTGGATCCTTACCCATCACAAAACAGCGTCTCGATTAGATCCATCGTTCCACTCTTGCAGAGCTCTTTGGAGCTCTGGATCTCCGACACACCATCAGGATCTGGAGTGGTCCACACTTTTTCCCAACCAACCCAACAGCCCCACCTCTTGCAGACTCTCCAACTCCACCCCATCACCTGTCTCATCAGAAATGGTCATTTTCAAGAGTATTCTTAAAATATAAATATATGTTCATAATGGGCCAATTCCGAAAACGAGCACATGGTGCTCTGTGAACACGGCGTAGAGGTGTGAATTCTGCCTGTTTTCTTCCTGAGACAAATTGTGCTTCATGTTGTCCTTCACATTTCTTTCTCCCTTCAGGAAAATGGGCCAAAGTCAGAACTTCTAGAGGCGAGCAGAAGAAGTGGACGATTTATACCTGGGGACCATGTGGCCAGATTCACTGAGGCTGTAAGGACCAGCCTCTCCACCCTTCCAAGAAAGTACAAACTCTTGAAAACTTTGTATTTCAAAAGGAATCTGTTCATTGAAAAGGGATGAAAGCAAGTCCCAAAATTTAAAGCAGGTTCTGGGGTCCCTCAGAACATGCAGTCCAGGATAAAGGAAATTAGGAACCCCTCCCCACCGTCTGATGTGGACTCCCACCAATCCGCTGCTGTGAAGATGATATCATAGCAACCTCTCTGAGAAGCAGATAAGAAGAGCTTCTCAGATCTGGTTGTTACCCTAACACGGCCGATGGAATCAATAATTCAGATGAAAGACATTATAGAAGAATATGGTATGGTATCAGGATTTAGACTGAATCAGAAAAAAACCAAGATGATAGTTAAAAATATGACAGTTGATCAAAAGAAGGAACTGGAAAGGAAGGCAGGCTTTGAAATAGTACCAAAGGTGAGATATCTAGGAGTTCAAGTTGCAGATTCAAATATAAAACTGTTCCAAAACAATTATGAGGTATTGTGGCGAAAGTACAAAAGGATATGGAAACCTGGAAAAAACTGCAGCTGTCTCTACTTGGAAGAATAGCAGCAGTTAAAATGAATGTTCTACCTAGATTTTTATTTTTGTTTCAAATGATTCCGGTGCTTAAAAGTGATAAACAGTTGATGGAATGGCAAAAAGGAGTGAATAAG
The DNA here is from genome assembly GCA_022577455.1 of Arizona elegans. NCBI lineage: Eukaryota > Metazoa > Chordata > Lepidosauria > Squamata > Colubridae > Arizona > Arizona elegans. The sequence continues at coordinate 89,393,669 of JAKOOJ010000005.1, read as the reverse complement.
TTTGTTTGGAATGAGAAAAAGCCAAGAGTGAAATTGAAAATTATGCAAGATGTTTGTGAAAGGGGTGGTCTTAAACTTCCAAACCTGCGACTGTACTATGAAGCAGCAGCGTTGACACACGCAAGTGAATGGTTTGGAAGGACAAAGACGGGAATATTGAATATAGACAGTTATGATCTTGAACTTGGTTGGCATGCATATTTATTCTATGAAAATAAAGTGGATAAAGTATTCAACAGCCATATGCTTAGAAACTCCTTGATGAGAGTATGGAAGAAGCACCGGCTCAAATGGGATTAAAAAATACTGTTGTGGTTGGATCTAGGTCATATTATATGGAATATAAATATAAAGTCACTCGGGGGGTTTTTATACAAAGAAGTACTTTTTAGTGATGGGGGCAGATGGCAACTAAAGACATTAAACACACTGTTGGAAGAAGGGATTAATTTAACTTGGTTACAGTATAATCAACTTCAACTGAGATGGAGAGAAGATCAAAAAACTGGTTTATTGTTGCATGAAGAAGAACTGGTTAGACAGATAAAAGAGAAAGGCCCAATGCATATCAAGAGGGTTTATAATGTCTTGTTAGAAAGAGACTCAGAAAATGAATTGGTTAAAGATTGTATGATAAAATGGGCGCAAAATTTTGCAGAACCAATTACGATGGAAACGTGGGAAAAAATATGGGTTCAGAATGTTAAATTTACACAGTCACAGAACTTGAGGGAAAATTTTTATAAAATGTTTTATAGGTGGCATTTAGACCCTAAGAAATTGTCATGCATGTATCCTAATGTTCAGCCAAAATGTTGGAGATGTGATTGTTTGGGTGCCCCACATTATCATACATGGTGGACCTGCAAGAAAGTGAAGGCTTTCTAGATAAAAATTTGGTGGGTTATGCCAAATGTTCTGAAGAAAAAACTCCAATTTTCTCCTCAATTGTTTTTATTGGGTATAGTTAAGGGCTTTTCAGTGGGTGAAACAAAATTGATACTGTATATGGTGACAGCAGCTAGGTTACTGATTGATCAATATTGGAAAAGGGATGTCATGCCTACAATTGAAAAATTGACTTTGAAGGTGGCCAGTTTTGCAGAAATGGCAAAGATATCAGCATACTTAAAAGACCGGACTCAAGAGACCTATGCATGGGAGTGGAAGAAATGGGTAGATTATATGCAGAATAAATACCAAATATAGGAAGTACCAGATAGCTTTTAGCTGAATGTTGTGTAGAAATGTATAGTATATACGGGGTAGAATAGCTTAATGTTATGTAGAAATGTATAGTACACAGGGGGGAGAATAGAAGGGTGGTAAAATATGATATAATATAATGTGGATGGATTTCACCTTGGGGAAGTCATGGGAGGAGGGGAGGGTTAGGGATGGAAAGGGGGGGGAATGGGAAAATTTGTATCTGTAAAACTTTTTCAATAAAAAGAAGAAGAAGAGCTTCTCTGGCACCCTTCACAATCAGAAGGCAGAACTTCTAGAGGCGAGCAGAAGAAGTGGACGATTTATACCTGGGGACCATGTGGCCAGATTCACTGAGGCTGTAAGGACCAGCCTCTCCACCCTTCCAAGAAAGTACAAACTCTTGAAAACTTTGTATTTCAAAAGGAATCTGTTCATTGAAAAGGGATGAAAGCAAGTCCCAAAATTTAAAGCAGGTTCTGGGGTCCCTCAGAACATGCAGTCCAGGATAAAGGAAATTAGGAACCCCTCCCCACCGTCTGATGTGGACTCCCACCAATCCGCTGCTGTGAAGATGATATCATAGCAACCTCTCTGAGAAGCAGATAAGAAGAGCTTCTCAGGGCCATCTTGCAATCCATGCGTCCCTCATTAAGGATATATCCTGATCAGGAAAATGGGCCAAAGTCGGAGCCGCTAGAGGCGAGAAGAAGAAGAGGACGATTTATACCAGCGGAGCATGTGGCCGGATTCACCGAGGCTTTTGAGGGGCGCCCCTACTCCAGCTACAAAGGCCCACAAATACTTGCAATCCTGGAGGCCCAAATCCAGGTAAGGACAGATTCTGCCACCAAACAGAGCAAATGGGTGGTGTGGGATGAGCAAGAGTGGAGGGCTCAGAGAATCATGAATACATGGTGGAGCATCTGAATATGCCATTGGGGAGATTGTTTGCCTCACAATGAAGCTCTTGTTTCTTCTTCCCTTCAGGAAAATGGGCCAAAGTCAGAGCTCAGAGGGTGTTGTTCTCCGCCGGCATCCTGTGGAGCTGGCAGCAGAGTCGAAGAGTGAGGAGGCTGGGAAGGAACATGGGCCAGTCCTGGAGTCTGGGGAAGGCTCAGACGAGGGCCCTACATCGGAGGCAGAGATGGGACCAGGGCAATCTGGGAGTTATGTGCTGACTCTAGAGCCTCACACATCACAAAACAGCATCTCGGTCTGATCCACTGGTCCAGTCCTGCAGAATTGAATGTGTTGCTGAACCTGCATCGCGGAAGGGACGATTTGCTATAAACGTTGTTTTCAAACCCCATCTTTTTGTTTCTGGTTTCATAGCTAGTTGCAGCCCCACCCCACCCCCAAGTTTGGATCAATACAGACTTAGAATTCACTGGCTTGGTTCAACCTATCCTGCTAACCCTTAATGTTGAGCAGTTTTCCTTTGCTGCTGTGAGATCATTGTGGTTGGTAAAAGAAGCCATGGTTAAAAGAAACACGCTTTAGCAAGCTACCTAACCCCCAGCCCACTCACTATATTGATAAGGATGTGTTTTATTCAAGATGCTGGCTTGCAGCAGGATCTACTTTCTGGAGCTGATGATGGGACAGTACTAACTGCAGATCCCATTTTTCCCAGCCACCATGGCTAATTACAGTTAAGGATCGAAATAATCCTTCAATAAATAACTGAGACCAGAGTCTGAATCTTCAACTTCTGTTCAAGAGATGCCTCCCCCATCAAGAGAGATTTGAACCCAGAGGCCTGGGTGGTTCAATACTACTAAAGAGAAACGTGTGGCTCCTCAGATGGCCGCAAACATTTCAGCCTTTGAGAGGGAACCGAGAAGTGGATCCTTACCCATCACAAAACAGCGTCTCGGTTAGATCCATCGTTCCACTCTTGCAGAGCTCTTTGGAGCTCTGGATCTCCGACACACCATCAGGATCTGGAGTGGTCCACACTTTTTCCCAACCAACCCAACAGCCCCACCTCTTGCAGACTCTCCAACTCCACCCCATCACCTGTCTCATCAGAAATGGTCATTTTCAAGAGTATTCTTAAAATATAAATATATGTTCATAATGGGCCAATTCTGAAAACGAGCACATGGTGCTCTGTGAACACGGCGTAGAGGTGTGAATTCTGCCTGTTTTTTTCCTGAGACAAATTGTGCTTCATGTTGTCCTTCACATTTCTTTCTCCCTTCAGGAAAATGGGCCAAAGTCAGAACTTCTAGAGGCGAGCAGAAGAAGTGGACGATTTATACCTGGGGACCATGTGGCCAGATTCACTGAGGCTGTAAGGACCAGCCTCTCCACCCTTCCAAGAAAGTACAAACTCTTGAAAACTTTGTATTTCAAAAGGAATCTGTTCATTGAAAAGGGATGAAAGCAAGTCACAAAATTTAAAGCAGGTTCTGGGGTCCCTCAGAACATGCAGTCCAGGATAAAGGAAATTAGGAACCCCTCCCCACCGTCTGATGTGGACTCCCACCAATCCGCTGCCGTGAAGATGATATCATAGCAACCTCTCTGAGAAGCAGATAAGAAGAGCTTCTCAGGGCCATCTTGCAATCCATGCGTCCCTCATTAAGGATATATCCTGATCAGGAAAATGGGCCAAGTCGGAGCTGCTAGAGGCGAGAAGAAGAGGAGGACGATTTATATCAGCGGAGCATGTGGCCGGATTCACCGAGGCTTTTGAGGGGCGCCCCTACTCCAGCTACAAAAGCCCACAAATACTTGCAATCCGGGAGGCCCAAATCCAGGTAAGGAAAGATTCTGCCACCAAACAGAGCAAATGGGTGGTGTGGGATGAGCAAGAGTGGAGGGCTCAGAGAATCATGAATACATGGTGGAGCATCTGAATATGCCATTGGGGAGATTGTTTGCCTCACAATGAAGCTCTTGTTTCTTCTACCCTTCAGGAAAATGGGCCAAAGTCAGAGCTCAGAGGGTGTTGTTGTCCGCTGGCATCCTGTGGAGCTGGCAGCAGAGTCGAAGAATGAGGAGGCTGGGAAGGAACATGGGCCAGTCCTGGAGTCTGGGGAAGGCTCAGACGAGGGCCCTACATCGGAGGCATAGATGGGATCAGGGCAATCTGGGAGTTATGTGCTGACTCTAGAGCCTCACACATCACAAAACAGCATCTCGGTCTGATCCACTGGTCCAGTCCTGCAGAATTGAATGTGTTGCTGAACCTGCATCGCGGAAGGGACGATTTGCTATAAACGTTGTTTTCAAACCCCATCTTTTTGTTTCTGGTTTCATAGCTAGTTGCACCCCCACCCCACCCCCAAGTTTGGATCAATACAGACTTAGAATTCACTGGCTTGATTCAACCTATCCTGCTAACCCTTAATGTTGAGCAGTTTTCCTTTGCTGCTGTGAGATCATTGGGGTTGGTATAAGAAGCCATGGTTAAAACAGACACGGTTTAGCAAGCTACCTAACCCCCAGCCCCACCTATATATATCACTATATTGATAAGGATGTGTTTTAATTCAAGATGCTGTCTTACAGCAGGATCTACATTCTGGAGCGGATGATGGAATAGTACTAACTGCAGAGCCCATTTTCTCCAGTCTGCATTATAGTTAAGGACCGAAAGAATCCGTCAATGAATATCTGAGACCAGAGTTTGAATCTTCAACTTCTGCTCAAGAGATACTCTCTCCCCAGCCCTTGAGAGGGACTCAACACCAGAGGCCTGGGCGATTCAATGCTACCAAAGAGAAGTTTGAGGCTCCTTAGATGGCCCCAAACACTTCCGACCTTGAGAGGGAGCCGTGAAGCGGATCCTTGCCCATCACAAAACAGCATCTCTGTTGGATCCATTGTTCCACTCCTGCAGAGATCTTTGGGACTCTGGATCTCCAACACACCATCAGGATCTGGAGTGGTCCCCACTTTTTCCCAACATTTGAGAGGGAGCCAAGAAACGGATCCTCCCACATCACAAAACAGCATCTCGGTTGGATCCACTGGCCCAGTCCTGAGTAATTGAATCTGTAGTTGAACCTGTGTCTTTGTAGGGGCAATAAACTTTATTGTCGAACTGTGGTTTCCCATCTCTTTCTGGGGTTTCTGTTTTTATAGCTGGTTGTGTGCTAAACCTAGTTCTATAGATGCTTAGGGATTCACTGGCTTGGTTCATCCATCTTGCTAACCCTTAATGTTGGGCAGTTTTCCTTTGGTGCTGTGAGAACATTGGGGTTGGTAAAAGAAGCATGATTTAGCAAGCTACTTAGCCCCCAGTCAGCATATTTATGGAGAGGTGCTGTGGTTCAAGGCACTGATTTACAGCATAGTTTTGGGCGCTCATGAAAGGGCAGTGCTCACTACAGATCCCATCTTCCCCAGCCAGCACAGTCATTGCAGTTTAGGAAAGAAAGTAAATAACTGACGTCCCTCTTAAATCATAAATGTCTGCCTCCCATCAAAAGAGATTCAATCCCCAGAAACCTAAATGGAAAAGTTCTAAAATTGCTAAACTCAAGAATTGCATCTCTGAAGCCTGCAAGCCCCAACTTTCTCCCATCCACCAGAGGTCACGAGAGAGAGAGTGGACCTTTGCAACCAAATTAAGAGAGACAACCGAAGGTCCGTTTGGATGCTCTCAAGGTCCCAAAAGCCACTTTGGGGTCCAATCCTGTTTCCTTCACCTGCCTTTCTCTTCCTTTGTGCTTCTCTTAACGATTTTGCTTCGGGAGCCAAAACGAACCCCAGCAACTCAGATAAGAAATCAACTTTGGGGCGCCCTATTTCTCCCCGCTTCTCCCCCGCTCCCTTTTTTCCCCCTTTACTGGCGAAGCGTTTGCAGATCGAGATTTCGGAAAGTACATTTTATACCTAAAAGAAAGCTTTAATTTCCTTTCTTTTCTTTTCTTTTCCTTTCCTTTTCCTTTCTTTCCTTCTTTCCCTTCCCTTCCCTTTCTTTTCTTTCTTTCTTTCTTTCCTTTCTTTTTTTTGGTAAAACTGTGTCCGTTTGAAACATTGCAATTATCGCCCGAGCCTGGGAAAATTGGAACAAGCTGTCGGCTCCGCGGCCCTTTAATTGGCTAGAATTTTTTTTAAAGGCCCAGGAAAATCAGTCTTTTTTGTTTGTTTGTTTGTTTGTTGTTTTCGTTTTTATTTTTATTTTTTTAAAACAAAAACAGAAAACCGAGATAAATGGGGGAAAGGCGTCGAATTCGTTCCGTCCCTGGTTTTAGCGGGATGAGAACGTCGGGAGGAGGGAATTCTCTGGGTTTTTTTTTTTTTGTGGGGGGGGGGGGCGACTCGTTTCGTCTTACCCACCCAAGAAGTGGCTGCTATCCTGTGCTGGCTTATTCAACCGTGGCCTCCGAATCCAGCAAATTCGGAGCGCAAGGGCTTGTGGAAACTGGGGCGTCGGAGAGATGGGTGGGAGGGAGGACGAACTCGGACCCCCCCTTCGCCTATTTTTGATAAGGGGCTGCCTTAGCACGGCAGCCCACCTGTAGGGTTAAGCAAGGCTATTTTGTTGGGGGTGGGGAGGAGATGCTAAAGGTAGGTTTGGTGCGTTTGTGGGGAGCTCAGAAACGGGCTTTTCTCCGGAGACAAGGAATGGGCGTCGTGTGAACGGAGCTGGTTTTTTTTGCCTCTACGAGCAGGTCCGCTTGCTCGCCCCCCCCCCTCCCCCAAGTGAGTTCCTACAACAAACCTAACCAGCTGGATTTAAAACAAAACAAAAAACAAACTCCAACTGGCACAGGCACTGTGAAGCATGGGGGGGTAGTTTTCTGCAGGTAATAAGTTGGGGGGGGGGGGGGTTGAGAAAACGACCCGATTCAGAAAAAGCCAGTAAATGATACTGTGTGAACCTGGCCTAGGGATCTTCTGCCTCCTTCCAAGGACCAGTTCAAGGCTAACGTTTCACTCGTTTCTCCTCTTAGGAGCAAGAGATGAGCAGAGGAAGAGGACAAATTACACCTAGGAACAAATGGCCTGCCTCACAGAGGAGGTGGACCCCCTGCCCCTAGTATGGGGCCCCATGAGACCCTGAATCCATGTAAGAAAGGATCCCACCTCTCCACCCATCAACTGAGGCAAGGAATGGTGGAGATTGAGAAGGTTGGGGAATTGTATTTGCATGATATTGGAAAAATGAGAACACTCCCATCAGATGAGGATGTAATTTGGAAAACATTAGACTGTGCAAGAGATGGACAGATTGGCTTTGAAAATAAAAGACAAAGAAGACACAGAATATTACTTGATATGGAATAGATTTTATGAGGGGTTAGAGGTAGAAAATAGGTTGAAGAAAGATCATTGCTATGTATGAATTAAATATAAAGATGGTTTATAATTATAAATATGCCAATATAATTAACAGAATTATAAATAAGCTAATATAAAGAGAAATTTAGCCCAAACTATTCTGTTATGTTATTACTATTGTTAGCAGTATATGTGTTAATATTTCTTTTGGTTCGTTTTTCTTTTGTAAATGATACAAGCTGACAATACACTATTCAAAATGCTTATGAATATAAACAAACAAACAAACAAACAAAAGAAGGTGGGGAAGGCAAAGAGAAGCAAGGCAAGTGATTAAGAAAAAGCTGCCTTTCTCCCAACCCCCTTTTTCAAATCTGGTTCCAGAATCGAAGAGTGAGGCGACCTAAACCTGTCAATCACAGAGAAAGAGTGAACAGGAGGACCTCTTGGGATCAGAGACAAACAACTGTGGGGAGTGGATTACTCATCCATCTCAGAGGGACCTCCTCAGTGCCACCAGAAAGAAATTGAAAGGGCACCCACAAACATTTCAATCTTTGGAAGGAAGCCAGGATCCTCTCTCATCACAGAACAGCCTCTCAGTTAGAGCCACCATCCCAGTCTGGCAGAGCCATCTATGGATTGGGTCTCCCCAACACACCATCAGGATCTCGACTGGTCTCCACCTTTTCCCAACCAACCCAACAGCCCATCTTCCATGGAATCTTCTACAGATCCTGGCTCCTAACACCCGTATCAGCAACAGCAGACTTCTCCAGATCCACAATTTGGGAGAATCGGATCAGATTCTCCTCTACCTCTACCTCCTGATCCAGCCCTGGATTTCCATGGAGCGCTGGGTTTGGTAGGACCTTGGAAAAGGACTCTTAGCCCTTTCAGGGTAGACAATGAGGGAGAATTTGTCTTCCTCTGAGATGAGAACTTGGAGATGATTTCGTTTTCCCCCAAGTCTCGCCTTGTTCTCGGCGTTCCTGGATTGGAAAAGAGGGACAGAGCCCAGCTCCTTTGAGACTGGTTTGAAAAAGTGGGCCTGTCAGCCCTGAAGCTCCATCTTTTACAAATAGTTGTATCTGGGACACTTTCCTTGCATTCTCCTACCAGTAGCAAGGAGCTTCTCTGCAGCCTGCCTGCCTGCTTTTTGCTTTCCCCAACTAGCTAATGCTAATTCCCCAATTAGCAAATGCTTTGGGTTAATCTACGCATAATATGCCTTGGCTGGGATGCGCGTTTGAAGTTGGCTTTGACGCTACTCCCTTCTCTACAACTCTGGGAGCCCAGAAGGCACTTCAGCTTTTGGTTAACTCAGGAGGAAGAAAGGGAAATGTAGTACAATGGTTCTCTGTAGGTGGGCCACCCCATCGGTAAATTTTTGGGTCCCTACACAAGTCTCCACAGCGGATAAATCATTGTATTTTGCATGAGTCACCATGGGCCAGTAAGCGGCATTATAAATTCAATAAATAAGGCTAAGTGGGTCTATTTGATTTTATAGACTTGGTTGTTGTGGCCATAATATTCAAGAGAGCAGGTCATTGTTTCCCAGGGAGCTTAAGGACTGCTACTCACACAGAAGGCAACTATTGCAATTGTTATGACTATTGTTTGAGTGTTTTCCCTCCTTTTATCCATAGAATGGGTTTGGGCACGAGAGCTTCATTCGCTTCAGTCTGCAAGAGTAGTTTCTTTTGTACCTCTGTTATCTCCTCCCGCATACTAAGAAGTGACTTCCAGACCTTACACCTTAGAGAATGTTTCTTTGCACCTGTGTGTTTAAGAGACTTGCCTGGCCAGGTTTTCCTACAAAGGGAGATCTTGTCCTGTATGTTAATAAAACAATTTGACTGCCTTGGCTGTTTGTAACATTTTCTAGTCGTCCATTTTTATTATATCCTGGTTAGTGGGCTCCAAAACCCCCAGAGACCCAACATAACCCCTCCTAGCCTCTAAGCAACGCCACCCACAAGTCCTCAAGGGCTAGTACTTGCTGTTTAATATAGCACCCTTTTCCAGTTCTACAACAACTCCTGTTCTTCTGTTACCGTGCTTCCTACTTCTGGAGAAGAGTAGCTCTTAGGTTGCTTCAGGCTGTTTTAGTTTCCCAAGCTAATTGCAACCCACTTTCCCTCAAACTCCCACAACACCAAACTCCTCCTGCCTTTCCGCTCCAGCTTTTATAGCTACACTTGGCTGGGCTGGCTAGGGAGTGGTCTTAAAAGGGCAGGGCACCAGCAGGCCAGGTGCTGGCCATTTTGCAGGCAGCCTATCCGCTCACTGATGTCCTTCCCGGCAGCTCCTCCCAATAACTCTTTCTAGAAATCAGGATGTGAGTTACAATGAAGGTTAGAAATTTTACCTTTTCAGCTGGTGGGTTTGCTACAAACTGTTGGCTTTAAGGAATTTGTGAAAACAGGGCATGGAACAGGGAGTAGAAATAAGAACTCCAAAGGCAATCTGAAAAAGCTTATTTTTTTTTAAATCAATGCCTCAGGTATGAACTCTCAAATTCTACTTAAAACCAGTAAAACTTGGCACATGCCACCTGAAAAACTGGCAAAAATGTTTAAAGATAAATCAGCTAAATGCTGGAAATATCAGATACCAGGATCATATTATCATATGTGGTGGACATATTCAGAAGCAAAAAAAGAAACTATTGGATTAAAGTTAAAACATGGTTGGAAGAAATGATACAACATACAGATTTAAAACCTGAACTGCTCCTATTGGGAATCCTACCAGAGAAATTTAGTAAAGAATATATATATATATATATATATATATATATATATATATATATATATATATATATATATATATATATATATATATATATATTTGATTATTCACATAATAACTGCAGCGAGGATAGTATTTGGGCAAAGATGGAAAGCAGAGAAAATTTCTACAGAGGGTGAAGTAACTAAGAAAATATTGGATTGTGCAGAAATGAATAGATTGACTTTGACAATCAAAGAAAGAGAGGAATCTGAATATTTTAAGATATGGAGACAATTTTATCATTTGTTAGAGAAGAAATATATATAAGGTAATGTAATGAAATATGGGAAGAAGAAAGAGAAGATAAATGTATTAATAGCAAAGTAAGAAATGTGGGAGAAATGTTATAATAAATGAAATGATGATACTATGAAATGATTAACATTAGAGAACAAGAAGAAGTCACAAAAGATGTACTCAGATGAAGCACTGAATGATTATCTATTGTATGTTTGTTAATAAAATTAAAAAAAAAAAAAAACCCGGTAAAGCTACAGATCTCTTTTTAAAGTGTACTTCTTGTTTCTTAATCCAATTTTTTAAAAAAATGAAACGCCTTTAAAACTTCTCAAATAATCTGATATCGCTAGGAAACTGATAACTTAGTTTCCATTTAAGAAAATGAAAGCCCTTTTCTCAAACTCTCATATTTAGGTTAATGTTGGCTTATATCAGCTTCCTGGCCTCTTGTCTACTGACTAGGAAGAGAACGTAGCTTATGCAAGAGATGTTTAAAGTATATGTTACATGTGAAAAGCTGGCATTGTATAGAATGGCCTAGGCCAGGGGTGGGCAACTGCGGCCCTTTTACAACCTGTGGACTTCAACTCCCAGAATTCCTGAGACAGCCAAGTGAGTTGAAGTCCACAGATTGTAAAAGGGCCACAGTTGACCACCCCTGGCCTAGGACAGTGATGGCGAACCTTTTAGACAACAAGTGGCCAGACTGCAACCCAAATCCCACTTATTTATCCCAAAGTGCCAACACGGCAAGTTAACCTGAATAGTGAGGTTTTACTACCTAAAATAATGATAAACAAGGCAAGAGTTCAGCTAATTGTTCTAAGAAAAACGTGATAAATGCACTTTTAGGCCCCTTCATTTCTCCCCCCTGCTTTTGAAATATTACGTTTAGCAACAATAAAAAAAAAAGATCATTTCTTGGTTTTTCTCTTCATTTTCTTATCCCAATTTTCTCTGCTTTTATTTTTTACTTCTTGTTAAAATAAAACAGTTTTAATTTGTATTATTGAAAGAGACATTGCCTTCCTCATAACTAAATACCTATCAATTATTTATCGGGAAAAAAAATTGTATCGCCATAAAATGCCCTGTCTCGGACAGAAGAAGGGACAGTCTGAACCTAGATACCTTTGGTTACAAGCCAAAGAATCCAATTACCTTTGGACAGGAAATTCAAAACAAGAAAGGGGGGGGAGGGCAAAGCTATTGGTACATGGCCTGTATCTTGGAGGAAAAGACAAAGTTAGGGATGCTTTGAAATGAAACTCCCCTGGAGGGCATATAAGGGAATCTCCTTGCTCCTACTGAAGAAGCTACTTGGATAAGCAACAAAACATTTAAAGCTACAAGAAAAGAAGTCCAATTGCCATGACTCAACTTCCAGACCAGGAGCCACATGTTATTCTAAACTGCCAAGAATAATTTAATCAAGTCCACACCTGAGAGGAATCCTGGATTTCCCAGATTCATCCCAGAGTGTCTTCCTTTTGAAAAAAAAACAGAAGTCTTATATGAACTTGCCCCCACCCAGCCCAAGCTACTCCCCTGTGGAAAGAATTTAATATTTCACTTAATAGGGAGAGGAAGTGAATTGGGAATATACATTGAGTTTGTTATCTCTTACAATTATCTTTAGGGAGATGGGAACATCAGGAACTACGAAATAAATGTGGAGAAACCATACGGATGTTACCTGACGGAATATCATTTGCCTCAGAAAGGAATTGGTAAATTGGCAGCAGTTTCACTGCAGTTTGGCCTGTGAACCACTGATGCATTGAGGGAGGGGGCAGCTGGTCACAGGCAAATAATAAACATCAGCCTGTTTTCCCTTGCTTCACTTTTGTCATGGCTGTACAGCATTGGCTCATGACATTCATTTCTCTGTGCCTTTCTCTCTCAGAATATTGATTAAACCAGCCTTCCCCAAACTGATGTTTTCCCGATATGTTGAATTACAGTCCAGATTATTTTGTGCACGCGGGAGCACTGGAAACTGGTCTTCACACGTGCATGCACGTTAGAAAACAGAAGAGTTGGTGCCAGGCATGAATGCATGCGCCGGGAAGCTGAGCTTCCGGTAATCGGCACTCCTGTACACATGCATTGGGGAGCTGTTCTTCAGGTTTCTGGTGCTCTCTAGGCATTATATGTAATACCCAGGCATTAGAAGAACTATTTAGGCAAAGAATACAAACAGGGTCACGAGAAGGGTTAGGTAAGGTTACCCTTTATTGAAAAAAACCTAAAGGAAAATGAAAGAAAAAACACACAATAAAGCACAGGACTTTCTTACTAGGAAAAAAACAAAATAAAACCCAGAGGCAGTATTGAATAGAGAGCTGTTAGAAATCACTCTGCTCTCACCTCCATTCTTCACCTAGAACATAACAATCATTGTTGTGTTGTCTTATGATGTCAATCTTAGCGGAGATTCTGGTTCTCTCTGAGCTTGGTTGTTTCTTTGCAGGCATTTCATTACCCAATTAGATAACACCATCAGTGGGGAGGGAGTGTGGGGTTGGCTCAGAGACACTCTTTCACCCCATACTCCCCCACTTCCACCCCATGTTAAATCATACTGATGATGTTACCTAGTTGGGTAATGAAACATTTGCAACCAGCCCAGCTCAAAGAGCACCAGTTATTCTCTTCTTTGGATTGCTGGCCTTTGACTTCTTGTGCTTTTTAACCCCATAAAAGCTTTGATATAGTAGAGTTTGTCTTTCTCTCAATCCTTCCTTCCTTTTTCAGGTTTGGTTTCAGAATAGAAGAGCAAGGAAACCTAAACCATGGAGAAAGTGGTTGGCAAGAAGAAGCAACTGGCTGTCTCAGCGTGATCTGTTTGGGGGGACTCAATGACACCAGTGTGGAGACTCATCGGACACTGTGAGGGATCTCATGAAGAGTGATGGTTTGTTGAGGGCGCTTCCAAGAAAAGGCAGCACGCAAGGATGCAATCAAGTTAAATCTTTATTTAGAAATAAAGTAGGTAAAATGAGTTCCCTGGCATGGAGGCATCCATGCCTGGATTGAGCCCATGGATCAGTTCCGTAGGAAGTTAGAACAAGAGCCAAAGAGCAGCCCCTGTGCAGGGGTTCTTATAGGGGGCCAGGGGCCGTTAACTTACCAATGTGTGTGAGGGGGCCGGAGGGCCGTTAACTCTCCCCAATGGGGCTGCAGGAGCCTGCAAAGGTGCCTCTTTGCTCCCATCTGGTGGCCTTTTAAGAAACTGCCATGGCTGGCACAAAACACCTAACAATTCCCCTTCTTGCCAGCCAATGACAGGTGCCAGTGAATATGTGTGAGAGGGCGAGCCAGTGTCATGGACATGCAGATGCGTCGTTTACAGGACCAAACACAAACACTTACACAGAAGGTTTTGTCAGTCAATGGGTACAGGTTTTGTGAACAGGTCAGCTAACTGGTCAGTTGTGTTACAATGTTTGATATGTACAAACCCCATTCTGACATTCTTGTAGCAGATGTCTATGTGGCGGGACCTAGAGCCCACCACGTATGTCCCCGAGATTCCAATTGCGGCCGTGTTATCTTCTTGAATTTGGATGGGCAGAGTAGGAGGTGCCCAGATGCTCGTTACCAGAGCATTGAACCAAATCAAGTCATTTGCTGTGTCCGATGGGCTGGCATATTCTGCCTCGGCCGTGGAGCAAGAAACAAATTTTTGCTGCCTAACATGCCAATGGATAGGACAGCCATTTAGCAGTATGAGGAAACCAGAGGTGCTCCATCTACTCTTGGTGTCACCAGCCCAGTCTGCGTCCGAGTAAGCGGAGAGCTGGGCCGGCTTCCCCTTCTCTGGCTCCAGCATAAGGAGGGCATTGGCTGTGCCCCTGAGGTACCTAAGTACCTTCTTGACAGCATTCCAGTGGAATTCCTTTGGGTTTTCCACGTGCCTGGACAATAGATTCACGGCTAAAGCTATGTCAGGCCTGCTCCAATTGCTAATATATAGCAAAGAGCCAATCACAGATCTGTATAATTCATTACCTGTGAACTCAGGGCTGTCCTTGTGATCATGGCCATAGTAGTCACTTTGTATGGGGCTACGCATTGGGTTAGACTCATTTTGCATTTGGCCAACAACTCCTCAATCTTTTCTCTCTGGGATAATGCAAATCCCTTTTTAGTGGCCAAGTTATGCACACCCAGGTACCTGTCAACCCGCCCCAAGGACTTTAGGGTAAACTTTTCCCCCAGGGCCTTGGCAAATTCGTCACACCTTTCCTTGCCAGGCCCTACATATAGGAGGTCATCCACGTAAACCAAAACCCGTTCTGTATCACCTTTAGTGTCATGTGTGAAAACGCACTCATCTGCATGAGATGCCCTGAAGCCAATTCACTCTAAACCCTTTTTGAGGCAGTTGTACCAGAGTTTTCCCGGCTGCTTGAGGCCATATAATCCCTTTTGGAGCAACCATGTGTTTCCCCCCTCCTGCTGGTAACCAGGAGAGGCCCTCACGTAGATCTGCCGGTCCAAGTTGGCGTGGAGGTAGGCCGTCTGGATGTCAAATTGGTAGACTTCCTTTCCCAGAGCAGCTGCAGTTACAAGGGCGGCCTTGACGCTTTCTGCCCAGACGGTCGGAGAATAGGTCTCTATGTAGTCTTCCATGTAGCGTTGGGTGAACCCCTGTGCTACCAAGTGGGCCTTGTACAGGTAGCAGCCATTGGCAAGTGGTTTGGCCTTGAAAACCCACCTTGTGCCAATGACCTTCTTCTCTTTTGGTGGTTGCCCGGGGGTGAAGACCTTGAACTTTCTCAGGCTCTCCATCTCCTGTTCCATCGCGAGTTGCCACTTCTCCTGTTCTTCAATGGGCAGCTCCTGGATGTCAGAGAAAGTCTTTGGGGTGACCATGATGCTGTCGACAGACTTGACGTGCCCAATGTTGATTCTCTTTGATGGGACCCCCTTGTTGGACCGCTTTGACCTTCTGACCTCCTGCCACTCACCGCCCTTTTCTTCTGCAGGTTCCTCACTGACTGGCTGTTCACGACCGCAATGTGGAGGCCCTTGGTCCCAGACATTGGGCATCATGGGCCTCTGAAGCGTTGCTGGAGGCGAAGAGTCAGATGAAAATGGCGTGTCTTTCCCTTCAGGACTGGACGGTTCATCCTCCCCATCTGGACAAGGTAGGCTGACCTCTTCATCCTGTTCCTTGCTCTCATTGATGGCAGGGTCTGTGGTTGTTTCAGGCGGTGTTGTGGTCGGTGCGGCTTTGCTGGGCCGGTTGATGTATGGGCCCAGATCATTTGAGTGGATCTGGGTCCAATTGGAGTCCTCTTCAAAGGAGGCAGATTGGAAGGTCACAGTCCTGCCCCCTTCTCTCAGGAACCAGTAGGCCTTGGAGCCAGGGGCATAGCCCAAGAACCTCAGTCTCTGGGAGATGGATCTCCCCTTCTTCTGCAGCTGCTTGGGGATATGCACCCAAGTGTAGGAGCCAAATACATGCAAGTGTCCCAAACTTGACTTCCTACCGTGGACCAGAAAATATGGAGTCTGATCCACAATGCTGCTCCAGGTGCGGTTCAAGGTATAATTGGCATAATGTACCACCTCTGCCCAGTATGATTCCGCAACTCCAGCATCCGCGATCAGGCTACGCACCATAGTCTGCAGGATACCGTTTCATTTTTTGACCACGCCGTTCTGCGCAGGGGTAAAAGGCACTGTACAAAAATGGTGTATGCCCTTTATGCCTTACCTAGTCTTGGAACTTTTGGGACATGAACTCGGCCCCACGGTCGCTCTGCAGCTGTGCGATCTTTGTCTTGTACTGGGTTTCCACGTAGTTGTACAGTGATTTTATGGTATCAAAGGCTTCAGACTTTTCTGTGAGGTATACACATAGGCGTACCTCGAGAAGTCGTCGACGGCAGTGAGGAAATACTGCCTTTTCCCTAAGGATGGTGTAAATGGCCCAACCAAATCAACATGTATTAATTGATATGGGTATTGGGTTTTACGCAGTGACACCTTAGGTATTGGGGCAGCCTTCCTCTTTGCCCTCTTACAGATGGTGCAGCCCGGAAACACCTCACAATTCTGGAGGTGAATCCTCTCAGCAAATTCCCCCATCTTTTTGACCACTGGGAAGCTTGCATGGCCTAACCTCTGATGTAAGAAGTGGGTACATTTGGTATGAAGTGGCTTCCCCACTGACACCCCCTTGGCTCTGGTTGTTTTGTGCGGTGCTGGCCCCTTAGGCCTTTTTTGGGGCTTATCTGCCTTAGGTGCCTGCTGAGGCTCGGGTTTCTTACCCACATTGGCCTTGGAAGGCCATGGGGCTGGCTGAGGCGGTATGGGCGCAATTGCTTTGGCCTTGTGCCCCTTTGACAGCTTGGGGGCTGGCTGTGGGGCCTCTCGCTCTCTCTGCGCGCAGGCCTCTTCTGAGGTGGCACCCTGTGAGCTGTCTCCTGTAGCTGGGTACTCGGGGGAGAAATATGGCAAACCATTTATAGTGGTAACACTCCCAATGACCTTTTTGTCTCGAATGACATGACCTCCCCCTTTGCGAAACAATACCTCCACCCTGCCATCATCACATAACTTGGTTATACTCAACAGGTTATTGGCAATGGAGGGAGCATGTAACACACCTTCAACATTGCCCAGCCCTGGTACAGATACAGTGCCCTCCCCAACAACTAAAGCATTGTTACCATTGGCAACCTTGACAGAGGAGTTAATTTTCCTTAACCTTTTAAAGCCTTGCTTCATGTTAGCAATGTGAGATGAAGCCCCAGAGTCCAGTAACCAGAGTCAGTAGGGCCATCAGCCTTTGTGGCAGGGGTGAGGTAAGTAGTACACACGAAATTGCCCTTAGCACCACCTTTGCCCCTGCCAGGCCCTCTTCTCTGCCCCCTGCCCCTTCCTTGACTGGAACCATGCTTAGGTCCTTGCTGGTAATGGGGGTAGTCCTTCTTCAGATGCTCCTCAGAGTCACAGATGAAACACTTGGGTAGAGTGTTAACCTGCTCTGAACTCTGGTGCCTCCTATTGATGTGCTGAGTTGTGGCCCTGTGCAGGATGTATTCTCCTGCATCTCTACGCCTCCTGTCTTCCTCATTGAGCCTCCCTGTGAGGTAGGACAGAGTCATGGCTTCCTTCCTGGTTCCCTCTAGTGAGACAATAAAATTGCCCCAACTTTTGTCCAGGGATGCCAGAATAACAGCGATCATGTTGGCCTCAGTCACGGGGTAGTCCCTGAGCACCAGTTCTGCCCTGAGTGCCTTCAACTTTCCCAGGTGTTCAGCCATTCTAGCCCCAAATTTCAGCTTGGTGTTATAAAACTCCGATGTAAGCCTTGCGGTGGAACCCAAGCTATCACTATTAAATAGGTTATATAACATCCCCCAAATCTCACCAGATGTGAGCCCATCTGGAATGCTGGGGTACAATTTAGCATCCAGTGAGCTCAGTAGAGTGGTATAGGCTTTCTTGTGCTACCACTCTTCTTGAGGCCCCCAAGGGAAAGTTGAGGGGTCTAAAACCATTTCTGGGGTCCCTTCTTTTAAGAGACATACCTGTATCTCTTTATTCCATATGTTGAAATTCTCACCTCCATATGCAATTTCTCAAAATTATTCGGGAGTGCTGAAGCAGACGAGTAAAAAGGAGTAGAAAATACAGTTGCATTTTGTTGTCCATGGTACCTCTGCTTGGGTTCCATTGAAGTAAATGGGAGAGGGATCCCTCTGCTGGTGGATGTAGGTATTTTTCTCTGATTATTTTTCTCCTTTTCAGATGGAGCGTACTGGGCATGCTCAGAGCTCATTCCAGCCCAGGAGTCGATGGGAGCGGACCTCTCTCTTGATGCTTCAGAGCCAGGCTTGGGCCTAGGCCTGTGAAGCTCTGAAGATTCCTCTGGAAGCCCCCTTGGTACTGGAACGCTTACCGGGTGGTGAAGGTGGCAGGATGGGGCCGGAAAGGCCCAAAAATGCTGAGGATCGCCTGGAGGGGCCCACCGCTGGTCCTGAAGACTCCGGAGGAGGCAGCCATCGTCGTAGGTGGAAGGCTCGGTTGGAGGCCCCCTGAAGACATCGAGGTGAGTCCTCCGTTGCCTCGGTGGGGGAGTTGGGAAGGCTGGAGCCCCCAGGGGTTCTTCTGAGACTCTCTGGAGGTGCGGGTCCTGGCTGGGGGGCTCCGGACTGGATGCCCCCTCCTTGTTGGTCTCCTGGGTGTAGCGAAGGAGGCTGGCTACCCCCGACATCAAGGTTGTGTTCGTTGTGGCCTCCAGGGCCGCGACCAGGGCTTGGATCACAGCTCTTATGCCTGCTGCAGCAGGTGCGGCTGGGCAGACTTCGAGACTTCCCGGGGGGGGGGGAACGAGCAGTTTGCATGCTGCTTTGGCTGGCCGCCATCGGTTGCTGGGCCTCGTGGCCTAGCTGAGGCCCACCAAGCCTCGCTGGAGTAGGTAGCCTGGGGGCCGCCATATTGCTTCCGGTTGGCCCCAAAAGCTGCAGGTTGCGATTTGGCGGGAATTTTCCCGCCAAAAGCTCTGGGCCCCCAGGGGCCCCCAGGGTGGCCAGCGCCATGTTAGGTAGCCTCCTGGTTGCTGGGGAGGGACTTACCCGGCATCCAGAAGCTCCCTGCGCTGGCTTGGCTCCTGGCATCCCTCGGGCTGCTAGGAGCGTTCGTAGAAGCTCTCTGCATTCCTTGCCAATGAGCTGCTCTATGCTGTGGGTGTCCTGGTCTCTGGCCACCTCCCTGGTGTCCTGGCAGTCCTGGGTGGACTGCTGGCCTTCCATTCTTTCCTCTGTGGCTTGCAGCTGCAGGGAAGCATGCGAAGGGGTCCCTGGCATTCTGCTGAGTCCTCTGGGGGCATAGAGATCATCTGAGCCCTCCTCTGGATCGAAGCTAGTGTCAGGGACTTGGATGGAGGGCTGCCATTCTTGATTGAAGACTTCTGGTCATAATCGGGGATTTCCTGCCATCCATCTCTTGGGGGTTCTTGCTGGAACCTCCAGGCATCTTGCTTCTGCTGGCTTGGAAGCATTGCCTTCAACCATCCTCTGCTACCACTTTGTGAGGGATCTCACGAAGATCGATGGTTCGTTGAGGGCACTGCCAAGAAAAGACAGCATGCAAGGATGCAATCACGTTAAATCTTTATTTAGAAATAAAGTAGGTAAAATGAGTTCCCTGGCATGGAGGCATCCATGCCTGGATTGAGCCCATGGATCAGTCCCGAAGGAAGTTAGAACAAGAACCAAAGAGCAGCCCCTGTGCAAGGGTTCTTATAGGGGCCCCTGACCCCTCCCTTACCAATGTGTGTGAGGGGGCCGGAGGGCCGTTAACTCTCCCCAATAGGGCTGCAGGGGCCGGAGCCCCTTGACCCAGCAGTGGGATCGAAGGTGCCTCTTTGCTCCCATCTGGTGGCCTTTTAAGAAACTGCCATGGCTGGCACAAAACACCTAACAGACACCTCCAAATATTTCTACCTCTGTGAAGGAGAAAAGAAGCAGATCCCTCCACATCACAAAACAGCCTCTCTGCTGGAGCTCTGTGGACTGCGACTCCAAATCTGGGACTTTGAATTACCAGGTAATCTGTAGCATGAGCAGAGTACAGTACTTTGACCCATTATCTCAACTAGTCTAAATCTAGGTTGTTTTGAACATAACATGAGTTCCAAATATCTTGGAAGAAGTTCAATACTTGTGTAATACATATGGAGTAGAATTCTTCCTTCAGAACTTTTGACAATGGCTCACCCATTGGTGGGATTCAGCCAGTTCGCACCACTTCAGGAGAACCAGTTGTTAACTTTCTGAGCAGTTTGGTGAACTGGTTGTTGGAAGAAATCATTAGGGCAGAGAACCCGTTGTTAAATTAGTTGAATCCCATCACTGGGCTCACCCCCTCTTCTTGTATTAGTGCAGCATTGGCTTTCCTGGTATTGTTATATAGTACCACGTTTCCCCCAAAATAAGACCCTGTCTTATTTTTTTTGAACCCTGAAATAAGCGCTTGGCCTTATTGCCATGCGCTCAAAAGCCCAATTGGGCTTATTATCAGGGGATGTCTTATTTTGGGGGAAACAGCATAGAAAAGGTATCAATTCCAGTCAATTTGATTGTGGGTGAGGCCTATTGCTGTATTTCACCTGGCCTTGCTCTATACCAGTGGTGGTGAACCTTTTCGGCAGTGAGTGTCAAAATGGAAATGTGCATGCATGCGTGTGTGTGCAGGAAACCAGAAGAGCAGATCCCCTGTGTGTTCACACAGGAGCGACAGAAACCAGAAGCTCAGCTTCCCGGTGCACCCATGCGTGCCAGCCACCTAGTCTTCCAGTTTCTAACATGCATGCGTGCGCAAAGACCAGCTGGCCAGCACGCATGCATGCACCAGAACCCAGAAAAGCAACAGGCGACGGCTGGCATGCCTACAGAGATGGCTCTGTGTGCCGCTTCCAGCATGCGTGCCATAGGTTCGCCATCATGGGCCTAGAAACTCTATAGAACACGGAATGTTTTTTAGGCAAAGCATGAAATTTCTCTGCTATTTTAATGTGCTGCATACTTTCTCTAGATGTTGTATGTAATATCCAAGCATTAGAAGAACTATTTAGGCAAAGAATGCAAAGAGGGTCATGAGAAGGGTTAGGTAAGGTTACCCTTTATTGGAAAAAACTTATAGGAAAATGAAAGAAGAAATGCCCAATAAAACACAGAACTTTCTTACTAGAAGAAGAAAAAAAACAAAGACCGGTATTAACCTGCTTGTTGCAAGAAAGAAGGCTACAATGGCATTTTAGGAGGAGTATTTTATATTTGCCGGTTTGCCTTTTGGCATTATATAGAATGGCTAGGAAATCTCTGAATGATTTAGCATTTCATACTTTGAGGTCCAATTTTTTGGCATTCTATAGACTTCCTATAGAATGCCTAATCTTACACATTGACGGTAACATATATATGTTCGACTGAGTTCTATTTAAATGAATGGGTAGATAGATTGATAGAATCATAGTAGGTAGTTAGGTAGATAGTAGGTAGGTAGATGGTAGGTAGGTATATGATAGATTAATAGAAGATAGATTGAAAGATTGATAGATAATGATGATAGGTAGGTAGATGGTAGGTAGATGATAGATTGATAGAAGATAGATTGATAGATGATAGGTAGATGATAGGTAGGTATGTAGATAAGTAGATAAATAGGTAGATAGTAGGTAGGTATATGATAGATTAATAGAAGATTGATTAATAGATTGAGAGACGATAGATAATAGATGGTGATAGGAAGATAGGTAAGTAGATGTAGATGGTAGGTAGGTAGATGGTAGGTAGATGATTGATAGGTAGATGATAGATAGTTAGATAGGTAGTTAGGTAGATAGGTAAGTAGATGGTAAAAAGGAAGTTGATAGATGAATGATGATAGATTGAGAGATGATAGATAATAGATGATAGAGAGATAGATGTCAGACAGACAGACAGACATTATAGTTATTTGATGCTTGTGGTGTTTTTTGTTGTAGCCTCCTCAGGGTTCAGCTGAGCTGTAAATATCTATTCAAAAACACAATTGCATCTAACATTAATTAATTAATTAATTAATCCAACATCCATACTGGGATAGGAACTTGAATCAAGGATAACCTAAATGCTTTAAGATTTACATGGAAACTAATCAAGGACAGGACCAACTTAGAACTAAGGAGACATTTCCTGAGGGTGCAAACAGTTAAGCAGTGAAACAATTTACCTCCAGAAGTTGTGGGTGCTCCATCACTGGAGGTTTTTAAGAAGAAGCTAGCCAGCCACTTGCCTGGATTGGTATATAGGACCTTTTGATTGAGAAGGGGTTGGACTAGATGACCTCCAAGGTCCCTTCCAACTCTGTTATTCTGTATTTAAAGCAACTTTAATAAGCACAGATAAAATCGGGGAAATGCAAATATTTGGTACTTCTATTCAGTTTTAGATCCTGGATAAGATTTTTTTTTTTTTGCTGTTGTTGATTGCAACACCTGTACAACAGAGATTTGTTTACAGTCCTTACTAGGATCTCAATCGCAATAGAGAAAATAGGTCCTCCCCACCCCAATCTATATGTTCACAAATAAATTTATAAGCCACCCCAGTTTAGGGACTTCAAGGAAGCATTTAAAAAGCATACAGAATGCATTAATTGTGTAAACGAGTGAGAAGGTCTTTTACCGGTGTTACGTATTATATATAGTTGTCAGTTGAAGTTCTCAGTCTGGTCCTCTGTTGGAGCGGGAAAATACTCTCTCTTGATTGGTTGTGGGCTGATCAGCTTCCCTATAAAAGGAGCTGTATCAGCCAGGGAGCAACAGTTGCCTCACAGGTAGTATTGAATAAAGAGCGGTTAGAAATCACTCTGGCCTCAACACCATTCTTCACCCAGAACATAACAACAACCATAGTTGTATTGTCTTGTGATATTAATCTTGGTGGAGATTCTGGTTCTCTCTGAGCTTGTTTGTTTCTTTTCAGGCATTTCATTACCCAATTAGATAACACCGTCAGTGGGGAGGGAGTGTGGGATTGGCTCAGAGATACTCTCTCACCCCATACTCCCCTACTCCCACCCCATCTTAAATCATACTAATGATGTTACCTAGTTGGGTAATGAAACATTTGCAGCCCAGCTCAGAGAGCACCAGATATTCTCTTCTTTGGATTGCTGGCTTTAGACTTCTTGTGGTCCTTTGTAACCCCATAATGTCTCAGCTTTGATATAGTAGAGTTTGTCTTTCTCTCAATCCTTCCTTCCTTTTTACGGTTTGGTTTCAGAATAGAAGAGTAAGGAAACCTAAACCGTGGAGAAAATGGTTGGCAGAAGGAGGCAACTGGCTGTCTCAGCGTGATCTGTTTGGGGGGACTCAATGACACCAGTGTGGAGACTCATCGGACACCTCCGAACATTTCTACCTCTGGGAAGGAACCCAAGAAGCAGATCCCTCCACACCACAAAACAGCCTCTCTGCTGGAGCTATGTGGACTGGGACTCTAAATCTAGGACTCCAAATCCCCCTATGGATCTGGATTGGTCCCTGCCTTTCCACAACTTACCCAACACAACCAACAAAACCCTCTAAAGATCCACTCCTAAGACCCATATCTCAACAGCAGATTTCTTCAAATCCACAGCTGGGGGATCTTTTCTGTTCTACCAGAACTTGCTCGTATTCTGTTCTAGCTAAGGATCTCCATACAGAGAACGTTGAACTTTTTGGTCCTGACTCCCGAGGCATCTAAACATGGACAAATATCCCAGGCTGGTTTGTATGGTAATACTCCATTTTTTTATTCAGATTGTATACATCTTCCACCTTTTACTAAAGAGTTCCACAAAGAAGGAACATTTATGAGTTTTGTTCTCATGTATTGAGGCTCCCAAAATTCAATTTTTGGTGACATCTGCACCCACCTTCCTACTTTTTGCTAAGGGCCTGAAGATTTGGCTCTGCCAGTTGGCCTGGGACTCCAATGGGGTCCATCACTCTGGAGGGGGTTAACAGATTAAGGCAAGACCACTCCCCACCCCTAACCCCCCCAACCCCAGTGTGCATCTTGCTCCCTTCTTCCCCACCTTTTAATGTAATGTTTTATTATGGTTCCTTGAATAAACAGCCAACTTTTAGACTGGATTTGGCATTCTTTAAAAATCCTAAAATAAGTAAAATGAATGAAGAGGGGGAACTTGGAGGTAGCTTTTCTGCGGGGATCGGCCTGCAAAGGTCTCAATTTGGGACATTGGATGAAGCCTTTGAGAAGCCTTCAAGGCAGGGATTCAGAAGGCTTTGGAAGAAGATTGCAAGGAGACTACCATAAAAAAAACTTAAGGCCCTCTGTCCATGGTTGTGGGGAAACATCCAAGGGGGCTGCAGACTTGTTGGGACAGGAAGCTTTTTTTCTTTGGTATTCAAGGAGCAGCCTTGGGACAGACCCCCCACATCTCCTCCCAATGGCAGAGAAGGCATGCTATGGATGCCATCAGTCAAGGAATTCCGGCTGGCCGAATCCAGGGGAAGAGGTTTCTCTGCCTTGGCCCCAGCTCTTTGGAACATCTTCCCTTCTGAGGTGAGATTGGCTCCTACTTTCTGATCTTCCATAAGGACCTGAAAACCCAGCTCTATCAGTTGGTCTAGCACCCCAATGGAGAAGCATCACACTGGGTGCTTGATCGGCTAATACCCAGCTCCCACCTCTGTGTACATTCTCCTCCCTTCCTCCCCATCTTTAAGATGTAATTTGTATTTTATGATGATTCTGTTGTGATTTCACACACACACACACAGTTTTATTCTGATGTTGTAAATCCCCTCCAGAGTAGTCTTGCAAGGAGGTGGGCGGCAGGCGAATGTAAGAAATAAACAGCCTTAACTAACCTGGCTCTAATCAGGCTTTTTGATGAGGAGAAATCTGGGTCTAAATTGGGTGAAATCCAGCAGGTTCTGACAGGTTCTAGAGAAATTTTGAGTAGTTCGTAGAACTGGCAAATATCACCTCTGCCTGGCCCCAGAGTGGGGTGAGAATGGAGATTTTGCAATATCCTTCTCCCAGGAGTGGGGAGGGAATGGACATTTTGCAATATCCTTCTCCCAGGAGTGGCGAGGGAATGGGGATTTTGCATTATCCTTCCCCTACCACGCCCACCAAACCGCGCCAAGCCACACTACGCTCACCAAGCCACACCCACAGAACTGGTAGTAAAAAAAAAAAAAATTGGATTTCACCACTGGTCTAAATGGACTATTTTGGGCTCCTTTTCTCCTAGGAGCAAACTGGAGTTTCTGGTTGAAAATTCCACTCGGCTAATAGATTCATGAGCCACCTAAAATGGATTTTAAGTTTTGGGTGCTAATTTATTAAACCCTGAGCTCTTAATGTTCTTAAGGGGGGGAATATGGTTTAAATAAAAGAATTGAATGGATATCTGGAACTGCTTTTTGGTAGGGAGGGCTTTCAATAAACTTTGCTCTTGAAATGGGTTGTCTGCGCTTGATTGTTCCTGTCGTGTTCTACTTAGGTAAGGGGGGATGTTTGAGTGTCAATGGTTGAGTCATTCGGAGCCAAGTATATGTCAAAGAGATTTGTCTCTTCTATTTCAGAAGATAAGCTATCCTTCATGGCTGGAGAGAATGCCCTTGAATTAAGGCCCAGGCAGAGAAAAGAGACAGCATGCAAATAAAGATCAACCGAGGCATTTCTTTCAAATGTGCTAAAATTAGAATTACTCACTTGGATAATCCATCTATCTCAGGAGCTCTTAATTTCACTTCTCATTCTCCCCGGGGACAGTACCCCTGGGCCTGGGTTTATTTTAACAGCCAAATTCAAGACGTTTGCAAAACTCAACATCCTGTATTTCCCTGATCTGGGCTTGCAGATAAAAATACATTCTTGTGGCACCTTTCCAGGGGTGAAATCCAGCAGGTTCTGACAGGTTCTGGAGAACTAATAGTGGAAATTTTTGCAGTTCAGAGAACTGGTAGCGGAAATTTTGAGTAGTTCAGAGAACCAGCAAATGCCATCTCTGGCTGGCCCCAGAGTGGGGTGGGAATGGAGATTTTGCAATATCCTTCCCCCTGGAGTGGGGAGGGAATGGGGATTTTGCAGTATCCTTCCCCTGGAGTGGGGTGGGAAGGGAGATTTTGCAGTATCCTTCTTCTGCCATGCCCACCAAGTCACACCATGCCCACCAAGCCATGCCCACAGAACTGGTAGTAAAACAATTTGGATTTCATCACTTTGGAGTTTCCATGAAGAAACTCTAGGAAATGATGGAAAAATGGAATGGGAAGTTGGGTTTCTTTGTAATATCTAGAACATTTGTTCTAAGTATTGGTCTTGAAGAGAGGAGTGGGTTGGATCTCCTTTTCAATTTTCTGAAGTTGGGATGATGGTCAAATTAACCCGAAAAGGGAGTCTAGCAATTCCAAAATATGTAAATGAAAAGAGACAGGTGGCTATAGAAATTTAATACATTTAATAAACAAATAAATACATTGTCCTTTGGATCCCGAGCAAACTACAGTCACAGTGCATGCATGCACACAGCTAAGAGATATTCTTTTCCAAGGATTTTTAAGCTAAACCTTTTCCAACTAACACTACTGGGATAGTGTGATCTGTAGCTCACTTCATCAGACAACTGGAGTCTTCCAGCTGATGGTGGTGAATTTGATATTGGCTAAAGGGTAAGAGGACTTGATTTGAAATTGATATTGGCTTTACTTCGAGTTGACCTCTTGATATAGTTTCTCTTGAAACAGTCCTTCCCTTCCCAGCTGTTTTTCTGATGGCTCTTTCAGGCACCTATAATGTTTTATTGACATCCTGCTATCTGGTTTTCTTTTTAAAGTTATGACGATGACGACACACTGGAGAAAAATGAATGATGACTGTTTTTTTCACAGTTACGACCGTTGCAGCATCCCCCATGGTCACGTGATCAAAATTCAGTTGCAGTGTCCCGGGGTTACGCGATCCCCTTTTGCGACCTTCTGACAAGCAAAGTCAATGGAGAAGCTTGATTCACTTAACAACCATATTACTAGCTGAAGAACTGCAGTGATTCGCTTAACAACGGTGGCCAGAAAGATCGTAAAAATGGGGCGGCGCTCAACAACTGTCTCGCTTAATAACAGAAATTTGGGCTTAATTGTGATCATAAGTTGAGAACTGCCTGTAAACAGCAGTTCTTTTTTTTTTAATAAAAGTTTTTTATTTTTATTTCTTATAAAACATATATAGATGTACAATCTCATTAACCATTCTTATCGCACATATTATCTTTTGGTTTCCATATTGATTCTTCATCCTAAAACTTTAAAATACATTGGAAGTTGCTCTTCTACCATTCCATATCTCCCTTCTTCTACAACAACCATTCCTCTCCTTCTCCCCTCTTACCCTTCCCTCCCTTCTTCTATTCTTTTCAACTTCCTTCTTTCCTCCTCTCCTTCCCCTCCCTTTCCCCCACTCCTCCCCTCTTCCTATCTTTCTAACTCTCTCTTCTACTCTTATTTCCCCTCCTTTTCTTCCTCTCCTTTTCCCTTTCTTCTATCTCTCTCTCTCTTTTCCTCCCTTCTCCTCTCTTCTTCCTCCCTGTCCCTCTACTCTCTCCCTTCCCTCTCCGTCGTTGTGTCCATTTTCAATTCAATATTTTGTCAAGATGGTATTCTAGCAACCAATCTTATATTTACCCACATTTTCCTTTCAATTTCAATTTCTTTTCTATTTTGCTGGTTAGGCATATATCATCCTTAATGTACATTTATATAGTACCTCTTTTTTCATTTCCCTCCTCCTTTCCCCTTTTTCATTTACTCAGGTGTCATCTGGGTTTCTATTTTTTTTTTTTTTTGGTCTTTTCTCTCATTTATTTTTATTCATATTCCTGAATATAAACAGCAGTTCTCATGCTTAGGGAAGGTTGAACTGCCTTATCCTTACCGTCATTACAAAGTAAATAGGACAGATATAATTGTTTTTGGTGGCTCCTGTAATCTTCCTCATACTGCATCATAGTCTTTTTTTCCCCCTCTCTTATCTGCTGATAAAATGCATTATTTTCTCCAAATTTGTATTGTTAATGAATTAACTGCCACTACTTCGCTTATCTTTGGGCTGCTTATCTGTCAGAAGAAGGGGTCTTCTTCTGGAGGATAATGGGCAAAAGAAAATGCTATCTGAAGAACTAAAAAAGTGAGATCCTGCCAGGAATCCCTCGGAGATGGAAGATTTCTATCTAGATTTAGGAACCAGGCATTGCAAAATGACGAGCGATGAGAAAAAGAAACCAAAGGATCTTCAAAGAAACTATAGAGTTTTCCCAGAATGGATGGAGAGTAAACGAAGGAAGACACGTTGAGATTAAATATTTTAATTGCATAGTTCTGGGTAAAAAAATGAAACATGGTCATGATTGGCCCAACAAGGATGCAAAATATTCAGGGAAAGGGTGCATCCAGAAAGAAGAAGTCCAAATGGCCAAATAGCAGAGATGAGCGTGCTTTAAAGGGGCTGGAAGGGAAAGGCACAAGCCACAAAAGACAACTTTGTGCGAATGGACACTTCCTGCAATCTGCATTTTTTTTTTTTTAACATGGATAAAACAGCCAGGGTATGTTTCCTGGTTTAAGAAAATAATCCAAATCCATTCTGCAAAGACGTGAGAAATCTGCATTTTTTTCTCCAGAACATAAAAGATGTTAATATATTCTCTCCATCATCTAGAGAAAAATGGTGTTACAAGGGTCATTTCAAACGTACATATACTCTGTATTTTCATCTCTATTCATAGGCTGTTTTCTCTATGTGGTAGAACATTTGAGTCCCTTCTTTTTTCTTCTTTTCCTTCTCCTCCTCCTCCTCCTTCAGAAATCTGCGCTGCATTCATGGTTTCTACCAGCAGTGAAATCCAAATTTTTTTACTACCGGTTCTGTGGGCATGGCTTGGTGGGCGTGGTGTGGTGTGGCTTGGGCATGGCTTGGCGGGCATGGCAAGGGAAGGATACTGCAAAATCCCCATTTCCTCCCCACTCCTGGGGGAAGGTTATTGCAAAATCTCCATTCCCATCCCACTCTGGGGCCAGCCAGAGGTGGTATTTGTTGGTTCTCAGAACTACTCAACATTTCTCCAGAACCTGTCAGAACCTGCTGGTCTCCACCCAGTTGAGTTCCATCATGAAAATGTCTTAAATCCAAATACTGAATGATTCAATTCTGAGTGTTTATCAAAGACAGTGATGTAAAGAAATATGACACCCTGCAAGAAATGAATGCTTGTTCACAGAAGCAAAACTAATAGTGTATAAAGAGTTTTAAAAAATAAATAAAAACACCCCAGAAGTAGCATCTTTTCTGACTATAACATTTATCAAAGGGCTGGGAAGTTTGCAGCTCATGAAAGCTTACACTTTTACGGTAGTAGCATTGGTTAATTGGAAAAAAGTGCTACCAGAATGATGCCTTCTGATGTTCGGCTATCTATCCTATCCTTACACTGCATGTAAAAAGACTCATCATCTGCCTAATTGGTGTAAGGAAGTGAGAAGTCACCTTTTCAGGTCAAGCAGGACAAGCAAGTTGAAGAGAATGGGGTACTTAAGAAAGGGTGTGGGAAAACCTGGGGAAAGAGTGATCAGGAGTGAATGGCAGCTCAGCAAATGTGGATTGAACAGAAAAGTGAATGGCCAGGAGAAATAAGTACCTTAAGGTGGCTTGGTCATATAGAGACAATGTTTTAGCAATATTATTTCTTCTCCTTCTTCTCCGCCTCCTCCTCCTCCTCCTCCTTTTTCTCTTCCTCCTCACTTTATGACAAGATTGCCTAAAAAAATCTTTCACCAGAGAGAACATATCAGTGGTGAAATGCATTTTTTTTTTACTACTGGTTCTGTGGGCATGGCTTGGTGGGCATGGCAGGGGAAGGATACTGCAAAATCTCCATTCCCACCCCAATCTAGGGGAAGGATACTGCAAAATCTCCATTCCCATCCCAATTGATTTGCCATAATAAATACCAGTTTATTTTAGTTACATAATTTCAATAATAATGAGATATATGTTGAAAGCCAGAACACAATGATTGGTTTTAATAATAGGAAGTTCCGATAGAGTAAGGCCAGATCATTACTTAAGGTCGGGGTTGAGAATTTTTGTGGATATCAACTCCCAGAATCCCTCAGCCAGCTGTAGAATTCTGGGAGTTGGACGTCCACGAGTAATAACGTTGCCAAAGTTGGGGACCCCAGACCGGGGGTGAAATCCAAAATTTTTCCCTACCCGTTCTGTGGACGTGCCTTGGTGGGTGTGGCAGGGGAAGGATACTGCAAAATCTCCATTCCCACCCCACTCCAGGGGAAGGATACTGTAAAATCCCCATTCCCACCCCATTCTGGGGCCAGCCAGAAGTGGTATTTGCCAGTTCTCCAAACTACTCAAAATTTCTGCTACCAGTTCTCTAGAACCTGTCAGAACCTGCTGGATTTCACACCTGGAACATATTCACCAGACGAATATACTACTTGGATAAAAGGATAAATAATTTCTGCATTGAACGAAGACACATAGCCGGCACTTTAAAATGCAAACAGCAAGAAAACCGTACCTTTTAAAATCTCTCTTGTTTTGTTGCATTTACTTTGAAAATGGAACATGTGGTGTGTCTTACAACAATCATTAGACAACCATGGTTGGTTGGTTGGTTGTTTCAAAGTTCATTTTAACTCAGCTATAAATCAGGTAAATGGTTGAGTAATCCTACATCCTTTAAAAACTCATAGATGTTGCAAGATTAAGCATCCTTTCCCCGCCACCCTACCCCAGAGCGAACACAATTAAGCATAGCAGAAATGCCTTCTAAAGAAACACGAATTGTTGTGGACTGTAATATACAATGGCTGCTGATAAGCTATTGTTTCAATGCTGCCTCGTTCTGCAAATTTGCAAAATGGAGATAATAGAAGATTGCAGGAAAGGGCTGGGAGGGGGCAAAACCTTTAATCATTAGAGCATAAGCAAGAGTCTGCCACAAAATGTTTCCATATAAAATGTTTCAAATTTCTGTATTTATCTCCCAGTCCAGTTAATAAAATCCCAATTCAATCCTTGGTTTGTTTTTTTCTTGTCCCAGTCCCTGCTGTCTGTTGAGATTAAGAAACAAAACAAACAAATATATCACTAAACTATTATATTTAATTTTTACATAACAATGTGCATGTGTTTTTCTCTCTGTGTGTGAAAAGTTTATAGTAGGACCGCTATTTAATTAATTAATTAATTAATTAATTAATTAATTAATGTATTTATATGCTGCCATTCTCCCGGACTCAGGGCGGCAAACATAAGTTAAGAAACAAGTACAATAAAATCCCATTTTAAACTATTTTAACTATTGAGTTTCTCTTAGCAAATCCTTCTTTTCCTATAGGAATTTAAAAGCTATAAAATTCTCTTTCTCAAATATGGAATGGTTAATATATTATAAAGCATGTTGCCTAAACGTGGAACTTGTCTAAGGGAATGATTTCATGTAGGGAGAGCTGTTTATTTTTCTGATGCTGAGATAGGTATTTAATTTCTGAAATATCTTTACAATCCTGCAAACAAGAAGATAAACATGCTGCAAACAAGAAGAATGTGAACAAGACATTTCTGCATGGCTTTGATTGAATTAGGAATTTAAATCTTAACTACTCTTTTAAGGATATTATGTTTGTTGTTCTTTCTTATTTTTCTCCTCTTAGTTTTCTTTAATCATTGTAATGTTTGTAGGAGTATGTTTTAATTTACATTAATTTAAAGAGGTGTTTTTTCGGTGTATAGAATGGATCCATTCTTTTTTGTCAGTTGTCTTTCACTAAGATATATCTTTTAGAAAAGGATGTAATTTTACTTCCATTTCTGTGCCACTTTTTTCCTCCCCAGAATAATAACAACAACAGCAAATTAAAAGACAAATATCTTTTACCATTTTTATTGTAATTCCTCTGCCTTTTACAAGCCAACTTTGAGTTGTTGGAAGTTGAGTGGCATAAAAGGTCAATAAAATTATTCTTATATATAACTGACATTTACAGCTGTTGTTTTATAGTTTCTCTAAAGGCAGGACGAGTTGGAATCCAGGGAGCAATAAAGGAGGAGAAGCAATCTATTCACATAGAAATGTCTTTTTTATTTTATTTTTTTATTAGTTTATCAAAATATAAAATGCAAAGAAAAATGAAAATAATACAAAAGTAAGAGGAAAGGAAAGAGAAAAAAGTGAAGAGTAAAAGGGAGGAAACATTCACTTTTGATTCTTTTTAGTGCAGTACAGTAAGTTAATAATAATGTAATCAACTTTTTACTTTTCTATGGTAATATAATAGCTATTTCTATAACAACAAACCTATCTAATCAGCAAAATCCAAAGTCAACATTTTGGTTTTTCCCCCCCTACATCACAAGCACAAAGTCCAGAAATGGTTTCCAAATGGAAATAGCAACGTCTTCTTTTGCTGATTGCAGTGACTGGATGGGAGACCACGAAGAAAGAACATTTCCATATTTCTACCCAGGGAAACTACACAGGTGGCAGAATTCATTTTCCATTCCAGGGGAGCAATGGAATTGTAATGGAAAAGACAGCTCCTGCTTTGGGAGGCTGTAAGGGGGACGACAATAAAAATTGTATTCTTCCTTTTTACCTCACTTTTAGACATCTGAAGTCACTCCAGCCCTGCAGAGCTGAAAAATTTGCATCCCTTTTGCCCACATGCATCCTTTCTGTGGGGGAGGGGAGAATGGCACCCCTTCTTTCAAGCGAGTCTTCACAAATTGCTCTTCCAGTATTTTTCCAGCCTGCATAATTTTATAAGAATGGTGAACTTCAACTCCCAGAATTCCTCAGGTTTTCTGGCAGTGGAAGTCCACCCTTCTCAAAGTTGCTCCAGGTTGAAAAACCACAGATAGTCCTCGACTTACAACAGTTCATTTAGTGACCGTTCAAAGTTATAATGGTGCTGAAAAAAAAGTGACTTATGGACACTTAGGACCTTTGCAGTATCCCCGTGGACACCTGATCAAAATTTGGATGCTTGACAACTGACTCACATTTATGACGTTTGGAAGTGACTGCCAGGGGTCACATGATCCCCTTTTGCGACCTTCTGACAAGCAAAGTCCACGGGGAAGCCCAATTCGCTTAACAACCGTGTTACTAATTTAACAACTGCTGTGTTTCACTTAATAAATGTGGCAATAAAAGTCGTAAAATGGGGCAAAACTCACTTAACAAATGTCTTACTTAGCAACATAAATTTTGGGCTCAATTGTGGTCCTAAGTTGAGGAATACCTGTACAGTAATACAATTAACCAGTGGAACAGCTTCCCTTCTTAAAAACATCACTGGATGTTTTTAAGAAGGGACTAGACAGTCACTTATCTGAAATGGTAGAAGTTCTTCTGCTTGAGCAGAGGGCTGAACTAGAAGTCCTCCAAGGTCCCTTTCCACTCAGTCCAGTTCAGTCAAATTTTCCTCTCCTCTCCTCTCCTCTCCTCTCCTCTCCAGTCTAGTCTAGTCTAGTCTAGTCTAGTCTAATTTTCTTCTACTCTACTCTATACTCTACATTCTATTCTCTTCTACTCTATATTCTCTTCTCTTCTCTTCTACTCTACATTCTCCTCTCCTCTCCTCTCCTCTCCTCTCCTCCCCTCCCCTCCCCTCCCCTCTCTATTCTATTCTACTCTACTCTACTCTACTCTACTCTACTCTACTCTACTCTACTCTACTCTATTCCATTCCATTCCATTCCATTCCATTCCATTCCATACCCCATACCATACCATACCATACCATACCATACTATACTATTCTAAACTGATCTGTCTGTAATATCGACTCCAACCAGGAGGGGGCTGCAGGGCGCAAACTACCAGCGATCAGGGGAGGTTAAGTTCGCGTTCGGCCGGTTGCTACCGCGCGCCCAGTGTCACCGAGGTAATCTTCCCCCTAGCGCGGAACGCAAAGACACGAGCCGCTGTTTCCGGATGGGACGCTTTTAAAGAATCGGACCGAACGAGAGATTTCCGGCCGAGGTTCCATGCGGGGAGACAGAGTGCCGGGTAAATTTAACCCGTGTCGGCGGCGCGTTGTCTGAACGAGGTTTGGGCTTTTTATGGGGAGGGAGGAAGGCGGGGAGACGGAGGTGGGGCTGCGGTCCTGGGAGTGGGCCCCGCGTGCTTTTACTCGCCTGACTCGAGATTTGGCAGCCTTGAGGGGGCCTTGAGAAGTCCGTTGGCTTCGCGGGGGTGGAGGGGGGCCCGGCTGTCGTAAATGGCTTTGAGCTGGGCCCGACGGTAGCCCTGGAAACAGGACGGTGCTGCTGTGGGGAACGTAAGATGGGCCATGCCAGGAGCCTTAATAGCAGGCTTTGCCCGCCTCTCTCTCTCTCAGGTTGGCTGTGCACAGAGTATCTATCTCTTTATCTAGGTCTCTCTCTCTCTCTCTCCCTCTCTCTCATCTGTGTCTACTCTTATCAACTCTCGGGCTGTAATCTATATCTATCATCTCCCTGTCTGTCTGTCTCTATCCCTCCCTCCCCTCTCCCCCTCCCTCTAGTCCCCCTTCCCTCTATACTATCATCTCTCTCTCTCTCTCTATTCATCCATCCATCCATCCATCTCTATCTGTCTCATGTATCCATCTCTATATCTATCTCCATCCATCCATTTAATCTCTCTGTCTACTGTATCTCTCTAATATATCTGTTTCTAATCTGTCTATCGTCTCCCTATTTATAATGTCTGTCTATCTAATCTCTGTCTACTGTATCTATAATCTCGCTGTCTTTTTATCTACATACCTACCTACCTATCATCTATCGATCTATCTGTCTGTCTGTATCTATGTAATCTGTGTCTGTCTACTGTATTATCGCTCTTATGTCTGTTCTGTTTTTACCTACCTATCTACCTATCTATGTATCTGTATCTATGTAATCTGTGCCTGTCTATATATATTATCCCTCTATCTTTGTTTTTATCTGTCTGTCTGTCTGTCTATAATCTGTGTCTGTCTACTGTCTCTCTCTATTATCTCTCTGTTTTTATTGATCGATCGATCAATTGATCGATCTAATCTGTGTCTGTCTAAAGTATCTCTATCTCTGTCTGTTTCTATCTATCTGTTCTGTCTGTCTACTGTATCTCTATCTGTCTCTAGTCTGTTTATCTCATCTATCATTTTGTTTACAATTTTATACAGTATAATTTATGTATAGTTTTATTTCTGTGTACAGAATGTACCAAAAGTCAGACCTCATACAGAATTTATTATATAATGTATATGGCATGTTCCACTTGGTTGCTATTTTCTTTTGAACATCACCTTACTCCTTTGACCCCCGGTCTTTGAATGTTTCTAAATACAGGAATATTTTCATCGGGGGGGGGGGGGGATAAATATCTTGCAATTGGCCTATAGGGCTGTGTGTGTGTGTGTGTGTGTGTGATATACAACCAAAAAACCTTGGTGTTTTGGGGACACATCCGATAGATGATAGATAGATAGATAGATAGATAGATAGATAGATAGATAGATAGATAGATAGATAGATAGGAATGTAATTTGATATACAGCAGAAAAACCTGGCCCTTTGCATGTCTTTCCTCTTTCTGGAAATGCTGTTTCCCTCCTCAGCCCCAGCATGCAAATTGGAACTGTGTAGGATGTTGAATTGGAAAAGGATACTGTAAAAATGAAAGTAAAAGTTACTACTTTATGTTCCTTGTTTTTTTTTCTGAGTTTGCACAGGGGCTGTCCCACGTTTACATTGAATTTGTAAAATTGCATGACTGGGGAGGTGACTTTGGAAAACATTTGAATAAAACTCTCTGCTGCTTTGATCTTTAAGTTGGTGTAGGGCCATCTGTTGATTTATAAAATTTACAGAATTAAAGATCTTTTCCAAAAGACAGAAGAGATTTAGAGTTCTATAAGCTGTTATGTATCAACGACATGCCTACTGCTTCCATGATGGTCTGTATCACATATATAATACTTTCTTTTCCTAACTTTACAGTTCCTCGGTGAAAAGGAAAGTCTTTTGCCTCACATGGTTGCTGGACCCAAGGAAGAAAGATGGAGGAGAGCAACCAGAAACAACATCGCAAGAAACACAGCGGTCCCAAGGCTGGCAAGAAAAAGAAGCGCCATTTGAAAGATTTAGGAATCGAAGATGAAGAGGATGCCAGGAAGAGAAACCCCAAGGCCTTTGCGGTCCAGTCTGCAGTCCGCATGGCCAGATCCTTCCACAGGTCTCTCTACGACTAGATTTGCTTTGCTAACCCTACTGCCATTATTGGCTCCAGAGAGTCTTCTGTGGGGTGGGATGGCAAATTGTATTACAGCAAATAAGATCTGTTCGGGTTGTTTGTAAAAATAAAGGCAGGAGGATACAAATGAATATAAAGAAATACATATCCTCAGTCTAGGGCAAAGCATAGGCAAGTTTATAGTTTACAGCACAATGAGACAAATGAATTAAATTGAGCCGATGAAGGCTTTCTGTAGAGAATACAGAAATGCAGAAACAAATAGTAAAAAGAAACATAACTGGATTTTTGTTCTGCTCAACAATTAGCTTTTTCTTAAACCCCATCCTTTAGCCAGGCACAAGAGAAGTTCACTTCATCTAATAAGAAGCTTGGGGTCTTGCTCACATTCCCAAATTACATGATGTATCCTTGGGGCCCTGAACATTGCTGTGGGGATGAGAGGGATACGTCTCAAACTTAAGAGAGCCTCCATTCTCTGGAATAAGATTCATCTGAATGACAGCTTGTTTCTGAAACTTTGCAATGTAAGAACGAGAACCTTAGTTTTCCTCCCCAAGCTCACTGTTTGAATGGACTCTTTTAACTGTCTTTATTAAAACATTGTAAAATGGAATCAGCCATTACCGTATTTTTCGGAGTATAAGACGCACCTTTTTCCCCCCTAAAAGGGGGTGAAAATTTAGGTGCATCTTATACACCGAATGTAGCCCCGCCCACCCACTGGCCCCCACCCTTTGACCTCTGCCTCTCAGCAGTTACCTCCTTGCAAGCAAACAGCAAGAAAAAACAGCTCCTTTCAGCTTCAGCACAACCTAATTAGCACAAGTTGATTGGATCGGCCTCCCGACTCTCAGCTGATTTGCTCTTAGCTGTTTTGCACAGGCCTCTGCTGCTTGCTGCAAAGAGATAAATTGCTGGAGCAGATTTTTTTTCCCTTGTGCTAATCAAGCTATGCTGAAAACGAAAATGAAAGAAAAGCAGGCTGTTTGCTGTTTGCTCCAACGAGGCAAAATTGCTCAGAGGCAGAGGGAGATTTCTTTTTTTTCTTTTCCTCATCAAAAAAGGTAGGTGCATCTTATACGCTGAAAAATACGGTATTTTCAATATTTGACTTTCCAGTTAGAGTATGTAGTATATTCTTTGCATGGATTGGATGGTGGGAGTTGCATATGAAAATGTTTGGAAACCCTCTCTTGCTCCTAGTAATAAGCCAGGTCCTACTACAGGTAGTCCTCGATTTACAATCGTCAGTTTAGTGACCGTTCAAAATGACAACGGCACCAAAAAAAGTGACCTAGGACTTTTGCACAGCTATGACCGTTGCAGCAATCCCCATGGTCAGGTGATCAAAATTTGGCCACTTGTCAACTGACTTGTATTTATGACGGGTCGCAGTGTCCCCAGGGTCATGTGATCCCCTTTTGTGACCTTCTCACATGCAAAGTCAATGGGGAAGCCAGAAGTTCACTGTGTGACTAACTTAACAACTGCAGTGGTTCACTTAACAACTGTGGCAAGGAAGGTCTGAAAACGAGGCGAAGCTCCCTTTTAATAACTGTCTCTCTGAGCAATGGAAATGTCGGGCTCAGTTTTGGCCATAAATCAAGGACTACCTGTGCTTACACCTGAATGTAGTCGACATGATCACATGATTTTGTTTTTTAACTCAGCTGCAATTCCTATCCTTAAAACAGGACCCAGGATTTGAAAACCAAAAAGCATCATATTCCAATGGTGGATCGCACTCCCTTGGAACCCCCTCCAGTGGTCGTAGTGGTGGTGGGGCCCCCCAA
Source organism: Arizona elegans (assembly GCA_022577455.1). Classification (NCBI taxonomy): domain Eukaryota; kingdom Metazoa; phylum Chordata; class Lepidosauria; order Squamata; family Colubridae; genus Arizona; species Arizona elegans. The sequence continues at coordinate 89,355,558 of JAKOOJ010000005.1, read as the reverse complement.
GGTTGGGAAAAGCACCTTGATAAGATGCCTCATTAAGAATTTCACAAGGCAGAAATTGGTTGAAATTCAAGGCCCTGTCACCATCGTATCAGGTAAAAAACAACAACAACAAGACTTCTATAGTTTTCACCCACCACTACTCTCAGTTTTAGACGCTGAAAGAAAGATCAGTGCTGACCAGAGGCCTGCAGGTTGTTTTCGGGTGAAACCCTGACCCCAAAACATCTTCCTTCCTCCCCCTGTCCTTACCACTTTATATAGAGGGACGATCGAGAGCATCCTGTCCTATGGCATTACTGTCTGGTTTGGAAGCATTACTGCTTCAGACAGGAAAGTGATGAGAGTGGTGAGGACAGCAGAAAAGATTATTGGCAGTTCACTCCCCTCTATCCAGGACACGGCATATAAGCGACTTGGCTACTCTTCTGTGATGGAACTTATACCATTTTCTACAATTATATTTTATTTTGCCATCTTTATTATTTTTACAAATAACTCAAGGCAACATATGCAACACACCTCCTTCCTCCTATTTTCTCCACAACAACAATCCTGTGAGGTGGGTTGGGCTGGGAGAGAGAGAGAGAGATTGTTTTTATGGCTTTTATGACTAAGGTGGGATTTGAACTCAGCGTTGCCAGTTTTCTAGCCTGGTACCTTAACCACTAGGCCAAACTAGTTCTCTAACTGGCTTGCTTTATCTGGGTATATCTGTTGTGGCCTGCCGGCGGCCTGCAGAGCTGGCAGCAGAGTCAAACAATGAGGAGGTTGGGGAGGAACATGGGCCAGTCCTGGAGTCTGGGGAAGGCTCGGACGAGGGCTCTGCATCGGAGGCAGAGAAGGACCAGGTCGATCTGGGAGTTATGTGCTGCCTCTGGAGCCTCCAGAGTTGGATATCAGAGGCAGAGGAACAGGAGGAGCCTGTTCCCAGTGCATGCATGTGCAGAGCTGCCAGAAGGCAAGAACAGTTAAGACATAAGGGAACTCGGGAGTAGGGTTTGGAGATGATTGGTCCCTCCCATAAGACATAAAGGAGGAACAAAGGCATGTGAGCCTTTGCAGGAAGCAACTTTCTTCGTTCTGGTCGGTTTAAATTCTGAAGCTCCGTTTTGATTCTGTGCTCAGTGTGGCCTTGCAAAGCTAATTGCCAATTAGTTCTTTGGCAGCGTGTCAAGGGAGATAAAGTGGGTGCTTATCAGCCTTGTCCCGAAGGACTGTGGCAGACTTCTGTCGGACTCTACAAACTATTTGTGACTCATTATGGGCTGTGAATGAACAGAAGTCACAGCCATTGAAATAAAAAGAGATTAATTTTTGGGACTAATTTTTGGGACTAATCGTGTGCTTTTTACTATCTCAGGAAGCCTAGGTCAGAACAATATCATCTTGCATATAACCAGTTTTTTTAAAAAAAATATTAGATTGCTATTTTTTAAAAAAAAAATCTTTGTATTTTTAAACAAAATTATAACAATCTTCCTTGTTCTGTTTCTTGCCTTTGGCGGCCAGGTAAGAAACGCCGGCTAACCATCATTGAATGTGGATGCGATATTAATGCGATGATTGATCTTGCCAAAGTTGCCGATCTGGTAAGTTTTATTGGTATATCATGAGACGGAGATAGGTTTCCTCAAGATAAAAATCCGATTAACATTAGTACAGGTAGACCTCGACTTTTACAATACTTTGCTTAGTGACCGTTCGAAGTTACAATGGCACTGAAAAAAGTGACTCACGACCATTTTTCACACTGATGACCGCTGCAGCATCGCCATGGTCACATGGTTTACATTTGGATGCTTGACAGCTGACTCAAGTTTATGATGGCTGCAGTGTCCCGGAATCACCTGATCCACTTTTGCGACCTTCTGAGAAGCAAAGTCAGTGGGGATGGGGAACCCAGATTTACTTAACCATTTTACTAATTTAAGGATTGCAGGGATTCACTTAGCAAATGGGACAAGGAAAATTGTAAAAGGAGCAAAATTAACAAATTTCTCACTCAGTAATGTAAATTTTGGGCTCAATTGTGGTCATAAGTCAAGGATTTTAAACATTTTCTAAAGTCTAAGAGGTGTGGCTGTTTTGTTGTAAAATACATTAAGAATTGGTTTGTATCCTAACATTTTGGCCTAGGAAGATACTTTTCAATTAATATGTTTTTTTTAGTCCATAAGAGTGAACCCCAATTGTATGTTCTTCTTTGTTTCTTTCTATATTCTTCTAGTAGTTGGAACAACTGATTTGCCATAATAAATACCAGTTTATTTTAGTTACATAATTTCATTAATAATGAGATATATGTTGAAAGACAGAACAAAACGATTGGTTTTAATAACTAGGAAGGTCCGATAGAGTAAGGCCAGATCATTACTTAAGGTCCGGGGTCTCCAACCTTGGGAACTTTTGTGGACATCAATTCCCAGAATCCCTCAGCCAGCTGAAGAATTCTACGAGTTGCAACGTTGCCAAGGTTGGAGACCCCAGACCAGGGGTGAAATCCAAAATTTTTCCCTACTGGTTCTTTGGGTGTGTCTTGGTGGGCGTGGCAGGGGAAGGATTCTGCAAAATCTCCACTCCCTCCCTGTGGGAAGGATATTGCAAATTCTCCATTCCCACCCCATTCTGGGGCCAGCCAGAGGTGGTATTTGCCAGTTCTCCGAACTACTCAAAATTTCCACTACCGGTTTTCCAGAACCTGTTAGAACCTGCTGGATTTCAGCCCTGCCCCAGACCTAAGTGACTTTTCCTTTTGGAGAAAAGAGATACAGTGAGAACAGATTTTGTCCCTACCCCTTTTATGAACACATCTACGGTGCCGATCCTTTTTGGTGTAAGCAATGTTATGCAAAGCACCAAAAAACGTCCTATAGGAAGCAAAAGTAATTAAAGATGTGAGGGAAAAAAGGGAATATAATTTGATGTAAGCATTGTTACGCAAAGCCCTCAAAAAAGGTGTACACGAAGCAAAATAAATTAAAGATGGGAGGGGGAAAAAGGGAAATAATTTAAGTTATACCAATGCATTCAATAGATAAGCGCATGAAAGTTGAGCTTTATCAGTATTTACTTAGAGTTGGCATGTTTTAGTGAGACAAAAAAAGTGCAACAGGTTGTTTCCCCCCCTGCCCCCCCGAGTATATTTATTTATTTTCAATTTCCTTCTCAGGCTTTGATGCTGATCGATGCCAGTTTTGGATTTGAAATGGAAACCTTTGAATTTCTGAACATTTGCCAGGTCCATGGCTTCCCCAAGATCATGGGTGTTCTTACACACCTGGACAGCTTCAAAAATAACAAGCAGCTCAGGAAGACCAAAAAGAGATTAAAGCATCGGTTCTGGACTGAGGTCTATCAGGTATGACATGCGTCAACTTGCCTTCAACGACTGGGAAAAGTGTATCAAAAATGAAAAAATAACAACAACTCAAGAGGTGTTGTAACTTTATAATTCCATTTTAAAACCACAGATTGACGGGTCCTGTTTTCACTAGTTTTCAGCTCAGTTTGATTTAACCTAGAAGCTGGTTAGAAAGCAGGAGACTGCGAGTTCAAGTCCCGCCTTAGCCATAAAAGCCAGCTGGATGACCTTGGATATGCTTTCCCAGCCCAACCCACCTCACAGGGTGGTTGTTGTAGGGAAATAAGAGCAGGAAAGTGTGTTAGATATGCTCCTTGCTTCAAGTTATTTGTAAATATAGTAAAGGTGGGAAATAAATAAATCTCCATCCTGAGGTGTGTTTTTTTGATAGCCAGCTTTTTTAGCAGATGTTATGATGAGATATCATTGTTACTATATGATTACTAATGTTGTGAATGCTATTATTATAGTGATTATTATTGCTCAAACTAATTATACCCAGACAACACACTATATAAACAGTGTGTTGTCTGGGTATAATTAGTTTAAATTTCAATGTCTATATAGACATTGAAATTTTTGCTCTTTTTACATTTAATAAAAATAAAAACAATGAAAAAATAAAAAAAGAGTTAAATAGGTAGGATCTACAAGTACAAATAGGTAGGACCTCGACTTACGACCAGAATTGAGCCCAAAATGTATGTTGCTAAGTGAGACATTCGTTAAGTGAGTTTTGCCTCATTTTTACAACTTTTCTTGCAAAAGAGTTGTTAAGTGAATCACTGCGGTTGTTAAGTTAGTCGCACGGTTGTTAATTGAATCTGGCTTCCCCCGTGGACTTTGCTTGTCAGGAGGTCACAAAAGGGGATCACAGGACCCTTGGACACTGCAACCGTCATAAATGTGAGTCAGCTCACCAAGTATCTGGATTTTGATCACGTGACCACAGGGAGGCTGCAAAGTTTGTCGCTGTGAAAAGGGGTCATAAGTCACATTTTTCAGTGACGCAATTTTGAACAGTCACTAAACGAACTGTTGTAAGTCGAGGACTACCTCTATCTAGTTCCCTGAAGCAAAGATAAAAATTATGAACAGGTCCTTCTTGTTTAGCAACCGCAATTGGGATAGTTATTAAGCAAGATAGTTGCTAAGTGAAACCATGACTGTGCTTATGACCCAGCTTCACTTTTCCTTTGCTTTACGGACCTGCGAAAGTTGTAAATAGAAACATAGGTCAGAAAGTTATTTAAACCTCATCACTGTAACACTGATCGGTCACTAAACGAGTCAGTCGCTAAACAAGGACTACCTGTATAGATACAATGTCCTGCGAAACTGGCATCAATTTTTGCCTATGTCCTTCTAGCAATGTGACTTTTCTTTATTTGGGACAATACTATGGTGTGCATACGTGTTTACCTGTCATTTGCTCAGTTTGCATTGAGTTTCAAATTTTCATGTTAACCCAACTAAGTTTTAGAAGGTAATTAAACTACTCCTGCATTCAAGGAAAGAAATAGCATTTCTGGATAAAAAAACAACAGTTAAAGGCAAGTGAATTCCTTAAATTGCAACTTAAGCATATGTGCGTTCTATGAATTTATTTAATTATTAAATTTAGGGTGCCAAATTGTTCTACCTCTCCGGGATGGTGCACGGAGACTATCAAAAACAGGAAATCCACAATCTAGGGCGGTTTATCTCTGTGATGAAATTCCGTCCCCTGACTTGGCAGACAACTCATCCCTACGTCTTGGTGGACAGGTAATTTCTTTTATTCCACTTGACCACCCTGGGCTTTTTTTCCTCCTTTTCCTTGACCCTCCCTCCTTCCCTCCCTCCCTCCCTCCCTTTCTTGAACTTCCTTCCTCCTTCCTTGACCTTCTTTTCTTTCTTCCTTGACCTCCCTCCCTTTCTTGAACTTCCTTCCTTGACCTTCCCTGACTCTCTTGACCTTCCTTGCTTTCTTGATGTTCTTCCCTCCCTTCCTTGATTTTCCTTCCTTGATCTCCTTCCCTTCCTTGATCTTCCTTTCACCTTCCTTCCTTGGCCTCCCTCCCTCTTTTGCTAATAGCATGAAAATAGATTAAAAATGATTCCCATCCTAGGGTCTAGCAACTTGAGAGGATTTGGGCAAACGTGGATGAGCCGGAAGGAAAGTTCACTTTAAATGATAGACCCTACAGCAAAGTTTTCAAACTTTCAGGTAGCTAACCATCAGGAATGATATGTATTATTGTTGTTGTTATTTACTTATATGTTACCCTTCTCACCAACATGACAACTATTGTGCCAGTTTAGAGTACAGAGAATGCTTTCCATCTCCTTCTGAACATTCTAACCCTGATATTCTTACAATCTGCAGGATGGAAGATTTGACAAACCCAGAGGCGATCAGGGTTAATCCAAAATGCGACCGGAAAGTTTCCCTTTATGGTTATCTAAGAGGATCCCACTTGAAAAACAAAAGCCAAATACACATAGCAGGTGGGATAGAATCGGAAGGGTTTGTTTGTTTTTTGTTTTGTTTTTTTCTTTGCTACTATATTTTGTCATCAAAAGACAGTGAATTACGTTTAAGAGATGCCAAGAGCTTCTTCCTCACTGCCTGGGGAGAACGCAAAGAGTCCTTAAAAATGATCTAAGCTTTGAAAAGGGGCTTGCCCTGTTCCTAGTTAAGGTGGAAAATAGGAAAGCTTGACCGTGATTTGAAGGAAGGACTTTGAGCCAAATATTTCATTAAAGCAGCCTTTCATGCAAAAAACGAAAGATGTCATTGCTTTTAAGAGTTGCATAAACCAGTGTCCTTTATCCTCAACAGCTTTAAAGTATGTGAACTTCAGCTCCCAGAATTCCCCACTTAGCAAGTCCATACACTTTAAAGTTGCTGAAGTTGGAAAACACTAGCATAAATAAACATTAATGTGTGGATTCCTTAAAGCAGTGATGGCGAACGTTTTCGGCACTGAGTGCCCAAACCGGAACGCCCGTGCATCTGCATGCGCTGGAGTGCCGGAAACCTGAACATCTGGCCTGGTCTTCAGGTTTCCAGCATGTGCATGCACACTAGCCAGCGGGTCTTCGCGCGTGCCAGAGCCCCTAAAACCTGAAGACCAGCTGGCTGGGGATGCATGCCTGTTTTTTGGCCGTTTCTGGAGCCGTTTTCAGGGCCTTTTTCGGGCCAAAAACGACCCGTTTTTTCGGGCTGTTTTGAGGTGCTCCAGGACCCCACCTGCTCAGCTGCCGACAGCGCACGTGCACACAGAGAGGGCTCTGCGTGCCACCCCTGGCACGCGTGCCATAGGTTCGCCATCACGGCCTTAAAACATTTGAGCCTTTCATGAAAGGCTGAACAAATTTGGGCTGCTTGAACAAATAGAGCTGTCCAATGCTCAGATAAGGTCCAAAGTCGTCCTGTATCATTTTGGATGTGGGTGAAGCCCTAGATGACAAGATCTTAACTGTGGGGTTATTAGCAAGTATCTTGCCTAAAACCAATGTCAGGAAGCCTGTTGTTCTAAATATTTAATTTAACTAAAGAAATGTTTACATTTCTTTCTAAATGGAATCTGTTTTATTTCCTTGAAGTTAGAGAGGATGGCAGTTTAGTTTTATGGTTGCAGGGTTTTTACCACTGAAACAGTGTCGCTATTGTGAGATGGGCGGCCAGGCAAATTATTCAAACAAATCAATACATTTGTTTTCCAATTTTTAGATCTCTATGTCTGTTATTCGCGTATGAAATGCAAAGCAAATTACAATAATATCTGTGTTTCCCTGAAAATAAGACCAGGTCTTATATTAATTTTTGCTCCAAAAGACGCATTAGAGCTTATATTCCAATTGGGTCTTATTTTCGAGAAAACACAGTAATAGTTTTATAAGTCTCTGTGTGTGTTATATATCTCAACAGATTATATTGTGAGGCAGGATAGAGAAATGTTGGTAGCAGGAAGGCAAGGGTTAGAATTAAACTCCTTTTGATCAGCAATAAAGGTCATATAGCTTTCTTTGCTTCAGTGATCAATCTAACGTGTGATCTTTCATCTTTGAATCCATTTAAGATTGTGTTGACGTAATCTCGGTCCTTGTTATTTTGACGCCGGTATGATCTCTTCCCCTTCAGGTGTCGGGGATTTCACTGTCAGCGATGTCAGCTTCCTGCCAGATCCTTGCGCCCTTCCTGAACATCAAAAGAAACGCTGCTTAAATGAGAAGGAGAAACTGATTTACGCTCCGCTCTCGGGGGTTGGGGGCTTGGTATACGACAAAGATGCTGTGTATATTGACCTTGGGGGAAGCCACTCCCATCGGGGCAGAGAGGTATGATTTAAGGCTTGCACTTAATTTTCTGTTTATGAATTGCTGTTAATTGTTAAAGCATTTGTTGGGAAGCACTCCAGCCTGCCAGGGAGGTGGGATCAAGCCTGGAGTCAGTGCTTAACCACAAGAGGATAAGAACTGAGCACCCCTAAGTACCTTGGAGTCTTAGCTATTTGTTCCCAAGACAAGGCTGGGAAGATTCCTGTATTATAGGCAGAAGGTAATAAAGTAGTTAGCTTGCATTCTGCATGTGTAGCTCTGTGTCAAGATTGAAAAACACTTAAGCTTCCTGTGACTATTATTGTTTTTCAACTTGCCAAAGAATTAAAGGGGGGAGGGAAGGGTGAGCTGGAATGCGGAGGCTACAATCTTCAACCCTGAGAGCCAAGGACACTTCTGCAAGTGTTAGCCAAGATGTGGACTGTTATCAAAACAAAAGGCTGATTCCCAATTGGGCAATGGGAATCCCGTTCCATGGGAGGAAGGGATGAAACTCATCTTTTAACTATGCAGGAAAACTTAAGAGTTGATTTTGCTTTTCTTCAGTGCTGAAATGACGAACTCAATAAAGTTTTCAACTGACTATATCGGGATGCCGGGAGCCACAGCCACTCAGTCTTGGAAGGGTTGAGCTTGAGCCTGTTCCTCCCCATCCAGATCCACACAGCCTCCAGGCACTGGGACATCACTTCAAGGGCATCATTGGGGTGGCCTGGGGTGGAGATGTACAGCTGGGTGTCATCAGCGTACTGGTGGTATCTCACCCCAAAGCCACGGATGATCTCGCCCAGCGGCTTCACATAAATGTTGAACAGAAGGGGCGAGAGGAACGATCCCTGCGGCACTCCACAGATGAGAGGCCTCGAGGTCGACCTCTGCCCCCCTGCCAACACAAACTGCGACCGGTCGGAGAGAAAGGAGGAGAACCACCGCAACACGGTGCCTCCCACCCCCAACTCTTCCAGCCGGTGCAGCATGATACCATGGTCGATGGTATCAAAAGCCGCTGAGAGATCTAATAGGACCAGAACAGAGGAATAACCCCTGTCCCGAGCCCTCCAGAGATCATCCACCAACGCGACCAATGCCCTTTCCGTGCTGTGCCCAGACCTGAAACCCGACTGGAACGGATCTAGATAGGATGTTTCCTCCAGGAATTGCGGAAACTGTTGCGCGACCACACTCTCAACAACTTTCGCAATGAAGCGAAGGTTGGAGACAGGACGATAGTTGGCCAATATTGCTGGATCCAGGGACGGCTTCTTGAGGAGAGGCCTCACCGCCGCCTCTTTCAGGGCGGCGGGGAAGTGACCCTCACTCAACGAAGCATTAATGACACCCTGGAGCCAGCCTCGTGTAACCTCCCGGGAAGCCAGTACCAACCAGGAGGGACACGGGTCCAGGAAACATGTGGCCGCACTAAGTCTCCCCAAAGTCCTGTCCACATCATCGGGAGTCACAGCATCAAACTCCTCCCAGATAACATTCTCAAGACTGTTCCTCGTCACCCTGCCCTGATATACCCAGTCAGAGTCCAGATCCCCCCGGATCTGAGCGATTTTGTCATACAGGTATTGTCCGAAATCCTCCGCCCTGCCTTCTAAGGGATCCTCCCGCACTCCCAGATGGAGCAGGGTGCGGGTCACCCTAAACAGGGCGGCCGGACGATTCCCTGATGACGCAATAGAGGCGGAAAAGTAGTTAGACTTTGCCATCTTTATCGCCACTAGGTAGGCCTTAATATGCGACCTTACCAGTGTTCGATCAGATTCAGCGAGACTGGCCCTCCAACCGCTCTCCAGGCGTCTTTTCCGGTGCTTCATTTCCCTCAGCTCCTCAGTGAACCAAGGAGCCGCACGGGATCGGCATCGGGTCAGAGGCTGCAAAGGCACAACTCGGTCCAAGGCCCCACCAGCCGCCCGATCCCAGGCGGCTACCAGGTCCTCGGCCGAGTCATGTGCTAGATCCTCAGGAAATGGCCCAAGCTCCGTCTGGAACCTATGAGGATCCATCAGGCGCCTGGGGCGGATCCATCTAATTGGGTCCGCCTCCCTGCGGCGAGGGGTCGCGGTTCGAAGATATAGGGGAAGGAGTGAGTGGTCAGTTCATGACAAGGGTTCCATGTCTATATCCCCTATAACAAGACCACTCAACCACTGGCCAGAGACAAAAATCAGATCCAGAGTGTGACCTCCCCTGTGAGTAGGGCCATGAACTAACTGGGTCAGGTTCATGGCCGTCATGGAAGCCATGAACTCCTGAGCCACCTCAGACGTTTCATCGACGGATGGCAAGTTGAAATCACCCATGACTAAAAGCCTGGGTGTATCTACTGCCACCGTGGCTATCATGTCGAGTAGCTCAGGTAGGGCTGTTGCCACGCGGCAGGGAGCCAGGTACGTAAGCAACAAGCCCATCTGAACCCCACGGCCCCACCTCACAAGGAGGGACTCACATCCGGCTATCTGAGGCACAGTGGTCTCCCTCGGACTCAGATCCTCGTTAATAATAACCGCCACCCCCCCCGCCCCTCCCCTGGGCCCTCGGCTGATGGAATGCTCTGAAGCCTGGTGGGCACATTTCAACCAGAGGGACGCCACTCTCCGGGTCCAACCAGGTCTCCGTAATACCCGCCAGGTCCGCTCCTCCCTCTTGTATAAGATCGTGAATGAGGGGGGCCTTATTGACCACGGACCTGGCATTGCACAGCATCAGCCGAAGGCCCAGATCCCGAGTATCTAAGCCACCTAGTATCCGAGCAGAGCCTTGGGGACCGGGGCAGGCAATTGCTCTCAAACAGCAAGTGCGAGCCCCCAACACCTGATGTGGTCCCCTGCTCCCGCCATATCTGCCCCTCCCATTCACCGTGCCGATGGTTCAAGGTTGACTCAGCTTTCCAACCTTCCGAGGTCACTAAAATGAGGGTTAGGGTGGTGCAGTGGTTAGAGAGCAGTACTGCAGGCTACTTCTGCTGACCGGCGACTGACTGTAATTTGGCAGTTCCAATCTCACCAGGCTCAAGGTTGACTCAGCCTTCCATCCTTCCGAGGTGGGTAAAATGAGGATCCAGATTGTCGGGGGCAAGAGGCTGATTATGTAAACCACTTAGAGAGCACTGTAAAAGCACTGTTGAAGCGGTATATAAGTCTTAAGTGCTATTACTAATATTGCACTTTAACCACTGTGCCATAAGGACTCAATTACTTGATGGCTGTCATCATTTTGTGTTGAAAAAAAATTGGCTTTAACTAATCCCCTATTTTCTGAACTAAGGTGGTGATAGTAGAGATTCTCAAGTTTGGATTGGCCTCTGTGGTTTTTGTCTAATCTATAACCTAATCTAGTTATAATCTAATCCATAACAACTTTGTAAATTGGTTGAAAAGAAGTTTTATTTTAATTCTTTAAAAGTCTGGTTGACCTTGGGATGGAAGACTAAATAAAACGGGAATGCCATTAACCTTTGTCCCTCTAAGCAGCTTTTTGCACTCCCTGAAATATTCAATGATTATTGGGAGGCTACTAAGACAGTGCTGTGATAAATACCTTAACTAAACAGACCTTAGAAAAGAGTGACTGAAATGCTATTCATTCGTCAGGAGGAAGAAAGACCAAACCACGAGCTTGTCCAGAGTCTCATCTCGGCACATTCCACCATCGATGCCAAGATGGCTTCCAGCAAAGTCTCTCTCTTCATGGACTCCAAGCCTTTAGATACGGAGGATGTTGAAAACGAGAGGTAAGCAGTAGGTTCACGCACAATCCTTCAGAAGTTGTGAGTGCGTCATCACTGGAAGGTTTTTAAGAAGAGACTGGATCTCAAATGGTATAGCAATAGCACTTAGACTTATATACCACTTCACAGTGCTTTACAGCCCTCTCTAAGCAGTTTACAGAATCAGCCTCTTGCCCCCAACAATCTGGGTCCTCATTTTTACCCACCTCGGAAGGATGGAAGGTTGAGTCAACCTTGAGCCTGGTGAGATTCGATCTGCCAAACTGCTGGCAGCCGATGATCAGAAGTAGCCTGCAGTACTGCACTCTAACCACTGCCCCACCACAGTATAGGGTCTCCTGCTTGAATAGGGGGTTGGACTAGACTTCCAGGTGCAGTCTGAATTGAAAATTGAAAAATTGTTAAATGTAGCAATAGCATTTAGACTTATATACCGCTTCACAGTGCTTTAGAGTCCTTTGAGATGGTTTACAGAGTCAGCGCATTGCCCCCAACAATCTGGATCCTCGTTTTACCGACCTCAGAAGGATGGAAGGTTGAGTCAATAGCTCTTAGACTTAAATACTACTTCACAGTGCTTTTAGCCCCCCTCTAAGCGGTTTACAGAGTCAACCTATTGGCCCCAACATCCAAGAAGCTTTTCCAGCTCTGACTGAACAACTTCAAAGAAAAAGCATAAAGTCCAGTTGCCTCTTGAAAAAGAACCTTTGGGACATCCGTGACCTGGATGAATCTCCACAGACAAATTAAGTAGGAACTTTTTCATCAGTGAGAACTATTAATCAGTGGAACAGGTTGCCTCCAGAATTTGTGGGTGCTCCATCGCTGGAGGTTTTCAAGAAGAGCCTAGACAGGCAGTGGTGGCGAACCTTTTAGAGACCGAGTGCCCAAACTGCAACCCAAAACCTACTTATTTATCGCAAAGTGCCAACACGGCAATTTAACTTGAATACTGAGGTTTACCTAAAATAGTGATAAACAAGACAGAGTTCAGCTAATTGTCCTAAGAAAAATGTGATAGATGCACTTGTATGCCCCTTCATTTTTTTTTGTTTTTGAAATATTACATTTAGCAACAGTAAAAAAGAAAAACTTTTGTAATATCATTTCTCTTTCCCTACCTCTCTTTCCCCCCTCTCTCTTTCCTTCCCTCCCTCTCTCTTTCTCTCTTTGTGTGTCTCTCTTTCCCCCTCTCTCTTTCTCTCTTTCCCTCCCTTTCTCTGTCTCTCTGTTTCTTTCTCTCTTTTTCCCTTCCTCTCTTTCCCTCCCTCTCCTTTCTGTTGCTCTGCTGAGGGCTGAAAATTTGCAGGGGTTGATTTGAAAGGCCTAATCCTAGTCTGAACCTTTGGGGTGGGGTGGGGGGGTGTTGAACGCTGAAGGCACTCTGTACATGATCCGAGACAATCCTGCCACAGGAAAAGAACACACCAAGGGGACCAAGCACTGGGTGAGGAGGTGGGCAGCAAGGTATCCATTATTTCTGCAGAGATAGCTGTGTGCAAGATCCCTCTAGGCTTACATGCATACACCCATTCTTTGCAATTAGGTCTCATCAACGCACAGGTTATTTGCTTGTGTATCTGTGTAATTTTTGAAAGAAGGCAAGTAAATGACAACTATCAGAGGGAATCGGGTGGAAAAAGTGAAAGGCCAGGGAGGGTTTTTCGAAAGAGAAGGAAAGGAGCGGGGACCATTCGCAAATAGGCCCCCAGCTGTCTATCAACTTAAACCGGATTTGCGAAACGAAACTGCACCCATCAATCAGAGCCATGGTCTGCCCATCATTTGTTTTGGTGTGTGTCCAGCAGCATTTTGTCTGTGCTGGAGTGATGGCACTTGTGCCCACAGAGAGGCCTCTGCATGCCACCTCTGGCATGTGTGCCATAGGTTCACCACCAGGGGTATAGGGTCTCCTGCTTGAGCAGGGGGTTGGACTAGAAGACCTCCAAGGTCCATTCCAGCTCTATTCTGATTGATTGATTGATTGATTGAACTCTGCTGCATGGTATAGAAGAGATATAGAGAAGAGATGCACAGAGGATAAAGGATCTAAGATGAACTAATGACATTATGCTGGTCATGAATTTCCAAACCACCAATACAATACAATACAAGAGAAGGGAGGATGAGTAACCTGCATGAATTAATAACTCTCTTTTGAATGCATAAGTACCCCTACAATGTTGTAAGGGAGAGGGGTGAATTTATTTATTTTGAAAACGCCCATTATTTGCCCTAAACTGCATTTGTGAACACTCTCAATACAGGAAGCACAATAGTAACACTGACTGTAATAAGGAGGGAAATAAAGTGTGGAATTTATCTAGGGTGAATTAAAATACAGGTGGTCCTTGGCGTACAACCACAATTGAGCCCGACATTTCTGTGGCTAAGTGAGACATTTGTGAAGTGAGGGTTGCCCCTGTTTTATGACTTTTCTCGCCACGGTTGCTAAGTGAGTCCCTGCAGTTGTTAAATCAGTAACAAGGTGGTTAAGCAAATCCATCTTTCTCCATTGATTTTGCCTGTCAGAAAGTTCGCAAAAGGGAATCACGTGACCCCCGGGACACTGCGACTGTCATAAATATGAATTTGTTGCCACACCTCTTGAGTTTCGATCACGTGACCGTGGGAGATGCCGCAACGGTCCTAAGTCACTTTTTTCAGTGCCATTGTAACTTCGGGCGGTCACTAAACGAACTGCTGTAAGTTGAGGATTGCCTGTATTGTCAAGGAGTTTATGCTGACTTTATTCTTGAGAGGTTCACGAAGCTTTGCTAGATGCCTGAAACAGATTTTTAATTTTCAGTGTTTTTGCCATGCCTAAAGAAGAAAAGGAAACAGACCTGCGAACTGGGAGGACACGCCGGAAGGCAGTCTTTGAAAATGAAGACCAAAGTGATGAGGAGGAGGAAGAGGAGGAGGAGGAAGAAGAGGGGATGTCTGTGGAGGAGGACATAGGAGAGAGTGATAGTAATGAGGAAGGAGAAGATGACACTTTTCTACACCAGTATCTGGTTTCCGAGCGAAGCAGAAATGAAACGGAGTCTGCGCTCCTAACGGAGCGGCCAGCCTTTGCTGACAGTGATGATGATCTTGAGGTGAGTTCAGAAGAGGAAGAAGAAGATGACTTCAAAGAGATGGACGAAAGTGAAGAGGAAGAGGAGGCGACACCTTCCCAATCTACCGCCAGAAACCCAGCTCGATTGAATAAACCTTTATCGTGCGAAACGGACCACAAGATGAGGAACGGAAAAAAGCTAGTTAAAAAAGTAGCCTGTATCACATTGATTGAAAAAATGACTGCTGAAGAGGCACCAATGCCAGATTTAGATGGACCTTTATCTTCGGAAAGCCCCTCAGAGGAGGAGGAGGAGGATGCCGATGACGACCTCATAGGGTCGAGCCAGGAAGAGTCTCAACTACAAAGTGCTGATGTTAAGATACAAGATTCTGGGTCGATGAAGAACGAAGATGACGTGGAAGATCTCTTGAAAGAGGACGAAGACTACAAAGAGGCGTTGGATTTTTCTTCAGAAACAGTTGGTACGTACTTCTGAATCTCTCAAAATGTTGGTCACAATGTTTTTATGGCGATGATTCATTTCTTTTTGATGGCATTTATCCAGGCATCTTACCTGTTTCGTCCACCGGTCAGTTGTTTCAAACACTCACTAAAACATTTTTCAGTTGCACGTCAGTTGGTGGATATTTTATATTTTTCAATAGTTAAAGTTAAAAGGTTCCCCTCGCACATATGTGCTAGTTGTTCCCGACTTTAGGGGGCGATGCTTATCTCCGTTTCAAAGCCGAAGAGCCAGCACTGTCCGAAGACGTCTCCGTGGTCATGTGGCCGGCATGACTAAAAGCCAAAGGTGCACGGAATGCTGTTACCTTCCCACCAAAGGTGGTCCCTATTTTTCTACTTGCATTTTTTATGTGCTTTTGAACTGCTAGGTGGGCAGAAGCTGGGACAAGTAATGGGAGCTCACCCCATTACTTTCAATAATTTTAATCTATAATTTTAATATAGTTTCAATAGTTACCTTAGCCTTTTCTAGCAAGGAAAGTGAGGTCGAGATCCCGTGCACAGTTACTTTGGTGTTAAGTCCAGTGGGACCTCTGAATAGCTGCACACATTACTGTGTAGCTCAAATTAAGGAGACCTGCATGCATAAACATTCAACCAATGAAGTTGTTATGCCTGGGCCATGTATTTATGTAAGTGGCATTAAAAGAAATAGGGAAAATCATTGGCTGTTTAATCTGATTTAGATAAAGGAACAATCTTATTTTTTTTCTCCTTCCTTTTAGGGGCTCTGAAATGGAAAGAAGACCTCACCCAGAAGGCAGCTGAAACTTTTTTGAGGCAGCAACAGGCTGCTCCGAATCTCCGCAAACTCGTTTATGGGTCAGGTAAAAATATATTGCCCTGCCTGTATTAGAGAGGAAGGAGGCGAGGGAGGAAGGAAGAAAAGGAAGGAAGGAGGGAGGGAGGGAGGCAATAGTGAAATTGAATTTTTTTTACTACCGGTTCTGTGGGCGTGGCTTGGTAGGCGTGGCTGGGGAAAGATACTGCAAAATCTTCATTCCTGTCCCACTCCAGGGAAAGGATACTGCAAAATCCCCATTCTGGTCCCCACTCCTGGGGGAAAGATATTGCAAAATCTCCATTCCCATCCCACTCTGGGGCCAGCCAGAGGTGGTATTTGCCGGTTCTCCAAACTGCTCAAAATTTCGCTACCGGTTCTTCAGAACCTGTCAAAAGCTGCTAGATTTCACCCCTGGAGAGAGGTCGTGGAAGGAAGGGAGGAAAGTCAAAGGAGGGAGGGAGGGAGAAAGAAGGTTGGTTAACAAAGGAAGTTCAAGGAAGGGAGGGAAGGAGGAGGAAGGAACAAAGGAAGGTCAAGGTAGGGAGAGAGGAAGGGAGGGAGGGAAGACGGAACAGAGGGAGGTCGAGGAAGGTCAAGAGAGGAAGGAAGGCAGATAAGGAAGGGGGGAGGAGGGAAGGAAGGAAGGGAGAAGGAAGGACCTTAGGCAAATGTATAGGTTCAAAGTTTAGTGAGATGGTCATCCTCAGTCAACCATTAGTACAATGAAAGCAAGCAAGGAAAAAGCCAACATTTCCCCTGCATTATAAGAACTTTTCTATTTGGATTCTTAATTGCAATTCCTAACCAGGGGAATGCCTTTTGAGTTTGTTTTAGTTTGGCAGGGGTCTTAAAGGCACTTGCATTTTTGGTCGAAATGCAGGCAGAAACGCAGGCAGTGGAAAGAGGGTAAATGTGGAATTGATAATGGAGGACTTTGAGACAATAGTTAATTATTTTCAATATACCAGCTTGGGGGGGGGGGGGACTGTCTTTTGGGAAGTTTAGGGAATTTAAAATGGTAAACCTCGACAATTATCTACCACAGCATGCAGCCAAAACATAAACACAAGCCTGTTGCCTGTTTTGATCTCACTGCGCGGGTGCAGTGATGTCCATAAGCGCGAGGACTAGATACAAGCCACTTTTTTTCAATCCTGTCACAATTTAGAACAGTCATTAATTGAATGATTGGAAGTTGAGGACTACCTGTATTGCATCCGCAAAAACTTTTAATTGTAGCCCAAATGCTGCCTTGATTCTTCCTCAGTGGCCGAGGATGTTGATGAGGAGGAGGAAGGAGAACGAGATGTGGAACTCGGCGGGTTGTTTCGCGTCAGCCGTCCCGACAAAGAATCGAAACGAAAGATTGATGCTCTGGATTGCTCCAAATTTCCCACAGAAGCCCCTCAGGACTGGGACTCGGACGAAGTACGGCTTCTTCAGATTTGTTGGATGATGGACTAATCTGGAAAAACGATTGTCGATTGCTGTGAATCTGTAAAACAGACACGTTTATTGAGACTTTAGAAAGAGTGCAGAGAAGAGCAGGATGATTAGGGGACTGGAGGCTAAAGCATACGAAGAATAGTAGGGACTGGGCATGGCTAGTGTAGTGAAGAGAAGGACCAGGGGAGACATAATAGCTGTGTTCCAATATTTGAGGGGCTGCCACAGAGAGGAAGGGGTCAAGCTATTTTCTAAAGCACCTGAAGGCCAGACAAGGAATAATGGATGGAAACTGAACAAGGAGAGATTCAACCTGGAAATTTTCTGACAGTGAGAACAATAATCAATGGAACAGAAGTTTCCTTCAGAAGTTGTGGGAGTTTCATCACTTGAAGCTTTCAAGAAGAGACTTGACTGCCATTTGTCAGAAATGGTGTAGGATCTGCTGGGCCAGGGGTTGGACTAGAAGACCTCCAAGGTCCCTTCTGACTCTGTTATTCCATTCTATTCTATTTTGCAGGTGATGGACAGCATCCGAGACTGTTTCGTGACTGGAAAGTGGGAAGCGGACAAAGATGCAGAAAAATTGTTGAAGGAAGATGGTAAATTAGAGAGTGTTCTTCCCTAATTATTTTCTTGGAAGCAACCTGGGGAAAAAAAAGTATTGTTTCTTCATACAAGGTAGTCCTTGACTTACGACCGGTTGCTTAGCAACTGTTTGACGTAATGATGGAGCCCCACCCTCCAACAGCTACTTAAAATCCAGTTTTGATACCGGCCCAATGCCTTATAGTTATGTATCTGCAGTTTATGATGGTTTGCTAGAAGCCAGCATTTAAAAGGTTATAAGATCAAGTCCGTTCATATGGCAACCTTTAGAACCACGAAGACTCAACAACCATAATGACCAGGCTCAATTATGGTCATAACTCAAGGACTAACTCACCCCTTCTGTCAATAAAGTGGGCATTCATGAACATCTGAGGAGGACCGGATGAGGGGATCATTAGGAGTTGATAATTTTGAATAAAGCATGCCTGATCCCCAGGGTATTGATGGGTCTGATGGCCAGGAGACTTAGCAAAAATACAGGAAGCCCTTGACTTGCAACAGTTCGTTTAGTGACTGTTCAACGTCACTGAAAGAAGTAACTTATGGCCACTTCACACTTATGACTGTTGCGGCATTCCCGTGGTCACCTGATCACAATTCAGACGCTAACTGACTCACATTTATGACGGTCGCAGTGTCCTGGAGTCATGTGATCCCCCTTTTGAGACTGTCTGACAAGCAAAGTGAACGGGGGAGCCAGATTCACTTAACAACTGTGTGACTAACTTAACTGCTGCAGCGATTCACTTAACAACCCTGGCAAGAAAGGTGGGTGAAATGGGAGGAAAAACTCTCTTTAACTAACGTCTCACTTACTGTAGCAGGAATCTGGGGCTCAGTTGCGGTTGTACGTCAAGGACTACCTGTATCGACCTCGGAAAGATGAACGATGGTTCTCTGCTTTTTATTTTTTCCAGAGGAAATATACGGCGATTTCGAAGATCTCGAGACAGGAACTATGTATAAAGGCAAATCAGCTGATCCAGGAGACGAGGTTTGAGATGGTCTGATTATCTGTGTCTGATTTAACTGATAGATGCTGTGTGATAAAATATAGAATAACAAGAGTGGGAAGGGACCTTGGAGGTCTTCTAGTCCAACCCCCTGTTTAGGCAGGAAACCCTATACCATTTCAGACAAATAGTTGTCCAATCACTTCTTAAGTAATAATTAAAATCTCTCTCCCTGAGCAACACTCAAGCTCTGAAAAAGTGTAAAACATTCGAATTTAAACACAGGCAGTCCTGGACTTATAACGGGGTAATTTAGTTACCCTTTAAAGGTCCCAAAAAAGTGACTTATGTCCGGTGTTCACACTTAATGACTTTGGCAGCAACTCCACAGTCGCATGATCAGAATTCAGAACATCGGCAACTGACTCATATTTATGACGGTTGCGGTATCCCAGGTTGACGTGATGCCCTTAGGCGACCTTCTGACGAGCCAAGTCAAGGCAGTCAATGCAATTTCTGCAGTGATTCACTGAAGAACTGTGGCAAGAAAGACCGTAACATGGGGCAAAATTCACTTAGCAACTGTCGCTTAACAATGGAAATTTTGGGCTCCGTTGTGGTCGTATGTCGAGGACTGCCTGTATTTAACTTTGAGTCGCTGTCCGATGTGATTAGATGGTTTTGTTGTATGCTGGATTCCAACTTGTCAACTGAGAGTAGAAAAAAGGGGCATCTTGACAAGGATTTTCCTTTTTAACTTCTGTGTTGCAGATTTCATGGGGGGGGGGGGATTAGAAGCTTGTACTATTATTATTATATCTTTTATTAATTAAACATGAAACTCAGTCAACTGAACATTTAAAAATGTATCACAAATATTATTGACTGGCACTGATGGTTGATACGGGTTGCTTCCAGCATCCTAGATATCCACCAAGTATCTTATTAAAATGTACGATTTTCCGAGTAGCGCAGTTTTTTGCAGTTCCGCTGGTGTTATTGCAGGAAGCTGCAATTTCTTGATGTATTTTATAAAATTCATGGACATGGTACCAAGTGCCCCGATGACAATGGGTATCAGTGTTACATGTTTCATCCATAATCGCGTAGTTTCAATGGCCAGGTTGCGATATTTCGTGATTTTTTTCCAGTTCTTTTTCTTCCACTCTGGGCATCTCCTGGTACAGCGATATCAATAAATTGTATGCTTTGGTTTTTCGACAACTGTGATATCTGGCGTCTTGTGTTCCAAATGTTGATCTGTCTGTATTTGAAAGTCCCACAAGGTCTTCACCTTCTCATTTTTGACAACTTTTTCCACTTTATGTTAATTATTATTATTATTTCTTTTATTCATTAAACATGAAACTCGGTCAACTGATCATTTAAAAATGTGTCACAAATACAGTTGACTGGTGCTAATGGTTGATATGGCTGATACGGTTGATAGGCTGCCAGCATCCTAGGTATCAACCAAGTACCTTCTTAAGATGTACAATGTTCCAAGTAGCGCAGTTTTTTGCAGTTCCGCTGGTGTTATAGCAGGAAGCTGCAATTTCTTGATGTGTTTTGTAAAATTCTTGGACATGGTACCAAGTGCCCCGATGACAATAGGTATCACTGTTATATTATAATCGTTGTTGTTGTTATTTTCTCCGTGTCGTTAGGTGGCAAACAAAGAGGAAGAGGACAACGAGGGAAAGAACCCCAAAGCGGATGCGGAGGAAGAGGAGCAGAAGAAGCGTATCGCGAAGAAACGTAAACTGAAAGAGATGTTCAATGCCGAATATGACGGGAACGCCACCTATTTTGATGATCTGAAAGACGAATTTCAAAAGCAGGCTCAGGTAAACCCTTTGACTTGGTTGAGGGATTCCGAATGGCCCGACAATGTTTGTTCTTCCGATCTTGCAGAGTTAACTTTGGAAAAGGAGCACAAATCCGCTAGCAAAATGGGAATTAAGTCAAACTATGTCAGATGGAAATGTGCTATGGCTCTATCTTGACTGTCTTTGGTGCAAATGAAGGAGGAAGGGATAGAAATGCTGTCAGGTTTATTATACCAGTAGCACTTAGACTTATATACCGCTTCACAGTGCTTTGAGCTGTGGTTGCACAGTGGTTAGAGTGCAGTACTAGAGGCTACTACTTCTTTTATTTTGCATGTTTAAAAAAAGTATTTAATATAAAAAAATCCATTTTTATATAAACAATGTGTTGTCTGAGTACAATTAATTTTGAGAAATAGCAATCATAATATTCATAGCATTAATATTGATCACATAATAATAATATTTGTTTATCCTTTTAATAAACCTCCCTTATGTAATTAATCATTCTCTTATGCTTCCAAATTTCTAACTTCTGTTTCTACTAGTTAGTACTGCAGGCTACTTCTGCTGACTGCTGGCTGCCTGCAATTTGGCAATTCAAATCTCACCAGCCTCAAGGTTGACTCAGCCTTCCATCTTTCCGAGCTTAGGGAGGCCTGTAAAGATCTGTGAAGAAGGATATAAGTCTAAGTGCTATTGCTATTTACGGCCCTCTCTAAGCAGTTTACAGAGTCAGCCTCTTGCCCCCAACAAACTGGGTCCTCATTTTAACGACCTCGGAAAGATGGAAGGCTGAATCAATAGCAATAGCTCTTACGGCCCTCTCTAAGCAGTTTACAGAGTCAGCCTAATGCCCCCAACAATCTGGGTCCTCGTTTTACTGACTTCAGAAAGGATGGAAAGGATGGAAGGCTGAATCAACCTTGAGCCGGTCAGGTTCGAACTCCTGACTGTGAGGCACAGTTTGCCTGCAATACTGTGTTCTAACCATGGCTCTATATTATAGCTTAATGTAGTGTCTCTCAACATGTGGTCCTCGGACCCCTGCAGGGACTGTAATGTCATCATAAGGGGTCTGCAAAGTCTTGAAGAAATGTTATAATTTAAAACTTGAGTTAAGTCTTGGAGGTGGGGTGGGGGGATCTGTGGCCACAAAAGGCATTTAAAGCAGTTCCTTGGTGAAGAAAAGGTTGAGAGCCACTGGTGTGAAGCATTATTATTTGAGGGCCAGTTTGGTATAGTGGTTAAGGCACCAGCCTAGAAACTGGGAGATTGGGAGTTGTAGTGTGATAGAGTGCAGTATTGCAGGCTACTTCAGTTGACTGCTAGCTGCAGTTCAAATCTCACCAGCTCAATGTTGACTCAGCCTTCCATTCTTCCGAGGTGGGTAAAATGAGGACCCAGATTGTTGGGGGCAAGAAGCTGACTCTGTAAACCACTTAGAGAGGACTGTAAAGCGGTATATAAGTCTTAAGTGCTATTGCTATTGCTTAGGTTGACCTTGGGCTAGTCATACTCTCAGGAGACAAGGGCAAACCACTTCTAGGAAGGAAGGGAAGGGGAAGGGAAGGGTTATTCTAACACATGTAAATTGAATTCCAATAATTCTTGTTGACCTGGCCTACCTGGAAGGGCTGACTCTGTCTTCTCCATAATTCCTCAGTGAAAAGTGCAAGGATGTGCTGTGACTAAGACACGTCCATTCTCCTGTGCCATCAGATAAAGAAAATATGATTGACATAATGTATTAAATTGTATGTCATTAACGTCTGGATTGTCATGAAGTGTTGGTTTGCAAGGTAACCAAATGGTACAGTAAAAAAACACACAGAGGTACACACAACTTTAACAAGGCGAACGATAAACCAGAACTTAGCATATTGTGGAAGCGCAGCTTCTCGTTTCGTAAGTCAGCAGAATTGGCTCTGCTCGAACCAAAGATCAGCTGTGGAATTGTCTTGATGGATCTCATTGCGATAAAGCATTGTGTTCCTTCTTATATTCGCAATGCAGATTAACAGACTTGAGTTTGAAGATCAAGATGATGAAACCCGAATTCAGTATGAGGGATTTCGACCAGGGATGTATATCCGGATAGAACTGGAGAACGTCCCATGTGAACTGGTGCTGCATTTTGATCCATGTTATCCAATTGTCCTGGGTGGCCTGGGAAACACAGAAGGAAACGTGGGCTATGTGCAGGTATGTTATGTTCTTGCATGCTTCTTAACCAGGATAGATAAAATAAGGCAAACGTTTTTCCTGTCCCTCGTGTCCGACTCTTGGGGGCAGTGCTCATCTCCATTTCCTAACCGAGGGAGCCAGTGTTGTCTGAAAACGCTTTTGTAGTCATGTGATGGCACAGTGCTTAGAATGCAGTCTTGCAAGCAAACTCTGCCCACTGCCAGGAGTTTGAACCTGACCAGCTGAAGGTTGATTCAGCCTTCCATCCTTCCGAGGTGGCTAAAATAAGGACCCAGATTGCTGGGTGCAATAGGCTGACTCTGTAAACTGCTTAGAGACACCTGTAAAGCACTATGAAGCAGTATATAAGTCTAAGTGCTATTGCTATTGCGTTCATGTGATCAGCATGACCATACACTGAGGCTCACGGCGCCTTCCCACCGAAGTGGTACTATTTATCTACTCACACTTGCATGCTTTCGAATTGCTAGCTGGGCAGGAGCTGAGGCAAGGAATGGGAGCTCACACTGTCACATGATGCTTGGGTCTCGAACCTGGGCTGTCAGCTTTCCATCTGACAAGCTCAGCATTCTTAACCCCTGGGCCATCACGCTCCCTTCTGTGACAGGTAGAGATTCTCATATGCTCCTGAATGTAGCTCTCATCTGAAGGTGTGTACACATACATACATACTGTACTTACATACATACTGTACATACATTTATATTTATATTTTTTATATGTGTGTTTTTGTTTCCTCTTGACCTTCTATGCATTATTGTTAAGTTGCTGTCTATTTCCTGGGGATTTTGAAAGCTCAATCACACACATATTCCGACACATTAATTTGAATCAGGGCCCATGGGTCTTCCATACTTTAATATTATGCAACTGAAAACTTTGTTCTCAGGGTTATTGAAATGGCTTCCGAAATGAAATTATTCTTTGGGGGTTTTTTTAGATGCGGTTGAAGAAGCATCGCTGGTACAAGAAGATCCTTAAAACCCGCGATCCACTGATTCTGTCTCTAGGCTGGAGGCGGTTCCAGACAATTCCTGTGTATTACATAGAAGACCACAATGGTCGTCATAGACTGCTTAAGTATACGCCACAACACATGCACTGCGGAGTAACTTTCTGGGGTAAGAGCTAATGTCACAACTTAGAAATGTGGGAGGAGACACTGTGTAGGACTTCCAATCAGAATAGAGCTGGAACGGACTTCGGAGGTCTTCTAGCAGGGGACCCTATACCATTCCAGACAAGTGGCTGTCCAGTCTCTGCTTAAAAACCTCCAGTGATGGAGCACCCACCACCTCTGGAGGCAAAGGGTTGCCCTGATTCTAACTTCTAACTAGTTCTGTCAAATGAAATGAAAATTCTGCATTGCCATTTGCAAGAAATTATAAAAATGGCTTGCTTGCTTGTTTGTTTATATATTTGTAGGACTTAGATATTGCTCCAAATGAAGGGAACTTTGAGAAGTTTAAAAGAGGGAGAAACACAAAGCAAAATGCAGCACTAGAAATAATAAGAGGTTGCTGACCGTTGCCCTAGTGGCAGAAGGGCAATGGTTTGGACACCTTGCCAATAGATATTTAGATGGGGAACAACAAGCAGATGACATCCCCAGATAAGCGATATCACTGGTGTTCAAATACATTAAAGATGTATTTTAACTGACAGATGACATACCTATAATGCAAGCTCACGAGCTGCATGAAAAGCCCTAGAATCATATCTAGTCCATAAAAATACACATAAACGATCTTAGAGAAAAAAAGGATGCCTTGATCTGCTATGCTGTTAAAGAGTTTGTAAATCTTTATTATAGGTTCGTTCCTTAGATCAGGTGGTTAATGAACTGGGTCATTCCTCTTTTTTTCTTTCTTTCTTTCTTTTTCCATTTTCAAATGTGGTCTCCCTTCATGCTTGGCTGGGTGACTTTAAAAAACTAAGGAAGGTCAGGCCTGATTAGGATTTGGAGCTGAGGCTGTCAGACGTTTGAGGGTTCTCAGCTAAGACTGAAAAATCAAAAATCATTTTGGAGAAATGAGGCAGCGGCAAGCACCTTCTAGGTCAGTGTTTCTCAACCTCGGCAGCTTCAAGATATGTGGACTTCAACTCCCATAATTCCATAGCCAGCATGGAAGGTGAGTCCACTCATCTTAAAGCCATCAAGGTTGAGAGACACTTGTCTAGACTGTTGACAAGGAAACCACAAGAAGTCCTCCACCTAATGACCACAATGGAGCAAAGGGAGACATTTGTTTAGTGAATTTTGCCCCGTTGTAACGTTGACCTTTTTGCCACGATTGTTAAGTGGATCACTTCCCATTTGTTAAGTGAATCTGGCTTCCCTCTTGTCTTGGCTGGTCAAGAAGGGGATCACGCGACCTTAGGACACAGCAACCGTCATAAGTATGAGCCAGTTGCCAAGCGTCTGAATTTGAATGACATGATCACGGGGACACAGCGAAGGTCGTAACTGAAAAGCAGCTGTAAGTCCCTTTTTTCGGTGGTAAATTGGGACCGTCATTAAATGAACTGCTGCTAATCAAGGACTCCCTGTAGAAGGATACATTATCAGGGACTGGAGCTCACCTTAGAAAAGATTTCGCTTCATTCTGTAGCCATTCTTCTTGTACACATTTATTTTTATCATCTCTTAAGGCAGGGGTCTGCAACCTTAAATACTCAAAGAGCAATTTGGACCCGTTTCCCACAGAAAAGAAAACACAGCCACAAAACCTGGATGGGCGTGGCCAACTCGATGTCACTCACTTCCACCAGTCACATGACCCACCCCCTAGCCCCGCCTACCCAGCTGGTCATTAGGGCAGAGAACCAGTTGTTAAAAAACACTGGGAACACAAAATCCTTTTGACATTTCTCTCTCTTCCCTCCCTCCCTCCCCCTCTCTCTGTATTTCTCTGACTCTGCCCTGGCTGCTTATCCATCTCCCGCTGTCTCCCTTACCTTGTCAGGCCAGGTGAGAAGTGACTGGGAGGGAAGAGCGAGGGGCGGGGCCAGCCAGTGTTGGGATCATCTGAGGGAGCCACAGCAGAGGGCCCAAAGAGCCGCATGCGGCTCCGGAGCCGCAGGTTCTGACCCCTGTCTTAAGGGAAGATATGAATAATAGAATTCTTTATAAAATAGAATTATTTATTGACCAAGTGTGATTGGACAAACAAGGAATTTGTCTTTGGTGTATATGCTCTCAGTGTACATAAAGATAATAAAATACATTCATCAAGAATAAAAAGATACAACACTTAGTGATAGTCAAGTTTACTAATAAACTATCAAATCATACTAGGAAACAAGTAAAAACAATATAAATTGAAAGATCCAAGCACATGATTATAATAATATGAGGGAAGAGATAGATACTAGTAAGGAAGAGAAGAATAATAGTAATTCAGTCTTAGTAAATTATTTGACAATGTTGAGGGAATTAGTTGTTTAGCAGAGTGATGGCATTCGGGGAAAAACTGTTCTTGGGTCTATTGTTCTGGTGTGCAGTGCTCTATAGTGTCATTTTGAAGGTAGGAGTTGAAACAATTTATGTCCAGGATGTGAGGGGTCTGTAGATATTTTCACAGCCCTCTTTTTGACTCATATAGTATACAGGTCCTCAATGGAAGGCAGGTTGGTAGCAATTGTTTTTTCTGCAGTTCTAATTATCCATTGAAGTCTGTGTCTGTCTTGTTGGGTTGCAGAACCAAACCAGACGGTTATAGAAGTGCAGATGACAAACTTAATTATTCCTCTGTAGAACTGAATCAGCAGCTCCTTGGGCAGTTTGAGCTTTCTGAGTTGGTGCAGAAAGAACATTCTTTGTTGTGCTGTTTTGATGACGTTTTTGATGTTAGGTGTCCATTTTAAGTCTTGAGATATGATAGAACCTAGAAACTTGAAGGACTCTACTGTTTTTTTTTTTTTATTGAAAAAGTTTTCAAATACAAGTTTTTCCCCCTTCCCCCCCCCCTTCCCTAACCCACCCTTTCCACCCAACCCCCCCTGTGACTTCTTCACAACAATAGGCTATTTCATAACTAGTTACATACATAATATCTTTCCTTTCCCTTAATCCCTTCTCGAGGTACTGACCCTTAACATGTTAAGCTTATTGAGTATTATTACAATTTAACCTTTAATCTTTTATATATATTAATATAACATTTTAAATCGACCTTCTCCCTGCATCCAAATTTAACATTTATTCAATTCTGTCCAATTCCTCCACTCCTCTAAATATATGACTTAAAATCATACAGTACAATTCTAGATATAATCCACTACCCACTTTACTAAAATATACACATATCTATATATGCATCCCATTTTATAAAAAGAAGAGACAAAAAAAAAAGAAGAGAAAAAAATATATCTTCTTTAGTATCTTTCCACTGAATTGTTAAGTCCTCCACTCCCCTAAATATATGACTTAAGAATCCTTTTTCTTAAACTAATCAATCAGTAAACTAACCTATTTCAACCCTTCAATTCCTACAAAATCATGCAGTACAATTCTAGATATAATCCACTGCCCACATTACTAAGATATACACATATCTATATATGCATTCCATTTTGTAAAAAAGGAAAAAACAATAACTTTAAATTTATAATCCATATAGTATCTTCTTTGATGTCTTTCCTCTGGATTGTTAAATCCATCACCCATAATAGGGTAAAATAACATGCTGGTGCAACAGTTTGTTCAAAATCTCCAGTCATCTTCTGCCCCCATCAGTAGTAGATATCCTCGCATCTGTATAAAAGCAAAAACAACCACCCGAGTGACATTATAATTATAATTATATCCATATGGTTATAGTTGTGGTATTCATCAGGATTATTAATTCCCATCATCCTACTGAGTAACATCCAGATCTTCTGCATGCCCCGGCGAGACTCTCCTGCCTTATAACTCAAAATGATTATAATATATTTACCAAAAAAAAAAAAAAAAAAATTTTTAGATGATTCAAATCCAACAAAGTGAGGCTCTTTTCACATCCCAAAATCATGGCCTTGCAGAGATCTGCCACAATCCTCAGGATAGTATCAGACAATTGTTCGCCTCCACTATCTTTTCAAATATTCATTCATTTTTTAAAGTCCCTGGCATCACTGTTGCATAGTTTAGAAATTGCTGTTTCTATGCGATCTATTTCTTTTCTTTTTCTTTTCCGGGTTGAATTTCCATCCTCGTTTCTTGCCTACCAATTGTTTGTCTGCTAGTTGATTTTCATTCTGCTTTATGTATTGTTGTTGTTGGGTTAGTTTTATCATCTCATCTTTCTTCTCCATCACTTGTATATCAACTGATTGATTTGCGCACTTGTCTGTGACTTGATGGTTCATCACGTTGGAGTCGGATGACACTGCTCTCTTATTTATAGACAGTCCAGCTGGGGTATCCAAGAAATCCAAAGACAATTTATCCATCACAGCCTCTGTAATTTGATGTTTTCCTTTTGCTTCCAACTCCTTTTGCTTATCCTGTATTATGCCTAAAGGTGTTAAATTCATTTTTAAAAATTTTTGATAAAAATCTTCCGCTTTTTCAACAGTATGCAATTGATATCTTATTCCTTGATATCTCAATATTAGGCCAACTGGGGTGTCCCACCTGAATAGGATATTTCTTTTTTTTAATTCAGTCACTAGAAAGCCAAATTTCTTCCTCTCCATTAACATCTTGGGCGGGAGCTCCTTAAAAATCCAAATCTTTCTTCCATGAAATTGCAAGGTAGAATTAAAAGAGTTCTGCACAATATTATTCCTAATTTCTTTATCTGTAAAATAGATCACCACATCTCTAGGCAATTGCCTTTGCTTTGCCAACCAGGAGTTTATTCTGTAAATTCTATCAATCCTACAATACACTTCATCAGGTTGAACCTTTAAGATCCCAGCCAGAATTTCAGAAGATATTTTCCTTAGATCATCTCTATTATTTTCCTGCAAACCTCTCAGTCTAATTGCATATTCTGTAAAATTATATTGAATCATTAAAACTTCTCTTTCAATCCTCTGTTGTACATTTTCTTCATTACCAATCTTTTGGTCAGTCTCCATTTTAGATTTGTCTTCCGAGCTATTATCCTGAATGTTTATCAAATCCTTTTTAATTTTTTGAGTCATGTCATCCAAATTCTCCTCAATTTCCTTCATTTTAGACTCTAATAATTTAGTCTTTGCATCCACCCGAATCAAAAAGCCTGATAAACCATTAGCAGCTTTTAAAATCTTTTGATTCAAAAAATCAAACTTTGATTTGACCAATTCACCAATTTCTTTAATTTCCTGCTTAAATTTTTCAAGTTGCTGGTTCACAATCTCATCCCTTCTTACAATCTCTTCAAGGATAAATTCTAATATATTAAAATCGGGTTTCTGACGCTGGAGAGTTGAAATTTGTTGGCGCAATTTCTTGAGAGGGGAAGTTCCTCCCCCCCCATTTGTCCAGCTGTGTAAGTCCCGATGCCATTTCCCACACAGACAAGATTTAGCAAAAAAGAGAGAAGAAATAGAAAACAAAAGAACTTTCCCTTAAAAAAGGAAAAAAAAAACTTCTTTTCAATCAACAGCACAGGAGCGAGGTTTTATCTACAAATGTAGCCAGTGATATTTATTCCGCTACATTGTAGTAAGAAGAAACGGAAGGACTTTCCCTTTTAGCCCTTCTCCAGCCAGAGCAGACGCCATTTTAAAAGATTCTTTTTCCCTCTTTTCCTCTCCTCTTTTCTCTTAGATAGATTTTGGAAAGGTGAAATACTTGCGGTTCAGTATTAAGGGTCCAGCTCGCATTTTCTTTGAGTATTCTGTTAAATTCGCAGGCTTGCTCTTGACGCCTGGCTCTGCATAAGCAGAGGTCTCCCAAAGCCCGGAGCAGCGGCAGGGGATATGGGGCTTCTCATCCGCTCCGTCCCAAAAGTAAAAAAAAAACTTTTGGGACTCTGCGGAGAGTTCTACCCACCCCTGCCGGCTCTATCTCCGTTTCCTCTTGGAAACGGAGTTTTTTCGAGCCGCCATCCGCTGTAACGGCGGCTCTGACAGGCAAAGGAAGCTGACGATCCCAAAGGAACGTCTGGCGGCGGCCAGCAGCAAACCGGAAGCCTTGAAGGACTCCACTGTTGATACTGTGTTGTTTAGTATTGTAAGAGGTGGTAGTGTAGGAGGTTTTCATTATAAACAAACATTATATACAAACAGATAAAGGCACACTGTTAAATCATTGAGTGATGATTTCATTCCACCTTCTTTATAGGACCCATCACTCCACAAGGGACTGGGTGTTTGGCCGTCCAATCTGTGAGTGGTACAACGGTAAGTACATTAGCAGGGATAGGTTTCCTATCTCTTTCTTACGATTGCTTTATTATTTGTGAAGTGCCCTGTTGAAGATGAACCCAAATAGTTTCACCTTTGGCAGTTGGAAGTTCTAATAAATGGGTCCACTCACGGAAGTAACATTGAGAAGAAGATATTCAAGTTGTTTTACTAAGCCCTGGTCCATACTGATTTTTTAAAAAAATTCCTATAAAAATATTTTTCCCCTCAAAGAGTTTCCATGCAGGGTGTCAGGTTTCTAGGTCGTCTCAAATAAATTGCTTTAGTGTGACACAGAGAAAGAAAGTCTCAAAAGCAGGGTTGGGCTCCTGAGGGTTCGCGAGAACCTCTAGCTAAGATTCTGTGCAGTTCAGAGAACCCCCAAATCCCACTCCTGGCTGGCCCTGCCCACCCCTCCCCTCCCAGGAATCCCCACGTGGCCCATTTTGGATGCAGGTAAGTGCAGAGCACGTGTGGAGGCTCGGGAAGGTCGAGGAGGAGGGCCTGGTGGCTCAGCAGACTGGTAGCATTGTGATTAACACCAGCTGCCTGCAATTAATGCAAGTTCGAATCTCACCAGGCTCAAGGTTGACTCAGCCTTCCATCCTTTCTAAGGTAGGTAAATTGAGGATCCAGCTTGTGGGGGCAATAAGCTGACTTTGTATAAATATACAAAAGTATGAAGGCTATTGCTTAACGCATTGTAAGCCGCCTTGAGTCTCCGGAGAAGGGCGGCATATAAATCAAATTAAAAAAAGAAAATGGGCCTACCAAATGTTCGGGCTTGTTTCTGGCCTCCAGAGCCTGGGGAGGCCATTTTCGCCCTCCCAGAGGCTCAAGGAAAGCCTCCGGAGCCCGGGGAGGGCAAAAATGCCCCCCCTCCCGCTGTAGTGCAGGAGGCTGACTAGGCCACGCCCACCATGGCCATGCCCACCCAGCAACTGGGCAGAGAACCCCTTGCTAAAATTTTTGAAGCCCACCCCTGCCCAAAAGTGCTTTCTTTCAAGAGGCAACTGGACTTCCTTTGTTTTTCCTTGAAGACGTTTCGCTTCTCCTCCAAGAAGCTTCTTCTCTTCTGACTGAATGGCGGAGGATGGATGGGGTTTACATTCCTAGAAAAACCTCCAAGTAGCCTCAACAGCTCTCAGAGAGAGTGCTAGCGACCAGATGACTGCAAGGCATCTAAATCCTTCCATCCTCCACCATTCAGTCAGAACTGAAGAAGTTTCCAGGATGAGAAGTGAAACGTCTTCAAGGGAAAACAAAGAAAGTCCAGTTGCCTCTTGAAATTAAAAAAAAGCACCTTTGGGACAACCCTGATCTGGATGACAGAGAATCTCCACAGAGATGCAAGGAAAGTAAACTAAATCAAAACCCATAGACTTTTCATAAAAAGAACTTCATTCATCATAAATGGACTTTTGTTTTATTTCAGGCTGATTTTCGGATAGCTGCTACTGGAGTTGTGCTGGACTTGGATAAGTCCATAAGGATCGTGAAGAAATTAAAGTTGATCGGTTTCCCTTTCAAAATTTTCAAGAATACAGCTTTCATTAAGGTACGAGTTTGAGCAGAAAAATTTTGCCGTTTGGTCTTTGTAAATCATGTGTTGTTCAGCTTTATTTATTTAAATTTATCGTGGCTACCCACCTCAGGAGACTGGGTATGAGTTCAAAGTTAAAATTTATCTTGGTGTGCTGTTTAATGCAACGAATTTAAAAAAGACCAAAGTAAATTTGGGTACATTTGCGGTTTATTAGAGACATGCCTGTCTTCATTTGTGGAGAAATGGCTGTCTCAAAGATACCTCTGTTGATTTAAAAACAGAAAAAAAGCACACTTCTTAATAAGTAACAGAGGAAAGTGAATTAGAAGAAACATTGGTTCTTTGACGTTGAGCCACAGTGGTGCAGTGGTTAGAGTGCAGTATTGCAGGCTACTTCTGCTGCCTGCCGGCTGCCTGCAATTTGGCAGATTAAATCTCACCAGGCTCAAGGTTGACTCAGCCTTCCATCCTTCCGAGGTCGGTAAAATGAGGAC
The DNA here is from genome assembly GCA_022577455.1 of Arizona elegans. Taxonomy (NCBI): domain Eukaryota; kingdom Metazoa; phylum Chordata; class Lepidosauria; order Squamata; family Colubridae; genus Arizona; species Arizona elegans. Next base: position 89,323,351 of record JAKOOJ010000005.1, on the reverse strand, counting down.
CCAAATTGTTGGGGGCAATTATGCTGACTCTGTAAACCGCTTAGAGAGGGCCGTAAAGCACTATGAAGCAGTATATAAGTCTAAGTGCTATTGCTATTGTCTCAGCCATCCTTCCGAGGTCGGTAAAATGAGGACCCAGATTGTTGGGGGTAATTATGCTGACTCTGTAAACCCCTCAGAGAGGGCTGTAATTTACAGCCCTCTCTTAAGCAGTTTACAGAGTCAGCCTCTTGCATATAAATCCAACAAATAAATAAATAAATAAATAATAAACAAACAAACAAACAAACAAACAAACAATAAATAGTGACCCTATTTCCTTTTTTGTAAACGCTGATCCTTTATTTCAGAAGGTTGTCCTTTAGGATCTTTCTAACTTCCTTCCTTCCTTCCTTCCTTCCTTCCTTCCTTCCTTCCTTTCCTTCCTTCCTTTCCTTCCTTCCTTCCTTCCTTCCTTCCTTCCTTCCTTCCATCCATCCATCCATCCATCCATCAATCTATCATCTATCTATCTATCTATCTATCTATCTATCTATCTATCTATCTATCATCAGCCTTGCAGGCTAACTCTCCCCACTGCCAAGAGTTCAGTTCTGACCGGCTCAAGGTTGACTCAGCCTTCCATCCTTCCGAGGTCTGTAAAATGAGGCCCCAGATTGTTGGGGGACAATAGGCTGACTCTGTAAACCATTTAGAGAGGGCTGTAAAGCACTGTAAAGCAGTATATAAGTCTAAGTGCTATTGCTGTTTATTGTTAATCCTGATACACCATAAATAGAGATGTTCTTCCATGCCACGCAGGGGATGTTTAACTCGGTGCTGGAAGTGGCTAGGTTTGAGGGGGCAGCCATCCGTACGGTGAGCGGCATCCGAGGACAGATTAAGAAAGCCCTCAGGACCCCAGAGGGGGCCTTCCGAGCAACTTTTGAAGACAAGTTGCTGATGAGTGGTAAGTTGGCTTTTGCAGTTTTGCACATCTGACTGATCGGAGTCAGGAGGAAGATCAGTTCTGGGGTTGGAACGCATCTGTGATGGGGGGAATTGTGAAGACGGAGAGTCAGCAGCTGTGACGAGGCATCCTTCACCAATCTGAGAATACAAGAACTGCAAAGCTGTGGTTTAGCTCAGGCAATTTTATATCCAGATCCCCAAACAGGGAGCTGAATTAGTTTTCGGCTGGAGAGAGAGAGGGAGGGAGGAAGGGAAAAAAGGAAGGGAAGGAGGGAGAGGGAGAGAGAGAGAATGAGAGAGAGAGAGAGAGAGAGAGAATAGGAAGGGAGGGAGGGCGAAAGAAAGAGAAAGAAGGAAGGGAAGGAGGGAGGGAGAAAGAAAGGGAAGGAAGGAAGGGAAGGAGGGAGGGAGAAAGAAAGGGAAGGAAGGAAGGGAAGGAGGGAGGGAGGGACAGAGAGAAAGAGAAGGAAGGAGGGAGGGAGAGAGAAAGAAGGGAGGGAGGGAGGAAGGAAGGAAGGAAGGAAACTTGCAAGAAACTTGCTCCCAAATACATAGGGCTCTTCCCTATCGTAAAAAATGTAGTGGTTTTAAACATGTTTAAACATGTTTTGTTGCTTTCTTTTGGGAGTTTAGGAGGGGAGGGGGCCCATTAACAGGAAGTAAAGATCCAGTGCTTATTGGAAATCCAGGTAGTCCTTGTCTTAGGACCACAATTGGGGACCGGAAATTTATGTCGCTAAGTGAAACATTCGTTAAGTAAGTTTGCTCCATTTTTGCGACCTTTCTTGCCACAGTGGTTAAGCGAATCGTTGCGTTTATTAAATTAGTGACACTGTTGTTAAGTGAATCCAGGTTTCCCCGTCGACTTGGTTTGTCAGGAGGTTGCAAAAGGGGGATCCTGTGACCCTCCCGGACATCGCGACCATCATAAATATGAACCACATGCCAAGCATCTGAATTTTAATCACGTGACCATGGGGGAATGCTGCAACGGTTGTGAGTGTGAAACCATGGTCCTAAAGTCACTTGTTTCAAAGTTGTAATGACAATTTTTCAATGTTGCCCGTAACTTTGAATGGTCACTAAATGAACCGTTGTAAGTCGAGGACTACCTAGGTCTATATCAACATCTGCAGTGTTGGGGCATGATATATATAGCTCAGTACAGTTTTAAACTTAAGTTTAAAATTGTGCCACTAATTCCCAAGGAGAAATGAGATCCAGGTAAAAACGTGACATCAATTGATAGCTGTGTCAGGCCTGGAAGCCATCTTTTACATTAGGCCTTCAGACTTGCCACGTTTACTACTGTGAGAAAATGGGAGAGGAGAATTGTGTGGAGCATGGGTGATATATAGTCATAATAACATTCCTTTCTCAAAGAATCAACATCTTGCCCTGCACGTGGAGGGCTAGGATTGGGAGGCATCTCCAGTTGGGATGGTGCTTTGATTGGACCATGTGATGGACTTGTGGGTGCTGGGCAGGGACTTGGACTTTTCTTTGGGTGGGGAAAACCTGGAAACCTTTAGATTCAGGTTTTCCCAGATGTGCCGATATGACATCTCTAAAAAAATGTAACTTTGAGGAAACTCAAGCCTCAGACTTTTCTTTCGTTGGGGGTATTACTTGGAACCCTGACACGCAGTTGTAAAATCCAGATATCTCCCAAATCTGTGAGCAATGAAGAGGAAAATCAATTTTTTTAAAAAATTCCCCATTTTCTCTTTTCCTCAGATATCGTATTCATGCGAACATGGTATCCTGTATCTACCCCTGCCTTCTATAATCCGGTCACCTCTTTACTGAAGCCTCCGGGTGAGAAATCCTCTTGGGTAGGAATGAAGACCACGGGCCAGTTGAGACACGAGAAGGGTATCAGGCTGAAGCAAAACAAGGACTCCCTCTATAAGGTAGGACGTTCTGTGTGATGTGTTTGTGTGGCAGGGTTTTTTAAAAACTGATTTTGTCTCCGGTGTTGCGGTTTAGATACTGGGCCCCTTCCAAGAATCTTGCACCGTTTCTGCCACATGGGTAGGGAGACTGAGTTGAGAAATCTAATTTTAGTTTCGGCATCTGTTCACTGTAGGGATTCCGGATGGGGGTCTCTTTCTTAATTTTATTGAGAGAAAGATGGCTGGTTGGTTGGCTGGTTGGCCGGCCGGCCAGCTAGCTGGCAAAAGAGAGAGACACACATAAGGTGATTAGAGAGATAAGGTGATTAGAAAGATTGATCAATCGATAGAGAGATACAACGGTGGGTGGATGGGTGGGTGGGTGGATGGATGGATGGATGGATGGATAGATAGATAGATAGATAGATAGATAGATAGATAGATAGATAGATAGTTTAGGTCAGAGATGGCTAACCTTTTTGCCGTTGTGTGCCAAAAGCGGGGGGAGCACTGGGAGGTCACGCACATGCATGCCGACGCCCATAATTCAATGTGCGTGTGACCTCCCGTACTTCCCCCACTTTTGGCACACGATGGCACAGTGGGCCCAGTAGGCCTATTTTTCGCCCTCCCCAGGCTCCAAAGTCTTTCCTGGATAAATAAACAAATCCGAGAAGGACACTGGATGGCATAATAGTAGAAAGAGGCATTAAAGGAAGGGGCAGAATTTTGCTGTTACAGGGTATGTTAGAAATTTGTTTTAAACTTTTAAGCATGTTCCAAGACTTCAATAATTATTTTTATTTATGGACTACTGAATTTTTGGTGGAATGATTTGAATTGGCTGGGGCCCACAGAAATTATTTTAGAGATTGCGTGTAGACTGCAGATTGCTGGTTGGTCAATTAAATAAACTGTTATTGGTACTGGCGGTCAATTTTTTCAGTGCAAAATGAAGTGAGCTCACTGAAAGTAGCACACAACAAAGCAGCAAGGGAATGCAAAATGTTTGCCCTAAACTGGTTTTGTGTGTGTGTGTGTGTGTAATTGTGCAACTATTTGCATTTCAAATATGAAATATTCCACTTATTGTACATCATTCCTGAAAGCACTTGCAGCTTGAAACAAAGAGTCTGTTTTGTTTTGGGGGGTTTTGCTCAAAGAAGGACATTCCGCCAAATGTGTGCGAAACAATTCCGAATGAAATACTTTGCATGGTCCCGAAAAACAATTCTTTGACCGTTCCTTTCTCCCCCCCCCCTTTCTTAGCCGATAACGCGGGTGAAGAAACATTTCAACAAGCTGCATATTCCCAAAGCTCTTCAGAAAGCCTTGCCATTTAAGAATAAGCCCAAGTTCCAAGAAAAGAAAAAGAAAGTCACCAAGGATCAGTGGAGACCAGCTGTCATCAGGGAACCGCATGAAAGGAAGGTGAGATCTTTTACGGCCTTCATAGCAGCTCTCCTCCTCTCATCAATTTCACCCAGAATAGTTGTAGGCATCACAGTGGGCGTTATAAAGATGCTGTCCCAGTAAAATTGATGGAAGATTTGCCATGGGCTCCTTTTAGAGGTGGATTTGATCCTACACAGCTTCATTTTGATTCACATCCTTGGTCCACATTCCACTAAGCACAATTGGAAGAAGACCTGTATTACGTACAGGTGGTCCTTGACTTACACCAGTATATTAAAGTTTGCAGCTTTCATCCAGCACACAAGTAAATAATTCAGCAGGATTCATTTATAGAAGAAACCTCTTTATATACAAACATGATGCATGTATACAATACCCATGCAGCTCTTTCAACACAGTAGCAAGGACAAGGACAAGAAGTTAGAAGCAGAAGTCAGAATCAGAAGCACTAGAATCTATAAGCACAGAACTTATATTTATACGGACCAGTTAAGCTAAGTGCTCCAAGCTGTCTCATATGGTTCACAAAAGATGCTGTTTCTTAGTCACCAAACAGTTCCCATTGGCTGATTTGTTATGGCTATCCCAGCTTGTAATTTCTTATACACTGACACAGTTCACTTAGTAACAGTCCATAGTTACAGCAGCACTGAAAATAAAAGAAAGGGACATTTCCCATACTTAATGATCCTTGCAGCATCCCCATGGTTGCACGATAAAAATTCAAATTCTTGGCAACTGACTCATAGTTATGACAGTTGCAGTGTCCCCCGGGTCACACGATCCCCTTTTGCGACCTTCTGACAAACAAAGTCAACAGGGGAAGCCAGACACACTTAACCACCCGTGTTACTGTCTGAACACCTGCAGTGATTCACTTAATCACTGTGGCCAGAAAGGATGTAAAATAGGGCACAACTCACATTAACAAATGTCTCGCTTAGCGACATGAATTTTAGGCTGAATTGTGACTGTACATCCAGGACTATTGTATTTACACAACCCTTCAAACTTTTAGGGGAGGTTTTCTTCTTAAGAAGCTTCCTTGCTTTTTCGAGGCTTGAAATAGCAACTGCACCAACTCCCAAGTTGTGTCCGACTCTGGTTGTAAACTCTGCCCTAGCTGTAAATGGATTTTTTAAAATCGGTGCAATGTGCCCCAGGTACCCTGCCAGCTCTGATGAACTCTTTTATCAGTGTCTACAGGTAGTAAATACAGCGACAAGATTTATTGCTTTGAGTAGCTTTCCAGTGTGGGATGAAATGACTTTTTATCGGACAGAACGGTAGGTAGTTAAATACAGATTTAGCAACCCTCAGCAGGCATCGTTCGTGTTAGCTTTTAATCGTTTCCTGATCCAAGGATCAAGAAAAAAATGTATTTTAACGCCTGAGTTAATCATAGCAATTACTTTGGTGATGGTGGGTACAATAAAAGGAATTAAGCCAGCCTTTCTGAGACCTTTGAAAGAGGTGTAGGCAGCTTCTTTGCTAATGCTAGATACTAAAGATATGGAGTTGATAATTGCTACAATTTAAACCCCAGCATGTGGTCGTGTTGTGTCTTGGATTCCTTTTGGGTTCTGTTTTCCAACTTTGGGCTCGGGTCGCTCCAACATTGTGTACTCTTCTTATGTTTAGGTCGCAGCGCTTCTCTCGGCTCTGGGCACGGTACACAACCACAAGGCACAGAAGAACAAGGTGCAGCACCGCCAACAGGTCAGAGTGCACCAGAAAGAGAAAGAGGAAGAGGAAGAAGCGAAGCTGAAGAGGCAGAAGGAAGCCAGGAAGAAACTTTTCCGTATTATCGGACAGAAGGAGAAGAAGAGACGGAAGTCGAGCCTGAAGGGCTCTTCTGAAAAAGAGTAAGAAGCAGCGACGCACAGAAGCCGAATGAGAAGCAACGCGCAGAAGCCAAACGGGCCTCTAAAACACCAAAGCCGTTCTGGTTTGGAGGATTACATTCTGGAAAACTGGTGGGACCACAGCCATTGCTTCTAGATGGGTCTAGTCTGGAGGAGGAACGGAGCCTTCAGAGTTAATGGACGAAGAGGGTTTCCCACCTATCTGCCAATGCCTTTGTAATAACACCTGTCAGTAAGGATTGAGGCACTTAATTCTTGGATGACTAATGAACAAAGATTTAAAAATATTCCAGCTTGGTTCTGGACTTGGAAAGGCAATGGATCATATCCAAAAAGGGCTATCCAGTTTAAACTGTCTTTGATGATGCTTATTTGGTTATTATGCTGAAAGAATCATAAATATATTTTAGATTTTAGTTGGGAAAGTGACTGATGTATGGTTTTTGCAGGCAATCCAAAAGGGTTTTTCCTTGTTTCTGGTGGAACATGAAATGCTTCGCCGACGCTATGATCTTAAAGAGTGTTGCTCGAGAAACTCAACTCGTTGAAAGTTGAGCCAGTAGACACGATTAGAAGGTAATTTCAACAGTAGAATCTGGAGCTGTAGAAAAAAAAGGGGCGTCCATCATATCATGAGATGATATTGACTCATTCCAAGAAAGGAAACAGCAGCTTTGATATACAGGTTAGTCCCTGACTTAACAACCATTCGTTTAGTGACTGTTCAAAATTACAACGGCACTAAACCACCACCCCCGTCCCCTGACTTATGACTGTTTTTCACACTTTTTTAAAAAAACAAATTTTTATTGTTTTTTTCTTTCACACACACATTTTATGATCAGAGTATTGACCAAATCATATCTTATATAATTTATCATATCCAAATACACTTTACATAATTTCAATTTCTGCCAAAGTATTCTTTTTCTCTACTTTTTTATCTTATCTTAATACTTCTATACTTATTATATAAACAGTATCACCGTCCACCCTCAAATCCTAATTTCATAACATTATTTCAGTTGGTTATCTTATCTTATCTTATCCATTGTTAATCATATATATTTTCTTTTAACTTTCATATTAGTTCATTCTTCATCCTAATAAGTTTGAGTATACTCGGGGTTGCCCTTCTACCATTCCATCTCTCTTTTTTTACAACAGTCCTTCTCCTCTCTTTCCCTTCCCTTCCTTCTTCTATCCTTTTCTACTTTCTTCTTTCCTCCTCTCTTTTCCCTTCTCTACTGCCCCTTCCTTTCCCCCACTCCTCCTCCCTTCCTAACCTTCTCGCCTACTCTTATTTCCTTTCCCTTTCTTCCTTTCCTTTTCCCTTTCTTCTATTCCTCTCTCCTTCCTCTCTTCTTCCCTACTTCTATCCCTCTACTTACTGTTTTTCACATTTAACAACTGTTGCAGCATCCCCATGGTCATGGTCATGTGATCAAACTTTGGACACTTGGCAACTGGCATACATCGAACTTGCTACGCTTTATAAGCCATGGTTTTTTTTTAAAAAAATCCTGAATTTAGAGGAGCCTTCAGATGAGTGCCTTCTATCGTAGGTTTTCTGAACATTTTAAAATAAATATTGCTATTGCTTCTCCTTCAAGACTTCAGAGTTGACAAATATGGGCGTCATCAGGGACTCAATGCACGCCAAGCCCTAGTAACACATTTTAATTTTAGTTTCCAGTGTACGAATCTAGCTATTTGCGTTTATGAGCTGTAGGGTTTTTTTAATTTATTTATTTATATGCCGCCCTTCTCCGGAGACTCAGGACAGCTTACAATGTGTTAAGCAATAGCCTTCATACTTTTGTATATTTTATACAAAGTCAGCTTATTGCCCCCACAATCTGGGTCCTCATTTTACCTACCTTAGAAAGGATGGAAAGCTGAGTCAACCTTGAGCCTGGTGAGAATTGAACTTGCAGTAATTGCAGGCAGTTGATGTTAATAACAGTGCTTTAGACTGCTGCGCCACCAGGGCTCTTTTAGTTAAATTATAGCTTAAAGCAAATTTAGGTGATGCATTAAAAAACCCACTAGTGCCGTTTTCTTTTTCTTTAGAAGATCACAAGGTCGCCATTGAGCTGAGGTAGCGCAGAAATACTAGCCAATTGTATTCAGGTGAGCTGGAATTTCTTTGCTATGATTTCACCCCTTAGAACAGTGTTGGTGAACCTTTTCGATGTGCACCGGGCGGCTGTTCTTCCGGTTTCCAGCATGCATGCGCAGTGGCCTCCTGGTCTTCCGGTTTCTGGCGCACATGCTCTTTCAGGTTCCAGCCCGCTGGTCTTCACGTGTGCGGGAGCGCTGGAAACCGGAAGAGCAGCTGCCAGGTGCGCATGCGTGCACCAGGAAGATGATCTTCCGGTTTCCGGAGTGCACATGCACACCAGCCAGCTGGTCTTCGCGCGTGCATTTGTGCCAGAAACTGGACGACCAGGTAGACAGTGTGCACGTGTGGGCTGGAAACCGGAAGAGCAGCTGCCCGGCGTGCGCTTGCGCACTAGATAGCTGCTCTTCCGGTTTCCGGCATTCCCGCACGCCTGAAGACCAGCTGGCTGGCGCCCCAGAACCCGGAAAAGCAACAGGCAACGGCTCACCTGCCCGGAGAGATGATTCTGCATGGCACTCCCAGCACTTGTACCATAAGTTCGCCATCACGGCCTTAGAAGCTTTCCAAAGAGAAAACCTTCCCGCTCGCCCATCCTTATAAACACAACCGTGTTTGTCATAGAAGCTTATCATATAAATAAAATACTCGGCTGCGTTGGATGAAAGTTAGCAAGTATTGAACATAGGAGTAAAACAGGTGGGCGGTAGATCCTTCAGTCGTAGTTAAGTCATGGTTTCCCACTGAACTGAAACAGATCAATGACCATCAAAGCCGTCCTACAATTTGTTCAGAGGTTCTGGTGTTTATTTAATTTATTGTTACCTGTATAACCTGCCTGATCTCTTGAGATTTCAAGGTGGCTCAAACAGGAAAAAGGGTTTTTTTCCCCCCTCCGGTGCCTAGAAGTTGAGTCATGGCAACTAGACTTCTTCTGACTTCGAAATGTTTCGTTGCTTATCCAAGTAGCTTCTTCAGTCTGAACAAGTTGGTTAGGGGGACCCCTTGTGTCTCCTCCGGAGAGGTCTATATTCGTTACCTGATCAGGATAGGTTTGTTAGATGAGTAAACAAAAGATCATTGGGATATTATGTAAATGTTACAGCTCTTAAATCCTTTACCCTAGATGAGTCATTAAGCAGGACGTCCTTGGTGAAACTGTGAAGCGGCCTTAATTTTCCACATTCATTAGTCCCCAGGTACATTAAGAGCACAGGTTCACCACGGAGGTACACTTACACCCTGCTCACATAGGGTGAAGGGTTTAGGAGTTGGCGCGCTAACATACATCCCAAAGACCCTCTGTCTACTTACCTAACAAGTCTCTTCAGGTTAGGTGAGATATGTAACCAACCTGGAGGAGATAATACAGGGGTCCCCAACTTCAGGGCTGCAGCCCACTAGTGGGCCATGAGCTGTTTGCAACAGGGCCACTGAAACGGCGTGCGTGCGGGTTAGCCTGCCGCTCACACAGAACCATTCATTCTCTTCCCCCCTCCTTTCCTCGCCGGTCTGCAAAGCCGGAAATATTTGGGGAACGCAGAATAACAGAGTTGGAAGGGACCTTGGAGGCCATCTAGTCCAACTCCCTGGACAAGTAGGAGTCCCTATAACATTCCAGACAAATGGCCGTCCAGTCTCATCTTAAAAGTCTAATGTTGGAGCACCCACAACTTCTGAAGGCAAGCCGTTCCTCTGGTTGATTGCTCTCACCGTTAGGAAATTTCTCCTTAGTTCTAGGTTGCTCCTCTCCTTGATTAGTTCCCATCCAATCTCCTAAGATCATTGTAAAGATTGCCGATAATAAGAGAGATTTTCCCCTCAAATGCAATATTTCATAAAAGTCAACATGCTGTGCCAGGAAGGTGGGCTGGCCAATTTAGCAAGCCAATTTCCTGTAATAATTCGTTTTGCCCTTCGAGTCCAAAGGAGTAACCTTCACTCCTTCTTGAGCAAGAATTAAGACACAACATCCATTGCAAACGAAGATGGACCCCCATCTCACGTAAAATGCTGTTTTGTTTTGGGAAATGGCAGATGTATTTCCTCCCTCACCAGGGTGTCAACATCTCAGAGAGATGCGGGGGTGGGAGGGGTAGAATCCCAACAGCCCTAACAGATGGATGTGGAGAGACAGGGTTCGCATCATTTTCTCTGAACACAAAATGACATGTCATGAAACTGTCAGGATTTACCCCTAATTTGACAGTCTGTCAGTTGGTGCAGAAGGCAGCTCGAGATCTCGGGCATGTCGTAAAATCTTCACCGGGTATTTTTGATGTGGGGCTTGAAATGGAAAAAAGAAAGGAAAAAAAATGAAAATGGGGGTTTTGCTGATAAGATAGCTTGTTATTATAGAAATGGCTAGCCTAGATTAGCATGTAACAGTAAAAAGTTCAGGCCACAATGCTATTATTCTGTTTTACTACGCTAAAAAGGGTCAACGTTTTTCTTTTCTTTTTCCATCTATACTCTACATTTTTTCCTCTGTCATATAATATATGTGGGTGCATGTATAATTTTGTATTTATTTATTTATTTTGTCATGGTTATGTAGTGTATATTGGAGGTGGTGACCCTTTGAGAGCTGTATGCAACTAAATTTCATTTTAATGCCGATTAATGTACATTCAAAGTGGCAATAAATAGCAATAGCACTTAGACTTATATACCGCTTCACAGTGCTTTACAGCCCTCTCTAAGCGGTTTACAGAGTCAGCCTATTGCCCCCAACAATCTGGGTCCTCCTTTTACCCTTGGAAGGATGGAAGGCTGAGTCAAGGATGGAATCTTGAGCCTCATGAGATTCGACCTGCCAAATTGCAAGCAGCCGGCAGTCAGCAGGAATAGCCTGCAGTACTGCACTCTAACCACTGCGCCACCGTGGCTCAGGATGAAAGAAATAGACTAGAATAGGCTAGTATACTAATACTATACTATACTATACTATACTATACTATACTATACTATACTATACTATACTATACTATACTATACTATACTATACTATACTATACTGCTTTCTCTTCCCTTCCTTTCCCTTCCCTTCCCTTTTTCCTCTCCCATTTTCCCAATCTTTTCATTTTCTTTTATATTTTATATCCTGATAAACTGAATAAAACATTTAAAACAAAAATAATACAAAATAAAAACTTCACTGGGTAACAGACGGGATTTTCTTTTTTTTTTACAGGTAAGTGAAAATGATTTTGCAAAAAAAAGTGGGGGGGGGGAAGAGATAACGAAACAGGATGGAGTGTCTCTATTTTTTCACATATTTTTAATTCCATGGAATTCTTAGCTCTGAAGTCTTCTTGGAGACACCTACGTTGATTCTTGGCAGAATATGGAGATGGTTTGCCATTGTGTCCACTTTATAGGAATTTTTTTCCCGCTTCCTAGTCTAACTTGAAGCCCTAACCTAGATTTCCTTTTTCAAGTAGTCCCCAACTTACAAATATTCGTTTAGTGACTATTCGAAGTTACAACAGCACTGAAAAGGTGACTTATGATCATTTTTCACACTTAGGACCATTGCAACATCACCTGACCAAATTCAGATGCTTGGCAACTCACTCATACTTATGACAGCTGCAGTGTCCCTGGGGTACGGGATCCCCTTTTGTGACCTTCTGACCAGTAAAGTCAACAGGGAATCCAGATTCGCTTCACAACCCTGCGACTATCTTGTCTGCAGTGATTCACATAACAACCATGGCAAGAAAGGTTATAAAATGGGGCAAAATTCACTTAACAACTGTCTTGCTTAGCAATGGAAATCTTCAGCTCCATTGTGGGGTTGTAAGTCGAGGATTACATGTAGTCTACCACAAGGGGTGCCCAAACCCTGGGCCGTGGCCTCACTACTGGGCCATGGCCAGTTCGGAACTGGGCTATGTGAGTGGCAGGTTGGCATTCATGCGTACGCGTGCAGCTCTTATGCGAGGGTATAGTGTGCACATGTGCGTGCAGCTCGAGCTTTTGCATGCCCATGCATCCTGCAGATGCATGCACCTGTGCACCAGCCTTCCGCTCCCTGAAGTTGATCTCCGTGCGCACATGCTTCCCCTCTTCTTTCCCCTCTCCCCACCAAGCTGCAAAGTTTGGGGACTGCTGGTCTACCATCCCAAGATGGATTTGAATGGGCGCATTTCTGCTTAATTCCTTCCAAGATTAGCCCACATGTACTAACGTGTTCATGAAGGCAAGGTCATCCACAGTGATGGTCACTGGCTTCAAAACATTGGCTAGGACAGTTCTCCTTGTCCTTCTTTCTTAATATAGCAATAGCCCTTAGACTTATATACCGCTTCACAGTGCTTTATAGCAGTGGTGAAATACAATTTTTTTTACTACTGGTTCTGTGGACGTGGCTTGGTGGGCATGGCAGGGGAAGGATACTGCAAAATCTCTATTCCCTCCCCACTTCAGGGGAAGGATACTGAAAAATCCCCATTCCCAACCCACTGTGGGACCAGCCAGAGGTGGTGTTTGCCGGTTCTCTGAACTTCTCAAAATTTCCACTACTTGTTCTCCAAAACCTGTTAGAACCTGCTGGATTTCACCCCTCCTTTACAGCCCTGTCTAAGCGGTTTACAGAGTCAGCATCTTGCCCCCAACAATCTGGATCCTCATTTTACCGACCTTGGAAAGACGGAAGGCTGGGTCCATAGCAATAGCACTTAGGCTTATATACCGCTTTACAGTGCTTTACAGCTCTCTCTAAGCGGTTTACAGAGTCAGCACATTGCCCCCAACAATCTGGGTCCTTAGATTGCACTTTTATGCACTTTTTAACATGCATTAACATTTTAATATGCACTTTTAACATGCAGAAAGCACATCACTTTACTCAACTGGTCTATCAAACCTGTCCCAGCTTGGGCATTTAGGAAAGAAAGACCCTTGACTCCATTTGCGGTGCAAGGGATACTTTTACTAAAGCCGAAAGGTTGCAGCATAAGGAAAGCCAGATCTGAGTATTCCCATGTGAACCCAGTAGCTTTCTCCTCTCCCAGCCCCTCCCTCCCTCTCTCCTTTCATCACCTTGTTAGTGTCTAATAAGGTTCAAACCAGTTCTTTTGGTAACAGTTCTAAAATTTGGCATCTCTTTGGTGTGGGTTTACATTCCATTCCCGTGCCTCTGCCCTTGGATTGCTTAACTGTTGTCTCTGGTTGGCACTTCTGATTCTTGTCATCCCCTTCCCCCTCCCTATATCTTCCCAACCCCTCTCCCCATATTTTGATGGCAGGCTGCCATCAAAAGTGAAGCAGGGCTGCAGCGATGCGATGGTGGATCTGACATGCTTGTCCTTCTCATTTTGAAGTTGCAGCTAACAGTTGGAGACAGCCACCCTGTTTAGGGTGACCCACTCCCTTCTTTGGGGGGGAGGGCGGGAAGATCCCTTGCAGGGCCGCACTGAGGATTTTGTGCAATTCCTGCATGATAAAGTCGCTCAGATTCGGGATGGCTTGGACTCTGATTGGATGAGTCCAGGGGAGGAGACGGGCAGGTCTTGAGAATATTATCTGGGAGGAGTTTGATCCTGTGGCTCCCGAGGATGTGGACAGGGTTCTGGTAGGATTAGTGCCGCCACATGTTTATTGGACCCGTGTCCCTCCTGGTTGGTACTGGACCCCCGGGAGGTTACACGAGGCTGGCTCCAGGGGATTATAACTGCTTCTCTGAGTGAGGGTGCCTTTCCCGCCACTTTGAAAGAGGCGGTGGTGAGGCCCCTCCTCAAGAAGCCTTCCCTGGACCCGGCTGAATTAGCTAACTACCGTCCGGTCTCCAACCTTCGTTTTGTGGCGAAGGTTGTTGAGAGTGTGGTGGCACAACAACTGCCCGGGCACCTGGATGAAGCTATCTATCTAGATCCGTGCCAGTCGGGCTTCAGGCAGGGGCACAGCACAGAAACGGCATTGGTCGCGTTGGTGGATGATCTATGGAGGGCTCGGGACAGGGGTTGCTCCTCTGTCCTAGTTCTATTAGATCTCTCAGTGGCTTTTGATACCATCGACCATGGTATCATGCTGCGGCGGTTGAGAGGGTTAGGAATAGGGGGCACCGTTCTGCGGTGGTTCTCCTTCCTCTCCGACCGCTCACAGTTCGTGTTGGCAGGGGGGCAGAGGTCGACCTCGAGGCGTCTCGCATGGGGACTGCCACAAGGGTTGGTCCTCTCGCCCCTTCTGTTCAACATTTATGTGAAGCCGCTGGGTGAGATCATCCGTGGTTTTGGGGTGAAGTGCCATCTGTACGCTGATGATACTCAGCTGTACATCTCCACCCCAGACCACCCCAACGATGCCCTTGATGTGATGTCTCGCTGCCTGGAGGCCGTGCAGGTCTGGATGGGGAGGAACAGGCTCAGACTCAACCCGTCCAAGACCGAGTGGCTGTGGCTGCCGGCGTCCCGATATAGTCAGCAGGTGCCATCGCTGACTATTGGGGGTGAATCTTTGCCCCCCACAGAGAGGGCTCGCAATCTGGGTGTCCTCCTGGACGCACGGCTGTCTTTAGAAGAGCATATGACGGCCGTGGCCAGGGGGGCCTTTTATCAGGTTCGCCTGATCTGCCAGTTGCAGCCCTTTCTGGGCCGGGACGCCTTGCTCACGGTCACTCATGCCCTTGTCACCTCCCGGCTGGACTATTGTAATGCTCTCTACATGGGGCTCCCCTTGAAGAGCACTCAGAGGCTCCAACTGGTCCAGAATGCGGCCGCATGGGTGGTTATGGGCGCAACTCGTTGTGCCCGCGTGACCCCCCTCCTGCGTGAGCTGCACTGGCTCCCAGTGGTCTTCCGGGTGCGATTCAAGGTGTTGGTTACCACCTTTAAAGCGCTCCATGGCATAGGACCCGGGTACCTTCGAGACCGTCTTCTGCCACCAATAGCCTCCCACCGACCAGTTCGCTCCCACAGAGAGGGTCTCCTCAGGGTGCCATCAGCCAAGTTATGTCGACTGGCGACACCCAGGGGGAGGGCCTTCTCTGTGGGAGCCCCAGCCCTGTGGAACGAACTGCCCCCGGAAATACGTAAGATCTCCGACCTCCGGGTGTTTCGCTGCGCATTGAAGACCCTGTTGTTCCGCCAGGCAGGGCTATCAATATAATAATTTTAAATTGGGGTATTTTAAATTTTGGGGGTTTTAAATCGGCCAAATCTATTTAATTATTTTAATTTTTAATCATTGTTGTGTCTTGTGTTTTTAAATTGGCTGTACACCGCCCTGAGTCCTTCGGGAGAAGGGCGGTATAGAAATAAAATAATAATAATAATAATAATAATAATAATAATAATAATAATAATAATTATTATTATTATTATTATTATTATTATTATTATTATTATTATTATTATTATTATTATTATTATTATTATTATTTCCCTGAATCCAGGCGAAATCTTTGAATTATCAGTGATATGATTGATTTAACCCATTTAACTCTTTTGGAAACCACATGGAAGAGATTTGTCAATGCTGTCGATATGCGCACAGTGTGACTATGTGAGACAACCCAGAAACAAATACAGTAAACAGAGGTTTGTATATAAATAGTGGTTTTATCTACAAAGAATATATACAAACACATACTTTAGTCAGACCTCAAACAGCCAGCAATCAGCAACTACAGCACGAAAGCACACACACAGAGAGAGAGAGATACGCCCCAACAGGGTCTCTTCTTATTACAGGCTCTTAAAGTGATATCAGCCCAAAAACCTTGCTGACTCATTCCCAGTATCACATCATTGTAGCAGCTGGTCAGCTCTTAAATTATTACCCTGACACTATTTTATGGGTTTGACTTTTTACTTCCTTCCTTTGGTATTATTCGGTGATTTCCTATCTAAATAGGTACATTTTAAGTTTTGGAGAACAGCCAAGGTTGGCTAGATGCTACCATCAGGATGGATATTTGCACGCATAACCACAAACAAAATTAATATCTGCTCCTGTGCCACCGCCAAAGATTTAATTTAGGGACTTGAGAGAGAGGGCTGGTGCCTGAAAACGATCTCTCTCATCTCTCGCTAATAACATTTGAACAATTAAATGTCTGCAACATCTGACGTAAAGTCAGTACGAAGATAAAACAGAGGCAGTATTTTCCATCAAGATATACTGGCTAACAAAAGAGACCGAATAGATACATAAACTTTCGGAATGCAAACAAATAACTTAACTGTTATGAAATAATTTTAATTGGATTTTAGAATCTTGCATTTCTTGCGTTTGAAATTATTTTTTTTTTTTATTGCAAAAGTTTTACAATTACGTTTTCACCCCCTTTTTTCCCCCCCACTACCCCCCCCAAACTTCCCAACCTCCCCAGCCCACCCTCCCCCTCCCCTCCCCCCAGACTTCCTAGTATGCTCATGTCAGATAAAAGGAAATTATTTGAAATTATTGAACTGCCTGTGTTACTGCAAGGAAAGAAAATATTAAAAACAAAATAAAAGAGTTGGAAGTGACTTTGGTGTCTTCAAGTCCAACCCCCTGCTCAAGCAGGAGACCCCATTTTAGATAAATGGTTGTCCAATCTCTTCTGAAAAACTCCAGTGATGGAGCACCCACAACTTCTGAAACCATTCCACTGGTTTATTGCTCTCACTGTAGGGAAATTTCTCCTTAATTCCAGGTTGCTTCTCTCCTTGATTAGTTTCCATTCATTGGTTCTTGTTATTGAAGCAATGTTTGTCTAGCAGTCAGAGGTGGGCTGCACATACTTTAACAACCTGTTCGCCAAAAATGTGAGCTTGCGCGCAGCACCTAAAACAAGGCTTTTCCGGTGGGGGAGGCTTCTTGCATGCCTGCTAGGTCAGCCACGGTTAGTAGAACAGGTGAGGTGCACAAATCAGCTGGGCTGTGGGCTGAGCGAGCTGGAAAGTGAGATATCTAGGACCAGATAGTGTTGAAGTGGGTGGGCAGAGCCGACCGGTGCTCGGAACTACCGATTCAGGCGAACCGGTCGAAACCAGAAGCAGCCCACCACTGCTAACGGTGCCAACCACTATTTCTAAAAGGTACCTGTCAGGCATGCCTCCTTTCAGTACTCAAGAAAGAAAAACCCTGACTCCATTTTTGTAGAGAAAGGTACTTTTACTGAGTATGAACTGAATGCAACCAAAGAAAAGCAAGGTCTGAGGCAATTGGCGCGAAAATCACATATAGAAAGCATCCCTAAAACCCTTCCCGCCAAGGGTCCAGTCAGGATTATCCAATCCACATCCCCCCAAGGGGTCATGTGGGGTGCAACTTCCGATGGCTCCATCCTTCTGGTATGCCAGGACGGTTGACCTTGACTGGTTATCAGTGCGCCTCCCAGCTGCAGAGAAGCGCTGAGGAAAACTTTCTCCAAATTCACTCCCTGTTACAAGACATCTCCACCAGCTCACTTCTAGGAGCCTTGGTAGTACAGTGGTCTAAAGCACCCTGTTATTAAGACCAGCTGCCTGCAATTACTGCAGGTTCGAATCTCACCAGGCTCAAGGTTGACTCAGCCTTCCATCCTTTCTAAGGTAGGTAAATTGAGGACCCAGTTGTGGGGGCAATAAGCTGACTTTGTATAAATATACAAAAGGATGAAGGCTATTGCTTAGCGCATTGTAAGCCGCCCTGAGTCTCCGGAGAAGGGCGGCATATAAATCAAATTTAAAAAAAAAAAAAACTTCCCCCCTCCCAACTACCCAGACAGCTCCCCCCTCCCCTCGTTACAATGGCAGCCGTAGCAAGCAAGCAATATAGAAGCGGAGGCTGACAGTACCTATTTTGAAATTGTCTGTCTCTGTCTATTTTTTCTTCTATGAACTGAAATATCAGAACTATTATTCAGTACTCAATTGAAATAGATATATCAACAAAATGTTCAATAATTACTCAACCGCATAACCTATACCTTCCTTTATCAAAGTCCTGTTTGCTTTGTGAGGGATAAGTAGCTGAAGCAGCTCTTCTCCTGAAGAGGGCAGTTTGACCATATCAGTTTTAAGGATTTAGAGACCTGGCTGATTTTTCAGACCACAGACTCCCTCCTCTTATCCGAGCCTTGAGAATCAGTGTTAAAATGTGGAGATTAATTTCTGGCTGTCTATTCTCTCGTTACTACCATGGTGTGTTCCATCTGGTTTAATTAAGACAAGACAGATAAAAGATAAGGTTAGATCACCTTTATTGTCACTTTTTTCCCCCCTGTGAAAATGGAGGTTAAATACATTTTAAGCTTTTAAGCTGTCCTAAGAACCAATGCTGAATTTCTTTTGATTGCCTTTGTGTGTGGTTTATGGTTCTATGTTTCCATGCATATAAATACTGTGATTTTCATGGACTTTATATATGTATGGAAGAAAGGCAATGAGAACCATAATTGTTTAAGTGGGGTCTTGTCTATACCCCTCACTGTGACTGTGGTGCTCCTCAACAAAATATCCATCACATTGTGTTTGAATGTCCATCAAGAGCTTTGTTGTTATTAGTTGCGAAGTCGTGTCCGACCCATCGCAACTCCATGGACAATGTTCCTCCATACCTGTCCTCTACCATCCTCTGGAGTCCATTTAAGCTCATTCTGACTGCTTCAGTGACTCCATCCAGCCACCTCGTTCTCTGCCATCCCCTTCTTTTGCCCTCAATCATTCCCAGCATTAGGCTCTTCTCCAGTGAGTCCTTCCTTCTCATTAGGTGGCCAAAGTATTTGAGTTTCCTCTTCAGGATCTGGCCTTCTAAAGAGCAGTCAGGGTTGATCTCCTCTAGAACTGACCGGTTTGATCACCTTGCAGTCCAAGGGACTCACGGGAGTCTCCTCCAGCACCACAGTTCAAAGGCCTCAATTCTTTGGCTCTCAGCTTTCCTTATTGTCCAACTTTCACAGCCATACGTTGCAACTGGGAAAACCATAGCCATGACTATACACGCTTTTGTTGGCAGGGTGATGTCTCTGCTTTTTAGTATGCTGTCTAGCTTTGCCATGGTTTTCCTCCACAGAGGAGGAAATCAAGAGCTTACACCGGCCCAATGTTTGATTTTTCCAGCATAAACCACCCTGTCCTTGAATAGCTGGGTGGACCGGACATTAACATTTGAACCACTATAAGTCCATGTATTTGCCATACACTAAATAAATAAATAAGAACCGTAAGGATAAAAACTACATCTGTTTGCATATGGATGTGCTTTATTACCTCTTGGCATCTTAACATTTTAAAGTACGGTAAGTAATTCCTAGCACTTAACATCTATAGAATTCTAGTCATTTGTAGCAAGGATTTATGGAGTGAGATTAAATATTTTTCTATAATTTATGAAGGATCACTTAATCCCAGTTCAGCGTGTTCTTTCCACCTGGTTATTAATCTCTTTTTCCCCTTACGTCCATCTCATGTTTACTTTTGCAGAGGCATTGATGTACTCTGAAGTGCAGCTTCCTACATCTCTTGTAAAACACACACAACAGAAGTACTGTGACCTTTTCCGAAGACATTTTCAGAGCGGGTCCTCACCCTTAAGAGCAAATTTGCACATTTTATCAGGCGGGGAAAATAAATGGTTCCTATCGCTCGGAGCTGTTAATTTAGCTTTCGACAGAGTTGCGTCAAATAATTCTCGACTGCAATAAGGGAGGAAGCTGAAAATGAAATTTAAAAAAACAAAAACAAAAAACCCAGGAAGAAGCAACCTTTCATATGGCAATCCTATATGTTAGAACTTAGAATAATTTTATTGTCACTAATTGCCATACGTTAAACAGCTCTCAAAGGGTCACCACCTCCAATATACACTATATAAACATGACAAAATAAATAAACAAATAAATAAATACAAAATTATGCATATACCCACATATATTATATGACACAGAGAAACAGCACAGTCTAGTTCGGATGTATACTTGTACATGGCGAGAGAAACGAATCTTGAGAGTTTACCAGATGGATGGCATAAAGGAACAAAGCTGTTACAGAATCTGGTAGTCCTGCTAGAAATACTTCAAAACCTTCTCCCAGGGGGGAGCAACTGAAACAGACCGTGAAGTGGATGTGTGAGGTCTCTAACAATGCTTTGAGCTCTAAACACAGAGCGCTTATAAGCAGCATCCTGAATAACGGGAAGTGAACTTCCTATAATCTTCTCCACTGTCTTCACCACTCTCTGTAGAGACTTTCTATCTGGGGTGCTGCGGCCACCAAATCAAACAGGGATGCGGTTTCTTAAAACGCTCTCAACCGTGCCTCTGAAAAGTGGCCAGAACACTAGTTTTAGAGATATAAAATAGAGAATATTTTGTCAGCTAATCAAAATACTGATACAGAGCAGACATACAACCAAGCTGCATAGTTTTTAAAACTGTTACAGGAGAGAGATGTATGGGACATTGCTAATACAGATAGTCCTCGACTTAACAGTTCGTTTAGTGACCATTCAAAGTTACAGCGGCACTGAATAAAATGATTTATGATCGTTTTTCACACTTAACAATGGTTGTAGCATCCCCAAGGTCAGGTGATGAAAGTTCAGATGCTTGACTACTGACTTACACTTATGACAGTTGCATTGTCCTGGGGTCACATGATCCCCTTTTGTGACCTTCTGATGAACAAAGCCAAGGACATGCATTCTTCCCAGTGAGCAAAAGTATCCTTGACCATCAAGTTCAGAGAGCACCAAGGCTCATCACCATCTCCTCCTCCTCCTCTCCACAAAACCTTCTAGCACTGATGATGTTACCTAGTTTGGTAACAAAATGTCTGCAAAAAACCCACCAACCTCCAAAAAGCACCAAGGGATCTCACAATTTAACCTTGAGCCACAAATATTCTCTTCTGTCACTATAGTTATAAGTGCAAGAACTGTTCAAAAGTCATTTTTTTCAGTATGTTTATAACTTCAAATGATGGCTAAACAATGTAAGTTGAGGACTACAGAATAATAGAGTTGGAAGGGACCTTGGAGGTCTTCTAGTCCAACACCCTGCTCAGGCAGGAAACCCTATACCATTTCAGACAAATGGATGTCCAATCTCTTCTTAAAAACCTGAAGTGATGCAGCACCCACAACTTCTGAAGGCAACCTATTTCACCAGTTACTTATTCTTACTGTCAGAAATTTTCTCCTTAATTCTAGGTTGCTTCTCTCCTTGATTGGTTTCCATCCATTGCTTCTTGTCCTATCTTCAGGTGCTTTGGAGAATAGCTTCTTTGTGGCAACCCTGAGTTATGGAACATCAATATCATGTCTCCCCAGTCCTTCTTTTCACTAGACTAGACACACCCAATCCCTGTAACCGTTCTTCGTATCTTTTATCCTCCAGTCCCCTAATCGTCTTCCTTGCTCTTCTCTGCATCTCTTAACTGCCTGCACATTGTTAAAACTACCTGTAAGTTGTGCGATGTGGCTTTGCTATACGGGAGAGTCCCTGAATAGGGATTCTTCTCTTGACTCCACATTTTTAAAAGAGAAGGAATATTGTCCAGGGGTGAAATCTAAAATTTCTTACTACCAGTTCTGTGGGCGTGATTTGGTGGGGTGGAGGGTAATGTGACTGGGTGGGTGTGGCCAATTTTTTTTTTTTTTTTTTTACTTTTAAAACCATTTTTTCGACAACCTCTTCGGCTAAGAGGCTCTGACAATCCCAGCTGAGCTCAGCTGGGATCGTCATAGCATTTAAAAGAAAAAAAAACCCTTGTTTTCTTTTAAATACTCTGACCATCCAAGCTGAGTTTCCTGATCAGCAGGGGCTTTTTTAAAAAGCCTCTTAAAAAAGGTTTTTTTTTTTTCTTTTAATTGCCTTTGACGAGCCGCGCGATCATCAGAGGCTTTTTTTTTTACTTTTAAAAGCATTTTTTCAGCCGTAGTTGTAGAAAAAATGCTTTTAAAAGTAAAAAAAAAAGCCTCTGATGATTGTGCGGCTCAGCTGGGAATGGGGAGGGGGGGCGGGGATTTTTGCTACCGGTTCTCCGAACCACCCGGCTCCATCGTTACCGGATCAGGTGATCCGGTCCGAACCGGGAGCATTTCACCCCTGATATTATCCTTTGGGCCCCAGATAACAAAGAGGAAAAGTTCAGGCAGGCAGCAAGTGCTGTCAAGAGGAGAGAAGCACTGATTGGAGAAGATGGAGAACTAGGTTTAGGTTCACTGCTTGAGGAAACTGGGCAAATCATACCGTCTCGACTGGCTGCGTCTCTATTCCGTGTCCTTTTCAAACCCAATTAAAACCAACCCATTAAGGCACCCCCCCCCCAATCCCCCGTCTCCCTTGCTGGGCCTGAGAGAACATCTCACATTTCTCAAAAAGAACTTCCTAGAGGATGAAAGGAGACACGAACAACCGGAATGGTGACTTTGTTGGCAAAAATTGCGCAGCGGGGAAGGAAGCTGCTGGAGGGAGTTGCGTCGTTCTTTCAAGATCTTTATTTTAATTTATTGTCCCAAAGGTGCTTTTTTTTGTTTCCTTCCAAGAAGCAACTGGACTTTCTGGTTTTTCTTTGAAGACGTTTCGCTTCTCATCCAAGAAGCTTCTTCCGCTCTGACTGGATGGTGGAGAATGGAAAGGGTTTATAGACTTTCCAGACCACTGGTTATTTGCATCCTTTTAGAGGGTCGTTGAGGCCACTCGGAGGTTTGTCTGTGTCCTCGGGGCGGGGGGGGGTGTCACCTGAGTGATGCAAATAGATGTGGAGCCTTCTTGGAACTGCTGAAAGGAGCTGTGTGTGTAGAGCTGTGCTTTCTGCAGGATGTTTCTGCCCTGTGTCTTTTCACTGGACAACAGCGAAGGGACACAGGGCAGAAAAATCCTGCAGAAAGCATAGCTCTACAAGACAGCTCCTTTCAGCAGTTCCAAGAAGGCTCCACCCCAGTGGTGGAATTAAAATTTTTCTACTACCGGTTCTGTGGGCGTGGCTTGGTGGGCGTGGCTTGGTGGGCATGGCAGGGGAAGGATACTTCAAAATCTCCATTTCCACCCCACTCCAGGGGAAGGATACTGCATAATCCCCATTCCCACCCCACTCGGAGGCCAGCCAGAGGTGGTATTTGCCGGTTCTCCAAACTACTCAAAATTTCCTCTACCGGTTCTCCAGAACCTGTCAGAACCTGCTGAATTTCACCCCTGCTCCACACCCATTTGCACCACTCAGGTGACCCTGAGGACACAAACAAACCTCCAGGTGGCCTCAATGACTAAAAGAATGCAAATGACCAGCTGTCTGCAAGGAGTATAAATCCTTCCATTCCCCACCATCTAGTCAGAGCTGAAGAAGCTTCTTGAATGAGAAGCAAAACGTCTTCAAAGAAAAACCAGAAAGTCCAGTTGCCTCTTGGAAAAAAAAGCACCTTTGGGACAACCATGACCTGGATGACTGAGGATCTCCGTAGACATTTTTATTTATTGTTACAAAGTCCACTTTGGTCACGAGAGACTCTAGGAAAGATTTCTGAAACTTTGGAGAGAGAAAAAAACTTTCGAAAAAGAAGAAAGACTCTTAGGTCCAGCCGTTTAGTTCCATTGAATATGAATCAGTCCCTCTGCGAATAAACAATCAAATTGGAGATCAGTCGCGCTCTGTAGTTCTCTGTCCATTTTAAAGCCGTTTCATTTCTTTTGGCTTATAACCTCCTGCGGGTTGTTGATCAGGCTGCGGCAAGAGGCAGATTGTGTGCTACCAACCTCAAAATTTCTGAGCTAACCAGAGCGTAAAAGGGAACGGCCTTCAGAATTAAAAGAGGACATGCCGTTTCTACCGATTGAAGGCCCTTGTTTCCTCCCATACAGAATACGGAACAAGGTTGGAAGAGACCTTGGAGGTCTTCTAGTCCACCCTCCTTTCTCAAGCAGGAGACCCTATACCCGTGATGGTGAACCTATGACACACGTGCCGGAAGTGGCACGCAGAGCCATCTCTCTGGATACACCAGCCGTCATCCGTTGTTCTACCAGGTTCTGGTGTGCACATACATGCCAGCCAGCTGGTCTTTGCGCATGCATGTACACTAGAAACCGGAAGACCAGGTGACTGGTGGGCATGCGCACCAGTGGTGGATTGCCCCTGGTTCTGATCGGTTCACAAGAACCGGTAGTAAAACCGGCAGGAGGCTCCGCCCACTGACCCGGACATCATCAGAAGTGATATGCGCATGCGCAGAAGAGCTTACGTGCACACTGGCTTCGCTCACGCGCGCGGGCACAATGCAAACTGGTAGTAAAGGTAAGTAGAACCCACCCCTGATGCGCACTCCGGAAACCAGAAACTCAGCCTCCTGGTGTGCACATGCGCACTGGGGAACTGCTCTTCCATTTTTGGTGCTCCTGTCCGTCCACTCTGGTTTCCAGTGCTCCCTCACGTGCAAGCGCACACTCCCGTTTCGGCAGTCGGTGCCGAAAAGGTTCGCCAACACTGTCCTATACCATTCTGGACAAATGGCAGTCCAGTCTCTTCTTGAAAGCCTCCAGTGATGGAGCACCCACAACTTCTGAAGGCAACTTCTGTTCCACTGGTTAATTTTTCTCACTGTCGGGAAATTTCTCCTGAATTCTTAAGGTTGGATCTCTCCTTCATAAGCTTCCTTCCATAACTTCTCGGGTGCTTTAGGAGCAGAAGTTGACCCCCTATTCCATGTGACCAACCCTCAAATATTGAAAGATTATGATGGCCCCACTAGACCCGAGACCAGCATTAGTAGATCGTGCCAGCAGAAGAAAATGAAATAACACTTTCGCTGTACAGGACTATTTAAGGAAGGGAAGAATTCTACCCCAATATTTGTTTTTCTTCACTTTGATGTTTAGGGAAGGCTGTTGCTATCCACTCTACTTTCTGAAGGAGAGAACAGAATAAATCTTCTCATTTCATGGACAACAGCCAAGGGACTGGCAGTTAGCACTTATTTCAAAGCTAGCAACCGAGTGGCTGAATTTGCACAGGAACTCAAGGTGAATTTTTCAGGGGGAAAACTAGAAGTTAACATGTTTTAAGGCCGTTGTGCAAATCTATCCACTCTGCAGCTTTAACATCTTGCAGAATAACAGTGTGCCTCAGGCCAGCCATTTGCAACGTTATAAAGAGAGTGATAAAAATGCCCCTTTCCTTGGAGTTTCCTATTAAGGAGAGGAAGAAAGAAATTGGGTTTTTTTCCCCTACCCTGTGTACCAAATAATCTGGGGTTTTTTTAACCACGAGGTCTTGGGAAGGAAAATCTCCTTGATTGTCTTGTGGATTCCATCTGTCCTTGATGGGGATTGCAAGGAACCAACTCCTGGAAGGGAACAGAAGAACATTAGAGGCGATGCCGTCAAAGATAAAATATGACCGAGTAACCATTCTCTTTGATTTCACGCTGTTTTCACCGTCAGGCAGTGTTGTCAGGCAACATTAACTCCAAAGATAATTGAATGCTATCAACTTCATGCCGTTCCACTGGACAGACAGATCCATGCTTCAAATTTAAATTACACTCGGAAATAAGCCATCCTTTCTCCCCCCTCCCCCAACATTTGGGAGGAAATCGATGGGGAGTCAGTAAAAAAAAGTGGATTTTGTGCTTTGTTCAGAGTTGCCGTATCTTGGGCTGCCACTAGAGTGGACAGCAACAAGACACAGAAACTCAGCCACTTCCTTCGTTCTAATAAAGATAATTTTTGCTTAACAACCAGTCCAGGGGTGAGTTCTACTTACCTTTACTACTGCATGCACAGATCTTCCATGATGATGTCCGGGTGGGTGGGCGGAGCCTCCCGCTGTTTTTACTACCAGTTCGCAAGAACCGGACCGAACCGGGAGCAACCCACCACTGAACCAGTCAAAATTACAATGGAAACCACCCCCCAAAAAAGTTATTTATGATTTACCCTCAAAGTTATGACTGCTTCACACCATCCCACAGCCACATGATCACATTTTGGACAAACAACTTGCATTTACAACTGGTTGCAATTCCCTTGTCGAAGGCACCCACTGCAATGGGTGTCATTTTTTTTTTTTGTTGGATTCCATTAAAAATTGGCCATCCGTGTTGTAAAAACAGTCATAAAATCAGATTGGGTCGCTTAACAACTGCAGTGACTTACAACTAACAGTCTCTGCAGCGTAGTCACATCCAATTTAATAGTCTGAAAAAAGATATTTTCTGGACTTTATTGCATGAACGGGGCAAATTTTAAGGGGCTGGTGGCTCAGCAGACTAATAGCCTGTTATTAACATTCAGCTGCCTGCAATTACTGCAAGTTCAAATCTCCCCAGGCTCAAGGTTGACTCAGCCTTCCATCCTTTCTAAGGTAGGTAAATTGAGGACCCAGTTGTGGGGGCAATAAGCTGACTTTGTATAAATATACAAAAGTATGAAGGCTATTGCTTAACGCATTGTAAGCCGCCCTGAGTCTCCGGAGAAGGGCGGCATATAAATCAATTTTTTTTAAAAAAAATGTTAACTTATGTTTGAGAGAAATACAAGTTAACCTGTTGTATACAGATCAATCTGTAGTATATATGACAACATAGTCATCTAAAGATGTAATAGTTTCAGAATAACAGAGTTTGGAAGGGACCTTGTAAGTCATCTAGTCATCTAAGAGCTGCAGTGGCGCAGTGGTTAGAGTGCAGTACTGCAAGCTACATCTGCTGATCACCGGTTGCCAGCAGTTTGGCAGTTTGAATCTCACCAGGCTCAAGGTTGACTCAGCCTTCCATCTTTCCAAGGTCAGTAAAATGAGGACCCAGATTGTTGGGACAACATGCTTACTCTGTAAACCACTTAGAGAGGGCTGTAAAGCACTGTGAAGCGATATGTAAGTCTAAGTGCTGGTGCTAGTCCAACCTCCCACCCAAGCAGGAGTCCCTACACCCATGATGGCAAACCTATGGCACGCGTACGAAGCCATGTCGCCCGGCATGAGCGGCCTTGCCTGTTTGTCTATTGGGTTTCTGTCACACATGCGTGTGCGACGATCAGCTGTCCTTCGCACGCACGGCAGTGCCAAAGCCCAGTGTGTGCATGCACGCGAACCAGCTGATTGTTGGGTGTGCATGCGTGCCAGAACCCAGAAGTTCAGCTTTTCCAGAGCATGATCCCTTCGCGTGTGCAGCAGTGCCAAAAACCGTCCCGCACATGTGCGCCGGCCAGCTGATCGTCGGGCATGCATGCGCACTAGAACCCAAAGTTCAGCTTTTCTGGAACGCAGCCCCGCATGCATGCGTGATGTTTCTGCGTGACCTTTTCAGCATTCACCATCACTGCCCTATGCCATTTCTGACAGATGGCAGTTCAGTCTCTTCTTGAAAGCTTCCAGTAATGAAGCTCCCACAAGTTCTGAAGGCAACTTCTGTTCCATGGGTTGATTGCTCTCACTGGCAGAAAATTTCTCCTTATTTCTAGGTTGAAGCTCTCCTTGTTCAGTTTCCATCCATTGTTTCTTATCTGGCCTTCCGGTGCCTTGGAAAATAGCTTGACCCCCCCACCCTCCTCTCTGTGACAGCCCCTCAAATATTGGAAGACGGCTATCATGTCTCCCCTCACAGTCCTTCTCTTCACTAAACTAGCCATGCCCAGTTCCTGCAACTGTTCTTCATATGTTTTAGCCTCCAGTCCCTTAATCATCCTGGTTGCTCTTCTCTGCACTTTTTCTAGAATCTCAACATTCTTTTTTTATAGTGCGGTGACCAAAACTGAAATGTAGTATAATCAGCAGCTAACTAGATAACTAACCTTCCTTGCATTGTATTGTATTGTATTGAGAACTCTTTTAAAATTATTCTCACATCCCAAAGAGAACAATGCATAGTCTACCAATTATATATGATGTTTCTGTACTGAATCTCTCTCAATGGGTTTTCAATTTAAGCTGAATGTCAGCCATTTGAACTGTGTTAATATTTTAAACATTAAAAACTGGTTCAGCCACTTGTGAGAAGAAAGACAGGGTAGAAATGTTATAGGTAAACATGTATTACTGGAGATTTGTTTCTTGCCTCTCAGGTCACCTGTTCTTCACAAATGTAGAATAGAGAACATAGAAACATAGGGCTGGAAGGGTTCTCGGAGGTCTTCTAGTCCAACCCTCTCTCTTTAACAAGCTTTCACCCATTACTTCTTGTCCTTCCCTTTGGGGCTTTGGAAAACAAGTCAATGCCTTCTTCTCTGGGACAGCTTCTCAAATACTGGACAACAGTCATCATGTCACCCCTAGTCTTTCTCTTTGTTTCATGAGATATATAGTTTAGAATAGAATAGAATAACAGAGTTGGAAGGGACCTTAGAGGTCTTTTAATCCAACCCTCTGCTTAGGCAGGAAGCCCTACACCACTTCAGACAAGTGGTTATCCAACACCTTCTTAAAAACTTACAGTGTTGGGGCATTCACAACTTCTGGAGGCAAGTTGTTCCTCTGATTAATAGTTCTAACTCAGGAAATTTCTCCCTAGTTCTAGGTTGCTTCTCTCCTTGATTAGTTTCCACCCATTGCTTCTTGTCCTGCCCTCAGGTGCTTTGGAGAATAGCTTGACTCCCTCTTCTTTGTGGCAGCCCCTGAGATATTGGAACACTGCTATCATGTCTCCCCTAGTCTTTATTTTCATTAAACTAGACATACCCAGTTCCTGCAACCGTTCTTTATATGTTTTAGCCTCCAGTTCCCTAATCATCTTTGTGTCTCTTCTCTGCACTCTTTCTAGAGTCTCAACCTCTTTTTTACATCGTAGCAACCAAGATGCTGAGCTTGCCGATCAGAAAGGCCAGCAGTTCGGCAGTTCGAATCCCTAGTACAGGTGTCCTGCGTGAGCAGGGGGGTTGGACTAGATGACCTCCAAGGTCCCTTCCAACTCTGTTACTGTTATTATTATATTCCTGTTGGTTTTATGTTATTAAAACAGCTCCTGCAACTGTTCCTTGTATGTTTTAGCCTCCAGCTCCCTAACCATTTTTGTTGTTCTTCTCTGCACTCTTTCCAAAGTCTCGGTATATTTTTTTGTGTCATGGTGACCAGAACTGCTTGCAGTATTCCAAGTATGGTCTTAACAAGGCATTGTAAAACAGTACTATCACTGCTTGTCATCTTGATGCTATCTCTCTGTTGATGCAACTCATTAGCTTTTTTGGCAGCTGCAGCGCACTGCTGGCTCCTACTTAAGCAGTGATCCACCAGGACACCCAGATCCCTCTCAAAGTAAACTAAAGTAACTCTTTAAGTTACTTTATTTCACCGACTTTTGGGTAATGCTTTTTTGACTGCAATTCCGACTTCACCATCTCACAGATGTTTTAAACTTGGCAGGTCCTCGTAATAAAAATAGATTTTGTTCCACTGAGTTAGCTGTCTGATTTGGAAGAGGTACAGAAGAAAAAAAAAAAGATCAAACATTGCACACCGACTGAACAGAAGCTTGTGAAAAAAGCCACCATGTTTGCGTCTTAAAGGTGGTTGTTGTTTTTTTTTACCTCAGAAATGACAGCCTGGAAATCCAAATCCAAATCCCCAGTTGTTAACTGATGACATTAATAATAAAATGCTTTCGATTCACTAGAGAATCTGTGTCTTTACCCAAGAAATTAAATTGGTTATTCTGGCTGATGAGTTTCCAGCAATTTCCATAGCGGGGGAGTCCTTGGGACTCCCTGAGCTTGCTTGTGTTCTTCCAGACGTTTCATTACCCAACTAGGTAGCATCATCAGTGCTGGTAAGGGAAGTAGTAAGTATTTTGCTATACAAAACCCTACTCCCCAACTACCATTGATGATGTTACTTAGCTGGGTAATGAAACGTCTGGAAGAAAAACACCAAAGCCATAAAGCACCCCACAGTCTTCCTCTTCCTCCTCCTCCTCCTCCCCTTCCCCTTCCTCCTCCTCCTCCTCCTCCTCCTCCTCCTCCTCCTCCTCCTCCTCCTCCTCCTCCTCCTCCTCCTCCTTTCTGCAAAGCTCATTCCCTTCTAGTAGTGATGATGTTACCTAGTTAGGTAATGAAACGTCTTCAAGAAAACCACCAAATTCGGAGAACACCAAGGACCCCACAGTTCCACCCTTAACTACACATATTCTCTTCTAGAAATTTCCATAGCTCAATGTTATTCCTATGTTGAGCAGACCAACGTCTGACTCTCTCTAGCACAGTAGAAGATAACAACATCACAACCACAACTTTTTGCTTGTACACAACAGTATGTACAAGCCATTTCTATAACTATAAGTCTATCTAGTTAACAAAAACAAAATGAAAGTTTCATTTTTTTTCCCATCAGAAGCACAAAATCCGGAAGCAATTTTAGAATAGAAACAAGAGTTAGATATATTCTCTGCACTGCACACCAGAACAACTAGACACAAAAAAAAGTTTTTTCCCGAACGCCATCACTCTGCTAAACAAATAATTCCCTCAACACTGTCAAACTATTTACTAAATCTGCATTACTATTAATCTTCTCATCGTTCCTATCACCCATCTCCTCCCACTTATGACTGTAACCTTGTTGCTTGTATCCTCACAATTCATATTGATATTGTTCCTGATTGCTTATTGTCATTGTACCCTATGACTATCATTAAGTGTTGTACCTTATGATTCTTGACGAATGTATCTTTTCTTTTATGTACACCGGGAGCGTATGCACCAAGACAAATTCCTTGTGTGTCCAATCACATTTGGCCAATAAAGAATTCTATTCTATTCTATTCTATTCTATTCTATTCTATTCTATTCTATTCTATTCTATTCTATTCTATTCTATTCTATTCTATTCTATTCTATTCTATTGATAAAAGAATCGATTTGACCATCTCTGCTTCTCTTTGCTGCGGTTAACTCATTAATCTTTATCATAATTTATATTAAGAAAATCCTCTATATTATTCTTTTTTTTTTAACCCTAAAGAGAGAAAACACTTTTTTTAGTTTTGATATTTTACTAACTTTAAAAAGTACTTAAGTATTATATATAAAGTTGCTTTTTCAGGAGGCAACTGGACTTTCTTGGGGTTTTTTTTTCATTTGAAGATGTTTCGCTTCTCATCCAAGAAGCTTCTTCAACTCTGATAGGATAGTGGGGAATGGAAGGACTATCTTCCACTAGCCTGTCATTGCTGAAGAAGCTTCTTAGATAAGAAGCGAAATGTCTTCAAATGAAAAGAAAAAACAAGAAAGTCCAGTTGCCTCCTGGAAAAGCACGTTGGGGACAACCATGACCTGGATGACTGAAAATCTCTACAGACTATTATATATAGTGGGGGTGCGGGGGGAAGAAAACCTTTCATTTTAAGATCGGTCAGATTTTTCATACTTTGACCAGGCCCAGCACATCACACGAGAGAGAACACCAAGGACCCAAATAACTTGTTTTACTGTGACTCTCCTTAAAAACCTCCAGTGATGGAGCGCCCACAACTTCTGAAGGCAATTCCACTGATTAATTGTTCACACTGTCAGGAAATTTAAAACATAGAATAACAGAGTTGGAAGGGACCTTGGAGGACATCTACTCCACCCTCCCTGCCTGAGCAAGAGAGTTTATACCGTTCCAGACAGGTGGCTGTCCAGTCTTCTTGGAAGCCTCCAGTGATGGGTGCAGTGATTTCCCCTTATATTCTAGAACCTCGACTCTCCTCTTAAACAAGCCAAAACATTAAAGGTATTCATATGGAGGTGTTCATTGATCCCCTGTGAATGGAAAAGGCCAAACGATATTTTGGCCTTCTTCACCCTTGGAATACCACATCTAGTTTTGGTCATCATATTATAAAAAAGATGTTGAGACTCTGGAAAGAGTGCAGAGAAGAGCAGCAAAGATGACTAGGGGACTGGAGGCTAAAACATATGAAGAACGGTTGCAGGAACTGGCTAGTCTAGTGAAGAGAAGGACTAGGGATGATATGATGGCAGTCTTTCAATATCTAAGGGGCTGCTACAAGGAAGAAGGAGTCAAGCTATTCTCCAAAGCACTTGAAGCAGGACAGGAAGCAACAGATAGAAACTAATCAAGGAGAGAAGCTATCTAGAACTAAGGAGAAATTTCCTGACAGTGAGAACAATTAATCAGTGGAACAACTGATGATCCAACACTGGAAGTTTTTAAGAAGAGATTGGACAAGCATTTGTCTGAAATGGTATAGGGCCGTGATGGCGAACCTATGGCACGGGTGCCACAGGTAGCACGCGGAGCCATATTGGTGGACACACGAGTGTTGCCCTAGCTCAGCTCCAGCGCGCATGCGCGCGCCAGCCAACTGATTTTCAAAATTTCCAGTCCCACCGGAAGTCGGGAAACTGGCTGTTTCCGGCCTCCAGAAGGCCTCTGGGGGGAAGGGGAAGGCTGTTTTTGCCCTCCCCAGGCTCCTAAAAAACCTCTGGAGCCTGGGAAGATGGAAAAACAGGCCTAAAGGGCCCACCGTGCCATCGCATGCTAAAAGCAGGGGGAAGTGTGGGGGGGGGGGGGTCACGTGCGCATGCGCGGGAGGGCGGGGCACATTGAATTATGGATGTGGACACCCGCACCTGTGACCCCCCATGCTCCCCCCGCTTTTGGCACGCGACGGCAAAAAGGTTAGCCATCATTGGTATAGGGTTTCCTGCCTGAGTATTATTTATTTATTTATTACATGTATTTATATGCCGCCATTCTCCTGAAGGACTCAGGGGGGCGAACACAAGTTAAGAAACAAGTACAATAAAATCATAATTTAATCCAAATAATTAATTAGTAGTAAATAATAAAGCCCGGAATCAGTCTTAGCCTATTTGTTTGAAAAGCCAAGTCTTCAAGTCCCGATGGGAGGAGCAGAGATCAGGAGCCATCTGGAGTAGGGGGTTGGACTAGAACCGTGTTGGCGAACCTATGGCACACGTGCCAGAGGTGGCACACAGAGCCCTCTCGGTGGGCACGTGGGCCATTGCCAGCTTCTCTTTCGGGTTTCGGTACACACATATGCATCGGCCAGTTGGTCTAGCATGCATATGTTGGAACCCGGAAGAGAGCAGCTGGACGGTGCGCATGCACACGGAACCCCGAAGAATAGCTGGCTGCAGGCGCACATGCACACCAGCCAGCTGCTCTCTTCCGACTTCTGGAGCTCTGGCACATGTGCACATGCGCGCACATACACGCTCCAGTTTCAGCACTCGGTGCCAAAAAGGTTAGCCGTCACTGGACTAGAAGATCTCCAAGGTCCCTTCCAACTCTCTTATTCTGTATTCAATGTCCCTCACCACTGCTGGAAACCAACAGCAGCTCGTTTTTCATGGATTCCTTAAGAAACTGGGACAGTCTGTCTTCTTCCCAGCAGAAGGATTTATTGAGAGTATTATTTCAATTCAATTTGGAAATTACACTTCCTGCATCTCTGAAATTAACCTGCTGCTGCTCACATCGAAACATTTTTTATGACAGCTATTGTGAAGGCTATATTTTTTTTTTCTTTAACCTAACCTTCATCTTGAAGGAAAGTTCTTGAGACCTTTTATTTTGGTTCCTCCTAATAAGGATGCAAACTTGTATCTTAAAAACAAAATATACCGTAACGTGACATGACGGGACATATACATAAAATTGGCTTTCTTTGTCTTCTTCTAATTTCCTTAGAAACATTGAATGCCTCATAGAAGAGACCTTCGTAATAATCTCTCCTAACTTTTTGGACATCTGTACAAGTTTGATTGCCTGATTTGCATGAATAACTAATGGTAAGAATGCTTTGTATGTATATTTGTTGTTGTTATTTGCGAAGTCATGTATGACCCATCGCAACCCCATGGACAATGTTCCTCCAGGCCTTCCTGTCCTCTACAATCCCCTGAAGTCCATTTAAAATCATGCCGACTGCTTCAGTGACTCCATCCAGCCACCTCATTCTCTGCCATCCCCTTCTTCTTTTGCCTTTAATCGTTCCTAGCATTAGGCTCTTCTCCAGTGAGTCCTTCCTTCTCATTAGGTGGCCAAAGTATTTGAGTTTCATCTTCAGGATCTGACCTTCTAAGGAGCAGTCAGGGTTGATCTCCTCTAGGACTGACTGGTTTGTTCGCCTAACAGTCCAAGGGACTCACATGTATATAAGATATATATTTATTCATAATCCTACCAGCACCCCTGTTCCTTGTCCCAACTTCTCCCTCTAAAACTAGGAAGGAAATAGGAAATTCTAGAATGTGCTCAAGAACAAAACATGCCTCACAATGTAAAAGATCAGGCACAAATAGTACTGTATTAAACATTTAAAACTGTTTTACTCATCACCTTGGTGTGAAACTTAACAGTTTGAATAGGAAAGCGTTTTGGAAGTGTCTGAAAAGAGAACAGCTTGTTATGAGCTTGACATTCATCCAAAATGCTTACCAAACTTTGAAAGAAGATTCGTCTCAAGAAGCTTTGACAAATTTCATGTTTGAAATGGTTTGGAACGTTTGCACAGCCTTTCTTTCATTCCTGCTTTGCATCTTGGTGATTTCATTGCACATATCTAGGAGATGTTCCTGGCTATAACACAGAATGAGCTTTCCATTATCTTCTTCCAGAATGTTTTAAGTCTAGTCGACAGTAGTGGCCAAAATTGTGGAAACCCTTTGGGAAAAGTGTATTTTCTAAAACTAGCTAATAACACCACTTTTTTTTTTTTTTGGAGTAGTATCCTAAAATTATATATCAATGGAAAAATAATTTAATCAAGAATGTAATGCAATAACTTTTACAAAGGATTTGCTATTAGAATAGCAGTTACAGTATAAGAAGAAAAGTGAAACACGTAGAAAAAACGAGATATACAAAAATTATCACCATAGAAAAAATGAGATATACAAAAATGAGTCCTTAATCCTTAGTTGTGTAACTTTTAGCATGAATTACGTCCTTACAATGTCTTCCCATGGAGTGAACCAAGTCTTTTAGTTCTGCAGCTGTTCTGATGTGAAACCAAGATTGAATGATTGCTTCTATTAACTGGGTTTTATTGCTAGGTTGCTTCTGACTAACAAGTTTCTTTAGTTGGCTCCATAGAATTTCAATTGGGTTAAAGTCTCGGCTATTCCCAGGCTATTCCAGCAGTGGAATACGATTACCTTGAAACTCCAAAAAATAAAAAGTCGTGTTATTAGCCATCAAACCTCAAAAATATACTTTTTCCAAAAGGTTTCCACAATTTTGGCCACTACTGTAGAATAACAGTTCTAGAAATTATTATTATTATTATTATTATTATTATTATTATTATTATTATTAAATTTATATACCGCCCTTCTCCTATTGTACTCAGGCGGTTGATGGACTTCATTCAGCTAACGAGATCTGACTCGTTTTAGCTTTCTTGAAATCAGCCTAAGTCCCTCCCTCCCTCCCTCCCCCCCCCCCTCTCTCTCACTAGAAATTCTATCTGAATTCCACAATAATCTATATTCTGTTCCCCAGGGAAAAAAACAAAGTCATCCCTTTTTTGGTTCACACTGATGCATGACATGCTCCCATGTTATCAAAATATAAGGACAACATGTCCAAGCATATAAAGAGGAAATGAGTTTGCTTAAAGGAGATAAGATTTTAGAAACAGCCTTAGCTCAATCTCTGATGTTCTTCGTTATATTAATTGGACTGCTTTTCTGGATGATCAGTTCCTGGGCTTTGAGATGGGGAGGAAATTTCAGAGATGGGAGTTTTATCTTTGATAATGCTTCTATGTTGCTATTGTAGAATAGAATAGAATAGAATAGAATAGAATAGAATAGAATAGAATAGAATAGAATAGAATAGAATAGAATAGAATAGAATAGAATAGAATAGAATAACAGAGTTGGAAGGGACCTTGGAGGTCTTCAAGGGTAGGGTAGGGTAGGACAGGACTAGGACTAGGACTAGGACTAGGACTAGGACTAGGACTAGGACTAGGACTAGGACTAGGACTAGGACTAGGACTAGGAATCGGAATCGGAATCGGAATAGAATGATAGGTACCAACACAACAGATGAAACTTCTTGGATGAGAAATTGAAATGTCCTCTTCTTCCTCCTCAAAGAAAAATCAGAATAGAGTTAGAAGGGACCTTGGAGGTCTTCTAGTCCAACCCCCTGCTTAGGCAGGAAACCGTACACCACTTCAGACAAATGGTTATGTAATCTCTTCTTAAAAAGTTCCAGTGTTGGAGCATTTACAATTTCTGGAGGCAAGTTATTCCACTGGCTAATTATTCTAACTGTCAGGAAATTTCTCCTTAGTTCTAAGTTGCTTCTCTCCTTGATTAGCTTCCATCCATTGCTTCTTGTCCTGCCCTCAGGTCAGGGGTCGGATTCAAAACTTTTTACTACTGGTTCTGTGGGCATGGCTTGGCGGGGATGGTGTGGTGTGGCTTGGTGGGCATGGCTTGGTAGGCGTGGCAGGGGAAGGATATTGTAAAATCTCCATTCCCTCCCCACTCCAGTGGAAGGTTACTGCAAAATCCCCATTTCCTCCCGATCAGCTGGGACTGAAGAAGCAGAGAATAGATGGGGGTGGGGCCAGTCAGTGGTGGTATTTACCAGTTCTCTGAACTACTCAAAATTTCTGCTACCAGTTCTCCAGAACTGGTTAGAACCTGCTGAACACCACCTCGGCCTCAGATGCTTTGGAGACTAGCCTCTCCTTTGTGGCAGCCCCTGAGATATAGGAATACTACTATCATGTCTCCCCTAGTCCTTCTTTTCATAAGACTAGACATATCCAGTTCCAGCCACCGTTCTTTATATGTTTTATCCTCCATTCCCCTAATCATCTTGGTTGCTCTTCTCTGCACTCTTTCTAGAGTCTCCACATCTTTTTTATATCATGGCGACCAAAATTGAATGCAGTATTCCAAGTGGGGCCTTGGTAAGAAGGAAAGCAGTGTTAGTCTGTGGTCGCTCCAAATTACAACACTTTTTTTGAACCAACGCTTTCTATGAAAGGACATACACTTTCTACTGGTGCAGTTTATCTCATTAAATGCATATGTGTGTGTGCGTGTCTCAGATGATGTAGTAATGGGGTGGAATGGATTCGGGGAAAATCAAAATGGTTATGAAGATGCAAGTTATAAATGAGACAGATGACAAGTAGCTTATGAGTTAACAAATGAAGCGTGTTAAAAAAAAAAAACCATTGTGTTTGTTGATACCTTCTGTGAGAGCCTGACATTTTTTTTTTATGTGAACACAGCAGCTTTCTGCTCCATTGTGCTAGTAGAACATAGAATAATAGGGTTGGAAGAGACCTTGGAGGTCTCCAGCCCAGTGGTGAAATGTAAAATTTGTTACTACCGGTTCTGTGGGCGTGGCTTGGTGGTGGTGAGGGGTAATGTGATTGGGTGGGCATGGCCAACTTATTTTTTTTTTAACTTTTAAAAGCATTTTTTTTCCTGCAACCTATTCGGCCAAAGAGGTTGTAAAAAATGCTTTTAAAAGCCTCTGATGATCAGGCAACTCAGTTGGGATCGTCAGTGGCTTTTAAAAGCTTTTTTTTTTCTACAACCTCTTCGACCGAGCTGAGCCGCGCGATCATCAGAGGCTTTTTTTTATTATTTTTAAAAGCATTTTTTCGGCTGAAGAGGTTGTAGAAAAAATGCTTTTAAAAATTAAAAAAGAAAGCCTCTGATGATCGTGCAGCTCAGCTGGGCATGGGGGTGGGGGCAAGGATTTTTGCTACCGGTTCTCCGAACCACCCACCGCCATTGCTATCGGATTGGGCGATCCAGTCCGAACTGGGAGCATTTCACCCCTGCTCCAGCCCCCTGCCCAAGCAAAAGACCCTTACCATTTCAGACAAATGGCTGTCCAGTCTCTTCTTAAAATGCTCTAGTGATGAAGCATCTGGAACCTCTGGAGAGGTAAGCCATTCCACGGATTGTTCTCACTGTCAGGAAATGTCTCTAGGCTGATTCTTGGTTGGATCTTTCCCTGATTACTTTCCATCTGTTTTACCCTGGTGTTAAAATGCAGTATTGCAGGCAAACTCTGCCCACAATCTGGATTTCGATCCTGACGGGGTTCAAGGTTGACGTAGCCTTCCTTCCTTCTGAGGTCCCAGTAAAACAAGGACCCAGATTGTTGGGGGCAATATGCAAATAACACTTGCTTTGTGAATAGAATAAAGTAGAGTAGAGTAGAGTAGAGTAGAGTAGAGTAGAGTAGAGTAGAGTAGAATAGAATTCTTTATTGGCCAAGTGTGATTGGACACACAAGGAATTTGTCTTTGGTGCATATGCTCTCAGTGTCCATAAAGAAAAAATAAAATATATTCATCAAGAATCATAAGATACAACACTTAGTGATAGTCATAGGATACTAATAAGCAATCAAATCATACTAGGAAACAATAAAAACAATATAAGTTGTAAAATTACAAGCAACATGGATATAGCCATAAGTGGGAAGAAATAGGTACGAGTAAGGATGAGAAGAAGAGTAATACAGCCTTAGTAGTCAATACAGTACAGTACAGTACAGTACAGTACAGTACAGTACAGTACAGTTCAATACAATACAATACAATACAATACAATACAATACAATACAATACAATACAATACAATACAATACAATACAATACAATTCTTTATTGGCCAAGTGTGATTGGACACACAAGGAATTTGTCTTAGTGCATACGCTCTTAGTGTACATAAAAAGAAAAGATACATTCGTTAAGAATCATAAGGTACAACACTTAATGATAGTCATAGGGTACAAATAAGCAATCAAATCATACTAGGAAACAATAAAAACAATATAAGTTGTAAAGGTACAAGCAACATGGATATCACCCAGAGAGTGTTATAAACAGCTATGGGACAGTATACAAGACTAAGTGCTATTGCTACTTCTTGTCATGTCCTCAGATGTTTGGAGAATAGATCAATATGTCGTGACAACCACTCAAGTACTGGAAGACTACTATCATGTCATCTCTAGTCCCATTCTTCCTTAGACGAAACACACCTTGTTCCCTTAACCGCTCACATTTCCTTTCTTGGTCTGAAAATGGTTATCTTGAGGTCTGTAAAAAAAAAAAAGTCTTGCGGGAGGTTGAACTGCTCCGATATTATTTTCGTTCTAGTTGTGAGCCAAACCTTCTGTGCAAAGTTGGGCCCATAGAATGCATAGACTCCAAAGGGACGTCACGGCCAGGATCTTTCGAAAGGGCACTCATGCATTTAATGAACTAATGCAGGGGATTATTATGATGATTTCCTGCCTGCCTCTGGCAGACTGAAAATGGTAACTCTGTTCCTTGTTTTGTAAAACAGCCTTTGGGAACACAGGTAATGTCTTTCGAAAGAAAGGTAATCAAGATTAAATAATGAGTGGCAAACACCCTCGTTGGATCTCGTTGGATCAAACGAATGAAAATAAATCGCAGCCCTGGTAGAATAGGAAAAAGAGTGGGGGTGGGCTGCTGGGGGTTCACAGGAGTTTGGGAGAACCTCTAGCTAAGATTCTGTGCAGTTTGGTGAACCCCCAAGTCCCACTCCTGGCTGGCCCTACTCACCCCTCCCCTTCTCTCCCAGCAGTCCCCACGCGGCTCATTTTGAATGCAGGTAAGTGCAGGGTGCATGTGGAGGCTCAGGTAGGGCGAAAAACAGGCCTATTGGAAGTTTGGGAAGGGCAGAAACAGGCCCTTTTCCGGCCTCCAGGGGGCCTCTGGATCTATACAGAGATGTAGATGTTCTTCAGAATTGTTCCTAGCTAGAGAGCTCGTTATATAAAAACTCGTTTGGGAATTTCATCACATTTCCGTTCTTAGTATTTGTATTGTATTTAATTCAGAAGTGACACCCATTTTCCCCTATTCATGGGAATTCAACTATTATCTTGTTTGAGAGAGATTTTTTTTTGTCTTTTACTGTCTTCTAATGTCTACAGTCTTGCTCCATTTTTAATCCATATGCATTGTTGTTGTTAGTTGCAAAGTCGTGTCTGACCCATCGTGACCCCATGGACAACGTTCCTCCAGGCCTTCCTGTTCTCTACCATTCCCTGGAGTCAATTTAAGCTCGTGCTGACTGCTTCATCCAGCCACCTCCATTAAGTCACCTCATTCTCTGCCATCCCCTTCTTCTTTTGTCCTCAATCGTTCCCAGCATTAGGTTCTTCTCCAGTGAGTCCTTCCTTCTCATTAAGTGGCCAAAGTATTTGAGTTTCATCTTCAGGATCTGGGCTTCTAAAGAGCAGTCAGGGTTAATCTCCTCTAGGACTGACCGGTTTGATCGCCTTGCAGTCCAAGGGACTTGCAGGA
Organism: Arizona elegans; assembly: GCA_022577455.1. Classification (NCBI taxonomy): domain Eukaryota; kingdom Metazoa; phylum Chordata; class Lepidosauria; order Squamata; family Colubridae; genus Arizona; species Arizona elegans. The sequence continues at coordinate 89,282,906 of JAKOOJ010000005.1, read as the reverse complement.
GTCTTCTCCAGCACCAGAGTTCCAAGAATAGCCCCATATGCATTAGAACATTTGAAAGGACATATCATCTTTTTTTTCTTGTTTGTTTTTGGATGCATGTGGAAAGGATGAGCTGGTTATTCAAGGTCAGCAAATGTGAGTCTGTCCATCCGGCCTATATTTATGAATGGGCTTTCAGTCTAACTCTTAATGGAAATTAGCACTGAGTAATCTTTTTTTCCAGTAACTTCCCAAGGAGACAAATTTAACTTGACAGAGGCATAAGAAGGCTGAACTCAAGCTCTCCAAACGGAAGCACAAAATGTGGCCAAGATTATAAATCTCCACCTGATCTTATGATGTAGATGTTAATTGGTGCCAAGATCCATTTTTAGCAGTTCTTCTAAGCATCCCAAGGACCAGAAGAATGTCTTAGCACATTATAAATGGTAGAAGCTCAAAAGAGGACATGATCATGCCAAAGCATTATTGATAAGAAATGTCTTCTAGATTGAGAGAGGCACTTGATACTCAATAGGGAGGTCAAACCAGGAACCTCATTTTGATGTTTTTCCAAATTATTAAGTGGTATTAAAAGTTTCTTAATCTTCAAAAGTGTTTAAGAATTCCAAATGTGGGTGAAATCCAATTTTTTTTTACTACTGGTTCTGTGGGCGTGGCTTGGTGAGCGTGGTATGGTTTGGTGGGCGTGGCTTGGTGGGCATGGCAGGGGAAGGATCCTGCAAAATCTTCATTCCCACCCCACTCCTGGGGGAAGGATATTGCAAAATCTCCATTCCCACCCCACTCCAGGGGAAGGATATTGCAAAATCGCCATTCCCACCCCACTCCTGGAAGAAGGATATTGCAAAATCTCCATTTCCACCCTATTCTGGGGCCAACCAGAGGTGGTATTTGCCGGTTCTCTGAAGTACTCAAGTATTCTCCAGAACCTGTCAGAACCTGCTGGATTTCACCCCTGGTGGAATGCTATGTTCTGACTTTGCAGAGCAACTGATTGCTGGTGTCTGCAGACACCAGGGGGCCACTGGTGACCCACATATTTTCCAGACCAGTTTTATCCATTTTCATAGTGATCCAAGACCCATTTTGAGAAGCAACGTCCTGTTGAATGCCAGATGCTTGGAGGCAAGCGGTATGTTTGCTTAGTTGGCCTAGCAGAAGCATCCCAGAGACCTCTTCTGGTGGTATTCAGCTGGTTTGGACCGGTTCGCCCAAACCAGTAGCAGAAATCGCGGATGTGGCCCACCCACCCCGGCTCTATGCCATCCTATTTAGGCACATTTATGAGGCCAGGCGCATGCGCGGAAGGCACACACACCAGCAAAGCACATGCACGGAAGGCCGGGTGCATGCGTGGACGTGGGCGCTCACATTTGCGAACCTGTAGGGAAAGTACCGTATTTTTTCGAGTATAAGATGCACTTTTTCACCCCTAAAAGAGGCTGAAAATTTGGGTGCGTCTTATACTCTAAATGTAGCTTTTTTGAAGCTTTTTTTCAGCCCTAAGGAGGTGCTAGAGAGTGAAGCGATCTCCGTGCTAAGCTTTTATTCAGTGAAATGATCTGTGCTTTGCCTACTCCCTCTAACTCTCAGCTGTGAAGTTTTTTTTCAGCCCTAAGGAGGCGCTAGCAAGTGAAGCGGTCTCCGTGGTTTGCCTGCTTTTCTCATTGCTTCTCTCTCCAAAGATCAGTTGTGCTTTATAAGCTGTTTTTTATCCTCAAGCAGGAGATAAAAAAACAGCAAACTAATGTGCTGAAGCTGACCATACTAAGGACACTAGCCAGATGAATAATACCTGATGGGCAGATTTTTTTTTCCTATTTTCCTCCCCAAAAACTAAGCTGAGTCTTATACTCCGGTGCGTTTTATAATCTGAAAAATACAGTAAGTGAATACCACCCCTGCTCAAAGACCCTAACTCAAACAAATCTCCTCTGATAAAACCAAGCTGTCAACTCAACCATAATATATTTAGAAGGGGGGGAAAAGTGTTGGGCTATGGACGGATACCAAGAAGCCAGCCATTACTCTGGAAACTAAGAAGACTTTGACAAACTTTTTTAGCCTTTTAAATTGTCAATGGGTTTTAGTTTGAATGTTTTAAATTTTGGGCCAAAGTCATATAATTCTTTTAAAAATTTTAAATTTTGTATTGGTATGTGTTTTAGTTCTGGCTGTGCACCGCCCTGAGTCCACTAGGAGAAGGGTGGGATACAAATTGAATAAAATAAATAAATAAATAAATAAATAAACTCTATAATAGCAACTCTGTAGGAAAAAAAAACCCTATGCTCATGAGATTTGAGAATGTTGGAAAGAAAATCAATTTTAGTTCCTTAGTTCGTTTCTGTTCAGAGTATCCCTTTTCTCTATCTGTAACTACACCATCCTATCCTCTGGGAGAAGGGCGGTATAAAAATTTAATGGATTCAATTCAATTCAATTCAATTCTTAAGAAAGCAAGTTACCAATTAAAGACAGACTGCATGAAGTCAGTAAATTTCCACGCTTTTATGTAAGACAAGTTTCCAGTTGCCAAAAACACTACACACCTGTTAGAAACCAGACTCTTTTGAGTATGAGAAATAGCATGCACACTTCAATTACATTAACACCACAACGAGTTTTGGGAAGTCTTTAAGACTAATGCTGGTACTCACCTGATTAATTTTTTTTTTAGATCCTTTGCATTTTTATTTTCAATAATGCCTTTGGGTCTCATTATATGACATTCTGTTCACTGCATTCAAAATGGGCTCCAATTAAAGGACCATCATTACTTCAGAATCCTTCTTTTCCCCCAAAGCAACATTGGATGTTTTGACAGTATGGAATGCAAAAGCTAGCCAGGTTTTCAGAAGGGAAAAGTTTAGGAGATTCAGGAATTATCAGACTTGGATTCAAGAAGGAATCCAACTATCTGCATTCTTGAGAGGAGTGTTAGGAAGGAATGAGGATCTACTTTAGAGATCCTCACTGCTTTAATACAATTCAACACAATGAGAAGAGCAATAAAGACAATAAGAGATCTGGAGGCTAAATTGTATGAGGTGTCAGGGTTCCAAGTAATACCTCCAACAAAAGAAAACGCTGAGGCTTGAGATTCGTCAAAGTTCCATTTTATTAGAGATGTCATATTGGCACATCTGGGAAAACCCGAATCTGAAAGCTTCCAGGTTTTCCCCACCCAAAGGAAAGTTCAAGTCCCTCCCCAACACCCACACAGCACCGTCCCAATTGGAGATGCCTCCCAGTTCTAGCCGTCCAGGTGCAGGGCAAGATGTCCTTGACTCTCTGAGAAAGGAATGTTATTATGACTATATATCACTCCTGCTCCATACAATCCCCCCTCCCAGTTTCCCACAGTAGTAAATGTGGCAGGCCTGAAGATCCAACTAAAAAGATGGCTTCCAGGTCTGATATGAGGAATGGTTGAGGGACATACGTCTGTCTACTCTAGCCTATTGAAGAGAAGGATTGGGGAGACATGAGGTCTTCTAGTTGTTGAGAAGCCCAACAAAGAGGGGATGGACTTATTCTCCAAAGCACCAGAGAGCAGGACAAGAAGCAAGCTTGGTGCAAGTAGGTGCAAGCTTATTAAAGGCAGATCCAACCTAGAACGAAGGAGAAGTTTCCTGATAGTGAGAACAATTAATCAATGGAACAACTTGCCTCTCGGAGTTGTGGGTGCTCCATCATTGGAGGTCTTCAAGAAAAGATTGGACAAACATTTGACCTGTTATGGAACAATTCTCCTGCGTTGAGCAGGAGGGTTAGACTAGAAGTCCTTCAAGGTGCCTTCCAGCCCTATGATTCTATGTTCTCATTCTAGAGGCTCACAGAACATGTGGATGTTTCTTTTATATTCCCTTATAGGAATTAAATTGTTAGGACCTTTGAAAATTTTGGCTGTGATTGAATATACCGATGTGAAACCTTGCTTTCCTGTTTAATTGTTTCCTCCCTTGTTTTAGATACGGAGTGGTCCATAATATAGTACATTTCGCCACTTGGTGGAGCTATCTCACAAATACTTAATGATTTTTCCTCTCTGGGTTCCTTCAGATATTTTAAGGTAACTTCCCAAAGAGTGCAGATGTAGACTGGAACAGAAGTGATCGAGGGGATCCGGTTTCTTAGATAAAGAGGATTTTGAAATCTTCTCTTCCTCATTTTCCTTTGCTATTCATTCATGCTACATTTTAAACTTTTTTCTTCTGGGGATATTGGTAAATTCAGAATCAAGTTCCCTTGTTCTGGGCTAAAATTGCTCGCATGTTGTCCAAGCACTAAGCCCAATTTTACAACTTCTCCATCTTTCACTTTGATTTAAAGAAATGTATCCGCCGACAGGAACCCATGACTGTCCTCTATTTCCAATCCCTTGATAATTACAGGTAGTCCTCGACTTATGACCACCATTGAGGCCAACATTTATGTTGTTAAATGAGACATTTGTTAAAGGTACATTGCATAGTTTTGTGACCTTTCTTGCCAGAGTTGTTAAGCAAAACACTGCAGTTGCTCAGTTAGTGACCCGGCTGTTAAGTGAATCTGGTTTCTCCATTGTCAGAAGGTCGCAAAAGGGGATCATGTGACCCTGGGACACTGAAATCATCATAAATGTGAGTCAGTTCCCAACTGTCTGAATATGGATCACGTGACCATGAAAATGCTGCCATCTGAAGTGTGGAAAACAATCCTAAGCCACGTTTATCAGTGCCGTTGTAACTTTGAATGGTCACTAAAGGAACTTTTGTCAGTCAAGGACTACTTGCATAATGGTTTGCGCCACTTTTTTCTTGAGTCCAATTTGTAATGTGTGTCTTCAGAGTTATACAGCTGAAGTAAAAACACAGTTTTTACTTCAAGGGATATGAAGAGTCCCCCCCACCCCAAGTTTTTATCCTATTAGGAAAAGCATGCCTCTCCCGTTCCTGCCACCAAGAATTGTGTTGGAGTTGCAAGGACTCCGTTTGTGTAACATGGTTTCCTTGTAAACAGATCTCCCAACCCATTTCTACGCAATCTTGGCAACACTGGTAGGGCTCTCTGTTATGTCCTTATAAGGACATCCGCCCGGATTGGCTGCCAGCCACCGGGCGGGAAGATTTGAATCCCTGTCAGGGGGCGGTGCGTCTGCCGGAGCGAATATAAGGAGAGCCCCGGCAGCGCACAGCCAGTCTTGCTACTGTTTCTGTTCTCAATAAAGAGTTACTAATGTAACGAGCTGGTCACGTCTTCCTTTCCTGCGCCGATCTAACACTGGCGACGAAGGACTGAGAGAAGAACGAACCTCGCGGCACCAAGCCAACAAGACAAGACTCCGGCACCGGGAACTACAGTAGGCATTTCCAAAGGCATGGCATCCGCTGAAGTCACTTTGCCAGCCCTTGCTCCTTTCCGCCCAGGGAAGGACAAGTGGAAATCCTATGTAGTGAAATTCCGGCAATACCTGAGAGGCAACAACATCAGGGATGCCGATGATGACCGGAAGAAGGGCATCTTCCTGGCCAACTGCGGCTCCGAGGTCCTCGACATGGCAATCGATCTCGTAGCACCACGAGACATCGAAGAAGTGCCATGGACAGACCTGCTGCAGATCCTGGAGGACCACTATGCCCCAACAGGAACACCGGTGGCGAACCGTTTCACCTTCCACCAACGGGACCAGAAGGAGGGTGAGACGATCAAGGAATTCGTGGCCGCCCTACGCCAGATCGCAGCCAGCTGTGAGTTCGACCACGTGGACAATGCCATCGCTGACCGCGTGGTCTTCGGCATGAGGGACAGAGGCCTGCAAAAGAAATTCCTGAGCAGGAAGAAGCTCGTGCTCAAGGATGTGGTGGAGGAAGCCACCGCATCCGAAATCTCGGAGAAAGCAGCTGCCGCAGTAAGCAGAGCCAAGGGAATCCACAAGATTCGCTCCACAGAGCAATCTTCAACAGAGGATTCCACGGCTGGATCCGAGTCGGAGGGAGAGTCCACCGTCCACAAGGTATCCAGACCCCCAAGGCGGGAAACCGCCCAAAGGAACTACAAAGGGGAGCGCTGCGCCAGCTGCAGAGGGGACCATGCCAGAGCAACCTGCAAGTGGAGAGATGCGACCTGCTGACGCTGCAACAGAAGGGGTCACATCGCCGAAGCTTGCAGAGCTGAGGAACCAGCCCCAGAGCCCTCCAGCCACCGTCCCCGCGAGAATCGGAAGGATCACCAGAGGTCATCCAAACGGTCCTCTGGCCCTTCCAGACGCAGAGACGACGATTTTCCCCGGAGCGGAGCGGTCCACCAGACGACCATCGCTCACACGACGTCAGACAGTGCCACCAAGTTCCATGTGACCATCCACGTGGAAGGAGCACCCTGCAAAATGGAGGTAGACTCCGGCTCGGTCTACTCCATCATGGACTGGCAGCAGTTGAAGCGCCTGCAACCCAGCATCACCAAGCGAGAGCTGAAGCCACTACACTCCAAGCTCGTCGACTTCGGGGGAAACCCCATCGGAGTGCTAGGAAGAGCCAACATCCGGGTCACCTACAAGCAGTTCGAAGGCAAGCTCCCCATCACCGTCGTACGGGACAGCCGACCGAACCTGCTAGGAGTGGAGTGGTTCAAGCCGCTGGGGCTCTCAATCGAGGGCATCAACCAAATTGGCAGGGACGAACTCGACTACCTCATCGAAGAGTTCAAGGAAGTCTTCGATGGTAAGCTGGGGAAATTTGTGGGGAGGCCAATCTCCTTCAATCTGGACAAGGGAATCACCCCAATTAGGCTCAAGCCCCGCCGAGTTCCGTTTGCCCTGCGGCCCAAAGTAGATGAGCAGCTGGATAAGCTGATCGCCCAGGGCGTCCTGGAACCGATCGATCATGCTTCATGGGAGACCCCCATTGTGACCCCACTGAAGCATGATGGGTCTGTGCGCATCTGCGCCGACTACCGTTGCACCATCAACAAGGCGTTGGCACAGAGCGCATACCCAGTCCCAGTGGTGCAACATCTGCTGCATTCCCTGGGATCTGGATCAATTTTTGCGAAACTGGACCTGGCCCAGTCTTACCAGCAACTGCCAGTGGATGAAAAAACGGCGGAGGCTCAAACAATCGTCACGCACAGGGGGGCATTCAAATGCAACCGGCTCCAATTTGGAGTCAGCGCTGCCCCCGGCATCTTCCAATCCATGATGGAACGCCTCCTCCAGGGCGTTCCAGGGGTGGTGCCTTACTTCGACGATGTGCTCGTCTCCGGTGACTCAAGAGCTCAACTCCTTGAAAGGCTCAGGCTTGTCCTGCAGCGATTCAAGGCCAAGGGCTTGAGGGTCAGGCGGGACAAGTGCATCATAGGAGTACAGGAAGTCGAGTTCCTGGGCTACCTCATTGATAGCACAGGCATCCACCCCACCAAATCAAAAGTGGAAGCAATCCATGAAGCTCCAAGCCCAAAAAACAAAACGGAGCTTCAGGCTTTCCTTGGGTTGCTCAACTTCTACGCCATTTTCTTAAAACAGAAAGCCACAGTTGCTGAGCCACTCCACCGCCTGCTGGGGAAATCGGCTTCCTGGAAGTGGGGCCAGGAAGAGGAAGCAGCGTTCCGGGCCATCAAGGGACTACTGACGTCCAAAAGCGTCCTCATCCAATACAGCGAGACGCTCCCCATCAAGCTGACCTGCGATGCGTCGCCATACGGGGTGGGGGCAGTCCTCAGCCACGAGCTGCCCAACGGCACGGAGGCCCCCATCGCCTACTTCTCGAAAACCATGTCCGGCGCAGAGCGGAACTACAGTCAGCTGGACAAAGAAGCCCTGGCCATCGTGGCAGGAGTGAAGCGTTTCCACGAATACCTCTATGGAAGGCGCTTCACCATAGTCACCGATCACAAGCCACTCCTGGGACTCCTCGCAGGCGACCAACCCACCCCAACCTTCATGTCCCCGCGGATGACGAGATGGGCCATCTTCCTGGCCGGCTACTCCTATAGGCTCGTGCACCAGCCGGGCACAGCCATAGGAAATGCCGACGCACTCAGCAGATGCCCATCGAAGAACCCGGTGGAAGACCCAGCCCCCACGCTCCATCTATTCCACATAGATGACGATGCCAGCTGTCCAGTCTCCTCCGCAGATGTGGCCGCGCACACCCAGAGGGACCCCACCCTCCGCCAAGTAAGGTCCTGGATCCTCAGGGGGTGGCCAGCGAAACAGACGGAAGAGAGGTTCAGCCCGTTCACCAGGAAACAGACGGAGCTGTCCACCATAAAGGGCTGTCTGCTATGGGGAGACAGGGTGCTGATCCCAAGCACTCTGCAACGGCGGACGCTAGAGACTCTGCACAACGGGCACCCAGGCATCGTCCGCATGAAGGCCCTGGCACGGAGCTACGTCTGGTGGCCCTCACTGGACAGAGACATTGAACAATGGGTCTCCAGATGTGACCCGTGCCAAGAAGTCCGCCCAGCACCACCACAATCCGAAGTCACGAACTGGGAGACCCCCAGCAACCCATGGTCGAGGGTCCACATCGACTTCGCGGGCCCGATGCAAGGACGGCACCTCCTCATCGTGGTAGATGCCTTCTCCAAGTGGCTCGAGGTGATACCCATGGCATCTACCACAACAGAAGCGACGATCCGAGCCCTGCGCCGCCTGTTTGCCACACACGGACTACCGGACGTGCTGGTCTCGGACAACGGCCCCCAGCTCACATCCCTGGCCATGGAGTCCTTCCTGGCAGGACTGGGCATCCGCCATGCCCTCTCCGCTCCGTACAGGCCGGCCGGAAACGGACAAGCGGAACGGATGGTCCGGCTCACAAAGGAAGCCCTCACCAAGATGGGCCCGGGAGACTGGCAAGAACGCATCGACAACTTCCTCCTCACCCAGCACATCACGCCGCATGCCACCACCCACAAGAGCCCGGCCGAACTCCTGATGGGCAGAAGGTTGAGGTCACCCTTGGACCGGCTGCACCCCCAATACAGCCCGGAAGTGACCGCAACCGCCAGCCGCCCGCTTCGCGCCTTCAGCAAAGGAAACTCAGTTTTCGCGCTGAATTTCAACGGCTCGCCTAAGTGGCTGAAGGGGAAGATTGCCAGCACAACCGGCCCCAAATCCTACACCGTCGAGTTGGAAGATGGACAGGTCGTGAGACGTCACATCGACCAACTCCGGAAAAGGTGGGGGGGAGCACACGAAAACCAGCCTGACGAGGTAGGCCTACAACACCCAGACGAGGTAGGCCTGCAACACCCCGGCGAGGTAGGCCTACAACACCCAGACGAGGTAGGCCTACCACACCCCTGCGAGGCAGAGCAACGCCATCCCGACGAGGTCGGCCCAGCACACTACCAGGCACTGTCACGCCGGCAGTGCAGCGAGGTAGACCGGGGCCAACCACACGGGGGATGGCAACACCAACCCGACCAGGTGGGCACCCGACACAGCAGGCCCAGGGACCCCCGACCCAGCCCGCAGGTAGACCGGGACCTGCCCAGAAGGGGAGCACCGCACCCCACCAGTGACGGCAACCCACGGCAGCCCTACCAGGGAGACCTCAACGCAAGGCGAGTAGACCGGGGACCGTCGCAGATGGGCACACCACAGCACATGGGCGAGGGTGGCACACGATTCCCCGGCGAGGGGGACCCCCGCCCAACGCAAGAAACAACCCGGCAACAACAACCCAACCCAGACGACCCCAACCACCAACTGGCGGTAGACCAGGGACTAGGGGGAAGGGAAAGCCGACAACAACCCGGCCAGGGAGGCCTGCGCCACCCCGGCAGGGGAGACCGCCACCAGCCCGAGGAGGAAGCCCCACAACGACACCCCGACCAGGTCGACCACCACCAACCCGACGGGGAAGGCCAGCGCCAGCCCGGCAAAGGAGACCTGCGCCACCCCTGCAAGGTCGGACACCGCTACCCGGACCAACACCACCTACAGCGAGCAGACCAGACCCAAGGGCACCGGCCCGAACCACCCTCCGGACCACAACGAACCGGGCCGCAGCAGAACCGCAGCCACCGGGAGACCCAGGAAGAGCAAGTGACAGCCGGGGTCTTACCGAGACTCAGACGCTCTTCCCGGGTCGAGACCGAACAGCACCGCCGAGGCGAAAGATCCACAGGCCAGGAGGAAGACCACCAGAACCAGCCATCCAAAGTCTGCGGTCCGGCCGGAGGCGCTGAGGGTGACCCCGCACACTCGCCAGCCGAACCGAGCCCGGTTCCGGGGAAGGAGCCAGGAGCCACAGGAACCCCGTCCGTCCAGGGCGGGGACGCAGAAGAAATGAGACTGCGCAGGTCAAGTAGGGTGCCTAGGCGTCCTACGTACCTGCGGGACTACGTCACGTTCATTGACGAACGCTGAACTGTTTTTTCTTTGGACTAGGGGGGAGGAGTGTTATGTCCTTATAAGGACATCCGCCCGGATTGGCTGCCAGCCACCGGGCGGGAAGATTTGAATCCCTGTCAGGGGGCGGTGCGTCTGCCGGAGCGAATATAAGGAGAGCCCCGGCAGCGCACAGCCAGTCTTGCTACTGTTTCTGTTCTCAATAAAGAGTTACTAATGTAACGAGCTGGTCACGTCTTCCTTTCCTGCGCCGATCTAACACTCTCTCCCTGTTCCAGCTTATGAGTTTCCTGAACGATTTGATTAGCCATGATGTGGCAAGCTAGATTCATCTACTTCATCTACTTATACACATTTGTGGTACATATTCACGTTATTAACACAATGGAGATTGGTGCTCCAAAAATGAAAATAGTTTCAGTCAGCGGTGGGATTCAGCCGGTTCAGGCCGGTTTGAATGAACTGGTAGTTAAATTGCTGGCTGGCCCCTCTCCTCCCCACCCCTTCCAGGAGTCTCTATGTGTCCCATTTTGGCTCCCAGGTAAGTGCAGGAAGGCCTACTAGGCCCAAAACAGGGCATGGGATGTGCGGCACGTCCCCCATGGTCCATTTTTGCTCCCAGGAGGCTGCAGGGAGGCTTATTAGACCCAAAACGGGACACACAGGAGGCGGCGCATCTCCCCTGCGGCCAATTTTTGCTCCCGGGGGGGGGTTGCAGGAGGCCGAGTGCTGCCTGTCACACCCCCTGGCCACGCCCTCCATGGCCACACCCACCCAACCGGTCATTAGGACAGAGAACCGATTGTTAAATTATTTGAATCCCATCACTGGTTTCGGTACAAATTCTGTCTTGAAGCTGATGTATCATAAATCTTCCTACTATTCTCAGCCTGGGCACTTCTCCGATTGGTGGGCTTCAGTTTCCAAAATTCCCCAAGCAACATAGCCTGGACTGAGAGGGTTTTTAGATTTTGGACATTTTAATATAAATTATATACCTACATTTATGTATTTTATATTTTTAACTGGTTGTTTTATTGTTGTGAGCCACCCTGAGTCCTCGGAGATAGGGCGGCATATAAATTTTATTAAATAAATAAATAAATAAATAAATAGCCATTGTTGAGAATTGTGAGAGCTGTAGTTCACCCATCTTATTGTATTAAATTATTTTCTCAATTGTTAGACTTGTAGATCACATGACGCCATTCAGTTTGGGTCTCGGAAGTCACCTACGGTGTGTTTTCTTGCTTTGTGTCGTAGATCAGTAACATTTTAGAGTCCTTGAATTGTTGTGTGTCCAGGGGTCTACAAGCTCCAGAGCAGATAAGATCATACTGCATATACTGTAGTAGAAATGAGAGAAGACGCCAAGGACCAGAATGAAATGTCTAAAGAAGGACTTGTTCTTTTCTAATGATTTAATATCCATTCCTTACTTTCGTGATACAAAAAAGATACTGAGATTCTTGAAAGAGTGTAGAGAAGAGCAACCAAGATGATTAGGGGACTGGAGGCTAAAACGTATGAAGAATGGTTGCAGGAACTGGGCATGGCTAGTCTAGTGAAGATAAGGAACTAGGTGTAGTTGGAAGGAACCTTGGAGGTCTTCTAGTCCAATCCCCTGCTCAAGCAGGAGACTCTACACCAGGGTCTAGAAGAAAGACTAAGGGTGACATGAAAGCAGTGTTCCAATATTTGAGCGGCTTCCACAAAGAAGAGGGGGCCAATCTATTCTCCAAAGCACCTGAAGGTAGGACAAGAAACAATGGATGGAAATAATCAAGGAGAGAAGCAACCTAGAACTAAGTAGAAATTTCCTGACAGTGAGAGCAATAAACCTGTGAAACAGCTTGCCTTCAGAAGTTATGGTGCTTCATCACTAAAGGCTTTTAAGAAGAGTTTGGACAACCATTTGTCTGAAATGGTGTAGTTTTTCCTGCCTAAGCAGGGGGTTGGACTAGAAAACCTCCAACTCCAAGGCCCCTTCCAACTCTGTTATTCTGTGGCCCCTCAAAAATGTAATGCAAGTGATGAAATAACTTGTTAAGTTAAACAGAACATCGATGAAAAAAGTATTCCTTCTTAAAAGATTTTTTTTTAAAAAAAAAAAGCCTCTTAACACTTGTGAGAGCAAGGCAAAGAAACGGAATATCTGTTAGATGGCTGAATGGCTAGGGTAATCAGTCTATGCTGAATAATTTTCAAATGAAGCTTCTCAGCATTTAGACATGCTGGCTAACAAAGTATTCTATTTGTGTTATTAACTTTGCTGGAAATATTCCAGTAGCATTACATTTGATTAGAGTGGTGTCTTCCATTGTAGGCTTGAGGGAGAATATTGTTTTCTGGCAAGATTAGAAATCCATTCAGATACCTCATCAGTTTGCATTTACAGGAAATGGTTATGCATAGTTTCAAAGAACCTTGGAAGAAAGGAGTGTTTCTTCTTCATTTTTCACATGGAGCATGTAATGTTCACTGAAATGGAATCTAGATCTTACTAGGCACTGAAATGTTTCTGTAAAGGTAAAGGTAAAGGTTCCCCTCGCACATATGTGCTAGTCGTTCCTGACTGTAGAGGGCTCATCTCCGTTTCAAAGCCGAAGAGCCAGCGCTGTCCAAAGACGTCTCCATGGTCATGTGGACGGCATGACTAAATGCCAAAGGCACATGGAACACTGTTACCTTCCCATCAAAGGTGGTCCCTATTTTTCTACTTGCATTTTTAACGTGCTTTTGAACTGCTAGGTTGGCAGAAGCTGGGACAAGTAACGGGAGCTCACCCTGTTAAACGGCATAGGGATTCGAACCGCTGAACTGCCGACCTTTCGATTGACAAGCTCAGCGTCTTAGCCGCTGAGCCACCATGCCCCTGAAATGTTTCTTAAATGGTCCCATATTTAGATTGCATCTTTACCAGGGGTGAAATCCAGCAGGTTCTGACAGGTTCTGGAGAACCCGTAGCGGAAATTTTGAGCAGTTCGGAGAACTGGTAGCGGAAATTTTGAGTAGTTCGGAGAACCGGCAAATATCACCTCTGGCTGGCCCCAGAGGTGGGATGGGAATGGAGATTTTGCAATGTCCTTCCCTCAGGAGTGTGTGGGGGGGGAATGGGGATTTTGCAGTATCCTTCCCCTGCCATGCCCACCAAGCCATGCCCACCAAGCCACGCCCACAGAACCGGTAGTAAAAAAAATTGGATTTCACCACTGATCTTTACACTTTACCTTTATACTTCAGATGGAATGACATTGTCCTGCATCCAACCTTCTTTGACTAGTCTTGAACTTAACTAAAGAGGTTTGGACTGCTTAATAGTTGAATGGGAATCCCTTAGACTGGAAGAAAAAAAAAGCTCAGGAGAAGGAAATGACAAGTTTATTTATTTATTAAATTGATATGCTGCCCATCTCCCCGATAAGGTGACTCTGAGCAGCCACAGAATCCATAAAGTCAGAATTTCTCTCCTTAGTTAGTTTCCATCCATTGCTTCTTGTCTCTCCTTCTGGTGCTTTGGAAAATAGGTTGACGCCCCTACCCTTTCTTTGTGGCATTCATAAAGTGATGTTACATCACTTTACTATAAATCCTATGTGCTCAAATAACATTGCTTTTTATTAAATAAATAGGCACCTGAGAATAAAAATTATATGCACGTTCTTTACTGTTTTTCTTCTTTTAAAGGACAGCCTGTGTTCACGAAATACTGTTTGACCTTGCTTACAAAAAAATTGGATCACAGTTATCGTGTTTGTTCCAAAGGTGCTTTTTCAAAAGGCAACTGGACTTTGTTTTCCCCGGAAGATGTTTTGCTTCTCATCCCAGAAGCTTCTTCAGTTCTGACTGAATGGTGGTGGATGGAAGGATTTATATTAAACCTCCAAGTGACCTCAATGACTCTCTAAAAGAATGCAAATCAAGCCAGCTGTCTGCAAGTGATATAAATCCTCCCATCTTCTACCATTCAGTCAGAACCGAAGAAGCTTCTTGGATGAGAAGTGAAACATCTTCAAAGAAATACTAGGAAGTCCAGTTGCCTGTTGAAAGAAGCATCCTTTGGGACAACCATGACCTGGATGGTTGAGAATCTCCATGGAGTTCCAAATGCGATAAATAAATAAACTTTGACTATTTAGTAACGTAAGTGAAATGCTGTGGGATTCTTGTTTGTATTCCTGTTTTACACCACAGCATGAGCTTTCAAACAAAATTGTCAGCCCTGGAAGCCATCTTTTACTTTGGATCTTCAGGGCTGCCACATGCTGTGGGAAACTGGGAGGGGGGATTGTATGGAGTTGGAGAGATATCTAGCCATAATAACATTCTTTTCTCTGAGAGTCAAGGACGTTCAGCCTGCACCTGGAGTGGCATGACTAGGAGACATCTCCAGTTGGAAAGGTGGATTTATTGGACCATGTGATGGTCATGTGGGTGCAGGGGAAGGGACTTGGACTTTCTTTTGGGTGGGGAAAACCTGGGAGCATTCAGATTCGGATTTTCCCAGATGTGTCAATATGACATCTCTAATAAAATGGAACTTTGAGGAACTTCTAGCCTCGGAGTGTTCTCTCGTTGGGGGTGTCACTTGGAACCCTGACACAAAATGGCATGTTATGTTCTTTTTGTTGCGTATCGTGTGTGGAAGCTAACTTGACAGTAATGAGATAATGTCAGTGCTGGGATGGATCTGAATTGTATCAAGGTCAGTGGAAGAGCTGTTTGCTTTGCAGAATCTCTGCAGCAAGGGAGTGGAGATGCCCGGATATGATTTTCCACAGAAGGTTTGTCACATCTGAAGACGTCCTGCTTTTTTTTAACCAGAACAAGTATGGCGAAAATTACCTAACACAAATGCCAGTAAAAATATCTGTTTTTTTCATTCATTGCTTGAAACAGCTCCAAAGTACGAATATAGAAAATTGAATTGTTATTGTTGTTGTTAGTCATGAAGTCATGTCCGACCCATTGTGACCCCATGGACAATGTTGCTCCAGGCCTTCCTGTCCTCTACCATCCCTCAGACTCCATTTAAGCTCATGCCGACTGCTTCAGTGACTCCATCCAGCCACTTCGTTCTCTGTTGTCCTCTTCTTCTTTTGCCCTCAATTGTTCCCAGCATGAAGCTCTTCTCCAGTGAGTCCTCATTAGGTGGCCAAAGTATTTGAGTTTCATCTTCAGGATCTGGCCTCCTAAAGAGCAGTCAGGGTTGATCTCCTCTAGGACTGACTGGTTTGATCGCCTTGCAGTCCAAGGAACTCGCAGGAATCTTCTCCAGCACCACAGTTCAAAGGCCTCAATTCTTTGGCGCTCAGCCTTCTTTATGTTCCAACTTTGACAGCCATACATTGCACCTGGGAAAACCATAGCCTTGACTATATGCACTTTTGTTGGCAGGGTGATAAAAGTGATTTACACTAGCTCATATCTTCAATTTTATAGAATCCTGTCCACGTTTTAGGTCCTTCAAGTATTTCTAGAGAGGAAGGAATAATGATTGAGCCTAGGAAATAAGAGTCTAGATGCCTGGTGATTGGATGTGAAGCTATCAGATGAGCAGGTATCCAGATAGCCTAAATAACAGGTGTGATATTTATCAGAATGCTTCAGCTGGGAGGTGCGTGGAGTTGACCCTTTCAACTCAGAAGTTGAACCTGTCTAGGGGTATGACTAGTAGGATGGAAGTAAAATGAATACCAGTTCTGTAGGCTTGGCTGTAAAATGAAAAAGACATCCAGGAGGAAAGCAGTGGTAAATCACACCCACCTTGTTACCAAGAGAATGACATAGATGTAGACAGGTGTTCTGAACTGAGTTTTAGTTGGCGTGAAGAGACAAACACCTCTCAGCAAACACACCATTGTAATGACTATGGAGAATTCTCCATCATCCAGGTCAGGGGTGTCAAACTCAGTTTCATTGAGGACTGCGTCAGGGTTGTGTTTGACCTCTGGGGACTGGGGTGGGCCTGGCCAGGGTGGGCGTGGCCAGCTTGACATCACTTGTGTCGGGGTGCCTGTGGTGGCCCAAGCACTCTGCCAATGAAAACGGGCTCCCGAGCTCCGTTTTCGGCTGTGACAGCCTCCTGCAACCCTCTGCCAGCAAAAACAGAGCTTGGGAGGACTGCTCGCAGCCCTCACAATCCCTGTTTTTGATGGCAGAGGCACCGTGGGCCAGTCCTTCACTGTTTCCAGGGCAACCCCGCAGGCCTGATCTAAGCACCCCGTGGGCTGGATCTGGCCCCCGGGCCTTGAGTTTAACACCCTTGATCCAGGCCACGGTTCTCCCAAAGGTGCTTTTTCCAACAGGCAACTGGACTTTCTCGGTTTTTGCTTCCCACCCGCACCTTTCAAAATATTTCACTTCTCATCCAAGAAGCTCCTTCAGTTCATAGCTTCTTGGATGAGAAGAGAAACGTTTTCAAGGAATAAAAACAAAACAAAACAAGAAAGACCAGGTGTCTTTTGGAAAAGCACCTTTCTGTGTCTGAGATGATAAGTCCTCTCCAGTTCCTTTATCCATGGAAGAAACCTGCAACCAGCTGATACCAACTTCTCAAAAGGGCATTATATTAATGCCAGTCAATCCATTGGCCAATTTGATTGATGGATTGATTATAGCCGTGCCTTATTTCCTAGCATATACACGACAGGCAAATATACGTATTACAGAAGAACAGAGTTGAAAGGAACCTTGGAGGTCTTCTGGTCCGACGCCCTGCTCAATATACCATTTTATTTATTTATTTATTATTCATTTATTTTTAAATTTATATACCACCCTTCTCCCTGAGGACTTAGGGCGGTGAACAGCCAAGTAAAAGCATAAACTACCAGCATTAAAATACAATTAAAAAGATATATATAAATTTGGCCCCATGATTAAAAACAATAACAAACGGTTGTCCAATCTCTTTTTGAAAGCCTCCAATGATTTTTTTTTTCTTATTTTTATCAGATTTATATGCCGCCCTTCTCCCGTAGGACTCGGGGCGGCTCACAACAATAGAAAAAACCCGACAATAAGTAAAAAATTAATAGTATTAAAACAAATTAAAAATCCCCAAATACCCAAATTAAAAACCACGGCAGATCAGGGAAGTTGGTGGAAGAGCCATGTCTTTAGGTCAGCGTGGAATGATGGAGCACCAGTGGTGAAATGTAAAATTTGTTACTACCGGTTCGGTGAGGGTGGCTTGGTGGGGGCGTGGGGGGTGGGGGGGGTAATGTGACTGGGTGGGCGTGGCCAACCTTTTTTTTTTTTTTTACTTTTAAAACCATTTTTTCTAAAACCTCTTCGGCCGAAGAGATTGTAGAAAAATGCTTTTAAAAGCCTCTGACAATCCCAGCTGAGCCGCACGATCACCAGAGGCTTCTTTTTTTTTACTTTTAAAAGCAATTTTTCTACAACCTCTTCGGCCAAAGAGGTTATAGAAAAAATGCTTTTAAAAGTAAAAAAAAGCCTCTGATTATCAGGAGGCTTAGCTAGGCATGGGGGGGGGGCAGGGATTTTTGCTACCGGTTCTCCGAACCACCCGCTGCCATCGCTACTGGATCGGGCGATCCGGTCCGAACCAGGAGCATTTCACCCCTGTGGAGCACCCACAACTTCTGCAGGCAAGCCGTTCCTCTGGTTTTTATTGTTCTCACTGTGAGGAAGTTTCTCCTTAGTTTTAGGTTGCTTCTCTCTTTAGTTAGTTTCCATCCATTGCCTCTTGTCTTTCCTTCTGGTGCTTTGGAAAATAGTTTGACCTCCCTCCTTTTTATTTTCCTTTGTGTCATCATAAAGTGGACGTTACAGCACTTTATGGTAAACCCTTTGTGCTCAAATAACATTGCTTTTTATTAAAGAAATAGGCACTGAAAATTTATTTATTTATTTATTATCAAATTTATATACCGCCCTTCTCCCGAAGGACTCAGGGCGGTGTACAGCCAAAGTAAAAAACATAGATACAAACATTAAAATACAGTTAAAAAGATATATATACGTTTGGCCCCATAATTAAAAGAACAATATAAAATAAAATAAAATATATAAAATAAAATAAAAACAATATAAAATAAAATAAAAATTATATGCACACTCTTTGCTTTTTTTCATTTTTTTTAAAGGACAGCTTGTTTCATGAAATACTTCATGAAGAGCCTTGGTAGTGCAGTGGACTAAAGCACTGTTATTAACATCTGCTGCTTGCAATTACTGCAAGTTCAAATCTCACCAGGCTCAGGGTTGACTCAGCCTTCCATCCTTTCAAAGGTAGGTAAAATGAGGACTCAGATTGTGGGGGCAATAAGCTGACTTTGTATAAATATACAAAAGTATGAAGGTTATTGCTTAACGCATTGTAAGCCGCCCTGAGTCTCCGGAGAAGGGCAGCATATAAATTAAATAAATAAATAAATAAATAAATAAATACTTGACCTTGCTTACATAACTTTATTTATGGTCCTAGACCAGCAATAGACATCACTGTTGACAATATATTAAAAAAATAGTACTGACATTAATAGTGGATAATAACATCCCTGTTAAGAAAATACATGTTCTCAAACAGTTAGGGTCACTCCCTCATTTACGTGAGTGGAGAGCCAATACGTATGTGAGTAAATAAAATTTTCCGAAAATTGTTAGAGATGTCTCTCAAAAAATTGGCACAAGTTGACAGCTATAATTCTGTAGCCAGTTGTTTTTCTTGCAGACATGGCAGCAACACAGAATTTTGTCCCTGCAAGTCTAGCCTTACCAAGGCATTATAAAGTGGTATTAACACTTGATGTGACCTTGATTCTATCCCTCTGTTTATGCAGCCTAGAACTGTGTTGGCTTTTTTGGCAGCTGCTGCACATGGCTGGCTCATATTTAAATGGTTGTCCACTAGGACTCCAAGATAGGTTGCTGATTCCCACACACCCTGCTTGATTGTGTCCCTATTGTGGAGACACAACCTATTTAGTTCTTCTTGGAACTCCATAACCTTCATTCTATTGATTACTACTTGCTTTGCTTGGTCAAAGCCTAGGGACATTAAGAAGACCGGTGAGAGTCCATAAGAGCCCAGCTTGTGGTCTATCGCCTGTTTCCAGGGAGAGGGGAAGTTACCTGTCAACACTAGCGGGGACATTCCCCCGAGAAAGAAATGCATTTTTAGCCAATAGATGATCATCATCTTCCAGGCTACCAGAATTTGAGGCATGCCAGTCTCAATTCTTAATTGGGCATTTGAAGTTCCTTTGGGTGCAGCTAAGATGGCACGCAGGAATTTGGTTTGTATGGTTTCTAGCAGGGGTGCTATTCAGTTGTTCGGAGAACTGGCAAATACCACCTCTGGCTGGCCCCAGAGTGGGGGGGGAATGGAGATTTTGCAGTATCCTTCCCCTGGAGTGGGGTAGGGATGGAGATTTTGCAGTATCCTTCCCCTGCCACACCCACCAAGCCACACCATGCCCACCAAGCCATGCCCACAGAACCAGTAGTAAAAAAAAATTGAATTCCACCACTGGTTTCTAGCCTTGCTTACAAAAAATTGGATCACAATTCATGTTATCATGTTTGTTCCAAATCAACTCTGTAGTCTTGAGGAAGAGGAAAATATAAAATAGAAATAAAGGAAAGAATGCTTCAACACCAGGACAGGGGTTGCTCCTCTGTCCTGGTCCTATTAGATTTCTCAGCAGCTTTTGATACCATTGACCATGGTATCATGCTGCAACGGTTGAGGAGGTTAGGAACAGGGGGCCCGTTCTGCAGTGGTTCTCCTCCTTCCTCTCCGACCGTTCACAGTTTGTGTTGGCAGGGGGGCAGAGGTCAACCTAGAGGCGCCTTGCATGGGGAATGCCCCAAGGGTCGGTCCTCTCGCCCCTTCTGTTCAACATTTATGTGAAGCCGCTGGGTGAGATCATCCGTGGTTTTGGGGTGAGGGTCCATCAGCACACTGATGATACTCAGCTGTACATCTCCACCCCAGATCACCCCAACAATGCCCGTGATGTGAGGTCTCGCTGCCTGGAGGCCGTGCGGGTCTGGATGGGGAGAAATAGGCTCAGACTCAACCCTTCCAAGACCGAGTGGCTGTGGCTTCCGGCGTCCCGATATAGTCAGCTGGTGCCATCAGCTGGTGCCGTCAGCTGGTGCCATCGCTGACTATTGGGGGCGAATCTCTGCCCCCCACAGAGAGGGCTCGCAATCTGGGTGTCCTCCTGGACGCACAGCTGTCTTTAGAAGAGCATATGACGGCCGTGGCCAGAGGGGCTTTTTATCAGGTTCGCCTGATTCACCAGTTGCAGCCCTTTCTGGACCGGGACGCCTTGCACACAGTCACTCACGCCCTTGTCACCTCCCGGCTGGACTACTGTAATGCTCTCTACTGGGGCTCCCCTTGAAGAGCACTCAGAGGCTCCAACTGGTCCAGAATGCAGCCGCGCAGGTGGTTATGGGCGCAACCCGTTGTGCCCACGTGACACCCCTCCTGCGCGAGCTGCACTGGCTCCCAGTGGTCTTCCGGGTGCGATTCAAGGTGTTGATCACCACCTTTAAAGCACTCCATGGCATAGGACCTGGGTACCTTCGAGACCGACTTCTGCCACCAATAGCCTCCCACTGGCCAGTCCGCTCCCACAGAGAGGGTCTCCTCAGGGTGCCATTGGCCAAGTTATGTCAGCTGGCGACACCCAGGGGGAGGGCCTTCTCTGTGGGAGCCCCTGCCCTGTGGAATGAACTGCTCCCGGAAATGCGTAAGATCTCCAACCTCCGTGTATTTTGCTGTGCCCTCAAGACCCTGCTGTTCCACCAGGCCGGCTATCAATGTAATAATTTTAAATTGGGTGTTTTAAATTTTTGGGGTTTTAAATTTGAGACGAAATTATTTAATAATTTTAATTATTTTTAATTGATGTCTGTCTTTGTGCTTTTAATAGGCTGTACACCGCCCTGAGTCCTTCGGGAAAAGGGCGGTATAGAAATAAAATTATTATTATTATTATTATTGGTTAATCTTTAGTGAGATTCACAGCCTTTGAGGCTGGTTAATAGCTCAGCAGCTCGAGTCCTAACCAAGGACCTAGGAACTCTTAAGGTATCGTCGGAGGATGTAAGCTGTTCCGAGTATTATTATTATTATTATTATTATTATTATTATTATTATTATTATTATTGTTGTTGTTGTTATCAAGAAAGGAAAGAATAACCTCTGTATCAGGTTTTTAATCTTAAAGGATATTTTGTTTAGCATAATGTCATTGCTAATAATATTTTGGAACAGGTTTTAGAAAATTAACACTTTTTAAAGAGGTTGTGGGACTTATGGGGTCCAAGGTGGCCAGATCTTGGCTAGTTTATATTTTAGGTATAGAATTGATGTTTTTAGATGTAAGGAGGGTCTTTAAACTTTTAAACCACAACGGAGCCAAAAGATTTCTGTTGCTAAGTGAGACAGTTGTTAAGTGAGTTTTGCGACCTATCTTGCCACAGCTGTTAAGTGAATCCCTGCAGGTGTTAACTTAATAACATGGTCGTTAAATGAATCCGGCTTCGCACATTGACTTTGCTTGCCAGAAGGTCGCAAAAGGGGAACTGTGTGACCCCAGGCGGGGATGCTACCACCATCATAAACATGAACTGGTTGCCAAGCGTTCAAATTTTGATCCCGTAACCATGGGGAAGCTCCAACGGTCATAAGTGTGAAAAACGATCATAAGCAGTGGTGGGATCTTTCCGGTTTAATAACCAGTTTGGTGATCGTGCGCTTTGCGCTGTGCGTGCATGTTTGTTTGTTTTTTAAATTTGATTTATATGCCGCCCTTCTCCGGAGACTCAGGACGGCTTACAATGCGTTAAGCAATAGCCTTCATACTTTTGTATATTTTATACAAAGTCAGCTTATTGCCCCCACAATCTGGGTCCTCATTTTACCTACCTTAGAAAGGATGGAAGGCTGAGTCAACCTTGAGCCTGGCAAGATTTGAACTGTGCACAGTTCAGTGAAAAATCACCTTCCACGTTAGTGCTAGGGAATTAAAACAGCTGAGGCATGGCAATCTGCGTTGCCACGCTAATCAGCTGCGAAGATAAAGGTAAGAAAAGTGCAGCGGGGGGTGGGGGACCTCGTAGGAGCAAACCGGTTTGGTCCCAGCTGATCGTCAGAGCTACCAGTTTGCCCGAACTGGTCCGAACCGGTAGAATCCCACCTCTGATCATGTCACTTTTTTTCCAGTGCCGTTATAACTTTAAATAGTCACTAAATGAACTGTTGTAAGTGAAGGACTACCCGTATTTGATGCACGGATATGCTTTTTTATGTCACTCTCCAACTGCAATATCCCGCTGGGCCCCGATGAGTGCTATTCATTGAATCAACTTGGCTGTCTGCCTCTTGTCTTTCGTCTAAACTTCGGTTTCTGGGATCGCTAACTTCCCCTTGGGATAAGGGCTTAGTGTAACCTGGGTAGTGACTCGGGGTTTATTTATAAAGCTAAATGCTAAAAGCAAGCACTAACAACACTCCATGTTGGTTTATTGGGAGTTTGCAAAGGAAAGCATTCGGCGAGGAGGATTTTTTTTCTTAGCCCACCTGCAGATGGAAGCGATCTGATCTTGGAAAGGGATTTTATTTTTTGCCCTGGGCTGCTATACATCAAGTTATATATGATCCCAAGAGTTGTCAAACTCTTTTCCAGACAAACGGATAAAATGCGCAGAGGCTTCCAGTTAACGGTTACAACTATACCCAAGTCTTGGACGAAGCTTGCAATTGACTTCAAAGAAGCGTTTCCACTATTGGTGAATCATTTCTCTTTATTAGATGAGAGAGGCAGGGATAGCCAAGTCTCTCTCTCTCTCTCTCTCACACACACACACACACACACCCGAAGCAAATCCATCAGTCCTGGGTTTAATCAGGGTTTATGTTTTTCCACTGCAATCCTGCCTCCTTGGACTTTCGGTGTCCTCACATCCTCGCTTTGAGTTGATGGGTTGAAATCAAGAGATTTCAAACGAGATTCTCCATCATCCAGGTCACGGTTGTCCCAAAGGGACTTTTTCCCAAAAAGACAAATGGACTTTCTTGTTTTGTTTTTTCCTTGAAGGCATTTCGCCTCTCATCCCAAGAAGTGGAACTGAAAGAAGCTTCTTAGATGAGAAAAGCCTTGATAGTACAGTGGTCTACGCACCCTGTTATTAACACAGCTGCCTGCAATTTACTGCTGGTTCAAATCACTCCAAGGCTCAAGGTTGACTCAGCCTTCCATTCTTTCTAAGGTAGGTGAAATGAGGACCGAGTTTGTGGGGGCAATAAGCTGACTTTGTATAAATATACAAAAGGATGAAGGCTAGCTTAACGCATTGTAAGCCGCCCTGAGTCTCCGGAGAAGGGCGGCATATAAATCAAATTTTAAAAAAAAGAAAAAAAAAGAAAAGAAATGTTTTGAAGAAAAAAAAAACCCAAAACAAAACACCAAGATAGGCCTTTGGCTGTTTTTAGTTGGGAAACATCTCTAGTTCTTGAAGCCTGCTTTGTGCTCTTCTCTCCTTTCTTTGATCCTATTCACAAACAAAACACTTCTTTCAATTGAATTTGAGGGATGTGGTGGCTCAGTGGCTAAAATGCTGAGCTTGTCGATCAAAAGGTCGGCAGTTCAGTGGTTCAAATCCCTAGTGCCGTGTAATGGGGTGAGCTCCCGTTACTTGTCCCAGCTTCTGCCAACCTAGCAGTTCGAAAGCACGTAAAAAATGCAAGTAGAAAAACAGGGACCACCTTTGGTGGGAAGGTAACAGCATTCCGTGCGCCTTTGGCATTTAGTCACGCTGGCCACATGACCATGGAGACGTCTTCGGACAGCGCTAGCTCTTCGGCTTTAAAACGGAGATGAGCACTGCCCCCTAGAGTTGGGAACGACTAGCACATATGTGCGAGGGGAACCTTTACCTTTACCTTTAAATTGAATTTGACATGTCCCAAAGGTGTTCTTTTTTCAAGACACAACTGGACTTACTTGTTTTTCTTTGAAGACATTATGCTTCTCACCCAAGAAGCTTCTTCAGCTATGACTGGATGGCAGAGAATGTCCTAGCAGACAGAGTATAAAAGAATGCAAATGACCAGCTCTTTTCATGGAGTATAAATCCTTCCATTCCCCACTGTCCAGTCAGAGCTGAAGAAGCTTCTTGGGTGAGAAGCGAAACCTCTTCAAAGAAAAAACAGTAAGTCCAGTTGCCTCTTGAAAAGAAAAGAAAAAAAGCATCTTTGGCACAACCATGACCTGGATGACTGAGAATCTCTGTAGACATTTCCTTGAAAATGTTCCGCTTCTCATCCAAGAAGTTTCTTCGGTTCTAAGAAGTTCTGATCTGAAAGAAACAAAGAAAGTCCATTTATGCCTTTTGGAAAAAGCACCTTTGGGAGAACCAGGACTCCTCGGAGTCTTCTTTCATTGGGGGTGTTACTTGGAACCCTGACAGGATGATGGAGAATCTCGACAGACGTTGAGTTTGACATCTGCATTGTGGATACATTCATAGATTTGTTTGTTGAGAATCACACAGGTGGTTTGCTATTGTTTTCCGAAAAAATTATTTGTAGACTTCCTTGTTGAGTCTACAGCCCTGGAATTAATTCCCACCCAAGTATTAACCAGGTCAAAATATCAAAATATGTCATGCCTTTTTAAAAGCTTGCTTGGCACTCGGTTCGCAGTGTTGCAGGACTGTGCTACTCTCTTTGCCTCACTACTCAAGTGGGAATTTCTCCAACTGCACAAAATTATTGGCTCGGCTTCAGAAGTTTTAACCTTGTGTTAAGCTGTTGGATTTTTCATTTGTTTCATTTGATCAGGTTATTATTATTATTATTTTAAGCGGTGCCTTTGGAACAAAATGCAAGAGTGGAGGAAATTACTTCAAGCAGCTCTAAAATAATGTTTGATCCTTCAAGGTGATAAATTAGAAGACTGGGTGAATGTGAAGAAAAGGAATGAAACACCATAAGAAAGAGGATAGCCAGCTTCCTAGAATACAAGTAGATCTTGACTTACGACCACAATTGAGCCCAAAATTTCTGCTGTTAAGCGAGACATTTGTTAAGTGAGGTCCCCCCCCCCCCCATTTTATGACCTTCCTTGCCACAATTGTTAAGTGAACCATTGCAATTGATGTTATTAACCCGGTTGTTCAATGAATCCGGCTTCCCTATGGACTTTGCTGATCAGAAAATAGCAAAAGGGGATCACGTGACCTTGAGACATAGCAACGGTCATAAATATGAACCACTTGTCACATGTCTGAATTTTGATCACGTGGCCACAAGGATGCAGCAATGTTGTAAGTATGAAAAACGGTCACAAGTCCCTTTTTCCAGCACTGTTGTAACTTCGAACGGTCACTAAATGAACTGTTGTAAGGCGAGGACTATCTGTATTCCAGTTATTCACAGTGGATTTTCTCCTTTTGCAGGAACCCCTAGGTATCTATCCATGTTCTTTTAAAAAAAAACCTTTGAAAGAGAGTTTTTAAAAGCAGCAGACTTTCAATGAATGAATGAATGAATGAATGAATGAATGAATCCATCCATCCATCCATCCATCCATCCATCCATCCATCCATCCATCCATCGGAATAAAGCTGGAAGGGACTTCAGAAGTCTTCTAGTCCAACCCCCTGCTTGAACAGGAGACCTGATATCTGTGATGGCAAACCTATGGCACGCATGCCACAGGTGGCACACAGAGCCTTCTCTGCGGGCATGCCAGCCGTTGCTCCAGCCCAGCTCCACTTCACATGCATGTGTGTCTCCTGCTGCATGTGTGGGGGCGGGGTGCATGCAGGGGACACGTGCATGCATGCATGGGGCTGGAGCCCGGGGGGGCGTTCGCATTGCATTTTGGGGGTTCACATGTCTGTGCGCCTCCCCGCGCCCCATTTTGGGCCTGGAAAGCCTCCTGCTAGAAGCCAAAAATGGGTTAGGGGTGGGGTGCATCTGCGGGGGATGCACTCACATGTGCAGAGGGGTGGGGCGCATGCACGGGGGTCACTTTCATTGTATTTTGGGGGTGCGTGCGCTTTGGGCACTCAGCACCAAAAAGGTTCACCATCACTGCCTTATACTTTTCCAGACAAATGGCTGTCCAGTCTTTTCTTAAAATCCTCCAGTGATGGAGCACCCATAACTTCTGAAGGCAAGCTGTTCCACTGGTTAATTGTTCCCACTGTCAGGAAGTTCCTCCTTAATTTGCCCATGGAGATTCTCAGTCATCCAGGTCATGGTTGTCCCAAAGGTGCTTTTTTTTCCAAGAGGCAACTGGACTTTCTGATTTTTCTTTGAAGACGTTTTGCTTCTCATCCAAGAAGCTTCTTCAGCTCTGACTTGATCCTTCCATTCCCCACCATCCAATCAGAGCTGAAGACGTTTCACTTCCTGGATGGGAAGTGAAACGTCTTCAAAGAGAAACCACGAAGTCCATTTGCCTTTTGAAAAAGCACCTTTGAGTTCCTCCTTAATTCCAGGTTGTTCTCTCCTTGATTTTTACAGTCTTGATCTGTATTGTTGAGATCTTCACGGTGGAGATCATGGGTGTCCAACCTCGGCAACTTTAAGGCTTGTGGACTTCAACTCCCAGGATTCCTTAGCCAGCATGGTTGGCTAAGA
This sequence comes from Arizona elegans, assembly GCA_022577455.1. Classification (NCBI taxonomy): domain Eukaryota; kingdom Metazoa; phylum Chordata; class Lepidosauria; order Squamata; family Colubridae; genus Arizona; species Arizona elegans. The sequence continues at coordinate 89,255,919 of JAKOOJ010000005.1, read as the reverse complement.
AATTCTGGGAGTTGAAGTCCTCAAGTCTTAAAGTGGCCAAGGTTGGCTACTTCTGGTGAAGACCCTAAGTTGTGCATACTGTATTGATAGAACCTGGAGTGTGCATTGTCTGGGTAATCTTATGAGATGGAAAGACCCACACACAGAGATTTCGAAGCTCCTAGGGCAGCACCCAATGCTCCCTGAAAATGTTGATTAAAATGCATCCCAATTCATTCTTCCTGAAGTTAAATTGCAGCTATTTCTTTAAGGTCAACCATTTTAAACACACATAAGGCACAAATTCTGCTCTTCAGGATTGATAGCCTCAGAGTTGTGCCACAGACCTGTGACCTTGTGGTAAAAAGGTTTGTTGACCTTGTTGGATCTGAATGAACTAAAAATAGATGGCAATAGAATGAAGCCCTCTCTTCGGATTGCTTCAAAGGACCATTTTTCAAATGACACCCGTAGAGGTTCTTCAAAGGTCAGAAAGTTCATTAACATCTCCAACTGTGAAGCATCTTTATGATTTGCAAGAGTGGGACATCTCATTTCCATCTTCAAAGATGAAAAATCACTTTCAGTACTGGAAAATAATTAGCAATAAGGAGGGTGAGTATTTTTGGTAATATGTGTGTGTGAGTGTGTGTGAGAGAGAGATCTGGAGAATAAAGTATACAATGAATGATTGAGGGAACTAGGTTTGTCTAGTCTATGAAGACAAGGACTAGGGGTGACATGATAGCAGTCTTCCAATATTTGAGGGGCTGCCACAGAGAAGAGAGAATCAATGTTTTTTCCAAAGCACCTGAAGGCAAGACAAGAAGCAATGGATGGAAACTCATCAAGGAGGGAAGCAACCTGGAATTAAGGAGAAACTTCCTAACAGTGAGGACAATTAACCAGCGGAACAGCTTGCCTTCAGATGTTGTGGGTGCTCCATCACTGGAAGCTTTTAAGAAGAGACTGGACAACCACCTATCTGAAATGGTATAACACCTCCAGGGTCTCTTCCTACCCTTTAGTCTATGTCAGTGGTAGAATTCAGATTTTTTTACTACTAGTTCTGTGGGCGTGGCTTGGTGGGCCTGGTGTGGCTTGGTGGGCATGGCTTGGTGGTCATGGCAGGGGAAGGATACTGCAAAATCCCCATTCCCACCCCACTCTGGGGCCAGCCAGAGGTGGTATTTGCCGGTTATCCCAACTACTCAAAATTTCCACTACCGGTTCTCCAGAACCTGTCAGAACCTGCTGAATAGCACGCTTGGTCTATGTTCTAAATATATATTTGTGTGCCTGTATATGTATAGTATCTACTAATCCTATACTTACATTTATACACCAGGAGACCTTATACCATTTTAGACAAATGGCTGTCATGTCTCTTCTTAAAATCCTCCAGTGTTGGAGCACCCACAAGTTGTGAAGGTTCCACTGACACACCATCAGGAAATTTTTCCTTAATTCTGGATTGGATCACTCTTTAATGATCTTCTACTCTTGTCCTACCCTCAGGTGCTTTGGAAAATAGGTTTAACAACCTATAGCTTTAATGTCGTAACAGGAATATGTCTTTCACCTGAGAGCCAATTTGTGTAGTGATTAAAGCACCCAAGATGGAAACTTGAAGACTGTAGTCCCACTTTAGGCATGAAGCCAGCTGGGGGACCTTGGGCCAGTCCTTCTCTCTCAGCCCTAGGAAGGAAGCAATGGCAAACGGCTCTTATGAAATCTTGCCAAGAAAACTGCAGGGATTTGTCCATTGCCAGAGGTCAACACTGACTCAGTGGCACCAAAACAATAAATAATGTGGTTGCAATTCCACATGCCAAAAAAGGAGCAATCGGTTTTCCCTTTCTTCATTAATTCATTTTGTTTACACAGTTTAGATGCTGCTCCATTTGAAACTGGCTCGGAGTGGCTTACATTTACTTTACTTCTGTAAATAAGGTGAAAAAGAGCGAAGACTAAAGCATAAATTACAACGCCGTGCAAATACAGCGCCAGAAACAATAAAACCCTCCACTCACTGACCTCCTGTTTATATGTGAGGGAGCAGCTCTGAACACTGAATACAAGCCATCCTCAACTTACATTGAGCCCAAAATTTCTGTTGCTTAAATGAGAGAATTATGTCCCATTTTTATGAACTTTCTTGCCACGGTTGCCAAGTGAATTCTTCCCCTTATTAAGCTAGGTACAGGGTTGGTTGTTAAGTGAATCTGGCATCCCCATTGACTTCAATTGTCAGTAGGTCCCAGAAGGGGGATCCTGTGACTTTGGGATGCTGCGACCCCATCATAAAAACATGCCAGTTGTTCAGCATCTGAATTTTGGTTACGTGAGATGCTGCAAAGATCGTTAAGTGTGAAAAATGGTGAGATGTCACTTTTTGCAAGACCGTTGTGTCTTCGATCATCACTAAGTGAACTGTTGTAAGTCAAGGACAACCTGTACAGTGTCCAGTTCTGGTCACCATGATACAGAAAAGATGCTGAGACCCTAAAAAGAGAGCAGAGAAGAGCAACAAAAGTGATAAGGAGTCTGGAGGCTAAATCGTATCATGGAGAGCTAAGGGAACTAAGTATGTTTAGTTTAACAAAGAGAAGGACTAGGGGTGACATGATAGCAGTCTTCCAGTACTTGAGGGACTGTCACAAGGAAGTGGGGGTCAACTTATTCCCCAAACACCTGAGGACAGGACAGGAAGTCTTTCTTATCAACTGCATCCAGTTTTGGTCACCAGACTATAAAAAAGCGTTTGAGACTCTAGAAAGAGTGCAGAGAAGAGCAACCAGGATGATTAAGGGACTGGAGGCTAAAACATACGATGAACGATTACAGGAACTGGGCATGGCTAGTCTAGTGAAGAGAAGGACCAGGGGAAATATGATAACAGTCTTCCAATATTTGAGGGACTGCCACAGAGAGGAGTAGGTCAAGCTATTTTCCAAGGCACCTGAAGGCCAGACAAGGAATAATGGATGGAAACTGAACAAGGACAGGTTCAACCTGGAAATAAGGAGAAATTTTCTGACAGTGAGAACAATCAACCCATGGAACAGAAGTTGTGGGAGCTTCATCACTGGAAGCTTTCAAGAAAGACTGGACTGCCACCTGTCAGAAATGGTGTAGTGTAGGGTCTCTCCCCCATATGGGTTGGGGGTTGGACTAGATGACCCACAAGGTCCCTTCTAACTCTGTTAATCTGTTAAAAATGGTTAGGTCTGGGGTGTTATAGGTCCGGTGGTTTGTCTGTTTGAATTCTAAAATCCCAGACCACTTTATCGCCATCATTTTCTATGACTTTCTCTATTTTATGGTCCTGCCACAGTTCTTGCTTGGAGGCAAGCGGCATTTCTTGCCGATCTCCCAAGGTTGCCATGGTTGCCACCTTGTCATGCTGTCTTTCCAGGCAGCCTGCATAAACTTCTCACAGCATTATGAATGCATAGATGCGAAACCACAGCTACCAGTTCTCCAGCTGGTGTTGGGACCAGCTAAAGAACCCAAGAACCTAGGATGCTGAATGGTATCCATGTGGTATATGTGCAGATCCAAGCGGTGTGGCCTTTTGTAATTGTTGTTGTAATTATTTACTGTAGGAAACATTTCATAGCATGTTGACAATCTCTCTGCCTTTGCTGCTTTTTCCTGATAGCCTCCAGGTTTAAAGCCCCACCCATTCTTTGGCAAGGAAAAGGCTGCGCGCTCCAATCTGGCATCTGAAGATGACAAAGTGATCTATCAAACAGAATTAGGACGGCAGATCCTTCCTGTTCTGTTTAGCGTCGTAATTCAATATAGGGCCAAGCCAGAGCCCTGCTGGGAGAGAATAGCTCCTTCAAATCTAATGAAGCCCAGCTCGCTTTTTCCATCCCACAAGCATTAGGATGTGAGTTCCCTCTATTTTTAAATGAAGGAGGCGTACTGAGCTTATTAAACAACACTTATCGTGGGTTATGGGCTTCGAGAGATCTTAACTTCAAGGGTGGAGCAGGGGTGAAATTCAGCAGGTTCTGACAGGTTCTGGAGAACCGGTAGCGGAAATTTTGAGTAGTTCGGAGAACCGGCAAATACCACCTATGGCTGGCCTCAGGAGTGGGGAGGGAATGGGGATTTTGCAGTATCCTTCCCCTGCCATGCCCACCAAGCCATGCCTACCAAGCCACGCCCACAGAACCGGTAGTAAACAAATTTGAATTTCACCAGTGGGGAGGGGATAATGTGTACCGAATCGTTGGCTACAAAATATATTTGAAAGGAGTTTGAAGTTCAGGTGCACTGATTGCACTGGTCTGTGAGAAGTGCTATGTCCTCATAACCTGTTAACCTTCAAGTGATCTTCTCCAACTAAACCCGTTGACTCCTGACTCAGTAGCACTGGCTCTGGGCTATAGAGTAGCCAGGTTTTCACTGGTGTTAACTCCTGAAATGTCCCACTTCCTGGTTCTGCAGAATTGCAACTCCTTCTCTGATATCAAAAGGCCATCGCCATGACCACTATCATTCCATATCACGTCAGGCTCTTCGGAGTGGAGGTTTCACTGATCCCTTGGCACAGTAAACAAAGTCTCTGTTCTTGCGGCGAAAACAATAATGCCTAGTCAAAACAAGATTAGGAGGAATTTTTAATCTCCTGTCATTAGATAGTTGATAGTTGAAACCAGTGGTGGTATTCAGCCAGTTTGGACCGGTTTGGGCGAATCTGTAGTGGTGATCTGCAGATGAGTTTGACCCCGCCCACCTGCTCCGGCGGTATGCCGTCCTATTTAGCCACGTTTTCTAAGCCACGCATATGCATGCAAGCTGTGTGCGCTCACATTTTCGGTGTGTGGCGAACCGGTGGTAAAATTATGTGAAACCCACCTCTGGTTGAAACCCCAAAGAGTGTTGAAGATTGCAGGCTTGGAAAAGTCTCACATAGATGGCGCGTAAAAACTTCTAAGAATTTATGGGAGGATGTGATCAATGACTGAGTAGTAGTGCTTACAGTAGTGCCTACAGACATGTAGGCCAGTGGTGGGTTCCAACCGGTGTTACCACCAGTTCTGTTTGTGCATGCGCTTTGCGCGCGATCGCCACGTGCATCCTCCCTAAGCTCACATGCGCGCCAAAATTGTCCTCCATGCAAGCACATTAGGTTTCTGTCTAGCTGAGGTGTGGCCCACTCTGCCGCGCCTATCAGCTGGGCTAAAAATGAGAAATAAAGGTAAGTTTAACACGGGGGTGGCCGGGAGGGCCCAGCTCCCAGTCAAAGAAAACCGGTTCGGTGACATCACATCATCACCACTACCGGCTCGCCCAAACCGGCCCGAACCGGGAACAACCCACCACTGATGTAAGCACTGGTGTGACCACACTTGGAATACTGCGTCCAGTTCTGGTCACCACAATGCAAAAAAAGATGATGAGATTCTAGAAGAGTTCAGAGAAGAGCAACAAAAACGATAAAGCATCTGGAGGCTAAAACATATGAGGAACAATTAAGGGAACCAAGTATGTCTAGTCCAAGGATCAGCAACCTGTGTCTCTGGAGCCGCATGTGGCTCTTTCATCCCTCTGCTGCGGCTCCCTGTTGGTCAAAATATACATCACAACCGCCAATGTGCAACATCCAGTGGCACGTGATTTATTGAGGTTTTCAACCTCCGGTATCCAAGAAAAGAAAAGTTTCAGAAGAAAACACAATATATAATTCAACTACATATACTAATTTTGTGGCCGCTCAGGAAATAGTCAGGCATAGGAAGGGTTTTGTGGCTCCCAGTGTTTTCTTTTCTGTAGGAAACGGGTCCAAATGCCTCTTTGAGCTTATATATGCAGTTCAGGTACTTCTTCTTTGACATAACGTTATACATGAAAACTATTCAAATTGCATGGCCTTCTCTCATCTCTTTGAAGAGCTAATTGTTAGCCACGTTCTCCATAATGGTGTCCACAGGAGAGAGGGGCAAAAAAGTCAAGATGGCAGTTGCCCCAATAGGCAAATATTTTTGACATGCATTGTCCATGTGACATATGTAGATAGGGTGGTCTTTAATCAAGTTATTGTGTTTATTATCTTAATTTTTTTTTTTGGATCCCCACTACTTCCCTGTTGTCGCTCTGGACTTTCAGTGCAAAAGCAGAGTCCAAAATCCAATAATTTCCATTTTCTAAACCCCATTTCTAGGCCTCAGATATTTAGAAAGGTAGAGTTGCTGAATGCCATTGTTCTTTACATACAACTTGGATTATTCTTCCAACTTGAGAAGGTTTTTTTTTTAAAAAAAAAAGAAAAAAAAAAGAAGGAACTCCCAGTTGTGAACCTTACACAAAATCTACTTTTCTCCTAAACTGCAGGCTTGGAATATACTCAAAATATAGAGACAGCTGTAGAAAGAATGCTATAGGTGATGACCAGGCTGTGCCCGAGGGAAGAGTCAAACACATCATAAATCACGAGTCCCTGTGTGCCCACAAGAAATCTCAGTCCAGGATTAATGTCAGTTGCCACAAAAATCAGGAAATTCAGGCAGTTCAAATGAGTATAAAGTTTTATTGCAAGCTTAAATTCTCTGCAAGAATCTGGCCAACTGACAGTCAAGAGAAATGAGCGGGAGATAAGAAAGGCATTCAAGGTAGACTTAGGTCTCTTGTGAGCACACAGGGACTCATGACTTATGATGCATTTGACCCCTTCCTTGGGCTCATCTCCTACAAATGCTCTGAGTTCATAATTCTTCCGTTTTTTTTCCCCTTCTTTCCCTCCTTGTAATCTTTTTCTACATAACTCTCAACTTCGACTTTCTTTAGAAAGCAAAAGAAGTTGGTGCAGCCATTCAGTGGCATTTTTAGTCCTGAATTTTTCTAATCTCAGAAGTATTGTGCTGTCAATCTTCAAAGATACTTTGTATGCTGTTGCACCAACCACGTCCTCGCTGCCATTTTTAAAGGGTAAAATTAAATTGTAGTAGCTGGCAAAGGGAGAATTAACTTCTAGGAGCTGGCAGAAGAAGCTCCATGTACATTAAATTCTCAGCAAGTGGCACACTCAATAAATTGGAGAGCAAACTCCAGAACAAATCACACTGATGTTCATGAAGGCTGACTTTAACTATTGTCTGCAGGCCAGAATTATAATGTACAATTTGGCCTTGGTGCAGTTAGTTTGAATGCTATTTGTCTTCTCCTAATATGTCGGATATTAAAAAAAATCTTCTGGGGAGGAGCTTTGATGTTCAAGATTAGATAGATCTCAGTTTCAAGCTGATATGGAATCTCCTAATGCACCTGATGACTCATAAATCAATAGATGCATTCACTTGGGCCATGGAGAAATACAGGTACCCCAAATTTAAAAACTAGTCCAAGTTTCACCATGTAAAAAACCCCACTGACAACCTGAACATAGCTCAAATGAGCAGGATGTTACCTTTCATTCTCATTAGGTGATTACATTTGGATTAAAAATAGCTGGAGATAGCTAGAAAATATATTTCTGGATGAGTAAACCCTTGCAATTGGTGTTAAAATCAAAAATATAGCATTGCTTACAAACACCAATTCTTTCTATTGTGATTTTTGAGGTGTCCGAAGGGATCAACAATAGCTAAAGCCTAATCATAGCAATTATATTTTATTTTGATTAAAGATCAGTCAAATTTGGAAATTCTCTTTTTCTTCATATAAGATCAATTACATTCAAGTAATCTTTTAGTCATGGAATCTCTATGTGACTTTCTGTGACAGAGTAGATGTCACGGAAAGAGTAGATCAAGAGTAGGTCTAGATGAGGTTCGTAGAAGGTCCATGTTAATTATGATGTCGTATCAGCTGTCATTTCTCTTGGCCAATTTTTCTGCATCTAAGGTAGTCAACAGCAAAGTGAAACCTATTTTCCTGTTCTCCCTGGCAATCTGTAAGGGCATTATGAGTTTAGAATAGAATAAAATAGAGCTAGAAGGGGCTTTGGAGGTCTTCTAGTCCAGCCCCCTGCTCAAGCAGGAGAACCTTTCAGATAAATGACTGTCTATTCTCTTCATAAAAACCTCCAGTGATGGAGCACTCACAATTTCTGAAGGCAAGCTGTTTCACTGATTAATTGTCCTCATTCTTAGGAAGTTTCTCCTTAATTCCAGTTACTTCTCTCTTTGATTAGTTCCCAACCATTGTTTCTTGTCCTGCCCTCTGGTGCTTTGGAGAATAATTTGACCCCCCTCAAATTATTGGAATACTGCTATCATGTCACCCTTAATTCTTCTTTTCTCTAGACTACAACCGTTCTTCATATGCTTTAGTCTCCAGGCCTTTGATCATCTTAATTGCTCTTCTCTGAACTTTTTCCAAAGTCTTTTTTGTAGTATTGTGACCAAACTTGGCTTATTTTGAGTATCGTTGTTCTCTAAGTTAATATAGTCCACATGCTTACAGTTTCTGTTCTGTGGCAATGTTGGATAGTCAGAATATTCCAACGTTGATCCTTTTGAGCACAGAACCTTTTTCGTTTGCTCATTTCAGGCAAAGGGCTTCTAGCAATTTCTTGATCGTGCTATTTATTGCTGTTGTGATAATTAGTCATTTTTTCCCATAGTTCCCCTAAAAGCATGTTTTTATTCTCTTTCCATTTTTGTCATAACAGCAACCTTGTGACAGTGGTTGATGAGTGAACGATGGCTATTGACACAAGATCGTCCAATGAATTTCATGATGAGTGAGTACCGCACTGATTTAACTTATTCTACTCGAACAATCGATCGTGCAGCATTGCTATGGTTGTTCACAAAGAGAGTTTGCAGAGGTTTTCCAGAAAAAGACATTTTTCAGATTGCTTAGTGGTATCGTTCTTACATATGAGGGGAAAGATTGAGAAGCACTATTCCAAAAGGTGCTTTTTTTTCAAGAGGCAACTGGACTTTTTGGCTTTTCTTTGATGATGTTTCACTTCCCATCCAAGAAGCTTCTTCAGCTCTGACTGGATGGTGGGGAATGGAAGGATTTATATTCTTTGCAGACAGCTGGTCATTTGCATCCTCTTAGAGAATCATTGAGGCCACTTGAGGTTTGTCTGTGTCCTCAGAGTCATCTGAGTGGTGCAAATGGGTGTGGAGCAGGAATGAAATGCTCCTGGTTCAGACCGAATCACCCGATCCGGTAGCGATGGTGGCGGGTGGTTCGGAGAACCGGTAGCAAAAAATCCCGGCCCCCCATCTCCCCCCGCCACCATGCCCAGCTGAGCTTGGGCCGAAGAGGTGGTAAAAAAAATGCTTTGAAAAGTCTCTGACGACCCTAGCTGAGTTGCCTGATCGGCAGAGGCTTTTCAAAGCATTAGAAAAAATACTTTGAAAAGTTAAAAAAAAAAAGTTGGCCACGCCTAACCAGTCACATTACCCCCCCACACCAAGCCACGCCCACAGAACTGGTAGTAACAAATTTTACATTTCACTCCTGGTGTGGAGCCTTCTTGGAACTGCTGAAAGAACCTCTGTGTGTTGAGCTGTGCTTTCTGCAGGATGTTTCCATCCTGTGTCCCTTCGCTGTGGTCCTTGCGCCTGTGTTCAACACTGAAGGGACACAGGGTGGAAACATCCTGCAGAAAGCACAGTTGAACAACGCACCTCCTTTCAGCAACCCCAAGAAGGCTCCACACTCATTTGCACCACTCTGGTCATCCTGAGGACATAGACAAACCTCCAAGTGGCCTCACCGACCCTCTAGATTAAAAGGATGCAAATGACCAGCGGTCTGCAAGGAGTATAGATACTTCCATTTCTGCACCATCCAGTCAGAGCTGAAGAAGCATTCACAACTTCTGGAGGCAAGTTATTCCACTAATTAATTGTTCCAACTGTCAGGAAAGTTCTCCGTAGTTCTAAGTTGCTTCTCTCGTTGATTAGTTTCCATTTGTTAAGTGGAATCACTGGAGTTGTTAAATTAGTACCACGGTTGTTAAATGAATCTAGCTTCTCCGTTGACTTTGCTTGTCAGAAGGACGCAAAAGGGGATCCCATGACCTTGGGACACTGCAACGGTCATAAATATGAGTCCGTTGTCAAGCATCTGAATTTTGATCATCTGACCATGGGGATGCTGCAAAAGTCATAAGTGTGAAAAACGGTTGAATGTCACTTTTTTCAATGCTGTTGTAACTTTGAATAGTCAATAAATGAACTGTTGTAAGTGGAGCATAATCTGTAGATGAAAACCTAGTGAACACGTAAAACCAAGAGCTCAATTAAGCTTCCAAACCCTCTGTTAACAATGTGTATACAATGTGTAAACCATGTTTATAATGTGTCGTTTAGGTAAATAAGATCAAGTTGAGTTTAGGTAAAGGTAAAGGTTCTCCTCGCACATATGTGCTAGTTGTTCCCGACTCTAGGGGGCCGTGCTCATCTCTGTTTCAAAGCCGAAGAGCCAGAGCTGTCCGAAGACGTCTTCGTGGTCATGCGGCTGGCATGACTAAACACGGAAGGCTGTTACCTTCCCACCAAAGGTGGTCCTATTTTTCTACTTGCAGTTTTTATGTACTTTCAAACTGCTAGGTTGGCAGAAGCTGGGACAAGTAACGGGAGCTCACCCCGTTATGCAACACTAGGGATTCGAACTGCTGAACTGCCAACCTTTCAATCAACAATCTCAGCATCTTAGCCACTGAGCCACCGTGTGTTTAGTTTAGTTTAGTTTAGTTTAGTTTAGTTTAGTTTAGTTTAGTTTAGTTTAGTTTAGTTTAGTTTAGTTTAGTTTAGTTTAGTTTAGTTTAGTTCTTGGTAAATTCATGGACACACCCATGGAGCTTCCTTGAAGCAGTGGGGTGACAGTCGGAGGAGGGGGGACTTCCTCCGGGGTTGGGTTTTTTCTTTTTTTTTTCTGTTTGGTTCTTTTAACTACTAATAGGAAACCTATATAATGAAAAGGCAAAAAGGTCACGAACTGATTAGGAGGCAATTTAGCTCCTTCCCTGCATGCCTGCTGGGTCAGAGAAGACATCATCCTGTTTTGGGATAATAACAATGAATTACTTGTTGTAAATCCTCCACTGATTTAGTCCGATCTGGCTGCCGGAGTGACATATAATTGCATTTGTAGTATCTGATGCTGCCTGCTGTCCCAGGCATGGGGTGGTGGAAAGTTTATATGGCTGTAGGATGCATTGCACGGACCTCGGTGGATGCCCACCCACAGTTCCCCCTGCTGAAAAATAAAAAGAGAGAGGGGGTATTTCCTGTCCTTCTGCACACATGCTTTCTTCAATTGCTCAGGACTGAATCAGGCACGTGGCAGGCTTTCTTTGGTGAACATGTGGGGAAGAGAATGCAGAATATGAGAGTTGGAAGGGACCTTGGAGGTCTTCTAGTCCAACCCCCAGCCTAGGCAGGAAAGCCTACACCATTTCAGACGAACGGTTGTCCAATCTCTTCTTAAAAACTTCCAGTGTTGGAGCATTCACAACTTCTGGAGGCAAGTTGTTCCACTGATTAATTGTTCTCAATGTCAGGAAATGTCTCCTTAGTTCTAGGTTGCTTCTCTCCTTGATTAGTTTCCATCCATCATTTCCTGTCATTGGAGGATTCTAAAAAGAGGTTGGACTGGGCAACCATTTGTCTGAAATGGTATAGGCAGTGTGATATTCAGCCGGTTCTATCCGGTTCAGGCGAACTGGTAGCGGCGGCTGCGGGAGGCTCCACCCACCCACCCAGATGTCATCACATCCTGTTTTTGATGCTCTGCGCATGCGTGAAGGTGGCGCGTGTGAGTGAAGTGACTGTGCATGTGTGCGCATACACATTTGTGAACCGGTAGCTAAGGTAAGTGAATACCACCCCTGGGTATAGGATGCATAAATGTAAGTATAGGATTAGTAGATACTATACATATACATGCACACACATATATATTTACAACATAAAATAAAGGATTGGAAGAGACCCTGGAGGTGTTCTGGTCCAATCCTCTGCTCAAGCAGGAGACCCTATACCATTTCAGGCAAATGGTTGTCCAATCTCTTCTTAAAATCCTCCAGTGATGGAGCACATCAACTTTTGAAGGCAAGTTGTTCTACTAACTGATTGTTCTCACTGTCAGGAAATTTCTCCTTAGTTCTAGGTTGGATCTCTCTTTAATGGTCTTCCACCCATTAGTTCTTATCTTGCCTTCAGGTGCTTTGGAGAATAGGTTGACCACCTCTTTTTTATGGCAATCCCTCAAATATTGGAAGACTGCTATCATCAAAGAGCCAAGGTGGCGCAGTGGTTAGAGTGCAGTACTGTAGGCTACTTCAGCTGACTGCTAGCTGCAGTTCGGCAGTTCAAATCTCACCAGGCTCAAGGTTGACTCATCCTTCCATCCTTCCGAGGTGGGTAAAATGAGGACACAGATTGTTAGGGGCAATATTCTGACTCTGTAAACTGCTTAGAGAGGGCTGTAAAAGCACTATAAAGTGGTATATAAATCTAAGTGCTATTGCTATCATGTCACCCTCTAGTCCTTCTTTTCATCAAACTAGACATGCCCAGCAGCGGTGGGTTTCAAAAATTTATACTACCATTTCTTTGGGTGTGGCTTGGTGGGCGTGGCATGGCTTGGTGGGCATGGCAGGGGAAGGTTACTGCAAAATCCCTATTTCCTGGGACTTGAGAGGCAGAGAATAGATGGGGGCAGGGCCAGTCAGAATTTTTACTATTGGTTCTCCGAACTACTCAAAATTTCCGCTACCGGTTCTCCAGAACTGGTCAGAACCTGCTGAAACCCACCTCTGATGCCCAGTTCCTGTAACCATTCATTGTATGTTTTAGCCTCCAGTCCTCTAATCATCGTTGTTGCTCTTCTCTGCACTCTTTCTAGAGTCTCAACATCTTTTTTATAATATGGTGGCCAACACTGGATACAGTATTCCAAGTGTGGTCTTACCACATTATGAAGTAGTATTAACACTTCATGTGGTCTTGATTCTATCCCTCTGTTAAGGCAGCCTAGGATTGCATTATGTCATGAAATGAAGACAGAAGGGGGCGAAAGCAGTTCTGCTATGGAATTGCCAGAGTTGGATGTTCCCCCATATCAACAACAGAAATCATAATATTGTCAGATGTGAAAATTCAGATCCACAAGTGAAGGTCCGATTATGCTGATTTATTGCTACTCATGCCTACACGCAGGAATCTTCTCAACTAACAGTTAGCATCTGCTTGAAGTTAGATAGTTTTAAACTTTTTAATTTTTTTTAAAATACAAAATGTTAAAATACAAATTCCCAAAATTGGGGGCGGGGAAGAAAATACAAAATCAAAGCAAAGCTAGAGAAGGCAAAAAAAAAAATTGCATAAAAAGAAAATAAACAAACCAGCAATATATGTATAAATTGTCAGGCACACAGGAAAGACCAGGTTATGAAAGTCTAATTAAGCCGATTTATTGCTACTCAGATCTATGCATAGGAATCTTCTCAACCAAGGATTAGCATTTGCTAGGCATAAGATAGAGATCAATGGAATTTAAGGAAGGCTGGATTTAGATTGCTTGTGGCCATGTAGGGATTCTAGGCTGATGCCTCTTTTCACCCCACCCTTAGATTCTGCTTCCCCTACAAACATCAGATTGTCTCAAATACAGTATTTAATCACTTCAGGATCACAGAAGAGGATTCCTTCACCTTGTCAGAGAAGTTAATTCAGAAACATATCCCTGGTCAGGAGAGTCTGCAGGAAGGGATCAAAATTTGCAGTATGTTAAGTATAGCACTGTTTGCATCTTGTTGTAGATTATGACTTCCCCTGTGCACTTGGTTGCAGAGTTCATTTATTTTCTGGCTGTGTGCAAGAGATTACTGAGCAATCTGAGTTCATGCATCACAGAATTAAGTACAATTTATCTGTTAACCAAGCGACAAATACAGAATGAAACAAGGTTAAAACCCACCAAGCTTAGCCCCCCTCTGCAAATCCAGTGAGTTAGGTCATTGGAGCTACAGAAGAGAAGACAAGCAGGTCTATCACAAAGACTACCCATTTTCTGGCAAGGCTGCTCGTTTAGCACCATTAAAAGGAAAAGAGGGTAGGACATAACAAAGCATCGGCTGTCAATCAGACTTGTGCAAGGCAGAGAGCAGGATACCCACAGCTTCCAGTGACTCTGAGCAGGTAGAAGTGTTAAAATGGCAGCTACAGCTATATGTCAATGCCCTGTTCAGTGGTAGGGTTTAAATAACTTAACAACCAGTTTTCTGGCTGGGTAGGCATGGCCACTTGGTCATGTGACTGGGTGGGTGCTGTCACTCATCACAACCAGCCCCGCATCCTGGCCATTCGCCTCAAAGGCAGAGGTAGGATTCAGCCGGTTGGGGCTAATCCCATAACTGGCTGGTCACACCCTGCCCATTTTTTGACCTGATTTTTGGGCATTTTTTGGCTGTTTTCAGGTCGGTTTTTGGAGTGTTTTGGGGATGTTTTTTGGGTGTTTTCACGCTGTTTTCAGGGCTGTTTTTGGCCTGAAAAATGGCCTGGAAAACAGGCTGAAAAACGAGCATGGGCGGGGCGGTAGGATTTTCCGGTTCGCCGAACTGCACAGAATCTTAACTGCTGGTTTGCCCAAACCAGTGTGAACTGGCAGCAGCCCACCTCTGAACATGCCTGTCAAGGTGTGAAGAATCAGGTCTACACATTAAGTTCCACTTAAAATTTATCTATTGATCATGCCTATACACAAGAATCTGGTCCACTAACAGTCAGCACTAAATTGGCGGTAGGTAAAGGTCAGTGGTGGGTTACCCCCGGTTCGGACCGATTCGTAAGAACCAGTAGTAAAACCGTTGGGAGCCCCCCCCCCCCCGCCCCAGATGGTGATCTGCGAATGTGCAGAAGCTTCTGCACATGCACAGAAGCAAGGCGCACATGCTATCCCATTACGAACTGGTAGTAAAAGTAAGTAGAACCCACCCCTGGTAAAAGTAATGGTAAAGGTTCCCCTCACACATATGTGCTAGTTGTTCCCGACTCTAGGTGGCGATGTTCATCTCTGTTTCAAAGCCGAAGAGCCAGCGCTGTCCAAAGACATCTCTGTGGTCATGTGGCCGGCATGACTAAATGCCAAAGGCACATGGAACGCTGTTACCTTCCCACCAAAGGTGGTCCCTATTTTTCTACTTGCAGTTTTTACGTGCTTTCGCACTGCTAGGTTTTGCAGAAGCTGGGACAAGTAACGGGAGCTCACCCTGTTATGTGGCACTAGGGATTTGAACTGCTGAACTGCCAACCTTTCAATCGACAAGCTCAGCGTCTTAGCCACTGACCCACCGCATCCCTTATTGGCGCTAAATAAAGAGTTAATGGAATTCAAGAGGGGTTGGACTTAGACCATTTATGGGAATGCAACGACTCTAGGCTGATAACCCTCTTGACTCCACCCTCAGGCTCTGTCTGCTCTTCAATGCCCCATGCATGTACGAAGCATGAAAAAAAGGGTCCAAGCTTTGATCCAGGAATGGTGGTCACCATCAGGGACTGTGTTTGACTTACCCTTGTAGACATCTCCGAGTGATCCTCCAGAATTGCTTTAGGTTATTTCCCAGATGCATCCAAGCAATATCCGCAGCGCTTCATTAAAGATGCATTAGACAGTGAATTTTCAAGTCCGAATAGAGTTTGACCCGTCCTGATTTTTAAAAAGGATGAAATATAATCTTGTTTAACACTGCATTTGATTAACGACCCTTTGCAAAAAAATTAGGCTGCTAAAATGCTTGGATGAAAAGACGGTCCTTTGGATTTTAATCTTTCCGCTCTTACTTAATCACTTTTTTTTTCTTATTGAACAAGGCACTACTGATATCAAAGCAAGGGTGGGTTTTTATTTTTATTTTGTTGCTTTGGAAGGGAAGAAAATATATTGCTCCAGAATAACTAGAAATCCTAGAACAGTGGGAGCTCTATTGCATCCCCCGTATAATAATACTTGAATTGACATTGGGGCCTTAGACATACAGCAGTGAGTCAGTTTGAATGGATTCCTCTATTACTTGCTTCAAAGGAGGTGATTAATCAATTAAATCCTTTTTTGACAACCTGATAGATCAGACAGGACTACGGATTCTAGCAGCAAGACTGCAACTTATAAGATTTAAAATATGTATTTAAACTATACATTAAATCTGCAACAGTCAAGGCAGGGAGATCTATTTGGATAGTAACCTCTTGGTCAATGGGTACTTCTCGTTTCGTGACCCGAATTAGGTTGATGTATTGAAAATCAGCTACAGAGAGTCTCACCTGGTAAATTAAAATTTGTTTTCTACAGTCCAGGACGGTGGTATATTTATCACTCTCAACAGGTTTTGATGTTTTTGCCAAAGAACGTAGTGAGGTAGAACTTCCATGACGGCTAAGGCTAAATATGAGTGATGTATTAATATTCTTTGCTTCACCAAATAATAAGACCCTTCATTTCCTCTCCTCAGCCACATCTCTCCTCGGAGGCATTCTCTGCTTTAAGAAATCATCTCTCTCCCTCTCCCATCATTTGCTGAACTGAATACAAGATTAACAGGGTTGGAAGGGACCATGGAGGTCTTCTAGTCCAACCCCCTGCTCAAGCAGGAGATCAGACTAGACTAGACTAGACTAGACTAGACTAGACTAGACTAGACTAGACTAGACTAGACTAGAATAGAATAGAATAGAATAGAATAGAATAGAATAGAATAGAATAGAATAGAATAGAATAGAATAGAATAGAATAGAATAGAATAGCTTTGTGTGGTGGTGGTAATGCTGGACCCGTGTCCCTCCTGGTTGGTGCTGGCTTCCCGGGAGGTTACACGAGGCTGGCTCCAGGGGATTATTAACGCTTCTTTGAGTGAGGGTTTCTTTCCCCACACTTTGAAAGAGGCGGTGGTGAGGCTCCTCCTCAAGAAGCCTTCCCTGGACATGGCTGTTTTATCAAATTATCGTTCTGTCTCCAACCTTCGTTTTGTGGCAAAGGTTGTTGAGAGTGTGGTGGCACGACAGCTTCCTCAGCACCTGGATGAAGCGGATTATCTGGATCCGTTCCAGTCGGGTTTCAGGCCTATAGCACGGAAACGGCATTGGTCACATTGGTCGATGATCTCTGGAGGGCTCGGGATAGGGGCTGTTCCTCTGTCCTGGTCCTGTTAGATCTCTCAGCGGCTTTTGATACCATCGACCATGGTATCATGCTGCACCGGCTGGAGGGGTTAGGAGTGGGGGGCACCGTTATGCGGTGGTTCGCCTCCTTCCTCTCCGGCCGTACGTAGTCTGTATTGGCAGGGGGGCAGAGGTCGACCCGGAGGCACCTAGTCTGTGGGGTGCCACAGGGGTCAGTCCTCTCGCCCCTCCTGTTCAACATTTATGTGAAGCCGCTGGGCGAGATCATCCGTGGCTTCGGGGTGGATTTCCATCAGTACGCTGATGACACTCAGCTGTACATTTCCACCCCCGGCCACCCCAATGATGCCCTTGAAGTGATGTCCTGGTGCCTGGAAGCCGTACAGATCTGGATGGGGAGGAACAAGCTCAGACTTAACCCTTCCAAGACCGCGTGGCTGTGGTTTCCAGCATCCCGTCATAGACAGTTGACTCCATCACTGACTATTGGGGATGAGATCTTGACCCCCTCAGAGAGGGCTCGCAACTTGGGTGTCCTCCTGGACTCACAGCTATCCTTGGAAGACCATCTGACGGCTGTGGCCAGGGGGGCTTTTTATCAGGTTCGCCTGATTTACCAGTTGCGTCCCTTTCTGGATCGGGACTCCTTACGCACAATCACTGATGCCCTCGTCACTTCCTGTCTGGACTATTGTAACACTCTCTACATGGGGCTCCCCTTGAAGAGCACCCGGAGGCTCCAACTGGTCCAGAATGCGGCCCCGCAGGTAATTATGGGAGCAACCCGACACTTCCATGTAACACCGCTCCTGCACGAGCTGCACTGGCTCCCGGTGGTCTTCCGGGTGCGATTCAAGGTGTTGGTTGCCACCTTTAAAGTGCTCCATGGCATGGGCGCTGGGTATCTACGAGACCGCCTTCTGCCACCGATAGCCTCCCATCAACCGGTACGCTCCCACAGAGAGGGGCTCCTCTGGGTGCCATCAGCTAGACAATGCCGGCTGACGACCCCCAGGGGGAGACCATTCTCTGTGGAGGCCCCTACCATCTGGAATGAGCTGCCCCCAGAGATTCGTAGGATTACCGACCTGCGTACCTTTCACTGTGCCCTAAAAACATTACTATTCCAACAAGCAGGGCTGGCCTAAATAATAATAATATTTTTAGTATTTTAATGGGTTGTTTTATTAGAATTTTTGGCTAATTGATTTAATTGTTTTAACTTGTTTTTAATTTTTCTATTGCCATGGTTTTATTTCTGGCTGTACACCGCCCTGAGTCCTTCGGGAGAAGGGCGGTATAGAAATTTAATAAAAATAAATAAAATAAAAATAATGTAACTGGATGGGGTGGCCAACTTTTTTTTTTTTTTACTTTTAAAAGCATTTTTTCTATAACCTTTTTGGCCGAATAGGTTGTAAAACCTATGCCGCCCTGAGTCTCCGGAGAAGGGCGGCATATAAATCAAATTAAAAAAACAAACAAAAACAAATGCTTTTAAAAGGCTCTGATGATCCAGCTGAGTTGCCTGATCATCAGAGGCTTTTGTTTTCTTTTAAAAGCTTTTTTTTTTTTTTGCTTTTAAAAGAAAAAAAAAGCCTCTGACAATCAGGCAACTTAGCTGTGATTGTCAGAGCCTTTTAAAAACATTTTTTCTACAATCTCTTCGGCCGAATGCTTTTAAAAATGCTTTTAAAAGGCTCTGACAATCCCAGCTGAGCCGCGCTCGTCGGAAGAGGTTGTAGAAAAAATGCTTTTAAAAGTTAAAAAAAAAGCATCTGATGATCACGCGACTCAGCTGGGCATGGGGTGGGGGCAGGGATTTTTGCTACCGGTTCTCCAAACCACCCACCGGCATTCGCTACCGGGTTGGGCGATCTAGTCCCGGGAGCGTTTCACCCCTCATATTATATTATATGAGACAGAGAAATAACTATCTTGTACAAATGGTTGTCCAAACTCTTCTTGAGAATCTCCAGTGATGGAGCACACACAACTTCTGGAGGCAAATTTTTCCACTAATTAATTATTCTGATTAAGAGGAAATTTCTCCTTAAATCTAGATTGGGTCTCTCTTTGAAAAGCCTATTGCTTCTTCTCCTGCCTTCCTATCATCCCTTAGTCCAGGGGTCAGCAACCTGCGGCTCCAGAGCCACATGCTGCTCTTTGGGCCCTCTGCTGTGGCTCCCTGTCAGGTGATCCCACCACTGGATGGCCTGCCCCTCATCTTCCCCTCCCAGTCACTCCTCGCCTGGCCTGAGAAGGTAAGGGCGACGGCGGGGATGGAGAAGTGGTCAGGGCAGAGACAGAGAGATGCAGAGAGTGGGGGGAGAGAGACATAGAGAGATACAGAGAGAGAGTGAGAGAGAGGGTGGAGAGAGAGAGAGAGGGTAGAGAGAGATGTCAAAAGGATTTTGTGGTTCCCGGTGTTTTTTAACAACTGGTTCTCTGCCCTAATGACCGGCTGGGTAGGTGTGGCTAGGGGATGGTCATGTGACTGGTGGAAGTGAGTGACATCGAGTTGGCCACGCCCACCCAGGTTTTGTGGCTCCCAGTGTTTTCTTTTCTGTGGGAAACGGGTCCAAATGGCTCTTTGAGTGCTTAAGGTTGCAGGCCCCTGCCTTAGTCCTTCTCTTCATTTCTTTTTCTTTTCTTTTCTTTTCTGATCTCCAGCATAAAAGAAGTGGTGGAATGTAATCGGATGGTGATTTATCATTCATAAATCACATTTAGAAGCTGCCCGATTGAAAATAGCGTACAAAAGAGGCAATGAAATTCACTAGTTTAGAATCTTTTATCTCTGAAGCTCTAGGTTTGCATTTAAACGTGCACCTGCTCTAAGACAACTGGAGGTAGCAAAATGTTACATGACTTCTGAGGAACGATCCTGTGTGTGAATTTTAATGTGTCTTCCTTCTGCATCGTCTGGCTGAGGTTAGAGCTCATTGAGTGAGGCTCTTCTCATTTAATTAACAACTCCCTTTTCCTATAGGTACAGGAGGGAGCTTTGATCTTCTTTGATCTCTATCCACATCTAAATAATTGAAGCTTTGTTAGAAATCTTTTATGAATGAGCTCATCACCGTACATTAAAACCTATTAGAGGCAACCTATTTGATTTCCATTGGAGACCAAGAACAGGCACAGATGTGGAACAACCCTTTGTTATATACGTATGATTAAATGCAGACACCGAAGGCTAGAAATGTCCCTTTTTGGTTGCTTTGCTGTAAATCCCTTTTTTCCTGTTACATCACCAAGTAAGAAAATGCAGTTACTAAGAGCGGAGTCCAAGCAACTGTTTTATCTTTCCAACTATACTATATATAGTGTGTGTGTAGAGAGAGGGAGTGAGTGAGGGAGAAAGGGAGAGAGAGAGAGAGAGAGAGAGAGGGAGGGAGGGAGAGAGAGTGTTAGAGAGAGAGTGTGTGTTAGAGAGAGAGAGAGAGAGAGAGAGAGAGAGAGAGAGAGAGAGAGAGAGAGAGAGACGAGGTGGCGCAGTGGTTAGAGTGCAGTACTGCAGGCTACTTCAGCTGACTGCGAGCTGCAGTTCATCAATTCAAACCTCACTGGTTCAAGGTTGACTCAGCCTTCCATCCTTCCAGGTGGGTGAAATGAGGACCCAGATTGTTGGGGGCAACATGCTAATTCTGTAAACCACTAAGAGGGCTGTAAAGCGGTATATAAGTTTAAAGTGCTATTGCTATTGCTATATCTACACATATACATATCTACATACACGTACACATACATACATACATACATACATACATACATACATACATACATACATACCAGTGGTGAAATCCAAATTTTTTTACTACCGGTTCTGTGGGCGTGGCTTGGGCATGGGGTGGCTTGGTGGGTGTGGCTTGGGTGTGGCAGGGGAAGAATACTGTAAAATCTCCATTCCCACCCCACTCCAGGAAAAGGATACTGCAAAATCTCCATTCCCACCCCACTCCAGGGGAAGGATACTGCAAAATCTCCATTCCCACCCCACTCCTGGGGAAGGATACTGCAAAATCCCCATTCCCACCCCACTCTGGGGACAGCCAGAGGTGACATTTGCAGGGTTTTCCGAACTACTCAAAATTTTCTCTACTGGTTCTCCGAACTACTCAAAATTACCGCTACCGGTTCTCCAGAACCTGGCACAACCTGCTGGATTTCACTCCTGATACATACATATTATATTCAAGCGGACTTCACTGTTTTACTAATAGTTAGCTTTTTCTTTGTTGGTAACCTGTGTTGGAAACATTTAGTTTTTCAAATGTAAGAAGTAGTTCATTTTGATAGGGTAAACTATCCACACTAAACTGAGGGAAATAAATAAAAGAGTATTTAGTTATTTATTTTACTCCCCGCCATTCGTTTCCAAGAAATTCCCAAGAGACTTCCAACGAGGAAGCACGAAATCTTAAAGTAAGTAGTGTTAAATCACGAATAAAACTGTCACAGGTGCAATAAGAACTTTAAAATCCCTCTGCAGCTTTAAAACAGTTCGTTTTTTTTTAAAAAAAAAAATCCAAAACCAAATGATAAATGAAGAGCCAAGGTGGCGCAGTGGTTAGAGTGCAGCACTGCAGGCTATTTCAGCTGACTGCTAGCTGCAGTTTGGCAGTTCAAATCTCACCAGGCTCAAGGTTGACTCAGCCATCCATCCTTCTGAGGTGGGTAAATTGAGGACCCAGATTGTTGGGGGCAAGAGGCTGACTCTGGAAACTGCTTAGAGAGGGCTGTAAAAGCACTGTGAAGCGGTATATAAGTCTAAGTGCTATTGCTATTGCTATCTATCTATCTATCTATCTATCTATCTATCTATCTATCTATCTATCTATCTATCTATCTATCTATCTCACCAGGCTCAAGGTTGACGCAGCCTTCCATCCTTCTGGTAAAATGAGGACCCAGATTGTTGGGGTCAATATGCTGACTCTGTAAACCTCTTAGAGAGGGCTGGAAAGCACTATGAAGCGGTATATGCATCTAAGTTCTCAGAGACTCTTCCCATCCTGCTTACAATCTTTTTGGACTGTTGACTTCTGGCAGAAAATACAGAACAATTAAAACTCAGACCACACGTTTTCTGAACAGTTTTTATCCCAGAGCTATAATTGTACTCAACAATGAACTACAGAGCCACCATCAGTGAGCTGTTGGACAGTACTACTTGGTCCGTTGTGTGGATGTTTGGGTGGTTTAAGGGTGGAGAATTGTGGTGGGTGGGAGTGTGTTTGGGAATTATGTGTGTTGGACCTGGTCTTTGGGTGTTAAGTGAATTTCGTTGTATGGGTATACTATGTTTACACGTACAATGACAATAAAGTTATTTATTTAAGTGCTATTGCTATTGCTATAAAAAGGTGTTGGCATACCAGATAGATTCATTGCACTGGATTGATTTAGAATGATCCAATGGTCTTCCAGGCATGTATAAGAGATCTTTCTATGGAACTGGAAAGGGGTTAAACTCTGCATTATCATGATCCTAGTCTGCCTATTTTCTGTATGCCTGTGAACTGTGTGGGATCTGGTTGGAGCCAATTTGCTGAATTTATCTGGAAAATATTTCTGAATGTTTTCCAAATGGTGTGTTCCCCTTAATGTCTGTGGAGATTCTCAGTCATCCAGGTCATGGTTGTCTCAAAGGTGCTTTTTTCCTCCCAAAAGGCAACCGGACTGGTTATGGGCGCAACCCATTGTCCCTTCCAACTCTATTCTGATTCTGATTTTTCTTTGAGGAGGAAGAAGAGGATATTTCAATTTCTCATCCAAGAAGTTTCATCTGTTGTGTTGGTACCTATCATTCTATTCCTATTCCTATTCCTATTCCTATTCCTATTCCTATTCCTATTCCTATTCCTAGTCCTAGTCCTAGTCCTAGTCCTAGTCCTAGTCCTAGTCCTAGTCCTGTCCTACCCTACTGTACCGTACCCTGCCCTTCCCTGCCCTTCCCTGCTCTTCCCTTCCCTGCCCTGCCCTGCCCTGCCCTGCCCTGCCCTGCCCTACCCTACCCTACCCTACCTGTAAAACCTTGCTTTTCTCCATGTTTTCTCCATGTTCAATTTCATGTTATTGGATAGGGTTGAATGTTCCCCTTAAACTATATACATCTAATGTCTGCTCCAAATTGATGGCCCAGGCTACAAACACACATGTTTCTTTTTCACTTTGCCTAGGAAAACAGCTGGGTTTTTTTTTTTTTTTTTTTGGTTCACATTCAGAGATTCCCTGGGGTGCTGGGTAACAATGAGAGGTGATTGCGTTAATGCGTAAGTTTTGTTTAACGGAGAGTTAGAACTGGGGGCAGAAAAGCTTTGAATAATCCATTTTAATGACCGGTGGGCAAGCTGAATATTGTGTATGCGCCACTGTGGGAAATCCGCCTGTGTGTTAGCAGAGAAGTTCTCGTGCTGGGAGAGACATGGGGTCTTGACCTTTCAAAGCCATTAACCGCATGTGTGTTTAAAATTTTAATCCCTCTGGGAAGTCTCAGATCTTGAGAGTTAAGTAGGTGTTTGGATCAAAGGCTGGTTCCTTTAAACCTTATTTCTTTACACCCATTAGTGATTTTTTTTTTTTTTTTGGTGGTGTCTGCTCCAAGGCCCTCCATTATCTGGAAACGAGAGCCTTTCAGGTTGAACCCCGAAAGATGGAGAGTAATTTTCAAAATGGAGATGAGAATGTTGACTGTGGAGCAGCGGGATTATTTTTAGTATCTGGGTTTTTCTCCAAAGAACCTTGGAGAAACTTGCAAACACCCCCCGCCCCCAAATTTAATCATATATATATATGATTACATACATACATACATACATACATACATACATACATACATATATATATATATATATATATATATATATATATATATACACACTTGTGTGTGCATGTGTGTGTATATCAGTGGTGGGTTTCAAATTTGTTTACTACTGGTTCTGTGGGTGTGGCTTGGTGGGCATGACATGGCTTGGTGGGGGTGGCAGGGGAAGGATACTGTAGAATCTCCATTCCCACCCCAATCCAGGGGAAGGTTACTGCAACATCCCCATTTCCTCTTAATCAGTTGGGATTTGAGAGGCAGAGAATAGATGAGGGCAGGGCCAGTCAGAATTTTTACTACCGGTTCTCCAAACTATTCAAAATTTCTGCTACCAGTTCTCCAGAACTGGTCAGAATCTGCTGAAACCCACCTTTGGTGTGTATCTTCCAGCATAACTCTGGAACGCCTCGAGCAATTTCAACCAAACTTGGTACACAGATGACTTACTCTCTGGAAAAAAATACTGTTGGGGTAAGACACCCCTAACATCCCTCGGGGTGAATATAGCAGCCACGCCACCCAGCTGATTGGTCCCAGTGGCCTTCTGCAGCAGCCACGCACCACCCACTGGTTCCGTTGCCAACATATGGGTATTGTCCCAGGTGGTTACCATGGGGGGCCAGCCATGCACAGCCCCAATGCCGTTGGGATGGTGGTTACTGGTGGGCATGGGCAGCTGGATGGACAGGGGTTGAGGCCCAAAAACTTATAGTGATATTGTGTGCAATTTTATTTTATAATGTGTATACTGTATGTATACTTTTAAAAGCCTGTAAGGATTGGGATACATAAATACCCGGGCAACGCCGGATTATCAGCTAATTGAGAATAAAGCTGATACACATCTCTTTTCTTTTCCTCCAGAACGGTGGGTTTTCTGAGGTTTCTCTTGCTTATTTTTAGGCAGAATTTAAATTTGCACTCTTCCTGGAAAATGCACCCAGCTCTTTATTTCAACCAGATGCAGATGCATAGAAGCATGGTCTGAAGCATCCATACTTTGTGGTCACCATTGTTCATTTCATGACTGCTTCTTTCGGTCTCTTCCATTAAGTCTCTGGCAGGGTGTCCAACCTTGGCCACAAGGACCTGTGGACTTCAAACTCCCAGCCATTTATCTGAAATGGTATAGGGTTTCCTGCCTGATTGGGGGGGGTTGGGCTAGAAGACCTCCAAGGTCCCTTCCGATTCTATTATTCTGTATTCTGTGAAGTGAACCATATTTGCTTCCAAAAGCTGGCTTAATCCAACCAGTGAAGCATTTGGCAAGGAATGGATTTCATCCAACATTGACATCCTTTTAAAATCTCCACTGTGTCCACTGATGGCATTATAAATGGGGCCAAATTAATATATATTCTTTTAATTGTTTTTAATGTTTGTATTGTATGTTTTTATCTGGCTGTACACCACCCTGAGTCCCTTGGGATAAGGTGCGGTATATAAATTCGAAATAAAATAAATAAAAATAAATAAATAAAACTTGGTGGAAATGTCCCTGGTGGGTATCTATGGAGATTCTCAGGCATCGAGATCATGGTGGTCCCAAAGGAGCTTTTTTCAAAAGATAACCGGACTTTTTTTTGTTTTTCATTGAAGATGTTTTGCTTCTCCTCCAAGAAGTTCAGAACTGAAGAACTGAAGAAGCTTCTTGGATGAGAAGCGAAATGACTTCAAGGAAAAACAAAGGAAGTCCAATTACCTTTTGAAAAAAGCATCTTTGGGATGTCCTGGTGGGTGTTTCTACCATACCACTGGACAAGATTCCTGTTGGAATTCATTATTGAAATGTATTTTTGTGCAACAACTACAGTAGTATTCAGCCAATAGATGGAAGTGTTTACAAGTTTGGATCTATGCTATATACTCTGTGCTCTTTTGTTCAAAATAGTGTTTCCTGTTTCCTCTTGCAGTTAAATACAATAGTTGAGCAGTAAAGCACATGGTGACTGTACTTTTTGTTTGCTCTGTGCTGCTACATATAAACAGAATTTCTAACCATTCCCCTTTTCCTAAAGCCGTTCCCCTTGTTTCTTTGTGAAATAGCATTTTGGCAAAATGGAGGGTGTGCTTAATCGCTTCTATTGGTTCTGCTTGAGAATTCTCCAAGTGTTTTGGGCAGTGTTGCAATTTTCAAAAGAGCATGCAGAATTTGCAGATTAGTGTTAGTAAACATGGTTTCTTTTGACAAGGGCAAACAAACGGTGTTTACCATAGCAGCTTTTACAACTCCTGAGAGCTAAACTGTGCAATCAGTAGTCCTGTTAATCTTGTAACAATAAATATACATATGGAGGTTGTTGCCATACTTAAAAATGCTTAGACATTTGATCTCCCCTACACAGCGGGCTTCTGGTTGGGAAATGTTTTATGACATTGCTACTTTATTTGTTTGGATTATTGGTACCAATTCACTGAATGAAGTTCTCCAAGCAACTTCGAGGAGCTTAGGGGAAGCATGAAATATTTCATTTGGACCAATAAAACAGGGGAAATTAGTTCCATGGTAGGAAATACGCATGGTCACTTTAGAAAAGTCAAGGATTTTCTAAGCTTTTGCCAGTCCTTAGAGTAGCCTTAAGAGTATTACTAATAATAAAATCTGTTGATTTAGAACATAGAATAACAGAGTTGGAAGGGACCTTAGAGGTCTTCTAGTCCAACCCTCTGCTCGAGCAGGAGATCCTATACCAGTGATGGCTAACCTTTTTGTTGCTGCATGCCAGAAGTGTGTGTGCACGTGCCTGCACCCATAATGCAATGTGTATGTGACCCCCTCCCCATCCTCCCCCGCCCCCTGCACATGCACTCACGCCCCCCCCACCCCATTTTGGGCCTAGTAGGCCTCCCTGCAACCTCCTGGGACCAAAAATGGGCCTTGGGCGACCCCCCCACCATGGCCTGTTTTTGGTCGCAGGAGGCTGCAAGGAGGCGTGCCCAAAATGGGTTGTGAGTGGGGTTGCACCACACACCCCCATGCTGTCCCCATGCACATGTTTATGACCCCCCCCAACGCTGTGCATCCATGTGCGACCCTCACCCTGTGCATGCATGGCAGAGACCCAAAATCAGCTGACCGGTGGGAGGCGTGTGCATGTGGGGTGGAGTTACGTGTGCCCGTAGAGAGGGCTCTGCCTGCCACCTGTGGCATGCATGCTACAGGTTCGCCATCACGGTCCTATACCATTTCAGACAAGTGGCTGTCCAGTCTCTTCTGAAAAACCTCCAGTGATGAAGCACCCACAACTTCTGAACGCAACTTCTGTTCCACTGGTTAATTGTCCTCACTGTTAGGAAATTTCTCTTAGTTATAGGTTGATTTTATAGCCTTTTTTGTGTGTGATAGAGACAGTGCAAAGGGTTACACAGTGGCTGGGCAGAGAGAAATAACCTTGAGAATATCATGATTAACTGCACATTTCAGTCCAAGAGGCTTCGGAACAGAAAATATTTCAGGTGTGTTTCATTGTTCACTGCACAATATTCTTTTAATTTTATTTCAGTGTGTGTTTCATTGGATGATAGCCATACAAGGAGCTCACGAAGCTGCATCCAGTTGCTTCGTTAAATAGGCAAGAAACTCTGGGTTAACAAACCTGCCTGTATTGTGGGGGTTTGCTTTTATCTATATATATATAAAAGCAAAAACCACTCACACCGTAATCACGAAATCTCCAGGACCGTAAAGCCTACAAACTTGAAATTTGCCACGTATGTTCCTCTTGGCTTCTAGGTGCTCACTAAGAAAGGATTTTTCGGAATGACCATCAGAGGATTAGTATTTCCCAAGGGTGAAATGCTCCCAGTTTGGACCGGATCGCCTGATCTGGTAGTGATGGTGGTGGGTGGTTCGGAGAACCGGTAGCAAAAATCTCTCCCCCCCCCAAAATGCCTAGCTAAGCCACACGATCATCAGAGGCTTTTTAAAAAAAAATTAAAAACATTTTTTCTATAACCTCTTCGGCCGAAGAGGTTGTAGAAAAATTGCTTTTAAAAGGCTCTGATGATCCCAGCTCAGTTGCCTGATCGTCAGAGCCTTTTAAAAGCATTTTTTAACAACCTCTTCAGCCATGGCTAAACAATTCCATTGTTAAATGAGTCACGGCTGACTTTACGACCCTTTTCTGCCATGGCTGTTAAGCGAATCACTGCAGTTATTAAATAAATCACACAGTTGTTAAGCAAACCTGGCATTTCAGACTTGATGGACATGGAAAGAGATATTAGTTTTAATATCAATATAGGAATGTAAGCATTAGAACAATAGATAAGTTGACATACTAGAATATGATGGTCAGAAACTATTGTATGACACTAGCACTGATTAACACAGTATATATGTTATTCTGTTTTTTTACTTTTGTGTTATGGTAAATGGAATGCCAGGACAATTACACTGTATTCAATATATCTATATGTAAACAATAAAAATATATCTAAAAAAAATAAAACTAAAAAGCAAACCCGGCGTTTCCCATCGACTCTTGGGTGGGAAAGCTGGCTGAGAAAGTCAGTAATGGCGATCACACAATTCAGGAAATGGCAACCCTCATAAAGACAACTCAGTTGCCAAATGTCCAAATTTTTGATCATGTGACCGTGGAGATGCTGCAGTGGTCTGTAGGAAGTTAGCACTCACCCCTTTCCTAGAAGAATGAAATATTTTAGGAAATACTAAAAAGGCAGAATATTATGTTTCCCTGGATGAGAAATGGAGAAACATGTTTTTTAGACAAGCAGCTCCCACCTTCTTGCCCCCTCCTTGTCAATCAGCCAGAGGCAGAAACTCAATTCCCTCCCATCTTTGTCAATGGACCATCATCTGCAACACAATAGGATCCATCCAAGCAACAGAAACTAACACAATAGGACCCATCTAGCAACAGAAACTCACCACATGGCATCTGGGAAGATTACATCAGCCAGCAAGGCTAGCTAAGACCCCCACCCCCTGGGAATCTGACAACCAGTCAGGATACTCTTTCGGGGCCCCAGGAAGTTCAAAGCCAGAGAAGGCATAAAACCCGGGGACTCGCAGCATCTCGGCCCCTTTTCTGTTCAGGAACTCAAACCATGTGATCCTGTCCACTATTAAACTATCTTTCCAAGCAGTCTCCCATGTTTCCAGTGTCTTTTTCCCCACTTGGAGCTGAACCCAGAAGGATATTTCTTCTAACAGGTCATAAGGATGAGGGCAGATTGCAATTCTCTTTTTCCAGCACCAACTTCAAACAAGTAAGCCAACTTCGAACAACTAAAGAAATCGTTTTTTCAGTTGAAAATCACCTGTATGTGTGAGGGTTTTTTTTTGTTTTGTTTTGTTTTAATTTAGTAATGGAAAAGAATAAGGATTGAGGTTGAGATGCGGTGGCTCAGTGGTTACAGGGCAGCACTGCAGGCTACTTCTGCTTATCGCTGGCTGCCAGCAGTTTGGCAGATCGATTCTCACCAGGCTCAAGGTTGATTCAGCCTTCTATCCTTCCGAGGTTGGTAAAATGAGAACCCAGATCCAACAAGGAAGCACAAAATCTTAAAGTAAGCAGTGTTAAATCACTAATAAAACTGTCACAAGTCCAATAAGAGCTTTAAAATCTCTCTGCAGCTTTAAAGCAGTTTGGTTTTTTTTTTTTTAAAAAAAAATCCAAAACCAAATGATAAATGAAGAGCCAAGGTGGCGCAGTAGTTAGAGTGTAGTACTGCAGGCTACTTCAGCTGACTGCTAGCTGCAGTTCGGTAGTTCAAAACTCACCAGGCTCAAGCTTGACTCAGTCTTCCATCCTTCCGAGGTGAGTAAAATGAGGACCCAGATTGTTGGGGCCAATATCCTGACTCTGTAAACAGCTTAGAGAGGGCTGTAAAGCACTATGAAGTGGTATATAAGTAAGTGCTATTGCTATTGCTATTGTCCTTTATAGGGCTAATCTTAAATATACAACATACAAATGACCTCCAATTCATCAACCTTCTCTTGAGGTTCAAGTTATGCATAATTTTTATTCTCGGTTTGCTGGTTCATGCAGCCTGATCCAATTCCGCCTTCCTTAACGTGCATTTCCATCTTTGTTGACTGAGAAGAGTTCTCGGGTGCTGAAGCAACGGTCGGTTGCCCCCGGTTTGGACTTGTTCACAAGAACCGGTAGTAAAACTGGCGGGAGGCCCCGCCCACCGCCCCGGATGCATGATCCCATTGCGAACCAGTAGTAAAAGTAAGTAGAACCCACCCCTGTGCTGAAGTAATGATGTTCTCCCACCTGCTGAGATCAGAACTTGCATGGATGTTTTGCTCCATCTTTCTGGTGTGTTTAGTCTTCAGTGAGTCCTTCTGAATTGTTTTCTTCTGTTCTGAAAGCGATGGACGGAAGCTTGCCTGACAGATCTTCTTGTTACTGAGGCCAATGTCTCTGTTCTTTGTAAAAAAAAACAAAAAAAAACCCAACAGTGAAAGCATTCCTGTCTAGGAAATGAATCTTCAAATTAATGCAGTCCCACTGCAGAGGATAAGATTTCAGTAATTCGGGGAAGGAATTTCCATTGTCGGGCATATGTCAGCCTTGTCCAACTTGATAGCTTCCAAATGTGTTGGGATTATGATCTTAAAGCCCTTGGTGGCTAGAAACGAAAGCATGAAAGGCCTGGAGATGAAAACATATGAAGAATGGTTGCAGGATTTGGGTTTGGCCAGTCTAGGGAAAATAAGGACTAGGGGGACTACGACATGATAGCAGTATTCCAGTATTTGAGGGGCTGCCACGAAGATGAGGGAGTCAACTTATTTTCCAAAGCACCAGAAGGCAGGATAAGAAATGGATGGATGGAAACTAATCAAGGAGAGAAGCAACCTGGAGAAACTTCCTACAGTAACAGTGAGGACAATTAACCAGTGGAACAGCTTGCCTTTCAGAAGTTGTAGGTGCTCTATCACTGGAGATCTTTAAGAAGAGACTGGACAGTCACTTGTCTGAAATGTTATAGGGCAGAGGTGTCAAACTCAAGGCCCATAAGGCCATCCTGGACTACCCAGTGCAAAGAGGAAACTTCAGGCCAGCCTGTCTACCCAGTGTGAAGAGGAAAGATCAGGCCAGCATGGATTTGGTCCGGTCTACCCAATGCAAAGAGGAAACATGCCAGCAGTTTGTGGAGTGGTGTCAAGCTGGCCATGCCCACCCAGTTGGCCATGCCCATCCAGCCCCCTAAGGTCAACCACAGCGCTGAAGCGGCCCTCAGTGAAATTGAGTTTGACACCCCTGGTATAGTTGGATTAGAAGACCTCCAAGGTCCCTTCCAGCTCTATTCTGATTGATTGATAAGAATAACACAATAACAAAGTTGGAAGGGACCTTGGAAGTCTTCTAGTCCAACCCCTTGCTCAAGCAGGAGATCCTATACAATTCCAGACAAGTGATTGGCTAACTTCCAGAGTTGGAGCACCCAAAACGTCTGAAGGCAAGCCCTTCTACTGGTTGATTGTCCTCACTGTCAGGAAATTTCTCCTTGGTTCCAGGTTGGATCTTCCTCTGACGAGCTTCTATAATTTTTCTAGGAGCTGAAGATCTTATAAAGAGAATATTAGCACAATTAATATTCTGTCTCGTCATATGCAAATAATTAATTGTTTTACAACATTGGAGAAAACTACATTGACTGCTCGACTTCCATTGATTGCTACATTATTTCACCTATTGAGACAAGAGTCAATCACAATTCTAGGGTGGCTATTTTTTTATTTTATTTTTTATGGTAACACTCCTTCTTTCCAGAGAATATTGAAAAACTAGATAAAGGACCACATCATCTCTTGTGTTTCTTCTTCTGGCTGTTACAGTAAGACTTCAAGCTATCAAACTGTGTCTTATGTGGATTTCCATTTCTCCATCTGGTTTTAACCATTGGCTTTATCACTGCATGAATGAGAGCGAATATACGTGTCCCAGTATCTCTGCAATTTGAACCTTCTTCCTATCTCCAAGCGGCTTTCCTTTGACCTTGGATGCTATCTAACAAAATGTAATTCAGTGGTGAAAAAAGTTCTACATTTTAGGCAAGAAAAACCAAATGCACAGGTATAGTGTAGGTGGTATCTGGCTCGATAGTAGTAACTGTGAGAGGCATCTTGGAGTCCTGGGGGACCATCACTTAAATATAAGCAAGCCGTGTGCTACAGCTGCCAAAAAAGCCAACACAATCCTAGGCTGCATAAACAAAGGGACAGAATCTAGATCACGTGAAGTGTTAGTACCACTTTATAATGCCTTGTTAAGGCCATACTTGGAATACTGCATCCAGTTTTGGTTGCCACGATGTAAAAAAGATGTTGTGACTCTAGAAAGAGGGAAGAGAAGAACAACTAAGATGATTAGGGGACTGGAGGCTAAAACATATAAAGAATGGTTACAGGAACTGGGTATGTCTAGTTTAATGAAAAGAAGGACTAGGGGAGATATGATAGCAGACTTCCAATAGCAGTCTTCCAACCCTTCCAAGGGTTATCAGAAAGAAGAGGGAGTCAAGCTATTCTCCAAAGCACCTGAAGGCAGGACAAGAAGCAATGGGTGGAAACTAATCAAGGAGAGAAGCAACTTAGAGCTAAGGAGAAATTTCCTGACAGTGAGAACAATTAATCAGTTGAATAACTTGCTTCCAGAAGTTGTAAATGCTCCAACCCTGGAAGTTTTTAAGAAGAGAATAGATAGCCAGTTGTCTGAAGTGGTGTAGGGTTTCCTGCCTGAGCAGGGGGTTGGACTAAAAGACTAAAGGACTAGCCTGACTAGGTGGCTCAGTAGCTAAGACACTGAGCTTGTCGATCAGAAAGGTTGGCAGTTTGGCGGTTCAAATCCCTAGTACAGGTCTCCTGTGTAAGCAGCTGGTTGGACTAGATGACCTCCAAGATCCCTTTCAACTCTGTTATTCCGTTATTCTGTTTTTGAATACCTTCCCTCAAAACATAACATTGTGCCTACATTAAGACTTAGCCAGGCCATTTCTTCATCATCTACATTCTTGGCACTACCTCACCAAGAACCTAAGAACAGGCCTTTTGAGATCTGGGAACTAGGACATTTCTTCTGTGGAGGTATTGCTGTAAGCAAAACTCATGCCTTGTTGCCAAGCTGCTGGTTTTCCCTGGAGTCGTATTAAAGTGAATCCATATGACATTCTGGGTAGGTTTTATATGCCTTGCGCAGATGGCAGTTCTAAATAAAGCAAAGTCTCCATAATCGGGATCATATGCACGGAGAATGGTCTGGAAAGAGGGAAGAAGGAGAATTGATGGGTTTTCGAGGCCATATTAGTGTGAAATCTGACGCTCGGATGTGAACTAAACATACACAAGGTGAAGGCAGACTTTCTTTGACCTTTTCTGCTGTTTTGAAATGGGCTGTGACAAAGAAGTCCTGAAAAATTAGCAATGGCGAAGAGGAAAACTTTGCCTTGTGGTTGGGAGCAGTAGGGTGGCCAAAGCAGTCTTCTGCCTGTCAGGATGGATTACATCTCCAGCAGTGAATCTGGTCTTCTGTTTATTAAATTTCACCCATCGCCAATTGTGTGCGTGTTTCTTTGTTTTAAAAATTCCAGGAGGAGGGTGTTGCTATTTTAAAGCATGTGTACACACACACACACAGAGAGAAAGAGAGAGAGAGAGAGAGAGAGAGAGAGAGAGAGAGAGAGAGAGAGAGAGAGAGAGAGAGAGAGAGAGAGAATGAATGCATCTCATTCTTAGAGCAGAATTTCAAGACAGACGGTAACAAGGAACTATCAACCTTGATTGTCCCAAAAGGGTTTTTTCAAAAGGCAACTGGATTTTGTTTTTCCTTGAAGACATTTTGCTTCTCATCCAGAGCTGAAGAAGTTTCTTGGATGAGAAGCAAAACATCTTCAAAGAAAAACCAGAAAGTCCAGTCGCCTCTTGAAAAAGCACCTTTGGGACAACCATGACCTGGATGATGGAGAATATCCATAGATATCTGTTAGGAAATGAGTATTACCTACCTTGTTGGGTTGGCGATATATAAACCATCAATATGGCTTTAAGACTGCTCTATTGCAATATGCATCATACTGTGTCCTGATTGGTTAGCTCTGTAGCCAATCTCCTTAAGAGGGAGCTAGAAACATAGTTTGTTTCTCTTTGCTGTTCTTGCTCTCTGATATCTCTGTATGCTACTGTTTGCAAATCCAGAAGAACTGTTTATTGTGAATGACTACGATGACTGGTAAGAAGACTTTGTTATTGGATTATCCCTGGACTGTCGTTTTGCTATCTCCTGCTTTATATGTGTATGACCTGGACTGTTTATTGGACTGTGCCTTACTATTTCCTGAAAGTAAACATAACTCAGTGTATCTGCGTGTTGACTGTGTTTATTCGTATCTACTCTCAATCGCTTTCATGTACGCACACTTGCTATTCAAGGGTTACTCTGCGAATTCCTTAACAATATCAATCTTGATCACTTCTGAATAACATGTATATATGTTACATGTGGACATACACACCAAAATATCCATTTGTCTCTAGACCGCAGACCTGGAACTTCTAATCTTGAATTCTTCTTCCTGGTGACTTTCGGTAGACAAGAATTGGTTTGTGAGCCACCAAATTAAACATGGTGTTTTCAACCATGTGTGTTTTCTTGGAAGAACAGAAACACATCTTCAGTTTGGGCTCTGTTCTTGGAATCATAGAACCAGTTTCTCATATGTCTGATTAGCTGTAATAGGATCATTTTTATTGTAGTTGCGTCGGAAAGATAAAATATATAGATGGAAAGATCTGATCAAGTTTCTCTTCAGTTTGTCAGATACTCTTGTACCATTTAGGATGTTATTTAGGTGAGTAATGAAACATCTGCAAAACAAACAAACAAAAAAAAAAAAAAACCAACCAAACTCAGACAACCCTAAAGATACCACATTTATGACCCTCTTAGATTTCCCCTTTTTGAAGATCTGGTTCTGATATTAAGGGGGAAAGTAGATTGAAAGGCCAGCAGTAATACTGGCACCACTGTAGAGTTTTATGAAGCCAGCATAGATCAGATTGATTAGCAATATATGTCTGTCTGTCTGTCTATCCACCTATCAGCTATCCATCCATCCATCCATCCATCCATCCATCCATCCATCCATCCATCCATATCTCTATATCTCTATATCTCTATATCTCTATATCTATCTATATCATCTATCTATCTATATCATCTATCTATCATCTGTCTATCTATATCTTCTATCTATATCTATCATCTAGCTAGCTAGCTAGCTTTTTTTTACTAACAGTTTGCCCGAACTGATGCGAACCGGTAGCATTTCACCCCTGGCTTCACCCTAAATCCCACCAGATCAATTGACTACTTAATTTGCCATAATGGAAAGGACTTGATCTGAGTCTCTTTTTGAGTAAAGAAATGCCATCAAAGCCAGGTATGCATTTCCATGGCACAAGTCAAAACCCTTGTCCTAATTCTTAATGCCAGAAGATCTGCTCTTGCATCTGACACCTCTTAAATTCAATTCTCAAGCAAGGAAGTGCATAGTGTGATACAACGGAGCCTATTAATTTAATGATGCCTCAGTGGGGTGCCCATCACAATCTGCATTTATAACAACCAGGAAATGGGTTATTGAGCAATTAGTGACTTGTGTACTCAGGGATGAACATTTTTACACACACGAAGCACAATTTGGTAGTTTCTATCTTCAACTGCTCAGCCCTGTGATTGGCTAATTTTGGACAATTAGTGGGCCTTTTAACAATATAGGAGCTTCTCCCCCTCCCCCTCCCTCCCTTCCTCCCTCCCTCTCTCTCTCTCTGTCACACACACACACACACACACACTTATCTATCTGCCTCTTTCTTTCTTTCTATCTATCTATCTATCTATCTATCTATCTATCTATCTATCTATCTATCTATCAAAATTTTAAAACCAGCCATCTACCTGAGAGATGAGTAGAATAGAATAGAATAACAGAGTTGGAAGGGATCTTGAAGGTCTTCTAGTCCAACCCCCTGCCCAGGCAGGAAACCCTACTGAATTCAAAGGATTAACCAACTCATGTCAAAAAATGGCACAGCCATGTACCATTTTCCTACCAGTTGGATCTATGGTCCCTTCTTCTTCTTCCAGTTATTCTTCTATATTAAGTTGTCTTTCTTTTCCTTTTGTTGTTAGTTGCGAAGTCATGTCCGACCCATCGCGACCCCATGGATAACTTTCTTCCAGGCCTTCCGGTCCTCTACCATCCCTCGGAGACCATTGAAGCTCATGCCGACTGCTTCAGTGACTCCATCCAGCCACCTCATTCTCTGCCATCCCCTTCTTCTTTTGCCCTCAATCGTTCCAAGCATTAGGCTCTTCTCCAGTGAGTCCTTCCTTCTCATTAGGTGGCCAAAGTATTTGAGTTTCATCTTCAGGATCTGGCCTTCTAAAGAGCAGTCAGGGTTGATCTCCTCTAGGACTAACTGGTTTGATTACCTTGCAGTCCAAGGGACTCCCAGGAGTCTTCTCCAGAGTTCAAAGGCCTCAATTCTTTGGCACTCAGCCTTTCTTATGGTCCAACTTTCACAACCATACATTGCAACTGGGAAAACTATAGCCTTGACTATACACACTTTTGTTGGCAGGGTGATGTCTCTGCTTTTTAGTATGCTGTCTTAACTTTGCCATAGCTTTCCTCCCCAGGAGCAAGCATCTTTTAATTTCTTGGCTGTAGTCCCCATGTGTGGTGATCTTGGAACCCAGGAAAATAAAATTGATCACTACCTCCATTTCTTCCCCATCTATTTGCCAGGAATTGAGAGGGCCAGATGCCATGATGTTAGTTTCAAGCCAACTTTTGCACTCTCCTCCTTCACCCACATCAAGAGGCTCCTTAGTTCCTCTTCACTTTCTGCCATTAGAGTGGTATCATATGCATATCTGAGGTTGTTGATATTTCTCCCAGCAATCTTAATTCCAACTTTTGAATCATCTAGCCCCACCTTTTCTTTTCCTTATTCATCTGCTTTTCTGCCTCTCCTTTCCTAATCTCCCTTTCTTCTTTTGCCAATTTTCAATCTCTGCCTTTACCTTCTCATCTCCCGGCTCCAAGAACAGTGTGGAAACATGCAACAAATACTCACTTCTAAAGATCTAAGTGCCAGAGTTCACTGTAACAACATTGCCAAAGAGGCATTAAGAGTTGTTAACCTAATCTTGCATTCTTCTCTGGTAATATTGTACTACTAACTAGAGCATAGAAAACATTTGCTTGACCAATTCTTGAATACAGCTCATCTGTCTGGAACCCATACTGCATATCGGACATAAATACAATCGAGAGAATTCAGAGATATTTTCCGAGAAGAGTCCTCCATTCCTCTAACCGCAATAAAATACCTTATGCCACCAGACTCCAAATTTTGGGCTTAAGACAATTTAGAACTACGCCGACTTCAGTCTGACCTAAGCATAGTACATAAAATTATCTGCCACAATGTCCTTCCTGTCAATGACTACTTCAGCTTCAACCACAACAATACACGAGCAAATAATAGATACAAACTCAAGGTAAACCGTTCTAAACTCGACTGCAGAAAATATAACTTCAGCAACAGAGTGGTCAATGCCTGGAATGCACTACCTGATTCTGTAGTTTCTTCCCCAAACCCCCAAAACTTTAACCTTAAACTGTCTACTGTTGACCTCACCTCCTTCCTAAGAAGTCTGTAAGGGGCGTGCATAAGTGCACCAGCGTGCCTACCGTCCCTGTCCTAATATTCCTTTTTACTCTTACTCTTTTCATGTATTCAAATTATGTTTATACTTTTACATGTTATCTTATAGATGCTTGACAAATAAATAAAATAAAATAAAATAAAATAAAATAAACTGTTTGCTCATTGATATCTCTATCTCGGAGTATGGAAAGTTTTTGATTAGCTTGGTATATTTTTTGTGCCCTTTAGGCAATACTTCTGTATTATCTATGTTCATGAGCAAATACGGAAGAAAGCTAAGCTCTTATTATAAAAAGCAGTTCCTACGGTGCCATCACATCAACCCACTAAGTGGTTTGTGGACTTTTATTTACTGTAATGTGGGAACCCGGTCATTGTGGTTGATAATTGCATGAAATCTTAAAAGATCAGTTCAGAATGCTTCCTGGGAAAGCCACATTGAAAAAAAAATATCTTATTTTTAAAGAGAATTTTTTTAAAAAAATATCTACTTTCAATTGTTCATTTTACAATCACATTATTTCTTTCCTGGCAATTGCTACTCTTACGCCTTCTCTAATATTGCTTCATCCTAATGACATCTTTTGGGGTTGACATGGTGTGTGGGGGGGCTGTCATGGAAGCTGGGCTTATTTTCTGGTTGGTTTGAAATGTTTCACTGCCCCTCCAAGCAGCTTCTTCAGCCTTCACAAGTTGGCTAGGGAGGCTCCGTATACAGTAGTGGCAAAAATTGTGGAAAACTTTTGGGAAAAGTGTATTTTCTAAAACTAGCTAAGCACACCACTTTTTTTTTTTTTTGAGTAGTACCATAAAATGATATATCAATGGAAAGATAATTGAATCAAGAATGCAATGCAATAACTTTTATGAAGGCTTTGCTATTAGAATAGCAGTGGCAGTATAAGGAAGAAAAGTGAAACACGTAGAAAAAATGAGCTATATAAAAATGATCACCATAGAAAAAATGAGATATACAAAAATGACCACCACGTCAGTAACCTTTAGCATGAATTATGGCCTTACAACATCTTCCCATGGAGTGAACCAAGTCTTTTTAGTTCTGCAGCTGTTATAATATGACACCAAGATTGAATGATTGCTTCTATTAACTGGGTTTTATTGCTGGGTCGCTTCTGACTAACAAGTTTCTTTACCTGGCTCCATAGATTTTCAATTGGGTTAAGGTCTGGGCTATTCCCAGGCCATTCCAGCAGTGGAATAGAATTATCTTCAAACTCCCCAAAAAAGTGGTGTTATTAGCCATGAAACCTCAAAAATACACTTTCCCCAAAAGGTTT
This sequence comes from Arizona elegans, assembly GCA_022577455.1. NCBI lineage: Eukaryota > Metazoa > Chordata > Lepidosauria > Squamata > Colubridae > Arizona > Arizona elegans. Next base: position 89,216,991 of record JAKOOJ010000005.1, on the reverse strand, counting down.
CCACAATTTTGGCCACTACTGTATGTTCTCCAAGGTGCTGAACAGGCTGGTTTCTCATGTAATCTGAACAGGCTCCTTAAATGAGTAGGCAGAGAGCCATTATTCCTAAATCCTTTCTCCTAGGTAGGTTGTTATGTGTGGTCTTCTTGGTGAACCTGTGCACTGGTCTTGATCTTCCTTGGGGACTCAAAAGAGAGCAGCATCAAAAATGGGGGACAGGTTGTATCCGAGACCTCCATCTTTATTGAGGGAAGGATGTTCTACTTTGGCATAAATACTCCTCTCTCAAACCATCTATTTTCCCTGACTAAAATATAAATATTGTGGTCTTCCAAAGAACGTTCTTTTTTTTCCTTTTGAAAAAAGGAAAGAAGTAGAAGATCTACTACTGATTCTGGTCCTGTGGTGTTGGTTCTGCTGTGGTGGGCCGTCCTTTTGTGTCAATCTTTTTAGGTGCCTCCAACGTAGACCTCTAAAACATTGGCATATAGAATAGAATAATAGAGTTGGAAGGGACCTTCACTTGTGGCCACATAAAGATTCTAGGCTGAGCCCTCTTTTCACTCCGTCCCCAGGTACTGCCACTCTTTCTCCTACAATTTGTCACTGACAGAGCCTGTCCAAAGTGAGTCCCCTAAGGAGGCATCAACAAAACCCAATGAATTAATGAGTTAATGAATCAGCCAAAGTGTTTTGACATGACAAATAAAACACAAGGAATACTGAGATCATGTCGGCCTCGTTACGAAAGCATTCTGTTATAAATAATCACATTCTGCGCTTGAAAAGGAAAAGTGACGTCCAACAATGTTTAGAATGGAATAGAATAACAGAGTTGGAAGGGACCTTGGAGGTCTTCTAGTCCAACCCCCTGCTTAGGCAGGAAACCATCGCTTCAGACAAATGGTTATCCAACATCTTCTTAAAAACTTCCAGTGTTGGAGAATTCACAACTTCTGGAGGCAAATCATTCCACTGATTAATTATATTAGGTCAGGAAATTTCTCCTTAGTTCTAAGTTTCTTCTCTCCTTCATTTGTTTCCACCCATTGCTTCTTGTCCTGCCCTTAGGTGTTTTGGAGAATATCTTTTCAACTTCGTTTTTTTTTTTTCTTTCCTGGAACCTGCTTCACAGAAAGACGCAGGTCCTCTCAATGCTTTCATCAAAATTCAGCTTGACGGTTGGCTGGGCAAAGATTGGAGAATTTATTATGGGTTTTATTGTTTCTTAATCACCACTTGGTCAACAAAAGATGCCAACGGGCAGGTGGGAAAAGACAGCATGAAATAAGGAGAAGAGGGTTATTCTTTTGAAAGGATTATGACCTGGATGAATTTATGGCCCCTTCAATGACAGTCCATATTTCAGCAGAGAATTTCTCTACCCCTTCAGAAGTGTCTAGCCTGGTGTTAATTGTTCTGTCTGAAATTAATACGGCCGGGTTATTTATTGGAAGCACACCATCAAGCCCAGCTGCTGAATGGAGCATTAAGGAAAGAGGGATACATTTCAACGAACAGGCTTGCCTTCCCAAGGGAGCAGTTGGGTGAAATGAACAGAAGATGTACAATGAAAACAGGTTAGTGCTTGCTTTGGGCTGCCTTGGGAAGAACAGAAACAACAGTTTGTGCAAAAGCTGGTGTGCACTCCAAATCCCTATTTTCAAAAAGGAGTTTCATCTTCAAATACCGTATGGTCGTTCAAAACGACCATTTGAAAATGATAAAGAGGAAAAGGGAATGGTCTGATAGACTGATTCGCACTTTCACCTACGTTTTCGCTTCGCTCGCCGCTTGACAAAAACAGGGGTGTGTGTGGATGGAAGGCAGGGATGAAGGAATGGTATACAAGCATCCATCGGCTCCCATGAGACATTGCTGGCATCCCAGGGACACACAAGATGAAGCTCCAGGCAAGCTGTTCCATTGATTGATTGCTCTCACTGTTTGGTTTTCCCTTTGATTCAGCTCATCCTTTTGCTTTTGAAATATTAGCAAAATATGGGAATTTAGCAGGGGTGAAATCCAGCAGGTTCTGACAGGTTCTGGAGAACCAGTAGCGGAAATTTTGAACAGTTCAGAGAACCGGCAGTGGAAATTTTGAGTAATTCAGAGAACCAGCAAATACCACCTCTGGCTGGCCCCAGAGTGGGGTGGGAATGGAGGTTTTGGAGTATCCTTCCCCTGCCACACCCACCAAGCCACACCACACCATGCCTGCCAAACCACACCCACAGAACCGGTAGTAAAGAAATTTGGATTTCACCACTGGAAGATAGGGCATACTTTTCCACAATGGATGTGTTGACGTTCATCTCCTCATAATCCATAGCTGTGCTCGAACAGCAATGCAGTTTAAACCTGGTTATTCAATGAATCCATGTTTCTTGTTTGGCTGATGCCTTGGACCGTCAATGGCTTGGATTCTTAAGAAGTACCAAGCTATAATAACAATTAAATTGGAGGGTGAATTCGGGGCATGTCAGGTGAACAAAACTACAGGTAGTCCCTCAGCTTACAAGAGTTCATTGAGTGACCATTCAAAGTTACAACGGCACTGAAAAAAACTGACTTATGACCAATATGTTTCGCGCCACACAAGTCTGTAATCCCAAAGCTGTTCTTGGTGGCCTCTCCTGAGATAAAAGCACTCTGTACATGGGCAGAAATGCTCTCATCTCTTCCTGACTTCGGAATCCTACCATTTTTCACACTTTTTTTTTTTTAATTTGATTTATATGCCGCCCTTCTCCGAAGACTCAGGGCGGCTTACAATGTGCTCAGCAATAGCCTTCATCCTTTTGTATATTTATACAAAGTCAGCTTATTGCCCCCACAACTGGGTCCTCATTTCACCTACCTTAGAAAGGATGGAAGGCTGAGTCAACCTTGAGCCTTGGCGAGATTCGAACCCTGCAGTAATTGTAGGCAGCTGGTCTTAATAACCAGCTTAATAACAGGGTGCCTTAAACCCCTGTACTACCAAGGCTCTTACGACCGTTGCAGCAATCCCCCATGATCACATGATTAAAATTCAGACTCTTGGCAACATGACTCATATTTATGATGGTTGCCACGTCCCAGGGTCAGGCAATCCCCTTTTGCAACATTCTGACAAACAAAATCAAACGGGGAAGTCAGATTCAATTCGCAACGGTGTTACTAATTTAACAACTGTCATGATTCACTTTAATGAATGTGGCAAAATGGGGCAAAACTCACTCAACAAATATCTCACTTAGCAACAGAGATTTTTGGGCTCCATTGTGGCTGTCAGTCCAGGGCTACCTGTATTGTTTTCCCTGTTGTTCATTGCAACGGAAACTGTTTCATTGGCTTTTTCATTTTGTATTTCTGGAAAATGAAGTGAGGATGAGCCAGTAAAAAGCCCCCTCTTCGATCCAAGCACTTTTTGCATTTGTTAATATACCCCCAAAGAGCTGCTCCTAGCCATGCAGACACCCATGGAGCAAAGTTTAATTTCATTCCAAGCTCCCCTCATCAAAATTGGACATGACTTCATCTGTGCCAATTTGGGTCTTATTGGGTTTGAGAAATTAAAGAAACGTTTAAACACTCAACACGGCACAATCGAGGCTGAGTAACCACTTTAGCACAATGGGAGGCTAAGAATGCATTATGTAGTTTTTAGTGGGTTTCAAATACAATGTTCCTTAATAGATAGTATAATTTTCTTAAGTACTCAAAGCGTTTTCATGTACGTGATCCCAGCCAGTCTCAGGAACAACCTTGTAATTAAGCCTGCTATCATTATCTCTGTTATGCACCAATGTTTTTATTTATTTATTTCCAGGGAGGGACAAGACAGGAGAAAGAATGCCTTGCCAAAATCTTTATATAAAAATGCTTCCCCCAATCAATTCTCCCAAAATGTCAGAATACGGCTCTTATGTATTGAATATATATAGTTGTGTTAAGCCTTGCTAAAGTGAAACTAACCTTTAGATGACCCTAACTCAGTGGTGGGATTCAACCGGTTCGCACCACTTCGGCCGAACTGGTTGTTAAATTGCTGGTTGGCCCATCCCCTCCCTACCCCGCCCCTTCCAGAAGTCCCCATGTACCCCGTTTTTGCTACCAGGAGGCTGCAGGGAGGCCTACTAGGCCCAAAACGGGGCAGGTGGGGGTGCGGTGCAGGGGCCCCTCCATGGCCCATTTTTGCTCCCAGGAGGATGCAGGGAAGCCTACTAGGCCCAAAACGGGCGCAATGGGGGGCAGTGGCCTGTTTTTGTTCCCAGGAGGGTGCAGGAGGCCGAGTGTTGCCTGTCACACTCCCTGGCCATGCCACCATGGGCACGCCCACCCAGGCGGGCATTAGGGCAGACAACCAATTGTTAAATTATTTTAATCCCACCACTGCCCTAACTGTTAACTTCAAACTGTTTTGGAGGGAAACTCAGAACATTCATATTTGGGCAGGCTTTTTAAGGTATTGTGATTGGTTGAGGCCCTGTGGGCCCAGAGTATAAATTACAGGGATTTGCCTGTTGTTCTTCAGTTCCAGTTTGAGTCAATAACTGCTGTTGTATCTATGTTGGTCTGTTCTTGGCTATTGCAGCCCACGACACAATAACAGCATCCACATTTCCCAGCCGGCCATACTCTTCCCGTGCAGTTCATCTCCCTCATTTGAACAGAACCTACTTCTGAGGAGGTGCAATTTAGAAAATCCAACATGCCCTGATTTTATTCTGTATTATTTTTAAATGTGTTAATCCATCTGATCCCAATGAGATTCTGGGAGATGACCCGAAGAGTTTTCATATTTCACACATTGCCCTGAGTTGCTCAAAATAAAGATGAGAGATAAATCTAATCAACGAATGAAGAAATACATAGTCTTAATTTACACTTACATTAATTTACATTTACATAGTCATATAAAATTTGAGAATAGAAATAAGGGCTATCTTGTGGGTGCTTCATCACTGGAAGCTTTCAACAAGAGACTGGACAGCCATCTGTCAGAAATGATATAGGATCTCCTGCTTGGGCACAGGATTGGACTCTTGGTCCCTTCCAACTCTGTTTCTGTTTCTATTCTATTCTATGCTATGCTATGCTATGCTATGCTATGCTATGCTATGCTATTCTTATTCTGCATTCTGTTCTGTTTTACTCTACTCTATACTACACTATACTATACTATGCTCTACAATACTCTACTCATATTCCATTCCATTCCATATTCTACTCTATTCTGCATTCTACTCTACTCTACTCTCTACTCTACTGTACTCTACTTTACTCCACTCCACTCCACCCCACCTCACCCCACCCCAATATGATTGATTCTATTTTTCTGCCTCCAGACCACCTTCTAAGATATGAACAAGAACTCAAAAAAGTTCACTTTCAAAGACAGTGTCAAAGATTGGCCATTTTCAAGCACAACCATGCAAACTATCAGTGGCTCCAAAACCATCTGAAGCCCAAATCCCAGAGAAATACTTGTGCACGCATTGCAATTAAAATCCAATTGTTGGGGAAAGGGGAGATTTGCTTTCATTGCATATTAATTATCATGACATTAATTGATACTTTGACATTAGGAAAAAAAAGTCAATCAAAAGGGACAAATCGATTGCGTGGTGACTTTATGGCACAATTAGCTTGTTGTTTCCCTGTCGTTGTCAGAGAAATAATTCATTGTCCGCTGAACATTGAAAATGCTCTCTTTATCTGTGCTTTACTCATTAATTCAATGACAGTTCACTTCTCTGGAGATGAGGTCCCTTTAAAAGAGTGACCACCGGGATGGTTGACCACCCCTGCCAATAACTGAAATGGAAAGCTAAACTAGAAATGTTTCACTTAAAAGGCTAGCAGTAATCTGGTGGATAATGCCATACTTTGGAATGGCTCTTTTTTAGAAAAAGGACTTAACCTTTGTCTCGGTCTCCAGGGCAACTAATAGCATTGTGATGTTAAAGAGACCCAGAGTGTGAAAAGGCAGAGATTGTGACGAGTTTTTGAATGGCAAAAGACAGAGTCTACAATGCAATCAGCTAGATCCATTGTGCTTTTCCGTCTCTCGGTTTCAATGCCGACATTTGGTTTTGTTTTCGCCCCTCAAATTGATGCTCCTCTGTCATCTCTTTTCTAAGTACTCTAACCAACATGACTGTGAAAACTCATCTTCACTTATTGCCCCAATGTAACGTTTAATAGCCTCGGTGTGATCTGGCAATGGCAGCCTGATCTCTTGGGACTCACAGTAATGTCCATAATGGTATTTTCACACAGGGTCATCTTGACTCTTGAAAAAGTTAAAGAATCAGTTTGGGCCATCTCCTCTTCCTGATTGAATTTTTTTGGAAGTGCTCCTGATAGCCCCGTTATCTTTGACTTAGTACATTATCTTTAACTGACCTGAAATCAATGACTCTCTGTCAGATTCCTTGAAAAGAGACAGGAGGAATAGATAATGCTCATCCTTGGGAAAGTGTTCGGATCTGTTCCAGGCTCAGAATGTTTCAAGCGGAAATGCTAAAACCGTCTTATAAAATTGTGATTTAAGAGGCTCTGTTCCCAGCACAATGTAGAAGGGCTTTCTTAATGCCTACACAGTTGTGTTTCCATTTAGATATATGTGGTTTGGCTGAAGAAAAATTGGTGAAATTTTGTCTTGTTTTATCTTCCTGCTGCATGGTGGCTCAGTGGCTAAGAAGCTGAGCTTGTCGATCAAAAGGTCGGCAATTCAGCAGTTCGAATCCCTAGTGCCGCATAACGGGGTGAGCTCCAGTTACTTGTCCCAGCTTCTACCAACCTAGCTGTTTGAAAGCACATAAAAATGCAAGTAGAAAAATAGGGACCACCTTTGGTGGGAAGGTAACAACGTTCCGTGCGCCTTTGGCATTTAGTCATGCTGACCATATGACCACAAAGACGTCTTCGGACAGTGCTGGCTCTTCAGCTTTGAAACGGAGATGAGCACCACCCCCTAGAGTCGGGAATGACTAGCAAATACGTGTGAGGGGAACCTTTATCTTCCTGCCTACTTTAACAGTCAGTAAGTGTTGTGGCCTGTTGGCCTCCGGCCCCTCCAGCAACCAAATCAGATGAGGAGGAGCCGTGGGAGTCAGGGTCAGCAGAGAGAGAGAGAGAGAGAGGCAGAGCCTGAGCCCTCTGTCAGCCCTCAGATGGAGAGTCAACAGCCCCCAGGTTTGGAGATCTGGAGGTGGCTGATGAGGAAGAGGAGGAACAGGTGGGTCCAGTGGCTGACACGCGGATGCGCAGAAGGCAGAGGAGAGGAGAGCAGTGGAAATCTGTGGGCCGATCCTTGGGATGGAAGAGCCACCACTACTAGTGAAGCCCCACCCTATCTCTGGGGATAAAAGACAGGGGGTGGAAATGAGTAGATGTGTAGATTCATCTCCCTGTTGGACGGCCTTGTTAGCCTGCATTGAGAGAGAAACTTTTGCCAGGGCTGCTGGTGCTCCTAATAACGGAATCTTTGAGTTAACTTCACAGGATTTGTCGTGTTTGGGCAGCTGGGTCAGAACAGTAATCTTATGAGTTCTAATTAAGGGTTTTTTTTGCCATGTTTTCATCTCTGGCCTGTGATGGCTAAAATATGATAAACACAAATGACAGGTCCTCTTTGGTTAATGATGGCAATTGGGACCAGACTTTCTGTTGTAAGCAGCATGACAAGTTTCTCCTTAATTTTAGGTTGCTTCTCTCCTTGATTAGTTTCCATCCGTTGTTTCTTGTCTTGCCTTCTGATGCTTTGGAGAATAAGTTGACCCCCTCTTCTTTATGGTAGCCCCTCAGATATTGGGAGACTGCTGTCATGTCACCCCTAGTCCTTCTTTTCTCTAGACTAGCTATACTCAATTCCTGCAACCGTTCTTCGTATGTTTTAGTCTCCAGGCCTTTAATCATCTTCGTTGCTCTTCTTTGCACTTTTTCCAAAGCCTCAACCTCTTTTTTGTAATGTGGTGACCAAAACTGGATGCTAATTTGATGAGTTCCCCTTCTATTCCCTCATCTAAATCATTTATGAAGATATTGAAAAGTACGGGGCCTAAAACAGAACCTTGGGTGAAAAACATCATCACGTAGATAGAAAAAAAAGAATAGATGGACAGACAGATAGATAAGTAAGCAGACAGACAGATAAGCAGACAAACCAACAGACTGTAAAGGAAAAATGTTGCTTAGGAATAATATATATGGAAAGTAAAAAAAATAATAATAATGGTACACACAGCACAAGTTCTATATATCAATTTTTAAATTTTATATTACATATACATATCAGTGCATGAACAGTGTAACACCTGGGTGCCATACATTTCAATACAAATAAAATAATATTATTAATCATAGTTATCACATTCATCCAGCTTATATATTTCTAACAGTAATACACATTTATATCACATTATAATCTTTCATTATTTCATATTGCTTAAACATACATAATACTACCGCTGTTCAATTTCTAAACCTCCCTCTCATCATTACACTTATATTATAAAATTGTGTATACTAATATTCCCCTTTCCTCTTATTTCTATCTTTATTCTAACTTATATTCATGTGACCATTATATAAAACGACCTTCCCTTTTTACAATACTATCCTTCATTATTTCATTGTTCAATATTTAAATATGCAATTCTAATACCAATCACAATATTATTTAAACATACAAATTAATTCTATTCCTATTCTTTATATTCGTCCAAGCTATGATTCCACTATTAATACACCTGTTTATACCAGTATTAAAATATGTCCTTTCATCATTTTATTAGTCATTATTTATCCTTCATTATTTCATGATTCATGATCCTAGTATTAATACACATGTTTATATTAAAATAGCTTCTTTTCATTATTTAATTGCTCCGCGTTTACCAGTCACAATATTGTTTAAGCTTGCCTACACAGCACAGTTCTGAATGTGCAGTATATTTTTTTAATTTGCTCAAAATTCAAAAAAATGGATAAATATGTCAAAACCGTCACAAATTATCATCAGAAAAGAATCCTGTGGTCCCAATATTTAACCTTCAAAAAACAGGATTTTCTCTCCTTTCAATAGTCCGGTTGAGAAATAATTACAATGGAATGGTTAATATATCACCAAGGGCACCTGAGTGTTATCAGGGAAAGATAAATGTTGCAAATATTGTTATGTTTTTCAAACAAGCCTAGATGGGCTCCCAAGACACGATGACTGATCACTTTGGTCCGTGTAAGATAGCAGCACCAGGACAGAAAGACCATTTTCTAATAAAGAGCCCTGATACAATGCTTAGCTTAGAATAGGAGACAAAATGCTCATTTGTCTGCAGCCTGAACCTCAACAAACCTCGTAAGGGAGAGAGAGAGATAATGTGAATAATTAAAATGGGGGGAAATAACACAGCAAACCACGGCAATATCAAAAGATAAACTTAGTTCAGAACAGTAGAACAGGAAATGAATGAGAGCCTTGGTAGTACAGTGGTCTAAGGCACCCTGTTATTAAGCTGGTTATTAAGACCAGCTGCCTGCAATTACTGCTGGTTCGAATCTCGCCAAGGCTCAAGGTTGACTCAGCCTTCCATCCTTTCTAAGGTAGGTGAAATGAGGACCCAGTTTGTGGGGGCAATAAGCTGACTTTGTATAAATATACAAAAAGATGAAGGCTATTGCTTAGCGCATTGTAAGCCGCCCTGAGTCTCCGGAGAAGGGCGGCATATAAATCAAATTAAAAAAAAAAAAAGATTTTGGTATAGGGGAAAGTCTACGGTATTTTGAGCCTGTCGTTTTTGTCTTTTAAATCATTCAGAATAGAAAATTTTTGGGTTTTTTTAAAGTAATGTATTGCATAGCTTTAAGTGTTTTTTTCTCTATAAAGAAGTACAGTAATTAGAGACCTCTCTCTCTCTCTCTCCTCTTTCTTTCCTTCTTTATTTCTTTCTTTCTCTTTTTTCTCTCTCTTCTCTCTCTCTTTCTCTTTCTCTCCTGTCTCTTTCTTTCTTTCTTTCTTTCTTTCTTTCTTTCTTTCTTTCTTTCTTTCTCTTTTTCTCTCTCTTTCTCCCCTTCCTTCCTTCCTTCCTTCCTTTCTTTTTATTTTTTTATTTTTCTTTCTCTTTCTCTTTCTCTCTCTCTCTCTATATATATATATATATATCTATATCTATATATCAATCTCATTCTCTCTCTCTCCATCATCTATCTATATCTATATATCATCTATTTATCTATCTATCTATCTATCTATCTATCTATCTATCTATGATCTATCAAAATTTTAAAACCAGCCATCTACCTGAGAGATGAATTAGAAGGATTAACCAACTCATGTCAAAAAGTGGCACAGCCATGTACCATTCTCCTACCAGTTGGATCTATGGTTCCTTCTTCTTCCAGTTTTTCTTCCATATTAAGTTGTCTTTCTTTTCCTTATTCATCTGCTTTTCTGCCTCTCCTTTCCTGATCTCCATTGTTTCTTCCTTCCTTCCTTCCTTCCTTCCTTCCTTCCTTCCTTCCTTCCTTCCTTCCTTCCTTCCCTCCCTCCCTCCCTCCCTCCCTCCCTCTCTAAATATCTATGGATATTCTCAATCATCCAGGGCATGGTTACTCCAAAGATGCTTTTTCGAAAAAGCAACTGGACTTACTTGGTTTTTCTTTTGAAAACATTTTGCTTCTCATCCAAGAAGCTTCTGCGGTTATTCTGAAGAACAGAACTGAACCGAAGAAGCTTCTTGGATGAGAAGCAAAATGTTTTCAAAGAAGGGAGGGGGAAAACGAAGAAAACCCAGTTGCCTTTTGGAAAAAAAGCACCTTTGGTACAATATGGCTGGCATGTCCTTTATAAAGTGTATTTGACAACGAAGTCTGCTTAAACTTCATAAAAGCTTCTTCAGCAAATCGGCAGAAAGGAAGGATGGGAGGAAAAGAAAAAGGAGTATTGATCTTAGAATAAGCACAGGAATGCTAATTGTATTTCGCTTTTCCACCGGAGGGCCATTACCTTATTTAGCAGGAGTTCATCCTTTAATTTTATTGTCTCAGTCCATTGTCTACGAGTCCATTTTCTAGGTTTAAGTAAGGTCTGTAACAGCTCGGCCTTTTGCTGAGTCTTCCTTTTCACGAGGCATATATATATCGACTTCTGGGAGGTAAAGAAGCTTTTAAGATCACGTTACAGTTATCCCAATCCAAGTTACATATTGTGTAACAATGGTTTCCTGTTATCGGGCTCTCGGTTAAATTGATTAGCATGATGCCAAGTACAATAATCGGCCATGTCTGTATATGAGCTCAAAATCAATCAGTGGTACTTCGGAGCTGCCATCTTCATAAGGGAGACTTTAATTACATGCACAGTTTAATCTGGGAAAACCACACATATTTTCCAGAACAGCTTCGGTCACAAGAGTATTGGTTTGGGTAGATCTCTTCTTACAACTTGTCAACGCTCAACAAATGTTTCTTGAAAGATTCCTCTGCCTTTGCCAACTGGCACCGCTCCACTGAATCTGTGAAATAAAGTTAAATACATCTTCATACGTTTTGGGCAGACGTGTTACTGTGCAGGGAAAAATACCCAAGAGTGAATTTTTTAAAAGAATATATTTCTTTCCTCGCTTCCTGACATATGGCATAGGGAGTATAATATACAAAATTTTTATGGCCACCTATGTGCTACTTCAGATATGATCAATCTGGGGATTAAATAGAACCTAATTATTCACCATAAAAGAAAAAAGGAGTCAGTGAGGATTTTACTGCACTAATCATTGCCAACTATAGAGACTGGTGCTCATCTCCATTTCAAGGCTGTTGACCCAGTGCTGTCTGAAGACATTTCCGTGGTCATGTAGCCCGCATGACATCACGGAGCACTGTTACCTTCCCACTGAAATGGGAATTTATCTACTCAACTTGCATGCTTTCAAACATGCAGGAACTAAATGAGCAAGGGATGGGAGCTCACCCCATAGTGTGGTGCTCGGGTCTCGAACCTGGGTTTGTCAGCTTTCCAGTTGACAAGCCCAGCATTTTAACCCCTGAGCCACCATGCTGCCTGTAATTATTAACCATAAATTCTATTTTTAAAGTCCTGGTTAATGGTAAAGGAGAGAGACTGTTCTAAAATTTGCAAGGACGATTCTCCATTCTAGATTGCATCCGACTGAGATATCTGCACGTGTGTGACATGTTAATTACAGCTATTTTCATACATGGACAGCACAGTAGCTACTAAAATATCCCAGGGCTCTAAGCAAGTCCCACCTCAGCCATGAAAACCAGCTGGGTGACTTTGGGCCGGTCACTCTCTCTCGGTCAATCTCAGATCTGAGATTTTTGTTGTGCGGAAAATAGGAAGGGGGAGGAGGATTGTGTCTGCCATCTTTGAGTTATTTGTCAAAACACTAAAGGCAGGATATAAATAAATAAATAAAAATATTTTTTGATTTAACACAGGTGAGAGCACCTGGTTATATTTGCATTTGGAAGCTAAGGAAGGTCATGCCCAGTTAGGTAGCAGACCACGATAAGCCATCGGCTGAGATCTTACCATGTATCACAAGTTTCTTTCTTGGTTAAGAACGACTCATAGCAGTAACATTTCTGAGGACAATGCTTGATGCCCTGAAAAGTCTACCTTTAATCTTGCTCTCAGATTTGAAGGTGGTTTTTGTTTTATTTTGTTTTGGTGGGTTGAGTTGGATGAAGGTTGTCCAACTGAACTGAAATACTCAACAGGATTTGAGATGTTTTCTTGTCTGCTGTTGGTTGATGGCCCAGTTGGGCTAATGAATGGCTTCGTACATGGCAGTTCTTTTGTTGCAGCTGTTTTAAATTAACATTTATTCAGTTTGGTGTGAACCTGTCATCTTCATATCATGTCATAATCGGTCATCATCACCTTCAAGTGAAAAGTGGTGAAGATTCTTTTAAACAACTCCATTCTCAAATAAGTGATGAACGTTTGCCAGCTATACAGACTTGTATTAGTGTTCCCCTCAAGGGGCAGACAATTTGCTTAAGTTGAAACTTTATTAGCACAACGAACATACAGATTCCCCGCCCCCCAAAAATTCTTCTAACTCAGTTTCTTCACTTGCCCAAATGTCCTTTATTTGCTTTGTCTCCGCACCTTATTCTTCCCTCTCTATTACCTTGTCAAGCCAAAAGTATAAGATAGAATAGAATAACAGAGTTGGAAAGAAATAGAGAATAAATATCTCTATTTATTCTCTTATCATTTGGAGGGTTCTATGTATCATGTAAAATGGCAACTAGTCTTTATCCATAAGTCAAGTTTCAGTGTAAGAATTTTATCTGCAGTTCTGTGTTGAGGCAAGAGTTTCAAATTTAAAGCTGAAAAGCTCTGAAAAAATATATATGTAGTATATATATATTATATGTGTATATGTATATGTATGTATATACATGTTTTTTTTTGTGTGTGTATATATATGTATATGCATATGTATGTATATATGTGCATGTATCTATATGTGTATATGTCTGTATATACATGTGTCAGTGGTGGGTTGCCCCCGGTTCGGACCGATTCTCAAGAACCGGTAGTAAAACTGGTGGGAGGCTCAGGGGTGAAATCCAGCAGGTTCTGACAGGTCCTGGAGAACCAGTAGCAGAAATTTTGAGTAGTTTGGAGAACCAGCAAATACCACCTCTGGCTGGCCCCAGAGTGGGGTGGGAGTGGAGATTTTGCAATATCCTTCCCCAGGAGTGGGTGGGAATGGAGATTTTGCAGTATCCTTCCCCTACCATGCCCACCAACCCCTGCCCACCAAGCCACGCCCACAGTAATAAAAAAATTTGGATTTCACCACTGGTATGTATGTATATGTATGTATATGTATATGTGTGTTTATGTATGTGTATGTGTATATGTATGTATATACATGTGTGTGTGTATGTATGTATATGTATGTGTGTATGTGTATATCATGTTTCCCTGAAAATAAGACCATGTCTTATATTTTTTTGAACCCCGAAATAAATGCTTGTGTGTATGTGTATATCATGTTTCCCTGAAAATAAGACCATGTCTTATATTTTTTTGAACCCCGAAATAAATGCTTGGTCTTATTTTCGGGGAGGTCTTATTATTTTGGGGCATATGGAGCAAGATGGGGCTCCTCTTGCCGTCCTACCTGATTTCCAGCTCTACATTTAAATATTTTTGGGGAGGGCTTATTTTTGGGGAAAGGCTTATTTTAGCGCATGCACTCAAAAGCCCAATTGGAATGTCTTATTTTCAGAGAAACAGGATATATATATGTCCTGTTATATGTGTATAAGAATTCTAGTCATGGAAATTTAACTCCATTCAGTGACTAACTCATTGAAATAATCAGCCTTGTCCAAAACGGATTGACAATCTTGATCTTAAAAACCAGAAATCACAGGACACAGATAAAGCCAAGGAAATGAAAGATAACTCTTGAAATGTGCTGTAATCTTGGTGACTTTCTGGACAGGTAAGTCTCTTGACAAACAATGCAGAAATGCTTTGCCATCCAAGGTACTGTTCTGATCAGCCTATCTATCCACAGCCCTGGGATTCTTTGAATGTTTTCCATCCCCAAAGTATGGAAAGGCTGCAGGAATCTCCTTATTTCTCAGCTTCTCCCCTTCATGGAGCTTTTCAGAAAATGGATCTCTTTCCAGCTAGTTTTGAGAGTCTGAGAAGTAAAACCCTTACGAGTGGAGAAGGGCTCTGGCTTTTTGTTTTTTTTTTTTAAATGGCTTGCTTTGTTGGGAAAAAGTGCTCCATCAGAATGAAATGACAAAGATCTAGGCTGTGAAACCTCTGGTTGCCCCTCAAGCCCATAAAACTCTCATTCTCACAGAGTTTTCTTAACCAGGAAGAGGAAAATGGGTTTAGATCCCAGAAACGTTGGCAATTGGATAAGTTTTCTTTGGCATCCACCCATCTTTATGTTCATGAGGGTAGTATCAACAATTTTCCATTTTTGCATTAAAACCAATTCCAGATATTACATTACGTTTAAAACTAAAGCATAACCACTTACTACTGTTCTAACATTTTCTCTGCATTTTGTCCCACAGGCTACCATTGTCTCTCCCTCCCTCCCTCTCTCTTTCTTCTCTTTCCCTCTACTTATCTATCTGTCTGTCATTTATCATCTACTTATCTATCCACTTATCTATCTTTATCTCTCTCTTTCTTTATCTGTCTCTCTTTATCCATCCATCATCATCATCATCATCATCATCATCATCGTCTGTCTGTTTGTCTGTCTATCTATCTATCTATCTATCTATCTATCTATCTATCTATCTATCTATCGTGTTTTCCCCAAAATAAGACTGGGTCTTATATTAATTTTTGCTCCAAAAGATGCATTATGACTTATTTTCCAGTTAGGTCATATTTTGGGGGAAATACAGTACTAAACGCCTCCGTCTGGTTGACGATCTTAACTGGGGCTTATTTTTGGGGTAGTGCCTATATTATGAGCATCAGATATCAGGATTTTTCAAATTTACAGTGATCCAAATTTGCTTATCAGGTAGGCATACCTGACCACCTGGGTTGACCAGATAACTATATTCAATGGCTATAAAAATAATGATTCCGTTGAAATAACTATACTCCATTCTAACAATTAGAACAATTTATTAACAATCCAACAATCATGACTTTTTTGTGACACTTCCTTTTGGTTTCTCAGATAATCACCGAGTTAGTTCGTTTATGGATTACCTCAGATAAAACATGGAAGGTGAATAACAGTTGTTTAAACTGACTGGCCGCTGTCAGATGTTATGACATACACAATATTTCTAACATTCCATTCAAGTTTATTAACTGATTAACGCTAGAAGGGAACATGAATGACTTGAAGTATCAGAGAGAGAACTTTCCTGATTTGTCACTCTGTGGCTCTGTTGGGACTGTAACTTGCACACGTTGGTTATAAGACCAAGAATTTAAGACTTTGGAGTATATTAGATCTGAAGAAATTTAGACTGGAAAAAGGAACATCTTGGAGAATATTGTAGGTCTATTGGTACATATTAGCCCATACTATTTAGGCAGAAATGTCTGTGCTCAGCAATGGTATTATCTTAAAAGCCAGCTGTTGCATTTCCCACTTATGTCCTGTTATTCTTATTGTTATTGTTGGATTTGAGGGACACACTTGATCTAATCCAAAGACGATAGATAGATAGATAGATAGATAGATAGATAGATAGATAGATAGAGGAGAGAGAGGAGAGAGAGAGAGGGGGGGGAGATAAATATAGATATAGATATATAGATAGTCTTTGGATCAGATCAAGTGTGTCCCTCAAATCCATACATACATACATCATTCATTCTTTTGGGCTACCACTGAATCTACCAGAGATCCTTGGTGATATACAATCACAATCATAAATCAACAATTAAAATAACCATAGTACATAATAATTAAACACATTTAAAACGTGCACAGTAATAGCACAATTAACTCAGTATGAAATTAATACACTAACAATCAATGCTACCACTAATTGTACTACTACTAACAATAGCAGAGCGATCATTAACCCTAAATTGTAAAGTACGTTTGTAAACATGTCTGTGTATGTTTACGTGATCACATAAATAAGAATAAATAAATATATAAATACATAATTGCCGCCAAAACTGATTTTGTATTGACATTGGACCCCAAACCACGTCACTTTTCAGGACATCCAATTTTTTTTTATTATTATTTTACAATTAACTGGTCTGTTTCTTTCTTTTGTCAAACACAAAATTTGTATAGCAAGCATGGAGACTTAACTACTTTAATTATAAAACTGAAAACCCTTGTCATTTAAAAGCTGGTGAATATAGTATCACAATTCTACAGTTTTAAAAGGATGCAAAGGAACTTGAATTAAATTTTGAATGCAAGAGAGGTCACCATATAAAAATGATATAGCGTCTCTGAATATCCGACAAAATCAGTGAGTAATTTAATGGAAAATTAAATAAGATAAAGATAGATAACCGTATATAACTGTAGATAACAGTATATATATCTCTCTCCTTCTCTCTCTCCCATGTTCCCTCTCCCTCTCCCCCGCCCTCTCTATCCCTAATTCTATACATTGATATTTGTATCTATGTTCTGTACCTTATGAAACATTTTGAGCAATCAATGATTGTCCAGTGTGAATAAAAACGAAAGACGGATACAAAGATGCTAATTCAGGATGTGGACAGGAAAACAGTCTGCAGGGAAAAAGACATTTTAAAAAAAATTGCTGAATGTGCAAATCTATCATTTTTTCCTCTAATGGGCACTTATAAATGTGCAACTTGCCAAAGATCTTCCTCCACAATATGATTGTGGTTATAAAACGAACAGCCTGGTCAATAACATGATCTAATCTGATTGAAGGGGCCAGTAAGAAAATTATTACCTACTTTACAAGCCATTAACTTCAAACCTACATTACAGGAATGCACACCATAGATTAAAAACCTGCTTACTTAAAGCAAGGGGGATCTAAATAAACTCCATTATATATGTTGGTTTTTTTAAAAAAAAATGCTGAAGAAAAATTGAATACCCCCTGGTGACTAGGACAGAATGGGGAAAGGATATAATGCTGATGGGTTGCTAACTTAGGATTCTTCTCTTGGTCATAGACACTTGTTGGAAGAATTTAAAACCAAGTGATTATCTGAAGAATAACAGAATATAGAAAGAACACATAGAAATACAGACAAATAGAATTGGAAGGGACCTTGGAACTCTTCCAGTCCAACCCTCTGCTCAAGCAGAAGATATTATACCAGGGGTATCAAACTCAAGACCCACAGGCCAGATCTGGCCTGCGGGGTGCTTAAAAGGAGCCTGAGTGGCGCAGCAGACTAATGCTACTGTTAAAGGTAGTATTTAACTTCCAGCTGCCTGCAATTACTGAGAGTTCAATTCTCACCAGGCTCAAGGTTGACTCAGCCTTCCATCCTTTCTAAGGTAGGTAAATTGAGGACCCAGTTTGTGGGGGCAATAAGCTGACTTTGTATAAAATATACAAAAGTATGAAGGCTATTGCTTAATGCATTGTAAGCCACCCTGAGTCTCCGGAGAAGGGCGGCATATAAATAAATAAATAAATAAAAAATAAATAAAAATAAATCTGGCCTGCGGGGTGCTTAAATCTGGCCAGCCTGGAAATATCAAAGGACTGGCCCGCGGTGCCTCTGGCGGCTAAAACAGGCTGCGTGTGGCCTGACCTCTATCTCATTTTCACCCTCTATGGCCTCCTGCAGCACTCTGCCGGCTGAAAACAGGCTGAAAACGGGACAAAAATGGGCCAGAAAATGGCCGGCCATGGAGAGTAAAAACGAGGTAATAGGGCTGTGCGCAGATCCCTGTGCCCCATTTTTGCCAGCAGGATGCTGTGGGTGTCAGCTTTGGAAGCCATATTAGGCTGGAAACTTCCATGCTGCCATTTTCACATGTGTGGGAAAGTAGGAGGGGGGATTTAGTAGAGGGGTTGTCTGTAGACATAATAGCATTCTTCCTGTTGGTCAAGGTCAGGGTGATCCTGCATCTGGAGAAGGAGTGGTCGGAGTGATGTCTCGAGATGGGACGGCAGTTGATTGGAGCATGTGATCGACTGAGGACTGAGGGGATGGTTTTGGGGGTTTTGATTTACTGAGGGAAAACCCAGACCTCTCAGATTCTGGTTTTCCCAGATGTGCCAGTTTATCTATTCTAGTAAATAGAACTTTGAAAAATGCTTGCTTCAGAGTCCTTACTAGGAGTTAGGGGTTTTTCTGGAACGCTGACAGCAGGAGGCATCCGTCCCATTCCCCCGCCACCCCTCACCCCCGCCAACCCGCGGAGAACTACAATGCTGACCCGCCCTCGAAGAAATCCAGTTTGACACCGCTGTCTTATACAGCCGTCCAATCTTTTCTTGAAAGTCTCCAATGTTGGAGTTCCAATGTTGGAGCATCTCCAGTGGCTGCTTAAAGGCTGAACAGACTGTGACTATAGCGCAGGTGGCTAGATTCTGGGCAGCGGCCCTGGGGATTCACCGGAAACACATGATTAATCCACCATAGCTGTTTTACCCAACTAGTGTAGCAAATCCTGTTGCATTACTATTTTTTATTTTATTTTTTTGCAGTTTAGTATTTAATGACTACGAGCCTCACAGCTTATGGATTGATATTATAGTATAGTTAGGGCATAACTAACAAATTATGATTTTAATACAGATTTTATCTGCTATTTATTATTTTATTCTGGAATTTTTAACTGGATATTTTGAGTGTTTTTATTTGTTCTGGTCTCTGGTCTTTGACTGTAATAAACTTGATTTGATTTGAATGTTGGAGCCCCCACAATTTCCAGAGGCAAGCTGTTCCATGTGTTAATTGTCCTCACTGGACGAGACGATAACAGAGTTGGAAGGGACCTTGGAGGTCTTCTAGTCCAACACCCTGCTCAAGTATTTGTACCATCTGGGACATATGGGTGTCCAATCTCTTCTTAAAAACTTCCAGTGATGGAGCACCCACAACTTCTGGAGGGAAGTTGTTCCACTGGTTAATTGCTCTCACTGTTGGGAAGTTTCTCCTTAGTTCTAGGTTGCTTTTCTCCTTCATTAGTTTCCATCCATTGCTTCTTGTCCTGCAATCAAATGCTTTGGAGAATAGGTTGACCCCCTGTTCTTTGTGGCAGCCCCTCAGATACTGGAAGACTGCTATCATGTCACTCCTAGTCCTTCTTTTCATTAAACTAGATGTGCCCTGTTCCTGAAACCGTTCATCATATGTTTTAGCCCCCAGCCCTCTTATCATCTTTGTTGCTCTTCTCTCCATTCTTTCTAGAGTCTCAACAACTTTTTTACATCGTGGTGACCAAAACTGGATGCCGTATTCCAAGTGTGGACTTACCAAAGCATTATAAAGTCGTAATAACACTTCATGTGATCTTGATTCTGTTCCTCTATTAATGCAACCTAGGATTGTGTTGGCTTTAGCAGCACACTTGGCTCATATTTAAGGGATTGTCCACTAGGACTGCTAGATCCCACTTAGCAGTTATTGCTGTTGAACTAGGTATATGAAACCTGTCCTATACCTGTGCGTTTGGTTGGGGGCCAATACGTTCTGTTTTGGTATTTGTTTAATTTTAGATGTGGTAACGGGGTTTAAAAGCTACAGTATGTTCATTAAACCTACTAGAACCTTAATTTAGTAGTTTAATACTTGGCAGTTATATCTCTATGCATGTTTTTGAGAGATTTTCTATTCAATTCCATGGGTGTGGTCTGTCAAGATCAGAAAGGAAGATGCGGAGTGAATTTTAGCCTCTGGGTCCAAGGCCAATTGGACATCGCTGCCCATGGTTCTACCTTTGTCCAGCATCACCATGGCAACGTTCCCGTGATGATATGGCTTGTCTTGCCTGGACCATTTTCTCTTCCCCTGGAAAGTTGTCAGGTTTTTAAGGGGAAGAGTATATTTTCCAAGAACCACATTATTTTTCTAAGGCATGGTATGCGTTAGAAATGGTTCGCAAACATCCTCTTAGTAAATGTCACGGCGACTTTTGAAGGTGCAACTGATGTTTTATTACAATATGCTCTGAATGTAAAGCATTTTTCCCCCATTGGCTTTGGGGCTATATTTGATCCCCTGGAAGCTTTAGAGGCAAACTTCAAGCGTAACATTTTATTGCAGAAAATTGCAATCCACTCTGCATTTTTTGCATAAGACATTAAGTTGCTTATTACAACCACTTCAGCAGCTGGTGTTGGATGTATTGTAATAGCATTTTCTTTCGCCCAGCCAAAAATGACTTGCTAAATTAGTTTGGCCAAACAGGGAGGAGCTTTTGGTGACAATAATCAGATCTGGAGACTTTTAGAAACAACAATTAGCAGACCCAGGGAAGGCGGGAGGGGGACGGTTCATTTCTGCTGCCTCCTTGGCAAATCCTGCAAACTGTTGGAAATATTTGGGGATGACAGCTGCGGCTTGGGGGGGGATATAACGCCCTATCTCTGCGGATCATTGATTTTCTGAAATGTTTTCTTTTCTCCCTGGACTGCTACATGGAGCATCCATTTTCATGGAGAAACCAAAGACAACTCTGTTTATGGAGCCCTAGGGAAGGAAGAGAAATGGGGAAGAATGAAGGAATTGGCACTTAGATTGGATGGGATAAGTTTACGATTTTCTGTTTTATTTGTTTCTTCATTTCCGTGGTTTGGAAATGAAAGATAGCCGGGTTCAAATGATAGAAAATAACGAAGCAGTTGAGATATCAGCTTGCATGTGTGTATAGTGTGTGTGTGTGTGTGTGTACACACACACACTATATCTATATCTATAATGTGTGTATAAATATAATGTGTGTGTGTTTTTTTTTTTCGTGTGTGTGTGTGTAGTGTATATATGGTGGGTTGCTCCCAGTTCGGTCCGATTCTATAGAACCGGTAGTAAAACCAGCGGGAGGCTCCGACCACCTGCCTATCCGCCCACCCGCCATGGGTGAAATGCGCATGCATAGAAGCTTCTGTGCACGCGCTCCCACTGTGAACCAGTAATAAAGATAAATGGAACCCACCCCTGGTGTGTATATATATATATGTATGTATGTATGTATAGTGTGTGTGTGTGTGTGTGTGTGTGTGTGTGTGTGTGTGTATATAGTGTGTGTCTGTGTGTGTGTCTGTGTGTGTGTGTATATGTGCATATATAAAGGATAGGACAGGTGTCAGCAACCTGTGTCTCCAGAGCCACATGCAGCTCTTTGGGCCCTCTGCTATGGCTCCCTGTCAGGTGATCCCACCACTGGCTGGCTCTGCCCCTCGCCCTCCCCTCCCAGTCACTCCTCGCCTGGCCTGAGAAGATAAGGATGGATGGTGGGGGATGGAGAAGCGGCCGGGACAGAGACAGAGAGATACAGAGAGAGGGGGAGAGAGAGAGACAGAGAGAGACAGAGGGGGGGGGAGAGAGGGAGAGAGATGGGGAGGGAGAAAGATGTCAAAAGGGTTTTGTGGTTCCCAGTGTTTTTTAACAACCGGTTCTCTGCCATAATGACCAGCTGGGTAGTCGTGGCTGGGGGGGGGGGGGGTCATGTGACTGATAGAAGTGAGTGATGATGAGTTGGCCACACCCACCCAGGTTTTGTGGCTCCCGGTGTTTTCTTTTCTGTGGGAAATGGTCCCAAATGGCTCTTTGAGTGTTTAAGGTTGTAGACCCTGCGATAGGAGGACAGATAGGCTTAGCCTGCTGTCGTCCAGGAGGTCGCAACAAGTCGGACATAATTTAGTGAGTGAATAGCAACAAGACTGATGCAAATAAACAAAATGGATGTTTTTAGGAAGACCTCAGGAGTTGAGCTTCAATGAAGGGAGGCCACTGTCCCTGAATTTTGGTTTAAAGCCTCTCTTGTGCTTGAAAGGGCAGCAATATGCCTCTGTTGCCCTTGTCGATGTTCAGTATAACAAATTAAACAACATGGATTTCCATCCCAGTGAATGTGAAGCATGCCAATGCAGTGTTTTTCTTACAGGACATGCACGCAATGCCGTCAATCAAATATCCAGGTCAGGGCCAAAAGGACACTTTCTATTATATCAAGATGACTTAATGGTGAGAATCATGTGGTAGAAAGTCATAGAGAAAAGAAGTCAGATTGACTCCTCCCTAACCCATTATATCAGTGATGGCTAACCTTTTTGCTGTTGCATGTCAAAAGCGGGGGGAGTGCGGGAGGGCCGCGCGCACACTTGCCCACACCCATAATTCAATGCCCCCGCCCCTTGCCCCCCACGCATACATGCGTGACACCTCCGTGCTCCCCCCGCTTTTGGCATGTGACAGAAAAAAGGTTATTGGTGGGACCAGTAGGCCCGTTTTTCACCCTCCCCAGGCTCCAGAGGCTTTCTTGGAGCCTGGGAAGGGTGAAAACAGCCTCCCCCCCCACCCAGAGGCCCTCCGGAGTCTGGAAACAGCCCATTTCCCAACTCCAGAAGGCCCATTTTTTGCCCTCCCCAGGCTCCAAAGGCTTTCTTGGAGCCTGGGGAAGTCATTTTTGCCCTCTCCCCCGGAGGCCGGATATAGCCCATTTCTCAACTTCTGGTGGGCCCGGAAGGTACGAAAATCAGCTGGCCGGCGCACGCATGAGCACTGGAGCTAAGCTACAACAACACTTGAGTGCCCACAGATATGGCTCCATGTGCAACCTGTGGCACACGTGCCATAGGTTTGACATTGCGGCACTATATTATAAGATGCAGGGAGGGAGTGAAGAACTGAAAGAGTACTTCAGTATCTCAATGAAATGAGGTGCCAGTCACATTTGTGGAGTCTGTTTCCTGGACTGGCCTACCCTGAAATGCTGATATCCGGAATTCATCTGAGCCCCTTTCTCATGCTTTCACTGTGGCCCAGGCTCAAAATATGCTTCAAATGTCTTTATCTCTGTTAGGTTTTCTCAGTATGGTTCTCCAACAGTGTCATCCACAGCACATGGAGTTTCCTGATTAATTATTCTCACTGTCAGGAAGTTTCTTCTAATGTTGTGGCCTGCCAGTGGCCAGCAGAGCTGGCATCAGATTCGGACAGTGAGGAGGTTGGGAAGGAATGTGGGCCAGTCCTGGAGTCTGGGGAAGGCTCAGACGATGGCTCAGAGGCAGAGAGGGGTCCAAGGCCATCTGGTAGTTCTTTGCTGCCTCTGGAGTCTCCAGAGTCTCACATCAGCGAGGCAGAAGAACAGCGTCAACCTGTTCCCAGTGTGCGAAAGCGCAGAGCTGCGAGGAGACAGGAACAATTAAAGAAACAGGGTCGACTTGGGAGTAAGGCTTGGAGATGATTGGCCCCTCCCATAAGACATAAAAGAGAAGCAAACAGGATGTGAGCTTTTGCAGGAAGCAATTAGTTCATCTGACCGATTCAAGAGTTGAAAATTCTGTTTGTGACTCTGTGCCAAGTTTGGCCTTGCCCTGCATCTGATAATTAGCTCTTTGGTAGCATTCCATGTGAAATAGGTGGGTGTTGATAACCTACCTCTGAAAGACTGTTTATAAAGTATTGAGAACTGTAAATGATAGTAATTTAAGCTGTATGAATTAAAGAGATTTTCCAGGACTAAGTTTGTGCTTTTTACTTTCTAAGGAAGCCTAGCTCAGAACATCTAAGTTCTTCATTGGATCTCTCTTTAATGATCTTCGACCCATTGCTTCTTGTCCTGCCCTCAGGCACTTTGGAGAATAGGTCAACCCTCTCTTCTCTATGACAGCCCTCCCAAGTACTGGAAGACATCAAGAGAAGACTCCAATCCTTCTCTTTGTTATATTTAGATGTGCCTAGTAGTTCCTTCAGTTGTTCCTCATATGCTTTAGCCTCCAAACCCCTCTTTATTGTTGCTCTTTTCTGAACTCTTTCTAGAGTCTCAACATAGGGCTCACAATTCTCCCTCTCTCCCCCTCCCTCCCTCCCTCTTCCTCTCTTCCTCTCCCACTCTTCTTCTCCCTCCCTCTTTCCCTCTTCCTCTCCGTCTCTCTCCCTCTTCCTCTCTTCCGTTCCCACTCTTCCTCTTTTCTTCCCCTCCCTGTCTCTCTCTCCTTCTCTCCCTTTTCCTCTGCCACTCTCCCTCTCCCTCCCTCCCTCTGTCTCCCTCTTCCTCTCCCACTCTCCCTCACCCTGTCTCTTCCTCCCCTCCCTCCCTCTCTCCCTCTCCCTCCCTCTCTCTCTCCCTCTCTCCCTCCCCTTCTCTCCCCTCCCCATCCCTCTTCCTCCTTCTCTCCCTCATCCTCTCCCTCCATCCCACTCTCACTGTTCCCTCCCCTGTCACTCTCCCTCCTTCTTTTCCTCTCCCCGCTAACAAATGCATCTAGTTTCCAATCTCCTTCTTGAAAACTTGCTTTAAACTTCAGTGCTTGCCTTTGAGATCATTTGCCTAACCTTGGTCTTTCTTGAATTTTCCCCTTCTTCTGCTTTTTATAACATCCAATCTCATGTCTTATTTTTTGGCACACATCTTTTCTCTCTGTTGCTCTGCATTGATGGATGAGTTGTTTTCTCTTGTATTCAACATTGTTATTTTTAATGTATTTACTTGATGGATCTTTAAAAATAACCCCTTTGTTTTAAGGTATGGATGTGTACACTCAGTATTTTCCAGGATGTATTTTGAGTACCAGCCAACCCAATCCAGAGGCATAGTGAACTGGGAGCAATGAAGGCACCAGCTTGGAAAAGATGACTTTAGAATTCAAACCAACAGATGTTTGCCACATGATACCCCAGGTTAGATAGTGGATGAAGCAGTTCTTAGAAACAACGTAGAGAACAGAAAGGTAACAAAATACAAAGTCCTGCAAATAGAACTAGAATGACTGTGACAAAAGGAAGCAAAGCAGGGGTGAAATCCAGCAGGTTCTGACAGGTTCTGGAGAACCGGTAGCAGAAATTTTGAGCAGTTCGGAGAACCAATAGCAGAAATTTTGAGTAGTTTGGAGAACCAGCAAATACTACCTCTGGCTGGCCCGAGTGGGGAGGGAATGGGGATTTTGCAGTATCCTTCCCTTGGAGTGGTCTGGGAATGAAGACTTTGCAGTATCCTTCCCCTGCCACGCCCACCAAGTCATGCCCACCAAGCCACACCATGCCCATCAAGCCACACCCAGAGAACCGATAGTAAAAAAAATTGGAATTTCACCACTGAAGCAAAGATAGTACCAATAATAATGGGCACCTTGGATGCAATCCCAAAACAACTGGAGTACCACTTGAATACCATCGGCATTGACAAATTTGCCATCAATCAATTGCAAAAGGCAGCTTACTCAGAACAGCTTACATCCTGCGACAATATCTTCAAGACCATCAAACATTCATATCTGCCCATCCCAGGTGCTTGGGAAGGACATGATAGGTGGACAAAAATGCCAAATCCAGTCTGAGCATCTGGCTGACTGTGGGACGAACCATATGATTCTGCGTTCTATGTTCCAAAATCCTAGGGAAAGTTTAAGATTTAAAAAATACAGTATGATAGTCATAAACAGCAACTGGCCTGGAGCATACAATGTGGGGAGTGAAAAAAAAATGCACACCGCGATAACATGATACAAAAGAAATGATTTCTGTATTTGCATTAGATTTCCAGTTTTACTATCTAAGAACAAGATTCATGTTCTTACGTTACCACGATGGGTCATCTCTACTATGATGGCTAGATATGAACACCTATGAGAAAAGTTAAGGTAAAGGTAAAGGTTCTCCTCGCGCGTATGTGCTAGTCGTTCTCAACTCTAGGAGGCAGTGCTCATCTCCACTATAAAGCTGAAGAGCCAACGTTTTCCAAAGACGTCTCTGTGGTCATGTGGCTGGCATGACTAAATGCCAAAGGCACACGGAACTCTGTTACCTTCCCACCAAAGGTAGTCTCTATTTTTCTACTTGCATTTTTTACGTGCTTTCGAACTGCTAGGTTGGCAGAAGAAGACAATTTCTTCTTAGTTCTAGGTTGCTTCTCTCTTTGATTAGTTTCCACCCATTGCTTCTTGTCCTACCCTCAGGTGCTTTGGAGAATAGCTTGACTCCCTCTTCTTTGTGGCAGCCCCGGAGATATTGGAAGACTGCTATCATGTCTCTCCTAGTCATTCTTTTCATTAAACTAGACATACCCAGTTCCTGCAACCGTTCTTCATATGTTTTAGCCTCCAGTCTTCTAATCATCTTTGTTGCTCTTCTCTGGACTCGTTCTAGAGTCTCAACATCTTTTTTACATCGTGGTGACCAAAGCTGGATGTAGTATTCCAAGTGTGGCCTTACCAAGGCATTATAAAGTGGTATTAACACTTCACGTGATTGCTTTGGAGAGTCCAAAGTTTCTGGTGTCGATGGGCTGCTTATTCAGAAATACTCAAATTTAGCCTTAGGGGAGAAAGTGAAACATTCATCTACATGACTGAGGGGCAGGTGATTTGAGGGACGTCCCAATCCTGTTTGATTCTCAAAAGCAACTTCTAGTTTTCTGCTATCAGTATAACTTGTGTACAATCTTTAATTCAGCTTTAAAAAAAAGATTTTTTTTTTTATATCTCTTTACTGTGGGCCTGATCGATTGTTGTGATAGGCTTTTCTGACACTTAACCCTTTTAGGTTTCTGAAGGCCAGAGTAACACAATTTAGTCAACACATGCAGCCGAAAATGTGCTAGATATTATATTTGGATATTTAACATTTGGTATTTGACATCTGTTTGCTGGCCGGGCAGTTCCCCAGGAGTAATAAGAAAAGCTCTCTCATGTATCAAATGCTCAAAACCTTAATACTAATCCAATCATATACTGGTATAATTTGGCAAATGTCTATAATGTGAGGAAAAATTAGTAATATTATCCCACCTTCCTCCAGTTATCTCAAGGAAAATTAACTTTTCTCAACAAACTACCAGCTCTGTTAGGTGGATGTTCATCCACTCAATCTAAGAGTCTCTGGCTCGTTCTCTATCTCCTACACAGCCAACCACTTTCTCTCTCTTTTTTTTTTTCCTCTCTTCCCTCCTTTCCCTTTCCCTTCCTTCCTTCCTTCCTTTCATTTTTCTCTCTTTCCTTCTCTCTCTCTCCTTCCTTCTTTCCCTCCCTCCCTTTCATTTTCTCTCCTTCCCTCCTTCCCCCTTCCTTTCATTTTCTCTCCTTCCTGCCTTCCTTCCCTCCCCCCTCCCTTTCATTTTCTCTCTTTCCTTCTCTCTCTCTACTTCCCTCTCTCCCTTCCTTTTATATTCTCTTTCCTTGCCTCATTCCTTCCCTCCCTTCCCCTTCCTTTCATTTTCTCCTTCCTTCCCCCCTCCCTTTCATTTTCTCTCTTTCCTTCTCTCTCTCTACTTCCCTCCCTCCCTTTTATTTTCTCTCCTTCCTTGCCTCCTTCCTTCCTTCCCTCCCTCCCTCTCTATCATTTTGTCTCTTTCCTTCTCTCTCTCTCTATTTCCTTCCTTCTTTCCCTCCCTCCTTTTCATTTTCTCTCCTTCCCTCCTTCCCTCCTTCCTTCCTTCCCTCCCTCCCCTCTTCCTTTCATTTTCTCTCCTTCCTTCCCTCCCTCCCTTTCATTTTCTTTTCTTCCTCCCTCCCAGCTTTGGCTCTCCAGATTGGAAGCTGAGTTTCTCTCCCCCTCTGTCTCCCCAAAACTCTTCAATGTCACCCACCCATGCTGTAAGCTTTCAGCTCATTCTCTTTGCCTTGCATTCTGATGAACTTCCCTTCCATGGGAGTGAAGGAGTCTTCTTTGGTTGAGTTGCCTCTTTCACTGCTGCTGGTACCTTTTTTCTGCTTGGCACAACAAAAGAGCAGCCCATTAAGTATAAATGGCTAATGGACTAATGGGAATACCTCCCTTTTCAATGGACAGCCCAGGCTGGATGGAGCCCAGAGCTTTAAAAGTATGAAACCTGCTGATTAATCCTCAGATTAAGTATTGTAAATGCAAGCACTTTAACAGGTTTAGGAGAGTCCAGGTGAAAAGGACTGTATTTTATAAAATAGATGTTCTGATCAGGGAAACACCAAGACCTGTTGGAGCTTATGAAAAACTACACAGAACTTAGAATAGTAGGGTTGGAAGCAGGGGGGAAATCCAATTTCTTTTTACTACCAGTTCTGTGGGTGTGGCTTGGTGAGCATGGTGTGGCTTGGTGGGTGTGGCTTGGTAGGCGTGGCAGGGGAAGGATACTGCAAAATCTCCATTCCCACCCCACTCCGGAGCCAGCCGGAGGTGGTATTTGCTGGTTCTCTGAACTACTCAAAATTTCCGCTACCAGTTCTCCAGAACCTGCTGGATTTCACCCCTGGTTGGAAGGGACCTTGGAGTTCTTCTAGTCCAATCTCCTACCCATGGCAGGAGATTCTATACCATTATAGACAAGTGAACCAATGCAATTCTATACCATTATTGCAGTGGTGAAATCCACATTTTTTTACTACTGGTTCTGTGGGTGTGGCTTGGTGGGTGTGGTGTGGCTCGGTGGGCATGGCAGGGGAAGGATACTGCAAAATCTCCATCCCCACCTCACTCCAGGGAAAGGATATTGCAAAATCTGCATTCCCACCCCACTCTGGGGCCAGCCAGAGGTGGTATTTGCCGGTTCTCCAAACTACTCAAAATCTCCGCTACCGGTTCTCCAGAACGTGTCAGAACCTGCTGGATTTCACCCCTGCATTATGGACAAGTGAACCAAGGCAAATCAATCATATCCTGGTATAATTTAGCAAACGTCTATAATATCTTTTTTCCCAAGATGGCGCTGCCAACAGCGACCTCAGTGAAATGCTCTCTCATGACTATAACTTTGTTGCTTGTAATCTTTACAATTTACATTGTTTTATTTAATTTCCTAGTACGATGTATGTTGATTCTATCACCAAGTGTTGTATCTTATGATTTATGATGAATGTATTTTTATGATGACTATGATCGTGATTTATCACTTTAGCTTTTATGTACAATGAGAGCTTATGCACCAAAGACAAATTCCATGTGTGCCCAATCATACTTGGTGTCAACATTCCAGAAAACCCCAACTCCAATTAAAAACTCCGAGGCAAGCATTTTCTCAAAGTTCCATTTATTAGAGTAGGTAGACTGGCACATCTGGGAAAACCCAAATCTGAGAGGTCCGGGTTTTCCCTCAGTAAATCAAAAACCCCAAAACCATCCCCTCACTCATCAGTCCATCACATGCTCCAATCACCATCCATCCCATCTCGAGACATCATTCCAACCACTCCTTCTCCAGATGCAGGATTGTCCTGACCTTGACCGAAAGGATGAATGCTATTTTGTCTAAATACATTCCTTCTACTAAATCCCCCCTCCTACTTTCCCACACATGAGAAGGTGACAGTGTGGAAGCTTCTGGGGGTTAATATGGCTTTCAAAGCTGACACTTGGCCAATAAGGAATTCTGTTCCAATCTATTCTATGCTAGGTTAGGCTAGGCTAGGCTAGGCTAGGCTAGGCTAGGCTAGGCTAGGCTAGGCTAGGCTACTCTACCCTACGCTACTCTAATTCTATTCTATTCTATTCTATTCTATTCTATTCTATTCTATTCTATTCTATTCTATTCTATTCTAATATGATGAAAAATTGGTAATATTATCCTACCTTTCTCAAATTATCTCAAGTAAAATTAACTTTTTTCAACAAGCTACCAGCTCTGTTAGGTCGATATTCATCCACTCAATATAAGGGTTTCCATCACAATGATGCAAGAACATCCTCTACTACAACCGGACATGACAACCGGACATGACAATCCAGTCCAGGCCATCTGGTCCATGAAGCTCTCTTTCAATACTGAGTCAACCAACTCTGGCCTGTAACGTCCAAGTGCCCAAGAGACTCTCCCTTCACCTGGTGGTGAAAGGATAGAGTTTTCAGTTGAGCAATTTCAGGTCTGTTTAGGGGACAGGAGAAGGATGAGAAGCTGAAATGGGAGCCTCATACAGACTCTTTGCTCCCAAATCTTTAAAAACACACCTGAATTGAATTGAATACTTTATTTGGCTCGATTGTGATTAGACGCACAAGGAATTTGTCTCAGGTACAGAAGCACTCTTGCAAAGCAAAGCAACAGAGAGAATAATAACAATACAAATAGAACTTCTTTTTTATGATTTGGAATACCTTAATTTCGGGTAGAGTTGGGGTGACCGGATGGAGCTGAGCATTTATTGGCCAGATGCCCTTCCTGACTTCACATGGAGTTTGCAACAGATATGGGTTTTTTTGCACCCTAAGAAAGAAATACTACTGCTACCTAGGTTTGAACTCTCAACCTTCCGAAAGGGAGCTAAGATTCTTCACCACTAGGCCACATAACAACAACAACAACAACAACAACAACAACAGGGATACCAAATCTCAAGCCAACATGGCAAGATAAACCATCTACTATACATGGATGGCTTAAAACTGTATGCGAAAAGTCCCACAGAACCTGAATCAATACGCAACACAGTTCAACTCTTCAGCAGAGACATCAGAAATGGACTAGAAAAAATGTGCCATATTATCCATGCAGCAAGGAAAAATGGAAAAAAAATAGAAGGAATAGAATTGAGAAATGGAAGCATCATGAAAGCATTAGCAAAGGATGACAATTTACAGTATCCCCAGAATGTCAAATGAAGGCATTCTGCAAGGGGAAAAAATTGAAGTATTCTGTAGAATTCCCTCACATTGTGTTCTGGAGCATACGGTCTTCCCCACCTCTGATTTTAGCTGCAGAATTACTGATTTTTAAAGATACAGAATTAAAAGAGATGGCAAGGACAGATACATTAAAAGGTAAAGGTGAAGATTCTCCTCGCACATGCATGCTAGTTGTTCC
Source organism: Arizona elegans (assembly GCA_022577455.1). Taxonomy (NCBI): domain Eukaryota; kingdom Metazoa; phylum Chordata; class Lepidosauria; order Squamata; family Colubridae; genus Arizona; species Arizona elegans. The sequence goes on along the minus strand of JAKOOJ010000005.1, from coordinate 89,185,615 downwards.
CGACTCTAGGGGGCAGTGCTCATCTCCGTTTCAAAGCCAAAGAGCCAGTGCTGTCCGAAGACATCTTCGTAGTCATGTGGCCGGCATGACTAAACACCAAAGGCGCACGGAACGCTGTTACCTTCCCACCAAAGGTGGTCCCTATTTTTCTACTTTCATATTTTACTTGCTTTCAAACTGCTAGGTTGGTAGAAGCTGGGACAAGTAACGAGAGCTCACTCCATTACACAGAACTAGGGATTCGAACCGCTGAACTGCCGACCTTTTGATCGACAAGCTCAGTGTCTTAGCCACTGAGCCACCACGTTCCTGACAGATACATTAGCTTACAGCTAATAAGTGGTTCATTCAGCTGCTCCTCTGGTATTGTGTACAGTTTGCAGACAAGGAAGGGAAGGAAGTGAATCTCCATTTATGCGTGTTTATTTTATAGTTTATAGTTTATATTTACATGCACTGCTTATTTTATGGAAATGATAATGAAGTGGACAGCTAACAGCTAAACTTTATGCGTGTTTCTGCTATGCACAAAAGAAATGTTGCCAACTAGTGATGGCACAAAATGGCACATTAGAGCAATGATAGCCAGTAATCAAAAGTTGTCTGTGCTTTAAATAGGGGATGTTTCAATTCTGAAGAACACAAGGCATAAATTAGGGGGGACATCATAAAGAATATTTTTGCATTTGCGGTCAAGCGAACTCGTCAACCTCAGTTTTTTTTCCCCTTCCGCCTCATCCTTCTTATCTCTAGCTCGGATGATTCTGTTTTAAATTTAGCTTAAGTGCATATTTATAGAGCAGACGGGAGTATCTTCTCCTTGTGATAACGATCTGCTAATCATGATAAATACTTCACTGATGAGCTAAGTATGTAATTACACAACAGACTACATTTACTCAATAGAGCAGATAGAAGTCTTTCATTTGCTACTTACACATATGTTTATTGCTCATGTGAGCTCATATCTCAAAATGATCTATGCACACACTTAGATTTTTGTCTTTTCTTGTTTGATGTGCAAACCAGGCAAAATCCAGTCTGGAACACTGACTTGATGTAGATTTGCAAACTAATCCAGTTCAGATTTGAAAACCCGATCCTTTGAACCCTTCAAGCTGAATCATGGAGTCTGATGGATTCGGTTTGGCTTTCTAAGGGTCAAACTGGATAAAATTGTTTCCGCTTGCGTGCAAAACTCATCTAAACGGACTTGGAGGCATTTGATGGATTGGATGGTTTGCATCAAGTTGCCTGTTTCAGTCCCGAAATCTAATTCAATTTGGTGATTCAGATTCCGTGGTATGAAAATGTAGAGCCCCCGGTGGCCGCATTGTCAGTTTAGGTAGAACAAAGCTGTGTTGAGTACCTCATGGACACATTTAGCAACATGCAATTGACTTGAAGGACATCAGCAGAACATTCCTTTAACTAGACAGTGTCATTGGAAGGATATTTTGTAAGCATCGGACATCACAATACGAGTTCAAAACTGGCCATTCTTCAGTAATCTTCTTTTGTTTGAGTCATGTTAAATAAGAACATCTTCATCAACACTAGATTTTTTTTTATTTTTTTATTTTTATTTATTTATTTATTTGATTTCTATACCGCCCTACTCCCGAAGGACTCAGGGCGGTGCACAGCCAAACAATAAAAACACATACATACAAAATTTAAAAGTAGAATAAAATCAAATTAAATAATTTTGGCCCCGACAAATTTAAAACCCCAAACTTTTAAAACCAATTTAAAATTGAATGTATAAAATACTAAAAAATATTTAAAAATTAAAAAAATCTTTTATAAAAGAGGGGGAAAATTAGGCCAGGCCCGCCTGGTGAAATAGTAAGGTCTTTAAAGCGCGGCGGAAGGTGCGCAGATCTGGGATCCTCTGTATCTCTGGGGGGAGCTCGTTCCAGATAGTAGGTGCCCCCACAGAGAAGGCTCTCCCCCTGGGGGCTTCCAGTCGGCATTGTTTGGCTGACGGCACCCGGAGGAACCCCTCTCTATGGGAGTGTACCAGCCGGTGGGAGGCTATTGGTGGTAGTAGGCGGTCCCGCAAGTACCCAGGTCCTAAGCCATGGAGCGCTTTAAAGGTGGTAACCAAAACCTTGAAGCGCACCCGGAAGATCACCGGGAGCCAGTGCAGCTCGCAGAGGAGGGGTGTTACATGGGAAAGCCATGTCGTTCCCATTACCACCCGCGCAGCCACACTCTGCGCCAGTTGGAGCCTCCGGGTGCTCCTTAAGGGGAGCCCCATGTAGAGAGCGTTGCAATAGTCCAGGCAGGAGGTGACAAGGGCATGAGTGACCGTGCGTAACGAGTCCCGATCCAGAAAGGGACGCAACTGGCGAATCAGGCGAACCTGATGAAAAATCCTCCCGGTCACGGCTGTCAAGTGCTCTTCTAAAGACAGCCGTGAATCCAGGAGGACGCCCAAGTTGCGAGCCCTCTCCGTGGGGGGCCAATGATTCACCCCCAATAGTCAGAGATGGCATCAACTGACTATATCGGGACGTCGGAAACTACAGCCACTCGGTCTTGGATGGGTTGAGCCTGAGCCTGTTCCTCCCCATCCAGATCTGTACGGCCTCCAGGCACCGGGACATCACTTCAAGGGCATCATTGGGGTGATCCGGGGTGGAGATGTACAGCTGGGTGTCATCAGCGTACTGATGGTACTTCACCCCGAAACCACGGATGATCTCGCCCAGTGGCTTCACATAAATGTTGAACAGGAGAGGCGAGAGGACCGACCCTTGCGGCACCCCACATATGAGGGGCCTCGGGGTCAACCTCTGTCCCCCTGTCAACACAGACTGCGACCGGTCAGAGAGAAAGGAGGAGAACCATCGCAACACAGTGCTTCCCACCCCTAACTCTTCCAACCGGTGCAGCATGATACCATGGTTGATGGTATCAAAAGCCGCTGAGAGATCTAACAGGACCAGGACAGCGGAACACCCCCTGTCCTGAGTCCTCCAGAGATCATCAACCAACGCGACCAATGCCGTTTCCGTGCTGTACCCGGG